>OX376374.1:83973254-84157299 GCA_947369275.1 Nemotelus nigrinus
GAAACTGCGGAGATAGGTTCTAGGATAGGAAACTAAGGAGATAGGTTCTGTTGATAATTTACTACATTTTTGGAGGCTCGTTTCCAAACTTTGGAGGCTGTATCTTTGGACGGAAGTGCCAAACGAAATCAGTCAATGACTTCCAAAAGCTCGCTGTCAGCAACATCAAAGGCAACATGCATTTTGTGCCCCCAACAGAACCATCTTTTGTACAAATGCAACAGTTTTTTGTCCATGAATCAAGAGCATAGAAAGAAAATATTGATTGACTATTCTTTGGGTTTCAATTGCCTAAGGACAGGACATACATATAGCAAGTGCGTGTCACGTGGTTGTCTCAAGAGTGAAAAAAACATAATTCAATCGAACCAATCAAGGTTAAACAAACACCCATTATGTCTTCTGCTTTGAAGAAAAATTGTTCTACGACGTCACTTGCTGCCAAAAATATTTCATCAAAGCCTGGTTATGTCCTTTTAGGCACTGTAGCAGTTCGATTATCCGTCAACAATGGGAATCAAGTTACTTGATTCCAACGCGCATCGATTTACTGATCGGAGCAGAATTTTACCATCAGTTCATGCTGGCAGAGAAAATTTCAATGGGATCAGATCATACAATATTGCAGAATACATTGCTTGGATGGGTTGAGATTTGTTGTCAAGTTGCCTTTTATTGAAGACCCAAGAGCATGGGGTGATTCAGAAATCCTAGCGCGCACCAGATTTTTCGTACTGGAGACAAGGCTTGCTAAAAAGCCTGAAATAAAGGCTTAGTATGTCGAATTTATGCAGGAGTATATAAAACTAAACCACATGACAGAGATAAGTTTCAACGAATTGAAAAAGCCGTACTGTTTTTTGCCGCATCATTTCGTATGCAAGCCCGACAGCTCTACTACAAAGCTTAGAGTTATTTTTGATGCATCCACCAAGACAACCAGCAATGTTTCCTTGAACGATATACTGGCGAAAGGCCCAACAATACAAGATGAGTTGTTTTCAATCTTGATGCGTTTTAGGCTACCGAGATATGTGTTTACTGGAGATATTGAAAATATGTACCGCCAAGTTAGACTCCACCCTGATGATCAGAAATTCCACCTTATATATTGGAGGAATAAGCCAAAAGAGAAACTAAGATGTTACCAGCTTACGACTGTAACTTATGGGACAACTTCAGCTCCATATGTCGCAGTTAAATGCTTGAAGGCGCTTGCTAAGAATCTAGCAAAACGGTATCATTTGGGCTCAAAAAGTGTCGAAAAAATTTTTACGTGGACGATGTAATGAGTGGAGCAGATAATATACCGACAGCGTGGAAAATGCAAAATGAACTTATCGAGCTACTACAGGAAGGAGGTTTTAAGTTACGGAAATGGTGTGCCAATCATCCTCGTTTGCTTGAATGATTTCAGCCAGGAGATTTAGAAGTAACTTTAGACTTCGATGATCAAAACGATTAAAGTATCAAATCTCTTGGACTCTCATGGAGCCCCAAATCGAATTCATTCACAATCAAAACGTGTTTTAGTCCAAGAAACAGAATAGCTAAAAGAGCTGCCTATTCTGATATCGCTACTATGATATACTATAGCGTGGAAAATGCAGAGTGAACTTATAGAGCTACTACAGGAAGGAGGTTTTAAGTTACGGAAATGGTGTGCCAATCATCCTCGTTTGCTTGAAAGGTTTCAGCCAGGAGATTTAGAAGTAGCTTTAGACTTCGATGATCAAAACGATGAAAGTATCAAAACTCTTGGACTCTCAGGAAGCCCCAAGTCGAATTGATTCACAATCAAAACGTGTATCAGTCCAAGAAACAGAATAACTAAAAGAGCTGCCTATTCTGATATCGCTCGTATATTCGATCCACTTGGAATACTAGTTCCAGTTGTAATCACAGCAAAGCTATTATTACAACAAATGTGGGCATCAAAATCTGATTGGGACGACGATCTTCCATCAGAGTTGGAACGCAAGTGGTGTGAGCTCCAAGAACAATTGCAAAATTTAAACAATTTTTTTATTGTCCATCATGTTTTTGCACATCAAAATCCAAAAGATATTCAATTGTATTCTTTCTCGGATGTTTCAGAAAAAGCATATGGCGCAGCAGTTTATATTCGAACAATAACTACAACTAGAGATGGGCAAAAGCGCTCATAGCTCACCACTCACCACTCACTTTTACAGTGCAGCGCCTGAAAAAAGCAAAGCATAGTCTGCGAACGAAAGCTCTCGTTTGACTAAACTTAGTGAAATGTGCAGCGAAAAGTATACTGAGAGTACGGCGCAACACTGTAAAAAAGAGTCATGAGTGGTGAGCTAAGAGCTATTTTGCCCATCTCTAACTACAACTAATGTAGTTCTGGTACGACTACTTTGCGCTAAATCTCGCGTGGTACCCATCAGTAAAGTGACCCTTCTTAGACTTGAACTTTGTGCAGCAAAATTAGCAGCTGACTTATGCCAGCACGTAAAGAATTATCTGAATCTGAATCACGCAAAGGAATTTTATTGGACAGATTCGGAAATAGTACTAGCTTGGGTGAATTCGAAATCATCATCCTATCAAACTTTTGTCGCAAACAGAGTGGTAGCTATTATACGAGCAAAAACGCTAATCAGTGGCGACATGTTTGTTCAAAGGACAATCCTGCGGATTTACTGTCTCGAGGTTTAAGCTCAGAAAAACTGAAAGGTAACATCATGTGGTTCTATGGCCCAGTATTCATCCATGGCTCGAAATCGGTTTGGCCATCCAGCTACTCTCTTATAAAGGAAAAGATGAAGCCTTTCAGTTACGGTTGCAAATAATCCTCAGAGATTTTTGACAGAAATCAATCATAGTAATTCTTTCACCAAGTTGCAAAGGGTCGTGACTTACGTACTTCGTTTTTCGAGGAGATTGCAAAAGCTTCATAGTCATCAAGAACATTTATCGGCAGATGATATGAATGATTCATTGATCGTGATAGTAAGGTTGATGCCGAGCGAAGAGTTTCGCAAGGATATTCATCATTTGAAAAAGGCTGCTGCGATTCCGGACAATAACGATCTTCGAAGTAGTCCATTCCTTGATGGAAGTGACATCGCCAGAGTTGGAGGTCGTTTACAAGATGCAAACATATCATATGATGCGAAGCATCAGATGTTACTACCGTAAGCACACCCGTTGACCAAGCTGTTGATGACCGATTTGCACATCAAGCATCATCATCTCTGACAAACTTTATTATCAATCACCCATAAAAGGGAACGAACAATAGTTCATCATTGCGTAACATGCAGTAAAGCTTCGCCAAAACTTTTGGGTCAGAAAATGGGAAATTTCCCGGTCCAAAAGTTACCAAAACTTATATCGCGATATTTTGTTGCCTCGCCACAAAGGCAGTTCATTTAGAGTTTGTTACTGATTTACGTACGGACGCCTTCATAGGAGCGTTGAGAAGGTTTATAAATCGCCGAGGACACTGTCAGAATATTTATTCTGGCAATGCAACTTAACGAACTTCATGAAGTAAAGGTTGATTTGTGATCATGGTTCCCTTCTTGTCTATAAATCAGCATAGACAACGTATATCGTCTCTAAAGCTTATTGGTCAATCGCTGGATCGGTAGTTTTTGTACTAGGTGACTCTGCAGCACAAGTGTAGAGTTTTTTCCGGCACGAGGTGACGGAATTAAATGGTCTGCTATTTATTTGGTCACGAAAAGCGATCATTTTGGCCATTTTGACTGCGCGTCAATTTCATTTCATTTTTCAATTGTTCTGTATTGTTCTTGTATCTGTCGACAAATTTACTAATTTTATGCGTAGGATAATTCTTACAGAACAAGAAACAATGATTTTGCATCAAATAGAATATTTTTTGTAGATAATTTTACTTGGAATCAGTTTAATTTGCTGGTTGGCTAATTGAATTAGTCCATCTTAGGGAAGTTTTGAGCACCGCTTGTGTACGCAATATGAAATGGATGGGTGGAAATAATAGGCGTGTTTTTTTGCTCCCCGTATCTATAACAGAACAATGCTATCCACTGCAGACGCATTGGGAACAACAACTTCTCCTTTCCATAACAGGAGTTGTTGTTGTTTCCAATGCGTCTGCACTGGTTAGAATTGTTCTGTTATGGATAAGGGGAGCAAAAAGAAACGCGCCTAACGTATTGGTGTAAATGAAGTATATTTGAAATAAAAAATTATTAAATTGATTACATAATTATTTTATTGAAAAAAAAACGCTTATTTCCTCAGCGTAATGGCGTTTAACGTGAAGGTAGTTTTGAAAATTTGCTACTATAAGTTGCTTTGTAGTGTAAACTTCGATCTGGTTCTTAATATAGCAGTATTGATGTACCTCCAAGTTTGCATGATTTTCAAATTAAAGAGGTGAAAGAAAAATTTATAAAGGAATAACATATAGGATTGATCGTGCAGTTGATAAAATCTTAATTAAAATCTGAATGCAGTGCTCATGTTGTTAAGGAAAAATTTAAAGGTAAAGCGGGCTGGAAGCTTGTACTTTTCAAAGAAAAGAATATTACAGCCATGCACAATTTGCTCCTGCAGTCTGCCCCACCACAAATTCAACAATATTCAACATCCACGTCAAAATTATCCTTAAAAGCATGTGGATGTTTCTTCGTCTTCGAACTGGAAAAAACAATTTGTTTCGGAATATGTGTTTGTATATTTGGACTACCATGCAAAACTTACATCTTTTTTAAATCTTCCTTTTGCTTTTCTCTCAACAAGATAAGGTTCCTTATTGAGGGTTTATTCTTTTTATTATTTTTTACTGACTCAGCTACTACAAATGCGGCGTACAGAAACTGCAAACTTGCGAAATCATTATCCTGTTTACTGAAAATTCAAAATTTAAATGGCAAACATCAACACACTTAACTGTCACTTTGTAATATTCTACACTTCTCTACACGAAAATGTTTTCGAGTAGAAATAAATAGCAAAATCGAGTGACGGAATTTTGTCACGGCTGCGTACTTACCTTAATAATCTACTTCTTACGAAATCTAGCGCTTTCCCCCTTAGACATCTCTGCAGGCGCATGAGATTTTTATCATCGCAAAAACCACACATCATTTTGCTTCTTTCGTAAGCGCTGATAAAGAGTAGCGACTCATCTGGATTGCCACTAAAGCAAGGCAAGTCTTCAGTTATGGCTTGTCGGGCTGCGATTTGGTTGTTGGTGAGCTGACGATGAGTCGCTTCTGACGCCCGGGAGTATTCTTCCAGTACAGGGCTTGACAAGAAAGATGGAAATTCGTGAACGCTTGCAGTTTGGGTTATATTTTGTTGCGGTTGCACTGACAGTATACCGACGTTGTTGTCGTTACAAATTCACTGTGTTGTAAAATTTATCTCCGCCACATTTTCGGCCTTTGAGAAGAACTGTTTTTCAGCTTTGCTTGAACATTTAGGCCGTTGTATTCCTGTTTCTCCTTCATCGTCACTGTCCTCCTCTAGGAGCTGAAACTTTTTCCTAAGATATTCTTTGTCTCTTTTTTCTTGTAGTGTCTAGCCGAAAGGTTTTACGCTTGGACAGCATTGTAAACTCAGTAGGTATCGTCGTTGATCTGCTCGACAGATTTTCACTTTCGATTACAATCGTTTTCGATTCACACCTCTTGCATATTCATCTTTCATTTTCGATACCACTGACGTTCTGGGCTTGTTCGTAGTGGTGCCACGTGTCACATTTTCCGCACCTTAGCGTCTCTTTTTCGGCTGGTTTTGAGGTAAATTCGTAACTGTTCTCCACATCCATAAATCCTCGGATTATTTCTGACCTTCTTACGGGCTCTGGAGAGAGTTGTTTATTTTCTGTAATTTTCTATAATTTCTATAATTTTGTAGAAATATTACGCTTAACGCAACCTCAAATTTCAGATTCTGTAGTAATATACGCTTAGTGTGTTTTTTGAATCACACACAAACATCATACATAAAATTACTACAAAATTCCTGTTAGGAATACAAATTAATCAAATAAACACATAATTCAGATCTACTTTACTTTTTTAGTAATATCAAAGCCTCCTTTCACCTCGTTTCCAGACGATCGCACTTACTGCCTCGTTTCCAGACGGTCAACCACTTACTGCCTCGTTTTGATCAGCGTTTCTTCTCTAGCGCTTGTAGCGCCGCCATTATTTTCCTTCATAATCCTCACATAAGATGGCGTTGCCAACACCCTTAATCAGCCCGCAAAATCTGTTTTTTCTACAGCTGAAAGAATGTTCGGCTCTGTGAATTTTCAAATAAATCAGAAATAAAACTCAACTGCTAGTGAATCTTAAATGCAAGAGAATCGGCATACGCGTTGACTTTTCCTTTTCATCAACTGTTTTGCAAATCGTATCTGACCTGATGTAGAAAAACTCTTTTTAGCGTTTTTATTGGTTCGAAGATGGGCCATCATAAGTAATTTGATACTTTACTACTGATTTCACACTTGTAAAAATTTCGATTTTGAAAATGGAGCCCAGCAGTCTCGAAATCCCAAAGTCCGTTGACTGCGGTATATATAAACCAAATATTATACCAAATATGTTGACATCAATGCCTTTCAAATCGGAGAAAACATCTTTCATAAAGACTATTTTCTTGTGTAGTCTTAGTTAAATAAGGCAAAATGCATTCTCAACGTTTTATAACCGGTGAAGTAGGTATAATATCCAACATTAAAACTGAACTTAAACTTTTACTAATGTACATTAGGATACACATAATTTAGCGTCCACTCATTGACAGGTGATAATTTTCTAATTGGAATAGATCATCATGCGTCACTTATTAGGTCTGTTCCCGTACTACGATTAATTGCAATGAAGCCGTTCCCGTACTCCGTTTTACTGAAAACTGAAAATTTCTCCTCTTTCAGTAAGTACGATGAAATTTTAGTAGGGTCTGAGCTACTGAAAAATACTGAAAAAAGTCAAACGGTGTGGCGCATGTAAATATTTTCAAATGTGCGCAAGCAACATATTTTTTGCGTAATGTTGCTATGAAGGTCGAATATTTTTGTGGCGATCATTTATCACCGCTTAGGATGACTTTATAATCACTATTGTTCTTCCAAAAACAGAAAACTGATACTTTTGGTTGTCAATTTTCAGGAAATGCAATGAGAGCGCTCCTATACTTTCATGAATTTCTCCCACCACATGAATCAGGAAAATTCAGTGACTGAAAGTACGGGAACAGTCCTATTATCTAGTCGGAATGAAGCAGCGAGTTGCTGATTATTTTTAAATCACTCCATCAGCTATAGATAAGACATAGCACGAAAATTAAATTAAGTGGGGTAACTGCATTTGTTTTCCGGACAGTGCTAGTATCCGGACACTCGGACTCAAATGTTCACTTTCCAGGAAATATGGCAGTGGCGTTCCATTCCCTTACATTTCGCTGACATAAATTTTCAATTCATCTTTTATTTTGAAAGTGTGAAAAAATGGTATGAAAACATTTTTTTTAAAAAAATGTGCGGAAAACAAATTGTGAGCATCGCACGGATTGAGAGAGAAAACAACTAGCGCATGGAAGCAACGTAAAAATTGCATCTGCGAACGTTTATTTGACTCCATTTAGACTACACTGTGACGTCATTGAACAAAATGTGCTTATACGATCTCTTTGGAAGCAATGAAAAATTTGCTTCCTAGGGGAAATTATCTTCTCAAGAGAGAGACTCAGAGCGGAGCAGCGAACGTATGACTGCTGTGGAACTTATTTCAGCGTTCCCCTCACGCGTTGCAGAGTACATTGCTTGCACAGATTTTTTGTGAATGGAGTGCTTGCTGTGATCGAATTTAAGTTACGAAATGTGGTAAGGGCTGCCAGAGGCTGTTGATTCGACAAGACGATATTTTATGTGTTTTATTCATGATTTAAATTATGACATGTTCTTTGTATGTGCTATTTTGCATTGACATTTTTGTGAAGGTGTTTTTAATTGGTGAAGGGTTTACTCACTAATAGTCTATTGAATTTGGTAGTAATATTTCATGGTAATAATAGGCAAACCTGTAGGCCAGAATTATGTAGAATTGAATGTGTAAATTTGCTGTGTAAAATTGCGTGATTTTTTTATTGATATTTGAAATAGTGAAAGGTTGAAATAGGTGAATGTGTTTATTTGTTCTGTGGGTCTAAATTTTATAATTTGTAAACTTATTCAATTTCTTTTAGATCTCGGTAATTTGCTGAAAAAAGGACATCATCAACAAGGATCGATCGAAACTGAATTCGTAAATTGTCTCTTTGACAAAGAGATGTACTCGGCAGTTTGATTGCAAAGTTAATAAATGAAAAACTCGGAACGGATTACCGGTTGTAATATTAAACAAAAATAATTTTGCTGGTCATGTGTGTTATTTTCAAACGATTCAAACGTTCGGTGAATTGTCGGATTTTGTAATTGAAATAATGTTAAAGCTGTGAACAGGCATGATACAAAGAGGATTGATCATTTCCAATTAGTCTTTTTACTTTCCAAGTTCGGTTTTGGCCCAAGAATTGAAGAGTTGATGAATAGTCAATATAAATAGCCACTGATATTGCTCAAAGTTAGGAGAAATAGAGCAGTAATGAAGATTCTTATAGACATTGTGTGTCACTTAGGATGTCAAGAACAAGCACTACATAGTTACAATAAAAATGGGGATTCTTGCAATAGTGGCAAATCACCTAAAGACAATAAATCTTTTGACAGTACATAACCCATACTTGCGACCTCATTTGAACCAAGCAAATGTTATTTCCAGACCATCAAATTATATTCAAAACGACCTCATGAGTAGTTTTTATAAAAAATATTGAAAGAGATTTGTAATGAAATTCAGCAAAGCAGATTTCTAGCAATAATATTAGATAAAACAACCAATATTTCACATCGTCCACAGCTTTCAACAACCTTTGGTTACATTACTTCTTTCTTTAAAATTTTTTTTAAACTTTCATAAATCTTACAGATGTTTCATTTAAAAATGTTTTGCGTATTGTCCTAAAATTTAAAGCTATGAGGAGCCTCTGTAATATCTGGCAAAACAATTGGATTGCAAGCATGTATAGAAGAAATTTATAAAACTGCAATATGTAATTATTAATTGCTTCGCATATCGACTGAATTTGGTTTTATGAAAATCATGCAATAGTATACACGAATGTAGTTTTCCCCCAATATATTACTAGTTTTTCAACAACAACAACAATGAGTAAATTTGCTTTGTATTCATTCCTTAAAATTCCTTCCAAAATTCGCTCGAAACACATGTTGGACTCTTCGTCGGTTAATTTGAGCATTTTTCTATAAAAAAAGAGCAATTAAAAGAACTCTTTGAATATATTACTGAAAATGGGTGGATAGACCGTTAATAGTGAGAGCGGGCTTTTTGTTTTACTTATTTTTCTGCTTAATGTTTTTTCTAAAAAAAAACAAGATGCATAATTGACAACAATGAGAATGAATTACACGTGCTTATGTCAAAATAATTGATAGCATAATCGTTAAAATAAACTCAAGATTTTCATCCTGAAAATCTTTTGAATTCTTCTAAATTTAGCCACTTTCAAAAATATTATATTTTTAGTTCTGGGAATTGTGACCGTTATTTCTAACGCGCACTAAAACCCTTTTGCCCTAACTGGGACGCAAGGGCGGCAGTCTTCGGGCGGCTTTTGCTCGCGAAGAAAAAGGTCGCGGGTGGGCACCACTCGCTTCTTATCCGAAGAACTGCCTCGCTACCGTCGCTCTGAAGCGATAAGAGGTAGACGGTGTAATATGTACAACACAAGTATCGATCGCGGCAATTATACCCGGCACAATTTCGATTTAAATCTTTATTATAACTCTACGCACAATTATCACTCTATTTTTACCGCGTTACCATGTAATGGTAACCTCCTTAGTAGCTCTCGTATTTAGACATAATTTAATTCACATTAAATATAATTCTACATACTATCTAACCTGATTTTACGGTAACTGCTGATTCTGGATCGCTGAGATGAAATTTTTCTCCCTCGATAGGGCCCTTTTCCGCCGACTGATACTCGCACCAATAGGAATCAAATATTAATCCGTCCTCCGTAATTTGTTCTTCTCGACCGACTTCCAATTCACGGCTTCGCTGAACTTTTCTCCAGACAAAAGATATTCTCGCGTAGTTTCCAGTGCATCAGTTTCGGCCAAAATCCACTGATTCGTTTTATTCCTTCCTGCTGTCGTTTACTCGTCTCGAAAACCCTCGTCGTCAGGCATAAATTTCGCCAATACCAATCAGATATTCGAGATCGAAAAGAAATAAATGAAAAGTAATATCGATTATCATCCGGCAGCAATTCAACACCTTCATCCACTCACCGAGCTCCAGTCAAAAAGAAAGTATTTCGGCGATCCCGCTCACAGGAAAATTTTCCTGGCGGCAGCGGGATTTTCAAATTCCGTTGCGAGCGCTCGCCCGCTATCGCTTTCACTCATCTGAGTGTTGGGTTTCGTATGCACCACGCGATCCAATTTGGGACAGTCTGATCTGGGACACCTCATCTGACATTTTTGCCTTCGTGACATTTCCAAATTATGTCATACAGTGTTGTCGGCGTATCAATCTGGTGGTGCTCCTGGCTTTTGGATACAATTTCCAGGTAAGTGATGTGCTCTACCTTTAATTTCCCTTATACGACAAGGAACTAGATCCGCAATCCTCACGGTTTTCCTTCGTCTGACCGCTATCAGATGAGAATTCAGTCGACAGTGACAGTGAGAATTCATTCCGACGTTCCGTGTGAAAGTTCGTGCGTGCCGCAGGTTTCGGATGCGAAAGTTCCCTGGCTCGTATGCTGATGTCCTCCTGATCTCGGTTTTCCTGCGCGTATGGCGACTATCCTTCGCGTCTCGGGTCGATTGTGTTAATAATTTCGCATTGACTTTAGTCGCCTTCCGATCAGTGGCTTTGCGTTCGGGAATCAGCAACTCGGGCATCCACTCGGCACCAGTCGTATGTAGGTCAATTGTTGGCCTAGGTCTAGTGTCACCAGTCTGTACGACTCAGCCCATACACTGCTCAGCCGGGTGTGTGGATTTGTGGCACAATGATTCGGATCGCGATATCTCGTAGATATTCCTGCGTTTTGGTTAGCATCGCGATTTAGTAATTGCCGTTGATGGCTATGGTGTTGTTCCTGTACACAATTTAATCGTGTTGTGCTGCTGTTCGATGTGTAGATGTTCGACTGAGTTGTGCGTTCGTTAAATGTTCGTTTACGCTTATGTGTCGTTCATCGTTTACTCCGTCGGGATGACTTGTGATGATCATCTAACTTTATATTAATTACACTGCATTCGGGGATTGTGATTGTTACAACTAACCTAATCTAACTTAAATTAAATTCGTGGCTGTGATAGCCAACCCATCTAACCTAATCTTACTTAGAGTTAAAATCATACATTGCGATTATTTCCCCGATCTCCATCGTTCTCTCTTGTAGAGGACGATGGATATTTTTTTTTGATTATTATTCTTATGTTAAATATTAAACAACCGTGACAGAATGTTATTATTTTACTGATAAATATTGGCATGCTTTCTTTTTGTGAGGACTTTGAGCGTTTATTTTCATAACAATACAGAATGTTTACTCTCACGTTCCCGTTAGTAATTCCTGGGTGCTTTTATCAACCGGTTCTATTACACGTAACAAATTTGCAGAAAGCGTAATCAACCATGGATATGAACCAATTGTTTCCCTTCGGTAAATGACCACTCCACGTCACTGACATATGGTTCACATTCTGACATTTTTTCTTTTTTGACTAGTTCTTATGTGCATTTCGATTTGAGAGAACCATAAGTTTGAACAAACAACCAATCAACTATTTGAAGTCTGCATGTTTTTTGTCAAAGTCGTGTCTCACGTAATTTTTCGCTAGTGGTAGGTGCAATTTCTAAACGTAAGTTATTCCCCTTCCGTAGTTAAATTTCTCGAATTCTTTTGTTCTGCATGTATAAAGACCATTGTGTGTAAAGTTTCCTACCTTCGAAAGCATATTTGATAGAAATATTATTGGAAATTTTTAGTGTCCAAAGACTAGACCCGTGTTTGAGCAGCTTTTCAGTATCCGCACAAGAGCGTCCGAATACTTAAAAAAACCGGTCAAATATGCTATTGCACATATTGGTTATTTGATAAGATTAACATTAGCTCTTATAAACTCTAAAAGATTATGCTGGTATGATAGCCATTTACACCCTTTAAAACAAAATATACCACCTGTCCGAACACTAAAATTCAATTTTATATCTACGCGCAAAGAAACCGCCTTAAAGAAGATTTCATTCATAAATTGCAGGAAAATTTAGTAACCGCTATTTTAGTTGGCAATCATCAAGTTGGCATGAAATATGCACTGACTGAAAAAGTACTAGTACATTTATCCTACACAGTTCAACAGAGCATTATGCCTTCTTACCAGTGCTGTCGTTGTACTTCGATCGGAGTATTTGTACTCCGTTTTTAGTTACCGTACTACTGTACTCCATTCACTTGCAAAGTATTCCCTTTTCATTGGGAACACTTTTAATACTCATAGAATGAAGGAAATAATAATAAAGTCACTCTATTTATTTAAATTATTTTATCTATGCAAATATTTTTTTTAACTTTAATTCTATTATATTAATCACAACAACAAAAGCAAATAAAAAATAAGAAAATGAACATAATCATAATTCATATATGGGGAAAATATAAAAAAAAAAAAAATTTCCATTTTCGGATTGCCAATATATCGACTAAAATAGAGTTCTTTATTATTAATTAATATTTGGTGTGTCCTCCTTTCTTTTGGAGAACCTCAATTAATCTATTTGGCATTGATGAAATTAATTTTCTTATTATATTTTCTTCAATTCAATTCCATTCCTCTGTTTTAATTGCTGTCTTCAGTTCCTGGACAGTATTGTATCGCTTGCCGTCTCTGTAAACTCGATGAGCCAAAATGCCCCATAGGTTCTCTGTGGGATTTAGATCAAGGCTGCAAGCAGGCCAATCAAGCACAGGTATAGCCTTTTCTCTAAACCAACGTTTGGTGTATTTCGAAACATGGATAGCAGCGTTGTCTTGTTGGAAGATAAAATTCGGTCCTATAATCTGTTCGGCGTTGTCGATTAGCATATCTTCTAATAACTCTGTATACATTGCCGAATTCATACGAGTGGGAACCCATGCCAATGGAAGCTTACCATGATGGGAAAACGCTCCCCATACCATAACAGAGCCACCCCCGAAATGTCGGTTCATTCTTATTTCCGGAGCCTTTCGTAAATCATGCCATTAAAATTACAAAATTACCTTACCATTTGAGCCATCCATATTAAAATTCTTTTCTTCGCTAAACACAATTTTCTTCCACTCTTCGTCATATTTTATAAATTTTTTGGCGAAATTCATTCTGGCTGTTTTGTATCCCTCATTCAGCCTTGGTTTTTTAGCAGGTTTTGTCCAAACCGCATTTTTATTTTTATGCAGGATTTGCCTTATGCGTCTGATGATCACTAGCCCCTTCAATTCAGCCTTAATATAAGCAGCTGCAAGGTGTAACTGCGTTGCCTTTGAAAATATCTGGCGTTTGTCCCTTTCAGATATAGTTGGTTTACGTCCTAATCGAGTTTTTGTGCCATAGTATTTAGGAAAATTCTGTGAATATTTCAACTGCCTGTTTGAAGTGCATGATGATATCAACGGTAAGTTGAGAAGATTAGTGGGCACAAACTTGCAATGAAATGCTCGAATTTTCAGTTTGACTTCTACTTTTTGTTTCACAGGCAGCAATTTGTCTATATACCTCACGTCTTTAATTTCGTCTCCGAATTTTTTCAAGTATATTAACGGTAATTTAATATCACATACTTGAGATAAAATGCTTTAATTTTCAGTTTCATGACACAAGTCATTTTTTTTTCATCACCAAACACGCTGGTACATTCGCGTGTTGGCTCTTGTGGTGGAAGGTTGTAGCCGGAGAATTGCTGAGAAATTTGCTTTTCTCCGAAGGACAGCTTTCTCTAGAATTGACAATACGTGTTTCAACGTGTCTTAAACTGCGGTTTCGTGTTCGTTGCGTTGTTTGAGTCACTTATGTGTTTGTGTTGTCAACGATTATTTAAGGTCAAACTCACCATAAACGGGTGTTGTCGAAACCGATGACTGATGCGTTATCGTTATAAGCCAACCTAATCCTCGTAAAATAGGATATAGTACTCAAAAAAAAAAGCTGGTAATTATATCTTCTTGGAACAAACGCAATTTTAACAAAGCGATGAATCAGATATCAGATAAATTTATTTAGTAACAAGTTTAGTTTTACAGTTTTTTTTTTATTAAAATGGATAAGAATAGAACTCAAGGGCTCACACCTGCGATAAATATGAAAGGCAGTGCGACTAATGATACGATGCTTAGCATAGAGTTGGATACTGACGACTATAGTTTAGGATCCAATTGCGAAACCACTCAAATTTATATTGAAAATCAAAGACGATATGAAAAGTTTCGGAAAATTTAGCTAGGGCAGTTTGATTGGCTTCAAGCAAAGGGTATAACTTCTACTTCAAAAGGTAGATATGAGAAAAGATCCTTTTGTAAACATTACCAAAAACTGGTAAGCTAAAATGTATCACATTTGTTGCGAAATGAAAAAGTAAATCGCACCAAATTGGAGTCAGCCGTAAAAATCAACCAGAAATTTACAGTCAAGCAGCAATTGGATCATACACTAAAAAATCCAAAAATATTAAAATGGTCAAGCTTAGAATAATATTTTTTTAGAACACAATTTACCATTCACGTTAATCACACCATTGAATTTGTTGATTAAAAAATTGATTGCCCAAGATTCTGAAATTGTCAAATAGTTCAAGTGTGGGAAAACGAAGTTTAATAATGTCACTAATTTCATTTTAAAGAATGAATCGTGTGAGCAAATAGCCAAAATTTTGCAAAAAAAAAATATATATCCCTTATAATTGACGAAATGACTGACATAAGTACAATTAAATGTTTGGTCCTAGTTCGATATTTCGACTTTAACTGGGGAGAAGTCCACGATAGGTTCTTAGGTCTTCTGGAAATCTCTTTGTTTTTTTATCGTCTTTATTAATTCGTTAGGCTCTGTATGTTTCTGTATCGCCTTTATCAATTCGTATTAATTCTTTAAGCATAGTACTGAGTTCGATTTCACGTGAAATTTTCATACAAAATTTCACGTGAAATCTGTTTCGGCGAAAATTTCGCTTGAAAATAAGCAAGTTTGGTACTGTGTTCTTAGCATGAAAAGTTGCTTTGAAGTTGCTTTCGCTTCGAAAACATAGATGGCACTGAAACATGTTGTCAATCATTTCACGCCAATTTAGTTTGTGCAGTTCATTCTTTCGAGCGAAAAAGTGACATTTAGTGTTTCAATTTGAAAATTGAGCAGTGCAAATGACTTTCCAATAAGAAAATCGATCGAAAAGTGAAATTTTTGACATTTTATCCGTCAAGAATGAGCAGTGTCTCTGCTTTTCTCCGTTGTCAAAATTTTCGCTCGAAAGAATGAACAGATAATTGGGAAATGTCAAAGTTTCACGTGAACTCGAACTCAGTACCAGCCTTTACTCTGAACGTTAAAACTCTGCACAACTAAAAATGCTCGACTCTAGATATATTTCAATTATAACTGTTTAGTAAAAATTTCCAATAAACGGAATTTTAACTTGGAATGTCACATATGATCAATAATAATTTTCCCTGATGAATGCCATCTATGGTCTAACACATTCAAATTTTGAATACGGGCGGGAAATCGCAAATTATTCTAAACCTTTTATTATTACTAATCATAGCATAATTTTTGCTGCTACTTTTTCTCTGCATTTCGTATGACGATGACGTCGACACTCTCAATGTGATGCAAAGTCAATATGTTACAATTTGCCGAAGAATTTAAACGATTTGAATATTTCTTTAAAAACTTAGTAAAAGTCACTTTGGGTAATAAGCAAGGTGTCAAATCCATCCTTAAAATAGATTTTCTAAATTTTTGTGTTATGACCTGCATATGATCTGCACTCGCAAAAAAGTTGCCCCAGCACATTGAAGTCTTGGCTCGCAATATTTATATATTTTTTCCAATGTTCTAAACGGCAAACGGAATACAGCCAATTTCAAGAGCTTTAACGTTAAAATCCATAAAACACTATAAACATCTGCGACGAGGTGGCTTTCGTTAGAAAACGTTTATTCCAAATTCTTATCTCACCATCACTTTACATACGGACAGCTCATAACAATAATTATATATGCATGCCACTTTTCTGGCAGTTCCGAAATTTGTGTTTGGGTGCAACATATGCTTTGCATGGCATGGCGCATATACGGCGCAGTCAAAAAATTAGAATGCACTGTTTTGTATGGTAATACCCACAATGCCTGCGGCCGAATTTGCTAAATTTCTAATTTTGCCGTACCGCTAGCGGTGATACCAACCGTAGGTTGGCATCATCACTAGGTTCAATTAAAGGTCTGTTCCCGTACTACGATTAATTGCAATTAATTGCAATGAAGCGTACTAAAACAGAGTTTATTACTCCGTTTTAGTACGCTTCATTGCAATTAATTGCAATTAATCGTAGTACGAGAACAGACCTTAAGTCTACTTGAATTAGGGGTGTGTTCAATGTGCATGCTATAGCTGCTTCAAAAGCATAGCATAGCATCACTTTAGCAATTGTCAAAATTTGAGGTAGCTAGGTGAAGCAGCTATGGGTATTGGACAGCCAAGACCTGCTACGTAGGTCAGCAAATTCAAAATTAACTTTTCGAATTTTTTTTTAAATTTTAATATTTATGTTTTCGTGGATTAGTTCAATACTTCCATTGCACTTTGGAAATTGTATAAAATTTAGGAATTTTCAACATACAGCTGCAGAAACCATTAAAATTTTCCTAACATTTTTAAAACGTATCACTTATTTCCGGCTTTTGACGCCATATATGTGAAAAAGAGCAAAAAATAATCGTTGAAAATTTGATGGCACATGAATCAGTGCACCCGGCCTATTGCTCTTTATGCTCGCCTGCTAAAAACTCAAGATGAGCTGCACTGTGTGAAAGCCGACTTAACTCGAGTTGAGTTGAAGTGTTTAAAAGCCCGTATTTAATTTATGCTGTCACTATTTTCAAATTTATTCCTCATCTCATGTGTCACAAAAGCGCAAAAACTTCTTTTCATTTCAATTTCCAATTGAAAATGACGTTTGAACTGCATGTCAGCTGTGTACGCACAGCCATTTTGCCGTAGCTACTTTCTTGCTATCTTCCAGACTGCGAGCAGCAAATAACTGCTACCTTAGCAGCTATGTTGGAATCTTGGACAGCCCGACTGTCAAATAGCAAGCATCAGAAAGTAGCCCATTTCGTGACATTGGACAGCCAGAGCTGCTAAAATAGCAGCTAATGGACCTGGTTATGCCGTAGCTAAAATAGCGCTGCCAAACTGGCGCTGCTATAGTAGTTGCGTTTACACCGTACAGCTTATTAGCCAAAGCAAAAATGGCGTAATATCTGAAAGGAGCTCAATATAAGAACAAAAACACCCTTGCACCAAGGCTTCCAGATTCCGAATGTCACTCGAAACTAGAAATCCTATTTATGACTGTTCTAGTGTTTATACCACTGCTACCTTCACACTTATAACCGCGCTAAATTTTAGCAGCGCTAAAGTAGCGTAGCCAAAATAGCAAGCTCTGCTAATTTAAAAGTGGTTTATACCGCTGCTAAATAAGCAGAGCTCACTAATTTAGCTACGGCATAAACGCACTCATAAGCTGCTATAGCAAGCACATTGAACACACCCTAGGTTGAATGGTCTGTTGAAATAGACAAGCGATGGCTGATATGTATTGTGATAAGCCAACCTAATCCTGGTACAACAGGATTTAGCAATACAAAAGAATTAAAAATGAATTTGGTTGGTGCCTTGGTTGCATTGACAGCGACATTGTCGCTGCATTGTGGTTCACCAAATTCAACTGCGGCATACACGCGTCCCCCTGCGGCGCTGCTGCGACAATGCCGCTGTTTTGTATTTACAGCATTATTCATCCAACTTATGTGAAACCAGCAAGTCTAAACTCATAGTCTCATAGTCAAAGTACTCCCTTTGGATTCAAAAATATACTCCTCTGAAAATGTCCAAAACGACAGTACTGCTCCTTACTCGGCTCTGGTGACACACTAAGAGAGAATTTCATTAACACAAACCTATCTGTTTATGAGAAGTGAAATTGAAAATTACTCTTGGATCAGCTGAAACATCGGAATGATTATTGATTGTATGAATCTTTACAAATCATCTATGTAAAATCTTGCAAAAAAAGAATTTAGTGTCCTAAAGAAGACCGCAGATGAACTTTGTTTAATAGGAGGTGCGGGAGATTAACAATGTCTAATGTCGTCAAGAACATTTGCAAAATAAAACACATTTCATGAAACAAAGCATCTAGGAGTAAACTTACCTTCTCTCGCCTTTAAGTAGACCGTGTTGGCCACGATGTTCTCTAATTCCATCAGTTCCAGGTTGGCGGCCTTTTGTTTCCCGATAAAGTGTTAGAATATGCTTGCTGCAAAATTCAATTAAATATTTCTCTGCGGTTTTTAATAAGAATGCTGGTCTCGCAAATTTTTACTTCACTACATTCACTTCGACAAAACCCAAACCTGAAAGTATTGCTCGGGATAGAATTAACGCACGCGTCTTTGCTTCGTTTACACAGAAGAACACTAGCACGTTCGACACGCCTTCCTTGTACGAGGAATCGTTTTCGGTTACTATTCTCACTACTTTTAATAATAATAAAAAGGTCCTTTTGGGAAAAATAATTTCTAATCCACTTCGATCATACAAGGAATTTTAACACTTCTCGTACGCCACCTTACGTAGAATGCAAACTCGATTCACCGCAAACGCAGGACCTTTTTTCTGCTACTGTGCGGAGTCTGCAACAATCAAATACTGCCAAATGTTTGGTACACGCTCCACTTTCTGGCGAATTTTTGTCTAAGGCTTCTTCCTATTTCTCCAAGTTGCTTACATGTTCGTTGCCTAATTAATTGAACGAGAACTCGTTTTTGCTGTCAAATATGGTAAGCAGACTGGCCCACATTAACCTTTCCTGGCTCAAAACGACTGAAAGGTCATTGAGCGATGGACCTTTTTGTAGAATCCGAAAGCTTGTGCGCAATTGCCAATCCTGCAAGGGGACCACTTACATTTGAGAAGAATGCTTAGAACTCACCGCGCCCAACGCCCAAGCGTTCACTCGTGTGTACCAAGTATAACCTTTACTAACTACTCACTAGGCACCTATAGGTGACATGAAAGAGGGCACCAATTAAAGTGTTCCCGATCAGGTCTCAACAACACATAAGCGCAGAAAAGGAACAAATATGTCGTTGCTTACGTCCGGTAACAGCCCCGGTACGATATCGAACGTCACCGTTTTCCCAATAACACATTGCCGGAGTTTATACTTTGCTCTGGGTTTTTACTTTCCAAGCTTAGCATCTGCAAACATTTCAATTTTCGGGTTTTTAGCCCCAAAATATCTACAAACGCACTCGGAGTATACCAACAATCACCTTCCCCACAACATCCGCAACAACTTCAAGGCCGAGACTGACGTGCACTTTCTGATGGTAAAGTGCATGAAATATGAATCAACTACATTGACCATTCACAATAGCTCTGTCGCGTCATAGATGTGAGAGAAGAATGGATACGCAATGGACCCAGAGACAGCGAGGTAGTAGAAATGGAGTGGACATGCCCATTAGATTTATAGGTCTGTTTCCGTACTTGAATGTATTATAATATATTATAATAGATTCGCAGCAAGTCGTTTCCGTACTTTTGCTGCAAATAAAATCTTGTTGACGTCATCGCTTCCCCTCTTTCAGAAAGTTGTAGAAAAATACAGCCGAACTGAGCTGAGGCATTTTGCTGCAGCTTGTCAAATCGACTACGATGGGCTTGGCGCGAGGCTTTGAAATGTATATATATATTCAAATGAGCGCGCGAAGAAAAATCTTTTCTGTGCAATATTCCAATGAACACGGAATATATTTCTCGCACAACGTTTTTATTGCTATTACAAAATATCCAATGGTGGATATTTAGTGCATGGTGTGCACTTATTTGTATGTGATCGACTTCGGTGGAGGCTAGGTTTTAATAAGGACAAAACTGATTTGTACTTTGAACTTGTTAGTCATTGCAACTGAAAATGAAATGTATTGTTGGCGGGAATATGCTGTTCTTTTATTTTGCAGGCATAATAATATAGATGAATTATAAATTTTGTTTCGCAGGCAGATCAATATTGATATGGGCTCCATTAATAGAGCCTGTTATATCTATTAATGGAACTCATAATTGCGCACGAGCAAAATATGATAATCTTGTAGATGGAAAAGGATATGTTCACAAGGTGTTTCCAATGCATATGATGGCTTCATCTGGTGTGTGGGCTGTGATCATGACACTCAAAATGTCCGCAAGAACGTTTTTCGAAATTCAAATCAACGCAGCTGTCACTTTTAGTGTCTTCTTCTTACTTGCAGCAAGTTGCAGCAGCGCGTTTCTGTACTTTTCCAAATGTTCCCTGTAGCAAAAAAGTAGTTGAGGAATGGCCTTAGCATAACTTAGAACCAGACCGAAGTCCAGAACCAAGAGTGCTAAGGTCAGAAGTGTGAAATGGCTAGTGCCATTCAAGAGGCAAAACAAAAAAAAAAAGAATTGCCCCGAGAGCAGGGTGCCCTAGAAATGGCCGTGAAGGCCCCTCGTCTGCATTAGCGGAGCACCCTTTAACCAACCCCGACGGATGCTGGGGTGCCACTTTGCTAGCTCGCTGCGGCTGGGGTGGGTTCATAAAAAAATGGGGATGGTTTGCTCTCTAAGAAACGGGATGCTACGTAATATTCATCCGTCATGAATTCGTAGCCGCAAACTGGTATATAAAATACCCAGGGACCAAAAGGGGGCATAGTTCCGTAAAGGAAACCACCCAGGCTCTGCAACATGGGCTGACTAAGCAGACCCAGTGCTCGTGGCAAAACACGGAGCCAATAAAATTGAAAATTCTAAAAAGGGAAAAAGGAAAAAGGCTACCTCTCTTTTCTAAGGAACCCGGGTGATGCAGACAGCCCCGGGCCCACGATGGTAGTGGAGCCCTGACCCCGATGGTCTGGGGTCCTCGACCCTCTGATACTGGCCATATATCAAATTCAAAAATCTAAATCAAAACAATACCGGAAACTACATTTAAGGTGTGGCCAGTATCCCTCCCCTTTAAAGAAAAGCTGAAAACACCGAAAAATCACGAAACTATTTTTATCATTTAATCATAGGCCAGCCAGGCCAGGCGCGGACCCTGAAAAAGAAGAAGAACTTCTCGGGCTTTCGCCCAATAAGAAGGCCTCGGTTTTAATTACTGACAATTCATTTTATTTGGTATCAATTATGCCAAACATCAAAAAGAAACATGCTTGCTCAAAAACAAAAAACTAACAAAATGAGAGACCATGAAGAAAAGGAAAGACCAAAAGTTATACGTGACTTGCGTACACAATAGGAAAACGCATGGAATAAACTTAACAACTAAATTTATGCCTGAGCAGCTGACATAAGTATAGGTATATATATTAATAATAGTCCACACGCTACAAAAATTTATACGTATATTCGAGTGTACGTACTTTTAGTTTGTAATCTAAAAAAAAGTATAGATTCATAGTTAGGTGTACGTACTCTTAGGGCCTTTCCGAATTCGTGTCTCCGACTTGGTCTTGATCTCCGTATAACAGATTATGACGTCAGCGTTTTAGCTGAACTATTATAACAGTTATAGGAGATCAAGATAGACTGTCCGGATTCTCTGTCTTGCCTTGTTATGACATTTAAGCAAAGATGGCGAATGAAAGACTGTGCTCTTGTGCCTGGTAGCATGAAACTGATTGAGGGTGGAAGACTACCCCAATGTAAATTAGCTTTGAGACATATTGCACGCATAACGAAAGGAATGAATGCCAACGGTCAGCTACGAATCTGCTTCACAGCACATACGAATTAAATTTCCCAAGCTCGTCGGCAATGGGAACGTTGTACGACAAATGCAATAATCGATTGCATTACCGTTCCTGCTTTACCACGCGAAGCGCTCGTCAAATGGCAAGTCTGGGCTCACATACACAGTAACCGTTTTGATTGTAAGTTTAGATTTTCTTGCATAATTGTAATTTGTAAATATATAAATCAAACATGGTATCATGACGTCTAAACAACGAGATGAGACTATCATGAACTGTTATACAGGGGAGAAATATCAAGCCGAAGATAAACTATTCGGACAAGCCAAACTTGATGTGACGTCACATTCTGTTATAACAAGCTGAAGACCAAGGTGAAGACGACAATTCGGAAAGGCCCTTAGTCTTTAATCTACGAAATCTAGGTTCATATTTATGTGCATGTACTTGATAACACTAAACTATCCAAATTTACCAGGTGTGATTCTACCGAAATAGTGGCCACTATCTTTCCATAAAGTGCAAAATTCCTTCTATGCAACCTTTTAAACATTACTTGAACAATTCATAAATATGTATGCATAGGTAGTTATTTCATTTACAATTCGTTCTTGTTTTATATTTAATCTTCCTGTTTGTTCATAAAAAAAAAATATTATTTACCTTATACACTGTTACTTATCAAATAACATTTGTGTGCAATTGGGTTGACGTTATCTTTAGCTTACATCAAGAATATACTGTTCCTTTTTTTTTCTTTCATTTATATTTGTCAGCATGTAAGAATCTGTTTGCCCACGATTAAATAGAACCGTTAAAACAGCAGAACGAACATTAATTGAACTTCTGATTGAATCGAGTTGAGTTGAGAATTGAGGAGGATTTTACGTGAAACAAGGAAATATATTACGTCAGGCAATTCTGAACTTATTCCTTCAAAATATATTTGTTTATTCTTTATCTATTTGAATATCAACAATTTTTTTTTTGTACGTTATGTTATTGTCACGTTCTCTATATTATATTATGTCCAACAACCAAACCGACTTCTCGCATAGGTGTAGAAATACTTAATGTAATAGTTATTGGGAAGGTTCTAACTCGGTAACTTATAGCCTCAACCAACAGTTTTGTTTTCCTTTTGATTGGTAGAATTCCTAATTAAAATTACTACGTGCATACTAACAGTATAAGTTTTAATAAATACTGAAAAAGATCATCGCATCACTACAATGATTTTTCATTATAATTAAATTTTTTTTTTTTTCATGGATTCTTAATTCTTTCTACAACATTTGAGGGGTGCATATTTTAGGTTAATTTCATTGAGAACCTTGATTTGAAAACGATAAGTACAATAAGTGCATCCTGCTTGATTAAACGAATACTATACGAATAAGAATATTTGCAAAAATATTGCCAAAAATCAATTGTTTATCATTAAATATTTATATATTGCTCAAATGATATAGAAATTACTCTAAGAATTGATTTTACTTTTTCCGAACTTATCATCGCCACTAATTGTTTGTTATTGTATTTATTATTTTTCCTTTTCAAAATAGAAATGGATTCCGAAAATGATTATGGTAGAATTTGTAACGTGTATGTATTGTTCGTTTGCATCAATGCAAGTCATAACGAATTTGCTCGCGTTGAAATTGCATGGGTCGAATGAGACGAAACATGCAAAGTATCGAGTCATTGGAATTTAGCTGAATTATTTCAGAATTTCATGCTGTCACCGTTATTTACCGATGCTTCGACTGACTTTCACGACATTCTAATGTGTTGAACATGAGCAAGTTTATACGTATAATATTATCAAGGAGAAAACGTTTGATAGCATATTGCAAATAAAATTAATTTTCATCTATTAATATTCTGAAGTCACTTATAATAGCTGGATGAAATAAAAAAACAATCAGCCTGTCTCTGTAAATTCACGTTTTGCCCAAGTCTGCCTTGCTTTACAGCTGCTTACAGGTGTAGTAATATTTCTTATCTGCTGCATACTCGATTATGTCCTGGCCCTTGTATGTATGTGAGTCATATGGTTTTAGATTATTTGTAAATATTTAATCAATTTAAAAGTTGATTAATCCAACCCTCTCAGACTGCCTGTGAAGCAAGATACGGGGGCTGAGATGAGCTGTCATTACCGTATGTTGATCGTGGGCCAGCACCGCATTCGATATGACGAAAGGACTCACCCGCCAGAATTATCCTCCGATATGACGATGCACTCGGCGCACTGGTATCCTTTGCCAGCTTCACCTGATTTGTTAGTCGATAAGCTGGATGGTTTATAGCAGCTAACCCGGCTTCTTCTACACGCTTTATTTTTTTTTTTATCATATCCGCAGTCAATTAAAGACGTAGGATATACGTATGCGCCAACGTTAAAACAAAGCAAACATTAGGACAAAAAACTTACATACATAGTTCCCAAAGTATGGCTCATTCGTCGCAACCATAACTTTCTCCTCATGAAGTTTTTGCCGTTCTAGATTAATACTCATTTCACTAGTAGGGGAACCGTTTTTGGTTTGCACTGCTAATCACGACAAAAGGGTCCTCACCCTTCAGCATCAAATCCCATTAAATTTTCCGCGCCAACACTATACTTTTCTGCTGTCCACTAGCTGGCCTATCTACTATCTCAGTCACAAGGCAAGAAGCAACAACAAAGTGACACTGGTTACGTAAGTATATAAATGAATCGCGGCGTTACGCCACCTACTCGCAAGGACATATAATCACTAATCAACTACTCTCGTGACAGCAAATGCACCTCTCCACGGTCTCAGCTCTTTTCCCCGCTCTTCTTCTCAAGAATCTTCGCACTTTTCCGCACTACGCGAAATTATTTCCAATTTAACACTGATCAAATAATTATGTCGGCGACTTGAAGCACCTGCGACACATTTCAGTTTTCGCTGCCCATTAATGTAATCGACCGCTGCAGCAACTATTCATCACCGAACAAGATCGCATTTAGTGTTCCGTGCGAAATTCGTAGCTTGAGCACTTTGATAGACAACTGATACTATCACAATTCAAATCCGTAGAAATGTTGCACTAATGAGAGTTCGAGCTAATGGCGACGAACACTTCCGTAGCAAATTCGGGGCGCAACTTCGTGGCTGAATTCAAGTTAGTCTTTTTATGGTATGTGGATTTTGGCACGCACGCAACCGACCGAATGAAAAGCTATGTACGTTCGTATGACGCGATATTTGTTCAAATATGATTTTTTCCGAAACGAAAGGGCACATGGGTTCGAAGTGATTCAGTTGATGAATCTAAAGGGAATCACCTCTTTTCGGTATCTGCCAACCTCGCGTCAATTATTCTTTCCCGACCGGGTACTGTTCACCCCACAGCTCTCGCCGCCACTACGTCTGGCCTCCGCCACGCTGTAAAATCGACTCGTCGCCACAGCGACACCCAAACGACTGTCTCGAGCGCTGGCTTGATTTTCGACACGAAAACAAGATCCCGTTACCGGTTCTCGCTTTCGTATCGCATCAAGCCAGGCAATGACAAATCGGACTTGCTGTGCCTTGTTTATCAAATTGAACAACAAGGCACCGCTAGTCCGAATGAAAAACAATTTTGGCCATTTCAAGGGCACGACAGTGCGCGCTGAAATAAGCCGTGCAGAAATTTCGGAAGGAAATTTCTGCATGTTACAACACAGGTCTTTCCACAAGGGCAAGTGCGTGGAAAGAGCTGAAGGATGGATGTACTATGGAATAGGCAATGACGTGAACAGGTGATCATGCCTTTTACTATCCGATCCTTTCTATTTATTGCGTGAACTAGTGAGCAAATAAAAGGAATAAATGTAAGTGAAGGAAATATCGTGAACAACGTATACTGAATCAGTAATGAAAGTATCTTTGTTAGAGGAAATGGTGAACGAGGTGAACATCTCTAGATACTTTTCAATTGGAGCAGGAGTGACACCTGAAATAGGCGCAAATGGACGATCTCCAAATAAAATTTGGAAATAAATCGTGAACTGGTGAACTCAGTGGGTATATCACTTAGTGATGTCTTTCGCATGAAAGACGCCCACTGATCGTCCATTTTGATCGGCCAGCTGGTAGTAAGCACCGCCGATCTTCTTTATTACCTTACTAGGTAAGAACTTCCGGTCCAGCTTTGCATTGTAGTGCGCGGCTGCGTCACTTTGCCGGAAGTTGCGCCTGTAGACCACTTCGCCAGGCTGGTATGTAACCAACCTGGAACGAAGATTATAGGCCTTGGCATTGCGAGACTGGGCTTTGGTGGTGAGGTCGCGGATGGTCTGGTGCAGAAGTGCCAGGTGGTCAGGAGGTGGTAGAGTGGTTTCGGGGTCATCCAGAAGATGCAGTTGCCGCAACAGATGGTAAGTGCGGCCATGGGTGACCATTGGTTGCCCGAAGACTGCCTGATAGGGCGAAGTCCCTATCGTCGCGTGAGGTGCTGAGCGCAATGCGCAGGTTATGTCCGAGATTTTGCCGTCCCACTCCTTTTGAGCAGGGTCAATATATGATCGAATTGCTGCCAGTATGGAACGGTTAAGACGTTCCGAGGCGTTAGCCTGAGGGGAATATACGGCGGTAAAGGTGTGTCCGACACCGAATTCTTGTAGAAAGGTTTGAAATACCGAAGAACGAAATTGTACTCCATTATCAGTCACGACACTTTCCGGGACTCCAACAAGATGGAATATCCTCTTCCTTATGATTTCCACTACTGCCTTCGCAGTGAATTTTCGAAGCGGCTCGATGAATGGGAATCGCGAAAGATGGTCTAGGACGATGAGAGCTCCAATGTTGCCAGACTTGGACCTAGGGTAGGGGCCGATAATATCAATGTACAAGCGCTGGAATATGCGCTCGGGAACAGACTGCAGCGTCATTGGTGGACGAAGGGTGTGTGAAGGGGCTTTGGTGGTTTTGCATGTGAGGCATGATTCCACATATTCACGCACTTGAGCGGCCATTCGTGGCCAGTAAAACCATTGCCGTAATCGGCCGAGGGTTTTGCCCACGCCACCATGCGCACTCAAGGGTGGGTCATGAGCTCCCTTCACTAATTCTGCCGTCATTTCTGACGGCACCCACAACTTCCAGGCCAACTGGTCTTGAAGTCCGTTTCCGGTCGCATACTCGGTCCGCTTGTACACGGACCCGTCTACAACTTTTAGGTCCGGCAGCTGGTGTTGTTCTGCCTGGACTTTAGCCGCTAGCTCCATATAAGAAGCACTTTTGAAGTGTGGCGACTCTTAGTCTAGCTCCATTGGAGTCTCCTCGCCTTCTGCCGGCATCAACGCCTCGGCAGAGAACATGCGCGACAAAGAGTCCGGCACTACGTTTTGGCTTCCCTTTCGGTGGACGATGGTGAAATTAAACCCTTGAAGTTTAAGGGCCCACCGGGCTAAGCGACCATTTAGATCTGGTTGGTGCATTAGCCATTTTAGGGAAGCATGGTCGGTCACGATTTCAAATTCGTGACCTTCCACGTAGGCACGGAACTTTTTGATTGCCAACACCGCTGCCAGACATTCTTGCTCAGTGACGGTGTAGTTTCTCTGAGCGGGATTCAATTTGTGGGACATATAGGCAACGGGGGCTTCGTCTCCTTCTTCCGTCACATTGGATGGAGAAGGGCTTGTTGAAGTCGGGGCTGTGCAACACTGGAGCCGAAGCAAGGCTCACTTTCAATTGCTTGAAAGCATTTAGCCTCTCGTCGGTCCACACAAATTGAGTCCTCTTCGAAAGCATGTCTGTCAGTGGCGTTGACAAAGACGCATATTCTCTGACGAAGCGTCGATACCAGCCGCAGATTCCCAAAAATCTCCGCAGCTGCTTCGTAGTCGTTGGAAGAGGGAAATCCATAATGGATCTCACCTTGTCAGGGTCTGTCCGGATCGTCCCATTACCAACAATGTGGCCAAGGTACTTTACCTCGCGCAAGAGGAACTTACTCTTCTCCACATTGATGGTAAGGCCAGCTTGTCGCAGATGGAATGCGACCTGGTGCAGTACCTTCAGGTGTTCGTCGAAAGCCTCGGTTATCACCAACAAGTCATCCAACTATACGAACACTTGGTGCTTAAGATGCGGAGGTATCACTTTGTCCATGAGTCGTGACATCGTTTGGATGGCATTGCACAAACCAAACGGCATCACGACAAAGTGATACAAGGGTCGCCCGGGCACAGTGAAAGCCGTCTTCTCCCTTGACCGTTCCTCCAAAGGAATCTGCCAGAAGGCATCTTTTAGATCCAGGCTCGTAATAAATGTGGCCTTAGGGAGACTGCTATGCCGACTGAGATGCCGTCTATCAGTGGTAAGGGATAGGCGTCTTTCACTGTGACCGAGTTAACCTTTCTCGCATCCAAGCACAGGCGTACCTTGGAGGGCTTGACCACTAGGGTCACTGGCGAGGGCCACGCAAGTTATGTATATGACACCTACACAATTGTATTGCATTAGAAATACAACAAGCTAATTATGTATATGACACCTACACATTTGTATTGTATTAGAAATGCAACAAGCTACAATTCACTGTTATAAACACTCAACACTGAATTATGTTTTAAATAAACTTAATTAAACAGTAGGCTAAGATAATTGACATTTTGAATGTACGTAGACGATTAGGCTAGTCTACTTGGAATTTTCGAAGAAATAAAAACGAATAGAGTCGAAACTCGAGTTTTATTTAAATACGTATACATATCTTTCATTTACAAAAAGATATAACTGGCGCAGTCGGATACGAATCTCGGGCAAATAATTTTTTATATAATAATAAAAACAATGCAAGAGTCCGAACACGAAGCCAAAAGTCGGCTTAAAAGACCTGGTGAGGCTGCTAGGTTATCTTGCTATAAATAAAATAAAATAATAATAATTAGTGAAAAGTTTCGACAAACCGTTTGTCGTTGGTGTAGATAGAAGTGTGATCGAAGAATGAAACTTTGAGCGGCGAATACTCTTCGATTAAGAAAATTTGCAAAACGTAGAAGGTAGAAGTATACAGACTGTGATAGTAATAGATAGAAATAGATACAAATTGTGATAAAAGTGATTTAATTAAAAAGTGAACAAGAAGTGATCTCTCTCTATCTCACGACTCGAAAAGATTTCCGGTTAGAAATTGAAATTAACATTTTCGGTCGGACTTGTCAAGTTCAGTTCAACTCGTTGTTCGCTTCCTTTCGCGAAAAATGTACGCAAGGAGTGAGAAGCAGATTTACGTTTTCGAAGGCTCATATTGAGAAATACACACACTGGATTACAGTAACGAGTCGAATTTTTAATATATCTATAAGCGAATGCGATTTGGGAATGAATGTACTATTAGAATAGTTGAAGCAGTAGTTGAAGCAATAGTTGTTACCAATAATAATAACAAAAGCCCTCCGGAGCTGAAAATCCGAACAGTGAGGACAAGATCCTAAAAAAAAAAAAAAAAAATTATATTAATAGTTGTTACCAAAACAATAATAAAAAAAAAACTGTTCCCGAAAAACAATTGATTCAATAATCAGTAAAAAGAAATAAAAAGTAAAAGAAAAAAAAAATTTTTTTTTATTAGTTGTTATCACTAATAAATAATGAATGAATAATAGAAAAGAAAAGAGGAGTGAAGAATATAACATAATAAGAAAAGTAGATATTAAAAATTTTGAAATGGAACAGCAAATAGAAATATTACAACGTGAGTTAGCAGAAAGGGAAAGTCAACTACGGGTAGTAGGAGAAGCGTTAATACGAGCAACGACCCAACAAGCTGCAACACAAAATAATGTACTAAAAACCATACAACATATGAGTATATTTACGGGCAATGGAGCAGTATCAATAAACGCATTTATACGAAGCGTAGAATTTTTTCTACAAACGATTGTGAGCGAAGAACTAAGAAAAACTGCAACGAAAAATATATATTTTGAAAGAATACAGGGAGAAGCAAAGGATGTTATTATAAACATACAGCAGCCAGATAATTGGAATTCGATAAAAGAAAAACTCAAACGGAGATTTAAACCCGATATGGAGCCATCGGACATCTACAAATGGATTAGCAGCTTGAAAGCCAACACAGTGAGTGAGCTTGCAATAGAAGTAGAAAAAATTAAATGTAAATCCGATGAATTAATTATATATTATTCGAATAATTTGCATATAGATCTAAGTAATGTTGATTCTTTGCTTATAAATACGATTAAAGAAATGACCCAAGGTGTTCTCTTGGATAAGATATATGAAATTTGTGAATTAGAAGAAGTGTTGAAAATTATGGGTAGTAGAAGATTCGAAAACAGTTGCATCAGACAAGAATACAGACAACAAAAAGTAAATAGTTTTTCAAAAGCAAATAGTTTTTCACGAAATAAACACCACCAACATAAAGAATTTGAAGAACAAGACAGATTTTACAAACAAAACGGATATAATTACAGACAGTACAAACACCAAACAGACCGGAATTGGGACAGACGTGACGACCAAAACAGACACCAACAAGGTCAATATTCAGAACCGAATAAACCAAATCAACATCAAACTAATCGTTTTAAAAATTCGGGAAATATTGGTTTCAGTCATCAAACTAATCGTTCTAAAAATTCGGGAAATATTGGTTTCAGTCATCAAACTAGGTATTCACTTAAAAATCCCAACCAGCACAAAAGAAATTTTTGGGAAAATTCTGGGCAATATAGGCAACAGGGTGTAGAGCCTATGGAAGTAGATAATGTGCAGAAGCATATGGGGTACGAAAGTAAAAGAAATTCGTATCGAAATTTCAATAATGATCAGTTCCAAAGGAACGATAGACAAAATGATCACGTAGAGTCAAATCATGTTAGTGGTAGTCCAGTGCAGTCAGAACAGGCAACGTTTTTTCTAAACTAGCCTCGGACGACCCGCCACTAATTAATTTCACTATTAGCTCCATAAAATACACAGCATTAATAGATACGGGATCCTCGTTTAGCATCATTGACGAGAATCTGAGAGAGTTTGAAAAAATCAAAATCAAACCTCTATATTTCTCTACAATAACAGGAAAAGATTGTGTAAATTATGAAGTACATACACCTACCCCATTAGAATTTAAACTTCCAGCTGAAGTGAAAATAAGGTGGAAAGTTAGGAACCTGGCAAACAGGAAATATAATTTTATCATTGGTGTTGATTTGTTGGACAAACTAAGCACTGTGATTGATCTCGAAAACCAAACAATATCTCTTAACGGTCAATTAATAAATTTTTTGAATAATCCATACATCATTAATCAAATATATACATTAGAACAAATCGAAAATGATTACATGAACCACCTCAAATTAGATCATTTGAACAGCGAAGAATATCGGGAAGTAATAAAAATAATTAACAGATTTGAAGCTATATTCTTCAAAGAAGGAGATCAACTCACAAGTACACCCAGTATAGAACACGAAATCCCAACCACCACAGATCGGCAAATAAACTCTAAGTTATATAGGTATCCTCCTAAACACGAAGAAGAAGTGCGTAGGCAAGTTAGGGATATGGAAAAACAGGGAATAATAAGGCAGAGCAATTCGAAGTACTCAAGCCCGCTGATAATTATTCCAAAGAAAATTGATAATTCGGGGAAAAGAAAATTCAGATTAGTCATCGACTATCGTAAGCTAAACGAAGTCACAATCGATGACAAATTTCCCTTGCCTAACATAGATTCAATATTAGGTAAACTAGGAAATTCACAATATTTCACAACCCTAGATCTGGCGAAAGGCTATCATCAGACCTTAGTGAAAGAAGAAGATAGGAAAAAAACTGCTTTCGTAACGCCACATGGTCTTTACGAATTTGTACGTATGCCGTTTGGGCTCAAAAACGCCCCGGCAACGTTCCAACGTCTCATGAATGAGATTTTACGGGATTTTATAAACAAAACTTGCGTTGTCTACCTTGACGACATTTTGATTTTTAGCACTTCCTTAAAGGAACATGTAAAGGCTATTACAGATATCTTCAAAGTTTTAGAGAGTCACAAACTAAAAGTGCAAATAAACAAATGCAATTTCATAAAGAAAGAAACTGGTTTTCTTGGGCATGTAGTCACAAATGAAGGATTGAAACCAAACCTGGAAAAAATTAGTGTTATTCAGTCCCTGGTAATACCAAAAACGGAAAAACAAATAAAAAGTTTTCTTGGACTTACTGGTTATTACCGGAAATTCATTAAAGATTACGCAAAGGTGGCCCAACCAATCACAAAGTATTTGCAGAAAGGAGCTAAGCTCAACATCAAAGACCCAAATTACATTGAAGCGTTTGAAAAACTGAAAAACTTAGTTATCTCGCCACCAATTTTAAAATTTCCAGATTATAAAAAACAGTTTCACTTAACCACGGATGCGTCGAATTACGCGATAGGCGCCGTGTTGTCGCAAGATGGTCACCCGGTATGTTTTGCATCCAGGACATTGAGAAAACATGAAAGAAACTTTTCGGCTATAGACAAAGAGTTCTTGGCCATCATGTGGTCGATCCACTATTTCCGATCATACCTCTACGGAAGCAAATTTAAGATATATACGGATCACCAGCCAATTAAATACTTGAACGCCAAATATCAAGGTAAAGATCTCTCACCTCGACATCAACGGTGGCTTACCAAACTAGGCGAATATCAGTATGAAATAGAGTATCTCAAGGGAAAAGAGAACCGTGTAGCAGATTTTTTAAGTAGAATCAAGCAAACGGGAGAAGACAAAACGGTATCAGATGGATTGGAAAAGAGACTCAAGCATATTCAGATTTAGGAATTTTACTCAACGTCGAAGAGGATATAAATTCTACCATGGCGACTAAGCATTCAGCGGAGGAAGAACTTTTGGATTATATCCCAATAAAGTCAGAAATTGTAAACAAATATAAAACACAGTTAATCTTAACAAATAATAAGACACAAGAAATAGAGATAATGCATGGAAAAAGAATAATATATATATCCGAATACGACTTTAGGAATTTACGTGATATCTTAAGAAGGTATATCAAGAAGGGCATAACTGGAATATACACCGAGCTATCTGATAGTCAATATAATGTAGTACAGGAACATATTAGACAAATGTTTTCAAACGACAGGCAAATTAAATTTGCAAGATGCTCATTCAGAGCACAAGATATTCACACAGAAGTCGAGGCAATAAAACAGATATCGCTTTATCATGTCAGAGAAAGTTTTCACTCAGGCATACAAGAAACCTTCCAAATGCTTAAAAACAAAATCTACTATCCAAAATTACAAGAGTTGATACAACTAGTCATAAATCAGTGCGGTGTGTGTCAGGAAGTTAAATACGAGCGACGGCCTATCAAACCGAAATTTCAGCTAACGGAAACAGCTACAGATGTAAATGAAATAATCCATATCGACATGTATTTTATAATGAAATATTGTTTCCTCACTTGTATTGATACGTTTTCGAAATTTGGTACAGCATATTATTTACCTGACAGAAACCATCTCACAATAATAGAAACTCTTGAAGAACATTTTACGAAATTTGGAAAACCAAACAAAATAGTTTCAGGTAATGAGTTTAATGCGATTCGAATCAAAGAATATTTTCAAAATGAAGGTATTATTCATCACATGACAAAGCCTCATAGCCACACTGGCATTGCTGACATAGAAAAATTACACAGCACAATAGCTGAAAAATTTAGGATTCTTACTTTTGGAAAGACAAAATTCGCACCGAAACGAATACTACAACAGGCATTACGAAATTATAATCAGAGGTACCATTCATCTATTAAGTGCACACCATGCGAAGTGCAGAATCGAAAAGTAGATCTTGAACAAATAAAAAAAAAATTTGATCGACACTAAAAACAAAATGCTAGCAAAACAAAATGTAAAGCGAGAGGAATATTTGGAAACACGTACAACAGGCTTTATAAAAAAATACAAAGCGACGAGACTCAAACAATTACCTAAATATCGAAAATCAAAGCTAGAAAATATTCATCCAGTCAATATTAAGAGGGTACGTAAGTCTGTGGATTGTAACGGAAACTCAATGGACCCTATTACGAAAGAAGAAAGAAAAGTGATTGACAAGGCTACAAACTCAATGGACCCTATTACGGAAGAAGAAAGAAAAGTGATTAACAAGGCTACAAATAGGGAATCACAGGAAGAAGTTATAATATCAAAATTTAATTTAACTCTAACACGCCAAGATATAAATAGTCTGGTGGGCTCATCATGGTTAAATGACAATATTATAAACTTTTACTTAAACCTTTTAGTAGAACGCAATCAACAGCAAATCAACATCTATTCAATTCATGAATTCCCGAAGGTTTTTACTATGAATACTTTCTTTGTTCCAACTTTATTACGTTTAGGCTATAAAACAGTGAAAAATTGGACAAAAAATGCAGATATTTTTGCATATGATCTCATATTAATTCCTATTCATGTCAACGGTACGCATTGGTGCCTAGCGGTAATTGATTTCCGGAACAAAACTATAAAATATTACGACTCTTTAGGAAATAATAATCCACAACTTCTTAGTACATTAGAGAACTATTTAAAAGAAGAGTCCCTAGATAAAAAGAGAATACCGTTTGTTACAGAAGCATTCATTAAAGAAAGTGCTAATAATTGTCCAAGGCAAAGTAATGGGAGCGATTGTGGAGTTTTCTGCTGTATGATAGCTGAATGCCTCACAAGAAATTGTAACCCAACATTTACACAAGTAGATATACCATATTTCAGGGAAAGAATGATCTTAGAAATAGTTCAGGGAAAACTAAAAATATAAACAAACTTGTGTTCATACTAACAGTTAGTTTCATTTAAATATTACTTTACTTTACATTAAAATTTGTACCTTTTTGACACAATAATCATATTGATGACAACAACACAAGGATCTACTAAAAACGGAATTAAGACATTCGACAAATAAAGTACAGACTCTAATATAAAAAAATGAACGACAGAACTAAGAGAGGCTTGATTGACATAGTAGGCACTCACACAATACGCAATCGAGTATTTTTTATATACATTGAAAATGTGAATGAAATGCATTATTTTAGTATGAATTGATGAGCGAACTATAATGTAAAATATATTAATTAGCTTAAAACGTACTTTAATGAAAAAAAAAAATTCAATTTTGCAAATATGTGACCGAATGTTAACAACAAATGACGATGTAATACAGAATTACTTATGAAAAAAGCAAAAGTTTATAGATTGTTAATATTTGAAAACCTAAATTTGTAAGATACAAATGGCTGTGAGAAGAGAAAAGATGAAAATCACTTGGAATCTATTATTTTATATTCCGTAGCCATATTGACGAAATAAAAGATCAGAATGCTGATTGATAATTTTGATAAAGTTCTCATATTAGAAAGAACAATTGTAATTAGCTTCACTGATTTTTTTTTTTAAAAAAAAAAAAAGAACACCAAAGAAATTGATTTTAAGAAAGAAATTATATTTATGTTTAAACATATGTTTTAAATGAACTTAATTTAAACAAACATTGTATATTAAAAAAAAAGCAAAGAATTGTAAAATTTGAAGTAGAAAATAGAATTCAGGAGAATTCTAATTGTGTGGGGGGAGAAGTTATGTATATGACACCTACACAATTGTATTGCATTAGAAATGCAACAAGCTAGTTATGTATATGACACCTACACATTTGTATTGTATTAGAAATGCAACAAGCTACAATTCACTGTTATACACACTCAACACTGAATTATGTTTTAAATAAACTTAATTACACAGTAGGCTAAGATAATTGACATTTTGAATGTACGTAGACGATTAGGCTAGTCTACTTGGAATTTTCGAAGAAATAAAAACGAATAGAGTCGAAACTCGAGTTTTATTTAAATACGTATACATATCTTTCATTTACAAAAAGATATAACTCGCACTCTTGGACTCTTCGATCACGCCCAGCGCGAGCATACGATCAATCTCTTTATATAAGAGTTTTGCGACAGCTGGCGAAACAGAGAAGTGTCTCTGTTTAATCGGTTTCTGATCGCCAGTGTCGATTTCGTGCTCGATCAGCGCTGTTTTTCCTAAAACCTCTACGGTGAACGACGGAAAGCTAGCAATGACAGACGTAAGTCTGCGACGCTGCTCCGGTGTGAGAGGGTGGGCGTGATCGTCGAGTTGTTCGAGGCTACTAGTGGTGTTCACTTGTTGGGATGGCGTAAACAGGTCTGCTGCTAAGGCGAACTGACGCACGAAATCCACTCCCAGGTATAAGTTTTGGCTGAGAGTGGGAATTATCCAGAGCGTCAAGGACTTGGTAACTCCCCTGAACGTGATGTCGGCTGACACTCGGCCTACGGCTTGATGTTGTGTGCCATCTGCAGTCTTCAACCCGAGAGAAGCTCTTTTCCAATAAAAAGCGTTCCTCTCGAGGAATGACCTTGCCAAGTCAGCCGCCATCACGCTCACTGAAGCTCCCGTGTCGATCAAGCCTGCAATTGGTTGGTCGAACAGCAGAACCTGCGCGTATGGACGGACGTCACCTGAAGGCACGTCCATCAGAGTGGCACAGTTGAGCTGGAAGCGCCAGTGCCGAAAGCGAGAATAGAATGCTCTCATCCTCAGCGTTGAGCGCTTGGAACGAATATGGTTCCGTCGTGAAATTTCGGAATTAAAAATTCGGTCTCGGACCGCCGTATATTTCTGCCATCTTAGGTGCTATGGCAGAAAAGCCAAAGGTGTAGGAGGCTCAGCCTGTAAGTGTGGTATAGATAAGGTGGTGGATTCTCCACACGGCTGAATACTAGTATCATTGGTGGTTGAGCCAACGGAATTTGGTGAAAAATCACCGGTCCTGTCTACTTGCTGGAGCGTGGGGGAGACTGTTTGCTCTGGGGGAGGCGTGAGATCTTGTTCCGCGCTCCCTGTGATAAGTTTTTTGTTTGGCAGTTAGCACAATTTGGCTTGTAGGTATCTGCCTTTCCGCAGCCATAGCAGAAAATAGTTCTGGCCTCCAAGCAGTCATCAAAACGGTGTCCCACTTGCTTACAGTTCCAGCAAGTAGGCAAGACCGCGACTGCTTCCACTCCATGCTCTTCCGTTGAGTTTTCAAACTGGTCCAGCTGGTCTTCTTCAAGCAATTCTTCAGCGGCATTTCTCCATTGAGAAGGACGGCGTCGACCTCCGAGCTCCATTTCGAAGTTCTCCGCACGAATGACGGCCTGACGGAGCAGTCGGACAGAAGGAAGATGAATTTGTAGCAGTCCACGACGGATTTCTGGCAGTAAATTGCGCCTAAGCATATCTGCTAAGTCAGCGTCAGCAACGGGGCGCTGTAGGCGGTCAACTAATTTATAAATTGCCGCACTGAAATCGTCGAAAGTTTCATTCGGACGCTGTTTTCTGTTCTGAATTTGTTCCATCAGGTCGGCATCCGTGAAGCGATCAGCGAAATGATCGCTCAGGGTCGACTCCAAATCTCTCCAACTGAAGTCTCGTTTTGTATTATAGAACCGCCAGGACCAATCAGCGGCAGGTCCAGTCAAAAGCAGGTGCATATGCTGGCATAGAATGTTAAAATTTCCGCCCAGTGTATTCCTTGTGAGAGCCGCTATCCTGTTAATAAAGACTTCAACTGGCACAGTAGATTCGCGACCCGAGAATTTTAGGCCCCACCCACCAATGACACTAGCCACCTTATCGTGGTGAAACTGGACATTGTTGCCACGAGGGGTGCGCGGTGAGTATGGACGCTGCACGGGTACAAACGATTGCGCGCGAGGGTTGAGTCTCGGCGACTCTGCATTCCCAGTCCGGGACGGAAGGTTCAATTGCGCCATGCGCTCCAGCATCGCACGTATGCCGCTCTGTAAATCGGATATTCGTTGTTGAAGTCCGCCCAATTCTTGGTGCACTATAGAGCGCACTCCGGCGGCTTCGGATTGTACGTCAGATATTGGGGACGCTTTCGATGACGGGCCAGGTGGCTGAATCAAACCTTCCGCCCCCGACTCGGCTTGCAGATCGAAGTCCCGGATGTCTACCTCTTCAGATCGCATGCCTCGGGTTTTTACACCCGACCGTTGCAATTTAGGCCGAGCCCCTCGTGGCATAGATGCTGCAGCAGTGGGGGCCTGTCTGGCTCCTAAGGGGAGACTCAGTGGTCCACGACACAGCGGGCAATCTGTATGGTTTCTAAGCCATTGCTCCAGGCACGTTTCGTGAAATGTATGTCCACATTTTGTGGTATGGGTGACCTGGGCAGTAGCGAATGTCTGCTGGCATATGGAGCACTGAGCCTCCACTGTGATGCCAGACAGGTCCTCACTACTGTGACGCAGTGGCATTGTCAGTCTGTGAAAATTTTATGAAATATGACAAATTCAAAGAGTGAATGCACGATACTCGTGACTAACGAAATTCAAACGCTTAAACTAAGTGGATTTGCTGCAAATTCAAATAGCAACCCAGTGCACAACAAGTGTGACTATTTCTTTCCAAAAAGTAACTTAATAGCTAATAGGCCAAAGTGCCAAAATTCAAGAATAAGTGGGTGCGCACCAGTGGTGTGACTAACTCTCAAGAATTAAATGATATTAAGATATCAAAGCCAGTTGCTGGCGTTAATTGAAAATTAAGAATTCAAAAAGTTTAACTCTTCCAAAAGGTTTGATTTTTCAAAAATTAGAATAAAAATGTATTTTCAAAGATCGGCCTTCTTATTAGACGAAACCCGATCCATTCTTCCCCAATTCAGGTCCGCTGGCTGGCTGGCTTTTGAACAAGACGCAAGAAATTGAAATTTTGAATTATGAACAAGGTTAAAGTGTGGAACAAATGTTTACTTGTGAAAAATGATTGAATGAAATGAATATCTAGTGTGAAAAATTATATTTAAGTTCAGCAATCAAAGTGGGCTGACTCCAAAAGGGAATCACCCAGTATGGGAGCTGTTCTCTCACCCGAAATTCCTCGAAAAGAGAGGAGCAAAGGACCAAAAACAACTATGTTGCTGCTTGACTCAACTTCAGCAAATGGTTCAAGTTTGGCCAAGCTGCAGGGACGTGTAGGCGGCACCACACCAACCCCACGTAATCCACCACAGCTTAAACCAAACCCAAGCCAAAAGCCGAAGCTGGGTCAAGACAGCAAGGATATCAAGGTTTGGGACAGCTTCCCAACATAAAGTGGGGCAGGGGCCCTTCGGTTGACCGGGACAGGAGTGGCGGTAAACCACCACAACCTGTTATCCGCGGCCAACCTCCAGGTTGCACCCAGAGTCAAAAAACTCAAAAAGACAACACAAAGGGAAGCTGCCCAAAAGGTAAGCTAATCAGGAAATGATTTTAAAAGGAAAGGATTGGGAAGGATGTTTGCGGCTATAAAGAAGAGCGAGCAATGCAGGTCTTAATAAAGGGGTTTGTTCTCTCGAACGAAGTAATATTGAATCGCAAAGGAGGCGATTCTAAGACCTGCGAGTGAGAATGGAATTTTAAGGTTTGAAAACGTAAAGTCTTAAGGGGAGTATGAGTCGAAACTCATAAGTATTTTCTCACTTTGGTGGGTCACCCAAAAACGAGTTTCGGGCCCCACGTTGGGCGCCATTTGTAGCGAAAATGTAGTTGAGGAATGGCCTTAGCACAACTTAGAACCAGACCGAAGTCCAGAACCAAGAGTGCTAAGGTCAGAAGTGTGAAATGGCTAGTGCCATTCAAGAGGCAAAACAAAAAAAAAAAAAGAATTGCCCCGAGAGCAGGGTGCCCTAGAAATGGCTGTGAAGGCCCCTCGTCCGCATTAGCGGAGCACCCTTTAACCAACCCCGACGGATGCTGGGGTGCCACTTTGCTAGCTCGCTGCGGCTGGGGTGGGTTCATAAAAAAATGGAGATGGTTTGCTCTCTAAGAAACGGGATGCTACGTAATATTCATCCGTCATGAATTCGTAGCCGCAAACTGGTATATGAAATACCCAGGGACCAAAAAGGGGCATAGTTCCGTAAAGGAAACCACCCAGGCTCTGCAACATGGGCTGACTAAGCAGACCCAGTGCTCGTGGCAAAACACGGAGCCAATAAAATTGAAAATTCTAAAAAGGGAAAAAGGAAAAAGGCTACCTCTCTTTTCTAAGGAACCCGGGTGATGCAGACAGCCCCGGGCCCCCGATGGTAGTGGAGCCCTGACCCCGATGGTCTGGGGTCCTCCACCCTCTGATACTGGCCATATATCAAATTCAAAAATCTAAATCAAAACAATACCGGAAACTACATTTAAGGTGTGGTCAGTATCCCTCCCCTTTAAAGAAAAGCTGAAAACACCGAAAAATCACGAAACTATTTTTATCATTTAATCATAGGCCAGCCAGGCCAGGCGCGGACCCTGAAAAAGAAGAAGAACTTCTCGGGCTTTCGCCCAATAAGAAGGCCTCGGTTTTAATTACTGACAATTCATTTTATTTGGTATCAATTATGCCAAACATCAAAAAGAAACATGCTTGCTCAAAAACAAAAAACTAACAAAATGAGAGACCATGAAGAAAAGGAAAGACCAAAAGTTATACGTGACTTGCGTACACAATAGGAAAACGCATGGAATAAACTTAACAACTAAATTTATGCCTGAGCAGCTGACATAAGTATAGGTATATATATTAATAATAGTTCACACGCTACAAAAATTTATATGTATATTCGAGTGTACGTACTTTTAGTTTGTAATCTAAAAAAAAGTATAGATTCATAGTTAGGTGTACGTACTCTTAGTCTTTAATCTACGAAATCTAGGTTCATATTTATGTGCATGTACTTGATAACACTAAACTATCCAAATTTACCAGGTGTGATTCTACCGAAATAGTGGCCACTATCTTTCCATAAAGTGCGGAATTCCTTCTATGCAACCTTTTAAACATTACTTGAACAATTCATAAATATGTATGCATAGGTAGTTATTTCATTTACAATTCGTTCTTGTTTTATATTTAATCTTCCTGTTTGTTCATAAAAAAAAATATTATTTACCTTATACACTGTTACTTATCAAATAACATTTGTGTGCAATTGGGTTGACGTTATCTTTAGCTTACATCAAGAATATACTGTTCCTTTTTTTTTCTTTCATTTATATTTTTCAGCATGTAAGAATCTGTTTGCCCACGATTAAATAGAACCGTTAAAACAGCAGAACGAACATTAATTGAACTTCTGATTGAATCGAGTTGAGTTGAGAATTGAGGAGGATTTTACGTGAAACAAGGAAATATATTACGTCAGGCAATTCTGAACTTATTCCTTCAAAATATTTTTGTTTATTCTTTATCTATTTGAATATCAACAAGTTTTTTTTTGTACGTTATGTTATTGTCACGTTCTCTATATTATATTATGTCCAACAACCAAACCGACTTCTCGCAGAGGTGTAGAAATACTTAATGTAATAGTTATTGGGAAGGTTCTAACTCGGTAACTTATAGCCTCAACCAACAGTTTTGTTTTCCTTTTGATTGGTAGAATTCCTAATTAAAATTACTACGTGCATACTAACAGTATAAGTTTTAATAAATACTGAAAAAGATCATCGCATCACTACAATGATTTTTCATTATAATTAAATTTTTTTTTTTTTCATGGATTCTTAATTCTTTCTACAACATTTGAGGGGTGCATATTTTAGGTTAATTTCATTGAGAACCTTGATTTGAAAACGATAAGTACAATAATTGCATCCTGCTTGATTAAACGAATACTATACGAATAAGAATATTTGCAAAAATATTGCCAAAAATCAATTGTTTATCATTAAATATTTATATATTGCTCAAATGATATAGAAATTACTCTAAGAATTGATTTTACTTTTTCCGAACTTATCATCGCCACTAATTGTTTGTTATTGTATTTATTATTTTTCCTTTTCAAAATAGAAATGGATTCCGAAAATGATTATGGTAGAATTTGTAACGTGTATGTATTGTTCGTTTGCATCAATGCAAGTCATAACGAATTTGCTCGCGTTGAAATTGCATGGGTCGAATGAGACGAAACATGCAAAGTATCGAGTCATTGGAATTTAGCTGAATTATTTCAGAATTTCATGCTGTCACCGTTATTTACCGATGCTTCGACTGACTTTCACGACATTCTAATGTGTTGAACATGAGCAAGTTTATACGTATAATATTATCAAGGAGAAAACGTTTGATAGCATATTGCAAATAAAATTAATTTTCATCTATTAATATTCTGAAGTCACTTATAATAGCTGGATTAAATAAAAAAAACAATCAGCCTGTCTCTGTAAATTCACGTTTTGCCCAAGTCTGCCTTGCTTTACAGCTGCTTACAGGTGTAGTAATATTTCTTATCTGCTGCATACTCGATTATGTCCTGGTCCTTGTATGTATGTGAGTCATATGGTTTTAGATTATTTGTAAATATTTAATCAATTTAAAAGTTGATTAATCCAACCCTCTCAGACTGCCTGTGAAGCAAGATACGGGGGCTGAGATGAGCTGTCATTACCGTATGTTGATCGTGGGCCAGCACCGCATTCGATATGACCCGCCAGAATTATCCTCCGATATGACGATGCACTCGGCGCACTGGTATCCTTTGCCAGCTTCATCTGATTTGTTAGTCGATAAGCTGGATGGTTTATAGCAGCTAACCCGGCTTCTTCTACACGCTTTATTACTAATGTTCGAAGAACATTAGTATTAAAATCGATTCGGCCAAAAATTCATATTTCTTTATATATATATATATATATGTACAAAAAATTTCAGTGAGATAATCTCGGGAACGCGCCATTCGATTAAGCTGAAACTTTCAGGATACATTGGTGTATATGCAGAATAGGTCCAGGTCTCTTTAAATGTCAGTTATTGTAAACCTTTTCGCGCCGGCGGGCATTTAAGTGATATTTTTAATATACCTATTATTTCGTGCACAAATGATTTTCGCAAAAATAAAGTTAACGAACTAAATTTCTAACGTGTTTTACATATGAATCGGATAATGCTTTGGAATTTTTTAACCCTATGTGTGCGCTGGGTGCCTAAAAAGAGGACGGGAAAATTTGAAAATTTTTAAATTTCGATAACTTTTGACAGAGCTATTCAATCATTACGAAATTTTCAGGACATATTGATATTATTTACTTGTAGGTTTGTGTAGCTTTTCATGAGCGTGCTGGCAACCCTGTAGCTAGGGCAGGTACTGAAAGTGAAAACCTCCAAATCATCGTCTCTCTTGAAAAAATGCCGTTTCTTCAAAAATAAGCCTTTCATATGTAAATCTTGTGCTTTGTTTACATAACCAAAAAAAAAAAAAAGATATGGTATAACGGGCACGCCTGGTAACCCTTGCCCAATTTACCTATATTTTTAGCATCAAAAACTTCTGTTCACGGAAACTCACGATCCGATGGGCAGAATTATTTGAAATTCACAGCATGTATTGACCTTAAATAGGACCAGGTCTGATAGAAGTGATTTTGAAATGCGGGCGATTCTGTGCCAGTGGTGCCATCTTGAAAAACCACTAAAAAAGATAACTGTTTTTAGCCCTATAAATTCTGATTGAATCGTTCGATTTTGACGAAACTTACACAATTGCTGGACCTTACTTTAAGCCACGTTTGGTAGAAATTTGGTCGAAAAATTCGGTTGGAGCTGCCAGCTATGATAATTTTGGTGTCTTCATTTTGAAAAAAAAAATTTGGAAGTGAAAACATTCAAACCATCGAATATTCAAAAAAATGTCCGTTTCTTACAATAAAACCAATCTGTATATAAATCTTATGTTTTATCTACACGTTCAAAATAAAACTTTGGAAATTTCATGTCGGACAAGAACGGTAACCCTCTCCCAGTTAACCTATATTTTTAGCATCAAAAACTTCTGTTCACGGAAACTCACGAACCAATAATCAGATACAGCTAAAATTTACAGAATGCATTGGACTTAAGTAAGACCAGATTTGATAGAAGCGATTTTGAATTGTGGGCAACTCTGTGCCAGTGGTGCCATCTTGAAAAATTACAAAGAAAAAAAACTGCTTTTTGCCCTATGAAATGTGAATAAGTTACCAGATTTTCATGAAATTGACACAGAAGCTAAACCTAACTCTAATCTCTGTTTGGTGGAAATTTGGTTGAAAAATTTGATTGGTGCTACCAGCTATGGTAATTTTTGTGTCTTTGGTTTTGAAAATTCGCTCAGGAAAATAAAACTTTTTGCACTATAACTTCCAGTGCAGTCATGAAATCAATACGAATTTCATACAATTAATGAAACCTGTCATAAGCATTATTCAGGCCAAATTTGGTTGAAAAGACACGATAGGGTTGCCAGCTATTGTTGGTTTTGTGTTTAATTGCAATATCTTTATTAAGCGGTTTTATCGTAGAATTTTCAAATGGTAATGATATTGTAGTGACAATAAACAGCAAATATTAAGCTTTCGATCATTTGAAAAAACTCGCTGCAGGTAACCCTAAATTTCTTTATACTCCTATAACTTCGAATGTAATTAAACAACGTGAAGCAGATTTGATATATTCTTGTTTTTGATACTGGCGAAAGGATGCCAGCACGAGTCGGTTGTGCTACTTTTGTATCAATAAATGCTTACAGTTAGTATTCATACCGGAAACATTTACAATGAAAATAAATAACCGATGTTACAATTCGCAAAGTTCTGCAAATTTTTCGGATCGCAGCCCCAAACACCAACTTCAGTTACAGTGCTGCAGGCACTGAGCATTTTCTTCATTGATGTTATATGAGATGCTGCTTTCAAAATTATGTGAAATAAGCAACTGATAACGAATATAATTAACCCGTGTTTTGCTCTCATAAACGTTGAAATTCATGCCAGTGGTAATATCTGAAACCTTGCACCATATGAGTTATAATGCATTCTTAAGACGAAAGTAAAACGTGGCATTTGAAACAGTTTGGCCGTAATAAGCAGCACATGTGGTGGAATATGCACTCAAAACCTGCACGATTCTTCTACTGTTCTTCGAACATTAGTGTTTCTAGCGGTTCAGGTGCGCTAGAGTTTTTTTTTTTTTATCATATCCACAGTCAATTAAAGACGTAGGATATACGTATGCGCCAACGTTAAAACAAAGCAAACATTAGGACAAAAAACTTACATACATAGTTCCCAAAGTATGGCTCATTCGTCGCAACCATAACTTTCTCCTCATGAAGTTTTTGCCGTTCTAGATTAATACTCATTTCACTAGTAGGGGAACCGTTTTTGGTTTGCACTGCTAATCACGACAAAAGGGTCCTCACCCTTCAGCATCAAATCCCATTAAATTTTCCGCGCCAACACTATACTTTTCTGCTGTCCACTAGCTGGCCTATCTACTATCTCAGTCACAAGGCAAGAAGCAACAACAGAGTGACACTGGTTACGTAAGTATATAAATGAATCGCGGCGTTACGCCACCTACTCGCAAGGACATATAATCACTAATCAACTACTCTCGTGACAGCAAATGCACCTCTCCACGGTCTCAGCTCTTTTCCCCGCTCTTCTTCTCAAGAATATTCGCACTTTTCCGCACTACGCGAAATTATTTCCAATTTAACACTGATCAAATAATTATGTCGGCGACTTGAAGCACCTGCGACACATCTCAGTTTTCGCTGCCCAATAATGTAATCGACCGCTGCAGCAACTATTCATCACCGAACAAGATCGCATTTAGTGTTCCGTGCGAAATCCGGAGCTTGAGCACTTTGATAGACAATTGATACTATCACAATTCAAATCCGTAGAAATGTTTCACTAATGAGAGTTCGAGCTAATGGCGACGAACACTTCCGTAGCAAATTCGGGGCGCAACCTCGTGGCTGAATTCAAGTTAGTCTTTTTATGGTATGTGGATTTTGGCACGCACGCAACCGACCGAATGAAAAGATCACCACAGCTATGTACGTTCGTATGACGCGATATTTGTTCAAAAATGATTTTTTCCGAAACGGAAGGGCACATGGGTTCGAAGTGATTCAGTTGATGAATCTAAAGGGAATCACCTCTTTTCGGTATCTGCCAACCTCGCGTCAATTATTCTTTCCCGACCGGGTACTGTTCACCCCACAGCTCTCGCCGCCACTACGTCTGGCCTCCGCCACGCTGTAAAATCGACTCGTCGCCACAGCGACACCCAAACGACTGTCTCGAGCGCTGGCTTGATTTTCGACACGAAAACAAGATCCCGTTACCGGTTCTCGCTTTCGTATCGCATCAAGCCAGGCAATGACAAATCGGACTTGCTGTGCCTTGTTTTTCAAATTGAACAACAAGGCACCGCTAGTCCGAATGAAAAACAATTTTGGCCATTTCAAGGGCACGACAGTGCGCGCTGAAATAAGCCGTGCAGAAATTTCGGAAGGAAATTTCTGCATGTTACAACACAGGTCTTTCCACAAGGGCAAGTGCGTGGAAAGAGCTGAAGGATGGATGTACTATGGAATAGGCAATGACGTGAACAGGTGATCATGCCTTTTACTATCCGATCCTTTCTATTTATTGCGTGAACTAGTGAGCAAATAAAAGGAATAAATGTAAGTGAAGGAAATATCGTGAACAACGTATACTGAATCAGTAATGAAAGTATCTTTGTTAGAGGAAATGGTGAACGAGGTGAACATCTCTAGATACTTTTCAATTGGAGCAGGAGTGACACCTGAAATAGGCGCAAATGGACGATCTCCAAATAAAATTTGGAAATAAATCGTGAACTGGTGAACTCAGTGGGTATATCACTTAGTGATGTCTTTCGCATGAAAGACGCCCACTGATCGTCCATTTTGATCGGCCAGCTGGTAGTAAGCACCGCCGATCTTCTTTATTACCTTACTAGGTAAGAACTTCCGGTCCAGCTTTGCATTGTAGTGCGCGGCTGCGTCACTTTGCCGGAAGTTGCGCCTGTAGACCACTTCGCCAGGCTGGTATGTAACCAACCTGGAACGAAGATTATAGGCCTTGGCATTGCGAGACTGGGCTTTGGTGGTGAGGTCGCGGATGGTCTGGTGCAGAAGTGCCAGGTGGTCAGGAGGTGGTAGAGTGGTTTCGGGGTCATCCAGAAGATGCAGTTGCCGCAACAGATGGTAAGTGCGGCCATGGGTGACCATTGGTTGCCCGAAGACTGCCTGATAGGGCGAAGTCCCTATCGTCGCGTGAGGTGCTGAGCGCAATGCGCAGGTTATGTCCGAGATTTTGCCGTCCCACTCCTTTTGAGCAGGGTCAATATATGATCGAATTGCTGCCAGTATGGAACGGTTAAGACGTTCCGAGGCTTTAGCCTGAGGGGAATATACGGCGGTAAAGGTGTGTCCGACACCGAATTCTTGTAGAAAGGTTTGAAATACCGAAGAACGAAATTGTACTCCATTATCAGTCACGACACTTTCCGGGACTCCAACAAGATGGAATATCCTCTTCCTTATGATTTCCACTACTGCCTTCGCAGTGAATTTTCGAAGCGGCTCGATGAATGGGAATCGCGAAAGATGGTCTAGGACGATGAGAGCTCCAATGTTGCCAGACTTGGACCTAGGGTAGGGGTCGATAATATCAATGTACAAGCGCTAGAATATGCGCTCGGGAACGGACTGCAGCGTCATTGGTGGACGAAGGGTGTGTGAAGGGGCTTTGGTGGTTTTGCATGTGAGGCATGATTCCACATATTCACGCACTTGAGCGGCCATTCGTGGCCAGTAAAACCATTGCCGTAATCGGCCGAGGGTTTTGCCCACGCCACCATTCGCACTCAAGGGTGGGTCATGAGCTCCCTTCACTAATTCTGCCGTCATTTCTGACGGCACCCACAACTTCCAGGCCAACTGATCTTGAAGTCCGTTTCCGGTCGCATACTCGGTCCGCTTGTACACGAACCCGTCTACAACTTTTAGGTCCGGCAGCTGGTGTTGTTCTGCCTGGACTTTAGCCGCTAGCTCCATATAAGAAGCACTTTTGAAGTGTGGCGACTCTAAGTCTAGCTCCATTGGAGTCTCCTCGCCTTCTGCCGGCATCAACGCCTCGGCAGAGAACATGCGCGACAAAGAGTCCGGCACTACGTTTTGGCTTCCCTTTCGGTGGACGATGGTGAAATTAAACCCTTGAAGTTTAAGGGCCCACCGGGCTAAGCGACCATTTAGATCTGGTTGGTGCATTAGCCATTTTAGGGAAGCATGGTCGGTCACGATTTCAAATTCGTGACCTTCCACGTAGGCACGGAGGTTTTTGATTGCCAACACCGCTGCCAGACATTCTTGCTCAGTGACGGTGTAGTTTCTCTGAGCGGGATTCAATTTGTGGGACATATAGGCGACGGGGGCTTCGTCTCCTTCTTCCGTCACATTGGATGGAGAAGGGCTTGTTGAAGTCGGGGCTGTGCAACACTGGAGCCGAAGCAAGGCTCACTTTCAATTGCTTGAAAGCATTTAGCCTCTCGTCGGTCCACACAAATTGAGTCCTCTTCGAAAGCATGTCTGTCAGTGGCGTTGACAAAGACGCATATTCTCTGACGAAGCGTCGATACCAGCCGCAGATTCCCAAAAATCTCCGCAGCTGCTTCGTAGTCGTTGGAAGAGGGAAATCCATAATGGATCTCACCTTGTCAGGGTCTGTCCGGATCGTCCCATTACCAACAATGCGGCCAAGGTACTTTCCCTCGCGCAAGAGGAACTTACTCTTCTCCACATTGATGGTAAGGCCAGCTCTTCGCAGATGGAATGCGACCTGGTGCAGTACCTTCAGGCGTTCGTCGAAAGCCTCGGTTATCACCAACAAGTCATCCAAGTATACGAACACTTGGTGCTTAAGATGCGGAGGTATCACTTTGTCCATGAGTCGTGACATCGTTTGGATGGCATTGCACAAACCAAACGGCATCACGACAAAGTGATACAAGGGTCGCCCGGGCACAGTGAAAGCCGTCTTCTCCCTTGACCGTTCCTCCAAAGGAATCTGCCAGAAGGCATCTTTTAGATCCAGGCTCGTAATAAATGTGGCCTTAGGGAGACTGCTATGCCGACTGAGATGCCGTCTATCAGTGGTAAGGGATAGGCGTCTTTCACTGTGACCGAGTTAACCTTTCTCGCATCCAAGCACAGGCGTACCTTGGAGGGCTTGACCACTAGGGTCACTGGCGAGGGCCAAGCACTCTTGGACTCTTCGATCCCGCCCAGCGCGAGCATACGATCAATCTCTTTATATAAGAGTTTTTCGACAGCTGGCGAAACAGAGAAGTGTCTCTGTTTAATCGGTTTCTGATCGCCAGTGTCGATTTCGTGCTCGATCAGCGCTGTTTTTCCTAAACCCTCTACGGCGAACGACGGAAAGCTAGCAATGACAGACGTAAGTCTGCGACGCTGCTCCGGTGTGAGAGGGTGGGCGTGATCGTCGAGTTGTTCGAGGCTACTAGTGGTGTTCACTTGTTGGGATGGCGCAAACAGGTCTGCTGCTAAGGCGAACTGACGCACGAAATCCACTCCCAGGTATAAGTTTTGGCTGAGAGTGGGAATTATCCAGAGCGTCAAGGACTTGGTAACTCCCCTGAACGTGATGTCGGCTGACACTCGGCCTACGGCTTGATGTTGTGTGCCATCTGCAGTCTTCAACCCGAGAGAAGCTCTTTTCCAATTAAAAGCGTTCCTCTCGAGGAATGACCTTGCCAAGTCAGCCGCCATCACGCTCACTGAAGCTCCCGTGTCGATCAAGCCTGCAATTGGTTGGTCGAACAGCAGAACCTGCGCGTATGGACGGACGTCACCTGAAGGCACGTCCATCAGAGTGGCACAGTTGAGCTGGTAGCGCCAATGCCGAAAGCGAGAATAGAATGCTCTCATCCTCAGCGTTGAGCGCTTGGAACGAATATGGTTCCGTCGTGAAATTTCGGAATTAAAAATTCGGTCTCGGACCGCCGTATATTTCTGCCATCTTAGGTGGTATGGCAGAAAAGCCAAAGGTGTAGGAGGCTCAGCCTGTAAGTGTGGTATAGATAAGGTGGTGGATTCTCCACACGGCTGAATACTAGTATCATTGGTGGTTGAGCCAACGGAATTTGGTGAAAAATCACCGGTCCTGTCTACTTGCTGGAGCGTGGGCGAGACTGTTTGCTCTGGGGGAGGCGTGAGATCTTGTTCCGCGCTCCCTGTGATAAGTTTTTTGTTTGGCAGTTAGCACAATTTGGCTTGTAGGTATCTGCCTTTCCGCAGCCATAGCAGAAAATAATTCTGGCCTCCAAGCAGTCATCAAAACGGTGTCCCACTTGCTTACAGTTCCAGCAAGTAGGCAAGACCACGACTGCTTCCACTCCATGCTCTTCCGTTGAGTTTTCAAACTGGTCCAGCTGGTCTTCTTCAAGCAATTCTTCAGCGGCATTTCTCCATTGAGAAGGACGGCGTCGACCTCCGAGCTCCATTTCGAAGTTCTCCGCACGGATGACGGCCTGACGGAGCAGTCGGACAGAAGGAAGATGAATTTGTAGCAGTCCACGACGGATTTCTGGCAGTAAATTGCGCCTAAGCATATCTGCTAAGTCAGCGTCAGCAACGGGGCGCTGTAGGCGGTCAACTAATTTATAAATTGCCGCACTGAAATCGTCGAAAGTTTCATTCGGACGCTGTTTTCTGTTTCGAATTTGTTCCATCAGGTCGGCATCCGTGAAGCGATCAGCGAAATGATCGCTCAGGGCCGACTCCAAATCTCTCCAATTGAAGTCTCGTCTTGTATTATAGAACCGCCAGAACTAATCAGCGGCAGGTCCAGTCAAAAGCAGGTGCATATGCTGGCATAGAATGTTAAAATTTCCGCCCAGTGTATTCCTTGTGAGAGCCGCTATCCTGTTAATAAAGACTTCAACTGGCACAGTAGATTCGCGACCCGAGAATTTTAGGCCCCACCCACCAATGACACTAGCCACCTTATCGTGGTGAAACTGGACATTGTTGCCACGAGGGGTGCGCGGTGAGTATGGACGCTGCACGGGTACAAACGATTGCGCGCGAGGGTTGAGTCTCGGCGACTCTGCATTCCCAGTCCGGGACGGAAGGTTCAATTGCACCATGCGCTCCAGCATCGCACGCATGCCGCTCTGTAAATCGGATATTTGTTGTTGAAGTCCGCCCAATTCTTGGTGCACTATAGAGCGCACTCCGGCGGCTTCGGATTGTACGTCAGATATTGGGGACGCTTTCGATGACGGGCCAGGTGGCTGAATTAAACCTTCCGCCCCCGACTCGGCTTGCAGATCGAAGTTCCGGATGTCTACCTCTTCAGATCGCATGCCTCGGGTTTTTACACCCAGCCGTTGCAATTTAGGCCGAGCCCCTCGTGGCATAGATGCTGCAGCAGTGGAGGCCTGTCTGGCTCCTAAGGGGAGACTCAGTGGTCCACGGCACAGCGGGCAATCTGTATGGTTTCTAAGCCATTGCTCCAGGCACGTTTCGTGAAATGTATGTCCACATTTTGTGGTATGCGTGACCTGGGCAGTAGCGAATGTCTGCTGGCATATGGAGCACTGAGCCTCCACTGTGATGCCAGACAGGTCCTCACTACTGTGACGCAGTGGCATTGTCAGTCTGTGAAAATTTTATGAAATATGTCAAATTCAAAGAGTGAATGCACGATACTCGTGACTAACGAAATTCAAACGCTTAAACTAAGTGGATTTGCTGCAAATTCAAATAGCAACCCAGTGCACAACAAGTGTGACTAACTCTTTCCAAAAAGTAACTTAATAGCTAATAGGCCAAAGTGCCAAAATTCAAGAATAAGTGGGTGCACACCAGTGGTGTGACTAACTCTCAAGAATTAAATGATATTAAGATATCAAAGCCAGTTGCTGGCGTTAATTGAAAATTAAGAATTCAAAAAGTTTAATTCTTCCAAAAGGTTTGATTTTTCAAAAATTAGAATAAAAATGTATTTTCAAAGATCGGCCTTCTTATTAGACGAAACCCGATCCATTCTTCCCCAATTCAGGTCCGCTGGCTGGCTGGCTTTTGAACAAGACGCAAGAAATTGAAATTTTGAATTATGAACAAGGTTAAAGTATGGAACAAATGTTTACTTGTGAAAAATGATTGAATGAAATGAATATCTAGTGTGAAAAATTATATTTAAGTTCAGCAATTAAAGTGGGCTGACTCCAAAAGGGAATCATCCAGTATGGGAGCTGTTCTCTCACCCGAAATTCCTCGAAAAGAGAGGAGCAAAGGACCAAAAACAACTATGTTGCTGCTTGACTCAACTTCAGCAAATGGTTCAAGTTTGGCCAAGCTGCAGGGACGTGTAGGCGGCACCACACCAACCCCACGTAATCCACCACAGCTTAAACCAAACCCAAGCCAAAAGCCGAAGCTGGGTCAAGACAGCAAGGATATCAAGGTTTGGGACAGCTTCCCAACATAAAGTGGGGCAGGGGCCCTTCGGTTGACCGGGACAGGAGTGGCGGTAAACCACCACAACCTGTTATCCGCGGCCAACCTTCAGGTTGCACCCAGAGTCAAAAAACTCAAAAAGACAACACAAAGGGAAGCTGCCCAAAAGGTAAGCTAATCAGGAAATGATTTTAAAAGGAAAGGATTGGGAAGGATGTTTGCGGCTATAAAGAAGAGCGAGCAATGCAGGTCTTAATAAAGGGGTTTGTTCTCTCGAACGAAGTAATATTGAATCGCAAAGGAGGCGATTCTAAGACCTGCGAGTGAGAATGGAATTTTAAGGTTTGAAGACGTAAAGTCTTAAGGGGAGTATGAGTCGAAACTCATAAGTATTTTCTCACTTTGGTGGGTCACCCAAAAACGAGTTTCGGGCCCCACGTTGGGCGCCATTTGTAGCGAAAATGTAGTTGAGGAATGGCCTTAGCACAACTTAGAACCAGACCGAAGTCCAGAACCAAGAGTGCTAAGGTCAGAAATGTGAAATGGCTAGTGCCATTCAAGAGGCAAAACAAAAAAAAAAAAGAATTGCCCCGAGAGCAGGGTGCCCTAGAAATGGCCGTGAAGGCCCCTCGTCCGCATTAGCGGAGCACCCTTTAACCAACCCCGACGGATGCTGGGGTGCCACTTTGCTAGCTCGCTGCGGCTGGGGTGGGTTCATAAAAAAATGGGGATGGTTTGCTCTCTAAGAAACGGGATGCTACGTAATATTCATCCGTCATGAATTCGTAGCCGCAAACTGGTATATGAAATACCCAGGGACCAAAAAGGGGCATAGTTCCGTAAAGGAAACCACCCAGGCTCTGCAACATGGGCTGACTAAGCAGACCCAGTGCTCGTGGCAAAACACGGAGCCAATAAAATTGAAAATTCTAAAAAGGGAAAAAGGAAAAAGGCTACCTCTCTTTTCTAAGGAACCCGGGTGATGCAGACAGCCCCGGGCCCCCGATGGTAGTGGAGCCCTGACCCCGATGGTCTGGGGTCCTCCACCCTCTGATACTGGCCATATATCAAATTCAAAAATCTAAATCAAAACAATACCGGAAACTACATTTAAGGTGTGGCCAGTATCCCTCCCCTTTAAAGAAAAGCTGAAAACACCGAAAAATCACGAAACTATTTTTATCATTTAATCATAGGCCAGCCAGGCCAGGCGCGGACCCTGAAAAAGAAGAACTTCTCGGGCTTTCGCCCAATAAGAAGGCCTCGGTTTTAATTACTGACAATTCATTTTATTTGGTATCAATTATGCCAAACATCAAAAAGAAACATGCTTGCTCAAAAACAAAAAACTAAAAATATGAGAGACCATGAAGAAAAGTAAAGACCAAAAGTTATACGTGACTTGCGTTCACAATAGGAAAACGCATGGAATAAACTTAACAACTAAATTTATGCCTGAGCAGCTGACATAAGTATAGGTATATATATTAATAATAGTTCACACGCTACAAAAATTTATATGTATATTCGAGTGTACGTACTTTTAGTTTGTAATCTAAAAAAAAGTATAGATTCATAGTTAGGTGTAGGTACTCTTAGTCTTTAATCTACGAAATCTAGGTTCATATTTATGTGCATGTACTTGATAACACTAAACTATCCAAATTTACCAGGTGTGATTCTACCGATATAGTGGCCACTATCTTTCCATAAAGTGCGGAATTCCTTCTATGCAACCTTTTAAACATTACTTGAACAATTCATAAATATGTATGCATAGGTAGTTATTTCATTTACAATTCGTTCTTGTTTTATATTTAATCTTCCTGTTTGTTCATAAAAAAAAATATTATTTACCTTATACACTGTTACTTATCAAATAACATTTGTGTGCAATTGGGTTGACGTTATCTTTAGCTTACATCAAGAATATACTGTTCCTTTTTTTTTCAGCATGTAAGAATCTGTTTGCCCACGATTAAATAGAACCGTTAAAACAGCAGAACGAACATTAATTGAACATCTGATTGAATCGAGTTGAGTTGAGAATTGAGGAGGATTTTACGTGAAACAAGGAAATATATTACGTCAGGCAATTCTGAACTTATTCCTTCAAAATATTTTTGTTTATTCTTTATCTATTTGAATATCAACAAGTTTTTTTTTGTACGTTATGTTATTGTCACGTTCTCTATATTATATTATGTCCAACAACCAAACCGACTTCTCGCAGAGGTGTAGAAATACTTAATGTAATAGTTATTGGGAAGGTTCTAACTCGGTAACTTATAGCCTCAACCAACAGTTTTGTTTTCCTTTTGATTGGTAGGATTCCTAATTAAAATTACTACGTGCATACTAACAGTATAAGTTTTAATAAATACTGAAAAAGATCATCGCATCACTACAATGATTTTTCATTATAATTACATTTTTTTTTTTCATGGATTCTGAATTCTTTCTACAACATTTGAGGGGTGCATATTTTAGGTTAATTTCATTGAGAACCTTGATTTGAAAACGATAAGTACAATAATTGCATCCTGCTTGATTAAACGAATACTATACGAATAAGAATATTTGCAAAAATATTGCCAAAAATCAATTGTTTATCATTAAATATTTATATATTGCTCAAATGATATAGAAATTACTCTAAGAATTGATTTTACTTTTTCCGAACTTATCATCGCCACTAATTGTTTGTTATTGTATTTATTATTTTTCCTTTTCAAAATAGGAATGGATTCCGAAAATGATTATGGTAGAATTTGTAACGTGTATGTTTGTTCGTTTGCATCAATGCAAGTCATAACGAATTTGCTCGCGTTGAAATTGCATGGGTCGAATGAGACGAAACATGCGAAGTATCGAGTCATTGGAATTTAGCTGAATTATTTCAGAATTTCATGCTGTCACCGTTATTTACCGATGCTTCGACTGACTTTCACGACATTCTAATGTGTTGAACATGAGCAAGTTTATACGTATAATATTATCAAGGAGAAAACGTTTGATAGCATATTGCAAATAAAATTAATTTTCATCTATTAATATTCTGAAGTCACTTATAATAGCTGGATTAAATAAAAAAAACAATCAGCCTGTCTCTGTAAATTCACGTTTTGCCCAAGTCTGCCTTGCTTTACAGCTGCTTACAGGTGTAGTAATATTTCTTATCTGCTGCATACTCGATTATGTCCTGGTCCTTGTATGTATGTGAGTCATATGGTTTTAGATTATTTGTAAATATTTAATCAATTTAAAAGTTGATTAATCCAACCCTCTCAGACTGCCTGTGAAGCAAGATACGGGGGCTGAGATGAGCTGTCATTACCGTATGTTGATCGTGGGCCAGCACCGCATTCGATATGACCCGCCAGAATTATCCTCCGATATGACGATGCACTCGGCGCACTGGTATCCTTTGCCAGCTTCATCTGATTTGTTAGTCGATAAGCTGGATGGTTTATAGCAGCTAACCCGGCTTCTTCTACACGCTTTATTTTTTTTTTTATCATATCCACAGTCAATTAAAGACGTAGGATATACGTATGCGCCAACGTTAAAACAAAGCAAACATTAGGACAAAAAACTTACATACATAGTTCCCAAAGTATGGCTCATTCGTCGCAACCATAACTTTCTCCTCATGAAGTTTTTGCCGTTCTAGATTAATACTCATTTCACTAGTAGGGGAACCGTTTTTGGTTTGCACTGCTAATCACGACAAAAGGGTCCTCACCCTTCAGCATCAAATCCCATTAAATTTTCCGCGCCAACACTATACTTTTCTGCTGTCCACTAGCTGGCCTATCTACTATCTCAGTCACAAGGCAAGAAGCAACAACAAAGTGACACTGGTTACGTAAGTATATAAATGAATCGCGGCGTTACGCCACCTACTCGCAAGGACATATAATCACTAATCAACTACTCTCGTGACAGCAAATGCACCTCTCCACGGTCTCAGCTCTTTTCCCCGCTCTTCTTCTCAAGAATATTCGCACTTTTCCGCACTACGCGAAATTATTTCCAATTTAACACTGATCAAATAATTATGTCGGCGACTTGAAGCACCTGCGACACATCTCAGTTTTCGCTGCCCAATAATGTAATCGACCGCTGCAGCAACTATTCATCACCGAACAAGATCGCATTTAGTGTTCCGTGCGAAATCCGGAGCTTGAGCACTTTGATAGACAATTGATACTATCACAATTCAAATCCGTAGAAATGTTTCACTAATGAGAGTTCGAGCTAATGGCGACGAACACTTCCGTAGCAAATTCGGGGCGCAACCTCGTGGCTGAATTCAAGTTAGTCTTTTTATGGTATGTGGATTTTGGCACGCACGCAACCGACCGAATGAAAAGATCACCACAGCTATGTACGTTCGTATGACGCGATATTTGTTCAAAAATGATTTTTTCCGAAACGGAAGGGCACATGGGTTCGAAGTGATTCAGTTGATGAATCTAAAGGGAATCACCTCTTTTCGGTATCTGCCAACCTCGCGTCAATTATTCTTTCCCGACCGGGTACTGTTCACCCCACAGCTCTCGCCGCCACTACGTCTGGCCTCCGCCACGCTGTAAAATCGACTCGTCGCCACAGCGACACCCAAACGACTGTCTCGAGCGCTGGCTTGATTTTCGACACGAAAACAAGATCCCGTTACCGGTTCTCGCTTTCGTATCGCATCAAGCCAGGCAATGACAAATCGGACTTGCTGTGCCTTGTTTTTCAAATTGAACAACAAGGCACCGCTAGTCCGAATGAAAAACAATTTTGGCCATTTCAAGGGCACGACAGTGCGCGCTGAAATAAGCCGTGCAGAAATTTCGGAAGGAAATTTCTGCATGTTACATCCCCCCACCACAAAAATAATCAAGCTGTAAAATTCTGTTACTGCTGCACTTTGCTGAAAGTACGGAAACATACCTTATGTGTTTCTTGGTTTACTTTATGGTCTACCATTACGTCTGTTTCCATACTACGATTAATTGCAATTAAGCTGTTCCCGTACTCCGTTTTACTGAAAACTGAAAATTTTCCCTCTTTGAGTAAATTTCAGTAGGGTCTGAGCTACTGAAAAATACTGAAAAGTGTCAAACGGAGTAAATATTTTCAAATGTGCGCGGCCAGCAACATATTTTCTGCGTAATGTTGCTATGAAGGTCGAATATTTTTGTGGCGATAGTTTATCACCGCTTAGGATAACTTTATAATCACTATTGTTCTCCCAAAAACCGAAAAATGGACACTTTCGGTTGTCAATTTTCAGGAACTACAATGAGAGCGTTCCCGTACTTTTCATGATATTCCTCACCACATTATTCAGGAAAATTCAGTAAAATTCAGTTACTGAAAGTACGGGAACAGACCTATTGCAGGGGATGATAGTAGGTCTGTTCCCGTACTACGATTAATTGCGATTAATCGCGATTAATTGCAATGAAGCTGTTCCCGTACTCCGTTTTACTGAAAACTGAAAATTTCCCTTCTCTCAGTAAAATTCAGTAGGGTCTGAGCTACTGAAAAATACTGAAAAGTGTCAAATGGTGTGGTGCGAGTAAATAGTTTCATTTCAAATGTGCGCGACAAGCCACATATTTTTTGCGTAATTTTGCTATTAAGGTCGAATATTAGGTCTGTTCCCGTTCCACGATTAATTGCGATTAATCGCGATTAATTGCAATGAAGCTGTTCCCGTACTCCGTTTTACTGAAAACTGAAAATTTCCCCTCTTTCAGTAATTTCAGTAGGGTCTGAGCTACTGAAAAATACTGAAAAGTGTCAAACGGAGTAAATGTTTTCAAACGTGCGCGGCAAGCAACATATTTTTCGCGTAATGTTGCTATGAAGGTCCAATATTTTTGTGGCGATAATTTATTACCGCTTAGGATGACTTTATAATCACTATTGTTCTCCCAAAAACCGAAAACTGACACTTTCGGTTGTAAATTTTCAGGAAATACAATGAGAGCTTTCCCGTACTTTTCATGAAATTCCCCACCACATGATTCAGGAAAATTCAGTAAAATTAAGTTACTGAAAGTACTGGAACAGACCTATTTTTGTGGCGATAATTTATCACCGCTTAAGATAACCTTACAATCACTATTGTTCTTCCAAAAACCGAAAACTGACACTTTTGTTTGTAAATTTTCAGGAAATGCAATGAGAGTGTTCCCGTACTTTTCATGAAATTCCCCACCACATGATTCAGGAAAATTCAGTAAAATGCAGTTACTGAAAGTACGGGAACAGACCTAGTAATTTGCTGCTCATTGTCAAATTGGGTCAAATCAGCCCCTGGACACGGACGGTATAACTTTCCACCATTAGCCCCTGCAATCCTCTCGCGCAAAAAGCATGTCAAAGCTGCCTTTACGCCATTTCGCTCTCATTGTAAAATTGGAGGGGAACTACTTGGATTTGACCCGATTTGACAATGAGCAGACAAAAAATTACTACCATCCCTTCAATGTAAATCTTATGGGCATGTCCACTCCATTGCTACTACCTCACTGGCTCAAATCCAAGTAGTTCCACTCCAATTTGACAACTAGATCATAAAGGATGGTACTGAGTTCGAGTTCACGTGAAATTTTGACATTTCCCCATTATCTGACCATTCTTTCGAGTGAAAATTTTGACAACAGAGAAAAGTAGAGACACTGCTCATTCTTGACGGATAAAATGTCAAGAATTTCAATTTTCGATCGATTTTCTTATTGGAAAGTCATTTGCACTGCTCAATTTTCAAATTCAAACACTAAATGTCACTTTTTAGCTCGAAAGAATGAACTGCACAAACTAAATTTGCGTGAAATGATTGACAACATGTTTTAGTGCCATCTATGTTTTCGAAGCGAAAGCAACTTCAAAGCAACTTTTCATGCTAAGAACACAGTAGTATCGTATACAGCGGACGTTTAGTCCGCGGACTAAACACCAAATTCCACCTAAATTTTTTAGTCCACGTGCTGTATACACTCGTGGACCGACCTAAATTTAGGTCGGTCCACGATTTCAAGCGACCTGACCTAAATATAGGTCGTGGACTATAATCGTTGTAAACACACGCGACCTAAACATTGATTTTTGTGCGACTATTAATAATGTATGTATGTTGAATATAAGCTCATAACATTCCCCTTTGACACAAAATCATTGAAATAAACATGTTTGAGAGACAAATGAAACGATAAATACAGTGCATGAAGGAAAATTAAACTAAATGACAGCTGTCATATACGGACGAGGGCTAAATTCCACCTAAGCAAATTTTAGGTCGGGTTCGTTGTAAACACCTGAGGGCTAAGTTCATTTAGTCCGCGCTTTAGGTCAGGTCACTTTTGGTCCGACCGGTGTAAACCGGTACAGTACTAAACTTGCTAATTTTCAAACTAAATTTTCGCCGAAACAGATATAGGCTGGTACTGAGTTCGAGTTCACGTGAAATTTTGACATGTTTCCATTATCTGGTCATTCTTTCGAGCGAAAATTTTGACAATTGAGAAAAGCAGAGACAATGCTCATTTCTGACGGATAAAATGTCATGAATTTCACTTTTCGATTGATTTTCTTATTGGAAAGACGTTTTCACTGCTCCATTTTCAAATTGAAACACCAAATGTCACTTTTCCGCTCGAAAGAATGAACTGCACAAACTAAATTGGCGTGAAATCATTCGCGACATGTTTCAGTGCCATCTACGTTTTCAACGCGAAAGCAACTTCAAAGCAACCTTTCATGCTAAGAACACAGTACCAAACTTGCTTATTTTCAACCGAAATTTTCGCCGAAACACATTTCGCGTGAAATTTTGTATGAAAATTTCACGTGAAATCGAACTCAGTACTATGCTTATCACGTGAAATTTTGTATGAAAATTTCACGTGAAATCGAACTCAGTACTATGCTTAATGGCGGAAAGGCAATTTTAACATGCTTTGTGCGCGAGAGGATTGAAGGGAAAAGTTATACCGTCCGTGTCCACGGGCTGCCGAGAGATATGAAGCAATTTTCGACCTCTGGCATAGTTGTGTGAGGTTGGAGGTTGAAATGTATTTCAAATTGGCATGATGCACAAACGTTAAAATTTATCAATGATTTGAATTTTTTGTCAAAAATGAAAAATGTTTCAGGAGGTTCAATGATTTGAAGGATTTTTTTCAAGAGCCTGCCGCACTAGCTTGGAAATCGGAAGGTTGAAATGTATTTGTATGACGAGGGATTCGTGAAATAAAGCTGGTACTGCGTTGAGGCTGGTACTGAGTTAATCGCGAAGCTAAATTTTGACATGTCTCCATTATCTGGTCATTATTTCGAGCGAAAATTTTGTAAATGGAGAAAAGTGAAGACAATTATCATATCTGACGGATAAAGTGTCAAGAATTTCAATTATCGATCGATTTTCTTATTGGAAAGACATTTGCACAATTCAATTTTGAAATTCAAACACCAAATGTCACTCTCTAGCTCGAAAGAATGAACTGCACAAACTAAATTGGCGTACTAAGATTGGAGCCATGTGTCAATGCCATCTGTACTTCAATTCCGAAAGGAATTTTTGACGGAAAGAAGCAACTTTTCACGCTAAAAACTGAGCACAACTTTAGCTTATTTTCAAGCTAAATTTTCGCCGAAACAAATTTCACGTGAAATTTTGTATGAAAATTTCACGTGAAATCGCATAGTATTGTCTTCGATTTTAAGGCTGGAACTGAGTTAATCGTGAAGCTAAATTTTGACATGTCTCCATTATCTGGTCATTCTTTCGAGCGAAAATTTCGGCAATGGAGAAAAGCAGAGACACTGCTCATTTCTGACCGATAAAATGTCAAGAATTTCAATTTTCGATCGATTTTCTTATTACCAATACCATTAAAATTTACTAATACCTTTTAATAATTTTTTCATTTGCAATTGAATTTATTAATTTTTTTTTGCACATTATTTCCTATAACTTCTCTTTTAATTAATTTCAAGTCAACTAATGTAGGTATTCAATTCAATTTTCAAATTGAAACACCAAATGTCACTTTTTAGCTCGAAAGAATGAACTGCACAAACTAAATTGGCGTGAAATGATTGGAGACATGATTCAGTGCCATCTACGTTTTCAACGCGAAAGCAACTTCAAAGCAACTTTTCATGCTAAGAACAAAGTACCACTCTTGCTTATTTTCAAGCAAAATTTTCGCCGAAACAGATTTCACGTGAAATTTTGTATGAAAATTTCACGTGAAATCGAACTCAGTACTATGCTTTACGCAAAAAATATGTTGCCTGCCGCGCCGTTTGAACATTTTTACTCGAGCCACACCGTTTGACACTTTTCAGTATTTTTCAATAGCTCAGACCCTACTGAAATTTACTGAAAGAGGGAAAATGTTCAGTTTTCAGTAGAACGGAGTACAAAAACGGCTTCACTGCAATTAACTACAATTAATCTTAGTACGCGAACAAACCTAAAATAAACGTTTGAAATGTATATAGTGCAATTCAGAAAAACAGTTAATAGTTTTAATAATCTTAAATGAATTTAGTGCAATGAATTGTTACGTATTATGTTTTTCTTATTTATATTTTAAATTTTTTAAAAATAGTATGTTAGCACTGTACTTCCAAATCAGTTGGGTTTCAAGCTGACATCAAAATCCGATAAACCGTTCACAAAGGCCGAGGTAATTTAGAGTTTTAGCGAGACATGCCATCCAAATTATTACCCCCGTCCCAGACATGACCAGAAATATTTCCGGAAATATTTCCAGAAACATTTCCGAAACATTTCCAGAAATATTTCCGACAATATTTCTCTCGCCGTCCTACACATGACCGGAAAGTTCATTCATGGTTTGCGTGAGCCAGAGCTCAAATCAGAGCTGCCGCTTTTGAAGCTGCATATCTTGTCAATATTGAAAAGCAAGACGGCTCAATCTGACCATCTTTGAAGCTCCATTCTATTTTTGCCATATGCATCACAGCCATACCTAGCTACAAAACTATTCTCGGCCCTTCAAAAGCTCCCTATTCACCCAAATAATGCAAGTCTCATAAAACTTGCACTCACAACGGCAGCTCAGGGCCGAAATTACGTCACAGCCTTGTGACTTTCCGAGACTTTCCCATCGTCGAGCGGAAAGTCGCGGAAATATTTCCGACACCTCGGGAAAGTCCACTGCGCAATGACAGGCTGCCTCCACTAGCAATTTCCCATGGCATGAAATTTGAAATTGCCAGTGGAGGCAGCCTATGGTATGCAATACTTTATGGTCTGCCATAAATGGTAGGCAATATGGTATACAATTTGCTCGGCAATCTGCCTGGCAATATTTTGACAGTTCTTGATTTCAAAATGGCGCTGAACTGTGGGAAAGTTTTATTTCTTATAGGAAATTGTAGGGATTTGGAATTCAAAGGGATTTTTAGATCTCGTTGAGCAATGAAAATAGTCCACACAATATGAAATGGTGGGAAATTGCGAAAAAATCGAATTTTGATGCGGAATGGTGAAATTATATATAATTTTTTGATTTAAAAATGAAATAATTTCGATTTTGGATGATTAGTAAATGTATGAGACTCCCAGTTGATGATTGGTGGATTTTTGAAATTACTTTTATCTCATTACCCTTCGTACCCCAGCAAATCATATAATAATTACATTTTCGTCTGAAATTTCACCCGCTTATCCAAAAAGTAACTAATCCTACACGTGAACTTTTCATAAGTAGCAGAATTTCTTCGCTCTGCGCTTCAGATAACTTAAGAGCATTTGACACTCGGATACAGCGCACGTCCTTCTCGCTCAGAGTCATTTCCGAAATGAAATTGCATGCAATGAAATTCCCCATGCACAGATTGCATACCATAAATTTGACAGTCGCTACCATCGGAATGAAGCGATCAGCTGTTGAACTTTCCGACTGATCGTCGGAAAGTCTCGGAAAGTCAGATGGGTGTGACGAAATTTCGGCACTGTGCTGCCGTTGTGAATGCAAGTTTTATGAAATTTGCAGTTTTTGTGGGAAAAAGTAGCTTTTGAGGGACCGATAATAGTAAGTGCGTTTTTTTGCTCCGATACAGAGCAGAATAGAACTATGCCGCAAAACCCTAATGCTGTGTCTTAATGCTGGGAACACCAGATCGGTGTAAAAGCGTGCAACGGGCAACACGGAAAGAAACGTCAATGTCAGTTTGATTTGTGTCGGGAACTGAAAACATTGACATTCAGTCAAAATTTGAAAATTTTTCGGTATATTCGATGGAAACGTGAATCTACGTTTGTGCGCAATAATTTGTGTCGGTTTCGCGAACAAATTAGCGGTCGAAAATGTTAAAATAGTGCGATAATGAAGTGTCGCGTTCCAGGCTGCAAAAGTAGCTACCGAAGTGGTTCGCAGGGGATTTCGTATTTTGCGTAAGTAAAATAAACCTTTTGGCAACAATTTCGTATAGTTTTTGTGTGATATCATAATGAATTTCATTAACAAGAAGCATTTTAATCTCCACTCGCTGGTTCGGAGAAAGAAATGTCAAACGACGTTCAAAATGGCGATCTCTCGTGGTTTTTTCACATAGGCTTTGCCGTATGAACTGTGTAGGGCACACACCCGTACCTCATTCTCACACCAGTAAACAGAAAGTCGAAAATTGGCACATTTCTCTCGTTCGATTTCTAATCCATTCTCTCTTATATCTGTGTGTTGAACTTTCCGACTGATCGACGGAAAGTCTCGGAAAGTCGCATGGCTGTGATGAAATTTCGTGACTGTGCTGCCGTTGTAAGTGCAAGTTTTATGAGACTTGTATTATTTGGGTGAATAGGGAGCTTTTGAAGGGCCAAAAATAGAATGATAGCTAGGTATGGCTGTGATACATATGGCGAAAATAGAATGGATCTGCTTAGATGATCACATTGTGCCGCCTTGCTATTTAATTTTGACGGGATATGCAGCTTCGAAAGTGGCAGCTCTGATTTGAGCTACGATTGCCGGTTACCATGAATGAACTTTGCGGTCATGTGTAGGACGGCGAGAGAAATATTGGCGGAAATATTTCTGGAAATGTTTCGGAATTTTTTCTGGAAATATTTCCGGAAATATTTCCAGAAATATTTTCGGAAATATTTCCAGAAATATTTCCGAAACATTTCCAGAAATATTTTCGACAATATTTCTCTCGTCGTCCTGCACATGAGCGGAAAGTTCATTCATGTTTTGCGTGAACCAGAGCTCAAATCACAGCTGCCGCTTTTGCAGCTGCATATCCCGCCAAAATTAAATAGCAAGACGGCTCAATGTGACCGTCTATGAAGCTTTTTTTTTGCCATATGTAAGCTCTTCTATTTTCGCCATATGTATCACAGCCATATCTACCTACAATACCATTCTCGGCCCTTCAAAAGCTCCCTTTTCACCCAAATAATGCAAGTTTCATTAAACTTGTACTCCCAACGGCAGTTCAGTGCCGAAATTACGTCACACCCTTGCGACTTTCCGAACTTTCCCATCGACGAGCGGAAAGTCGCGGAAAGTCCACTGCGCAATAAGTCCACAGCAAAGCAATCAGCTGTTGAACTTTCCGACTGATCGTCGGAAAGTTAGGTTAATCATAATACAGCGTTTTCCGCTGCGGCCAACGCAGTGGGCTGCGGGAAGTGCTGTCAAAAAATTAGAATGCACTCTTTTGTATGGTAACGCGCACAATAGCTGCGGCGGAATTTGCGGCAGCGGCGAAATTTGCCAAATTTCTAACTTTGCCGCACCGCTAGCGGTGATACCTACCATAGGTTGGCATCACCACTAGGTTGAATTAACTCTGTTTGAATCAGGTTTAATGGTCTGGTGGAATAGACAAGCGATGGCTGATGAGTATTGTGATAAGCCAACGTAATCCTCGTACAACAGGATTTAGCAATACAAAAGAAAAAAAAAATGATTTTGGTTCGTGCCTTGGTTGCATTGACAGCGACATTGTCACTGCATTGTGATTCACCAAATTCAACTGCGGCATTCACGCCTCCCCTTGTGGAACGCTGCGTTTGCCGCAGCGGAAAACGTTGTATTGTGATTAGCCTAAGTCTCGGAAAGTCACATGGCTGTGACGAAATTTTGGCACTGTGCTGCCGGTTGAGTGCAAGTTTTATGTACTTGCATTTTTTGTGGGAAAAAGCAGCTTTTGAGGGACCGTGAATAGAATGATAGCTACGTATTTTTTTCCCCTAGTGTAGATGGCAAAAAAAAATCTGCATACCAGATCCCCGGGTAACCTATCACCACGGGGTATGTGAGGTTTGACTCACTAAAAAAAAGGACCATCTACAAGCCCACGAAGTTCCGAGTCGGGACCCGCCTAAGCACTGCTTCGACCCGGTCGTGTTGACTCGCCCATTGGTAACCACGGACTTCAAGAACTACCACAGCTTATGGGTCGGTAAGGCAACCCTCCTCCCGCTTTATACGCAGCACTTTCTCAACGTACGTTGAGACTGCGCGCCAGTTCTCCTCGTTTCGCAGCATTGCATTCACGATCGTCTCAGGTGCTACCAGGCCGATCGTGGACTCAATGGTGTGCCTCAAACTTACGAAGCGACTGCACATAAAGAATGTGTGCTGAGCATCATCGAGCTCAGTCACACAGTACCGGCAGTACGGTGTGACCACCTTACCCATTCTGTTCAGGTATTTCCTGAAGTAACCGTGCCCTGTCAAGAATTGACAAAGGTAAAAGTTTACCTCTCCGTGGCTCCGGCTAAGCCAAGGCTCAATAAGACCAATCAGCTTAGCCGTCCAGCGTCCTTTATCACTTTCACTCCAGCGTTGTTGCCAAAGTTAGAGGGTCAGTGTACGCGCGTGCGTCAAAGCCTCAGTTCTGTCCAGCTCTGAGCGAAAGAGGTACCCCTCCTTGCGTTCTCGCGCTAGCAGATCGATCGGGATTACTCCCGATACAACCATCACAGCCTCTTCTGAGACCGTGCGGTAGCTACACGTGATTCGCAGGGCACCCCTGCGCTGGACACTGGCAATGCGCTTCCAGAACTTCCTAGTTCGAAGCGCATCTCCCCAAATTTTGGCGCCATATAGCAAGATCGAATTGGTCGTCACCTTCAGCAGTCTCCGTCTCGTCTCACTGGGTCCGCGAACGTTGGCCATTAGCCTACTCAGCGAACTGACGACTACCAGAGCCCTGTCACATGCCCTGCGGATATGATCCCAATACGTCAGCTTGATGTCCAGTGTCACTCCCAGATACCTGACCGACTTGCTGGTCTGGACCCCGACGGAGCCAACCGTCATGGGTATGACAGTTGGTACCCTCCGCTTCGTCAGCATGACAATCTCTGTCTTTGAGACTGCCAGCTGGAGGCCGTGCTCAGTCATCCACCGATCCACCCTTCTCATAACTTGGTTAAGTCTAAGTTGAGCGAAGTCGGCAGATCTAGAAGTGATTACAGCTGCGACGTCATCAGCGTAACCTACCAGGAACACATCCGCAGGCATTTCCAGGCGCAGCAGATCATCGTACATGATGTTCCAGAGGTCAGGTCCTAAGATTGACCCCTGTGCCGCACCTGAGGTGACAGGCCGCCTTCTGACTCCGTCCTCAGTGTCATAGAGCAGCCATCGGTCTCTGAGGTAGTCCCGCATCATGGCCCGCAAGTAGCCAGGAATACGGAACCTCCCTTTAAGGGCCCGAAGGATGTCCGTCCACCTCACCGAGTTGAAGGCGTTTTGCACGTCAAGCGTTACCAGCAAGACGACCAGTTTGGCCCGGTAACATGCCTCTTCCGCTCTTGCTACAGCCCCAACGACCTCTGAGATGGCATCGATTGTTGAATGACCCCTCCGGAAGCCGTGCTGCCTGCAAGAAATATCACCGGCTGATCTCACAGCTGACAGCAATCTCGGCTTTAGTAACCCTTCGAGAAGCTTCCCAGCAGTGTCCAGCATGCACAGCGGGCGGTATGCCGATGGGCAGCCCAGGTTACCCTTCCCCTTATCTACCAGTACTAGTCGAGCCACTTTCCACCGCGACGGGAAGACCCCCGCGACTAAACATGATTTATACAAATCCAATAATAGACGCGGTTGACTCTCCGCCACGACTTTAAGTGCCTCGACCGGCATTCCGTCAAGCCCTGGGGCCTTCCGGTTCTTCATCCTGGACACCGCACTGTTCAGCTCCTTGTCCGTAAAAAGAGGAACATCCGCCTGGTTAACGAATATGGGCCCATCAATCCTTGGCGGGTGCACCGGGAACAGCGAACCAACGATATGCTCCATGGATATCGCATTCATGAGAGTGCTAGATCGCATACAGTCAAGTCTGCGAGTGACCAATTTGTAGCCATCTCCCCACAGGTCTGAATTGACCTCCTCACAAAGAGCCTGCCATTTGGCACGTTTACTCCTTGTGATGGCCTTGGTCAGCTCCCTCTTTGCCGCAATGTGAGCAGCAGATAGCTTTGCCACTCCCGGCCTATTTCTGGCTCGCTGTGCCCTGCGCCTGCACGCCAAAGCGATGCGTCGCAGTTCGGCGATTTCATCGTTCCACCAGTACGCATGTTGCCTCCTACGAAAGGGTTTCCGTTTGGGCATTGAAGCCTCACACGCCCTGCGTATCCACCCCATAGTTCTGTCAGCAGCGGCCTCTGCTGCTGCACGGGTCACTGGGGACCCAGATATTAGAGGCTCCCCCCCCAAACTCGAAACGAGCGATGCGACCATCTCGTCCCTGTTAAGTTTAGCGGCATTCCAGCCATTCCACTTACAGGAAGAGCCTTGGCGTTTTTGCCTGCTCTCAGCAATTTGGAAGGTGATGTAGTTATGATCACTTGCAGTGTAATCTTCCATCACCCTCCAATCGCTGACGAGTGCCGCAAGTCTCTCCGGTGCCATGGTGACATCGGGAATGGATTCGCCAAAACCGGGCCTTCGGAATGTTGGCGTCGAACCCGTATTCAACACCAACAAACCCAACCTCGATGCCATCTCGACTATGCGCCGTCTGCGGGCGCCGATGCGAGCCCTCTGCCCGTCAGTGATCCAGATCGCCGCATACCCCGTAGCATCTGCTAGCCAAGCGGACGAGTTCCTCCCCCTATAAGGCTCGCTGATCAATATGATCTGAGCCTTATGTTCGCGGACTAGTTGCGTGAGGAGGTCGTCCGCAGCTCTGCAGCCCTGCAGGTTGCCTTGAAGGACTCTCATGTCCTACCCTGCTTTTTCTTGGCATCGAGTGCGTCTCTGAAAACTCGACACGTACTCGATCCCATCAGATGCTTGGCGTCATTCACGCCATGTTTCTCAGTGCATAATATGCACTGAGCCTGCGCAGAGCAGTCTGCTGCCCGGTGCCCAACCTGTCCACACTTGCTCCGGTCCGGACCCTTGCAGCTACGCCTTGTGTGGTCGTAGCCTAGGCACCGGTAGCAGCCTGTCACCTCAGCCCACCTTCGCACTCGGGCACTTATCATTCCTACCCGGACTCGACCAGACTTGAGGATTTTGGATGCTGCTGCCGCATCCAGCTCCACCACAGCTCTCCTCTGCTCCCTTGTGTTAGGAGGGAAGAGTGTGGTTTTCACCTCGCCGGCTCCTTCCTCTCCAGCCTCGCGTTTGATGGAGGATGTCACCTCTTCGCTGACTGTAAGGCAATCGAGGTCGAGAAGCTCGATCTTGACTCTAGGAGTCACAAGCTTCACGTCCCCCTGGCCATCTACGGTGGCCCGGATCGAATCCTGCAATTTCGCACGGTCATCACAGCGTGCGATCTCCAAAAGGACCCCTCCTTCTGCTGTCTTTCTGATACGCTTAACTAGCGTACCAGTTTCATCCGGGGAAACACCTTGGCGGATGGCCCTTAGGACCTCCGCGTAGGACCTTCCCGGAGCCGGTTTTACTATGACAGCGTCTATTTTTTTCCCTCGCTATCTTTGCCTGCCATTCTTCTTTTTTTTCTTCACCACTACTTTCTTATTGCCCTGTGGTTTATACTCTTTTTGGGCCTTTTCCGTCCCAGCGGGGGTCACTGGTGTTTTTGCGACGCTTCCCTTTTTCTTCTTGTGGGTAACCGTCACCCACTTCCTGAGGTCCGAAACTGGCACCTCCTTCCTCACCCGGATTTCCTGAATATCTTCAGGGCTGGATTCAGCCACGCGCTTATTCTGCCGTGGCTGATCTACCCCCGGGACCTCTGCAACAGTGGTTGACTCAGCGATCTTTTCCTCCAAGACCCGCTGGTAATCTACCTCTGCCTTCTGCCAGTTCTTTCGGCAGGTGAAAATGACCTCAAAGGCCTCCTCCAGCTCCAACATACCGTCCTTGACGTGCTTTGAAATATTTCTCTGCACGTTGGCGGCTTGGAGCATTTTTTGTAGGATACGTTGACACTTCTTCAACATATCCTCCTCAGCCACTCGCTCACGCTTTATGTACTCCCTCCTAGGGGACACACGTGCAAGTGGCATATTTTCTTCTGGAGCTCTTGTTTCGGTGCTCTCCCGTGGATGACTTTTCGGGGTCTCCAGATCACTGCGAGCGGATTCAGCAGTTTGAGGTTCCTGCGCCTCTACTGAGCATCCGGAACCAATCAATCCCTCTATTTGCGTTGTATTGTGCGTCGGAGGGGGGGTCCTCTGGACCCTTGGCCTCCTCGCAAAAGCAAAACGGTCGATGGCGGCGCCTTCTTCGCCCTGCGTCGCCGCTGTCGTCCCAATGTTCTGTTGTCCGTCTGTCTTGTCTGTTGTGTTATTTTGTTTATGTAACATGCTCAGTTTTGTTGGGTCCAAACTCAGAGCCTAGATAGCTAGTCACGTATGCAAAACAAATTGTACACGAAAAGAAATATGATGCGCTGTTGCAGACAGTAAACAAACACCTGCAACAAACGCATCCTAATCCACGAAACGACATGGGAACGTCGCGAGATAGACATTCCCATTGTAGTCAGCATATTTAGAAATGCATTATGTTTTGATTTTCTAATAGTCAGCAAATCTAGGATAGATAAATAGTTTTGCATGCGTGGCCGCGGGACAGTCAGTTGCAATCAGGTACAAGTGTCCGGTCTTTTAATTAATACAATTCGTGAAGTAAGAATTTTTGTAATACGAAAAATAAAGTTTTTTTTAAAACCGAACAACACTCGGCTACATTATTGGCGCAGTCGGCTAAAAACAGTTCGCGACTTCGAAAAACCGCAAAGGAAATTCGGGATAAAGTGAATAATAATAAATAATACTAATTCTTTGGAAAGCCGCAAAAGGTACCCAAAGTTTTAAAAATTAGAATTTGGAAAGCCGCAAAGGTCCCCAATATTCTTAACAATAAATAATAATTCTTTGGAAAACCGCAAAAGGTACCTAAAGATATAACAATTAGAATTTGGAAAGCCGCAAAGGTTCCAAAATTCCTAACATAAATAATATTACTTTGGAAAGCCGCAAAGGACACCAGAGTAATTATAACAAAAATCAGTGACATAACTAATAATAACGATCAGAGAAACCAGTCGTTTTTACGATAAGCCTCTTTTAAGGTTTCTTAAACACCCATGGCTGAGGCTGGTATGGGATCTCATTCGGTTAATTACTACAATTAAAAAATTAATAAATAAACTTGTGAAGTTTTGAACAGTGTGTGAACAGATCAGAACAGTGTGTGAACAGTGTGAAACAGTGAACTGGAAAAAAAAAAAACAGAAAAAGAACAAGTGGCAGAAACTCTTTCAACCAGATATATATATATACACACACACAGTAAGTTATTTTTAATTTCTATTTAAAACCTGGATCGAAAGGAAAGACGAAACCTTTATTATATCCTTAATCGAAAAAACCTAACCATGGAAATGCAAATACAAGCATTGCAAGAGCAATTGCTAAAGCGGGAAAGTCAATTAGAACAATTGGCCTCCGCATTAGAAGAAATCACTCTTCACCAATCCTCAGGAGACAGAGGGAAAATCCTGAAGGAAATTAGATATATGACAAATTTCACGGGTCAGGGCGATGTTAGCGTTGTTTGCTTTATCAACAACATCGAAAATTACCTGAACGGAATAACAGACGAAATTACAAAAAGGTCGGCAATAAGGACGATCTACTACGAGAAAATCCTGGGGGAAGCAAAAAACGTTATAATCAACATTCCACAGCCAGACAACTGGGAGCTTATAAAGGCGTACCTGAAACTTCATTTCAGACAAAAACACAGCCTGGAGAGATCTATCGGAGAATATCAACTTTACGAGTCAACACAGTGGCCGAACTAATCGAGGAAGTACAAAAAATTAAGCTTAAAGCGGATGAGCTTATAAACTACTATAGAACTGATAATGGAATAGATTTAAGTAATGTAGACTCTTTGTTAGTTAATACAATTAAAGAAATTTGTCAAGGGGTTCTTTTAGACAAAATTTATGAAGAAAGAAATATTAATGATGTACTCAATATAATGCAATACAGAAGATACGAAAACCATTGTATTCGACCAGAATATAAAAAACATAAATTAAATGGTAATTTCAAAAATAATTCAAAATTGCAAGACCGACAGAACGAAAGAACAGAGAACAACTTTTACAAGAACAATAACAAACAGAACAGAAATTTGGAAAAAGTGGATAAGAATTATGACCAAAACAATCAACAGCACACGAATTCTCGAAATGCTGGAAACAAAAGTCAGCAGTCGCGAAATTCCAATCGCTACTATAATTCTAACCACTACAAAAATAATAATCGATCAGATCGATATAGACAAAATTCGGGCTATTACAATCACCCACAACCAGAACCTATGGAGATTGATAATATTAAATCTTCTAACACCGATGTAAAATCAACAACCGCAGAAATAAATACTGCTCATAATGAATTTTTTATCAACTAGCCTCGGAAAATCTTCCCTTGATCCAAATCACATTAAACAAAGTAAAGTACATAGCACTTATTGACACTGGATCTTCCTTTAGCATAGTAAACGATAACATTACTGGGTTTAAAATAATTGATATCGAACCTCTTAGTTTTAGCACTATTACAGGCAACGACACGGTCCGCTCTGAAATGCATACACCGGCTCCAGAGGAATTCAGACTTCATCCAAAAAGTTTGATCCGATGGAAAATAAAATCACTGCCTAACCGAAAATATCAATTTATTTTGGGCGTGGACCTATTAAATAATCTTAATACAAGTATCGATTTAGAAAATAAGACATTATGTATCAACGATCAAATCATTAGATTCTCAAATAGTCTTTATTCTCAAAATAACATCTATACTCTGGAAATAGTAAAAGATAATTTTCTAGAACATCTAAAACTAAATCATCTTAACAAAGAAGAAAACCAAGAAGTAATTAAACTAGTTAATAAATACAAAAACTTATTTTTTAAAGAGGGAGACGTCCTTACAAGCACACCGTCAATTTATCATGAAATAAAGACTACAACCGATCAACAAATCAATTCCAAACTTTATCGTTATCCGCCTAAACTCGATGATGTAGTTAGGAAAGAAATATCGGATATGGAAAGACAGGGTATAATACAGAAAAGCAGCTCTAAATATTCGAGTCCAATAATTGTTGTGCCGAAGAAGGGTGACAACTCTGGGACGAAGAAATATAAAATAGTCGTAGATTACAGGAAATTAAACGATGTAACTGTGGATGACAAATTTCCATTACCCAACATCGATTCTGTACTCGACAAACTGGGTAGAGCCCAATATTTTTCCACTATTGACTTAGCCAAGGGCTACTATCAAATTCTTGTCAAAAAAGAAGATAGACCCAAAACAGCCTTTGTCACACCCCACCGTCTGTACGAGTTTCTAAGGATGCCTTTCGGTTTAAAAAATGCGCCAGCGACATTTCAAAGGCTCATGAATGATATCCTTAGAGACTTCATTAACAAGACATGTGTGGTTTATCTCGATGATATCCTAGTTTTCAGCACGTCATTGAAAGAGCATATCAAGGCAATAACTGACATTTTCGAAACGCTTAAATTTCATCGTCTGAAAATCCAAATTGATAAGTGCAATTTTTTGCAAAAGGAAACCAATTTCTTAGGGCATGTAATTACAAAACAAGGCTACAAACCAAACCCAGACAAAATAAAAACCATTCAACAAGTTAGTTTACCTAGAACAGAAAAACAAATCAAGAGTTTTCTTGGATTGACTGGTTTTTACAGAAAGTTTATTCGTGATTACGCTAAAGTTGCACAACCAATGACAAAGTATCTTAAAAAGAATACTAAAATTAACATAAAGGACCCAACCTATGTAGAATCATTCGAGAAACTTAAACTTTTAATTTGCTCTCCACCTATTCTTCGCTACCCAGATTTCAGTAAAACTTTCCAATTAACTACTGACGCATCTAATTTTGCGATAGGAGCTGTGCTTTCACAAGAAGGACACCCTGTTTGCTATGCGTCTCGCACATTAAATACTCATGAAAGGAACTATGCGGTTACTGACAAAGAATTTTTAGCCATAAAATGGGCGGTGAACTATTTCCGACCATATTTATATGGTAAAAGATTCAAGATTTACACCGATCATCAACCAATTAAGTTTCTACACGCAAAGTATCGTGGAAAAGATATGTGTCCAAGACACCAGAGATGGCTTCTGCAACTGGGAGAGTATCAATTCGATATAGAATATTTGAAAGGAAAACAGAACAAAGTAGCTGATTTTCTAAGCAGAATCGAATTACCAGAAGAAGATGATAATGCCAGTATGATAGTTAACAAAACTGACTTTAGCTCAAATTCAGATCTAGGAGTCCTGTTTAATGTCGAAGGGGATGATGACGCCTCAATGGTAACAGTTCATTCGGCGGATGAAGAACTTCTTGATCATATTCCTATACAGGAAGAAATAGTCAACAAATATAGAACTCAGATTATTTTAACTAACGACAAAACTAAAGATTTCGAAGTAATTCACAAAAAACGAGTAATATATATTGCGGAGTACGAATTCAATAATCTTCATGATATATTCAGAAGATATATAAAAAAGGGAATAACCGGCATTTATTCATATATTTCAGATAGCAAATATAACATTGTACAAGATAAATTACGGGAAATGTACTCAAATGACAAGCAAGTTAACGTTATTAAATGTTCTTTTAGAGCTCAAGATATTGACACAGAAACCGAAGCAGTAAAGCAAATCTCATTCTATCACGTGAGAGAAAGTATGCACTCTGGGATTCAGGAAACTTTCAATGCTATCAAAAATAAAATATATTACCCGAAATTACTTGAACTAATTCAAATTGTAATAAATCAGTGCGAAATCTGTCAGGGCGTAAAGTACGATAGAAATCCAATAAAACCTAAGTTCGAGTATACTGAAACAGCCGATGATATTAACGAAATATTGCAAGTTGATATCTATACCATAATGAAAAATTCATTTCTCACTATAATTGATAAATTTTCCAAATTTCGATCAGCTTATTTTTTACCTGATCGAAATCATATAACACTTATTGAAAAATTCGAAGAACATTTTGCTAGAGTTGGAGTTCCTAAATTAATAGTAGCAGGAAATGAATTCAATGGAACATTAATGAAAGAATTTTTATCAACAGAAAATATAGAGTTGCATCTGACGAAAGCTCATAGTTCTACAGGGATCGCAGATATCGAAAGATTACACGAAACTCTAGTAGAAAAAGTTAGGATTCTTGCTTACGAAAAGAGCAATTTAACGCCACAAAGATTAATACAGCAAGCAATTCGTAATTATAATGAAAGGTTCCATTCAACGATTAAATACACACCCAGTGAAGTACAATATCATAAAGTAAGTTTCCAAAAAGTGAAAGAAAATTTGGTAAAATCTAAAGAAAAATGGTTGGAAAAAGCAAATAAGAACAGGGAATAATATATAGAAACCAGATCAACCGGTTTCATAAAGAATTACAAGGCCGTCAGACGAAAGTGGCAGCCTAAATATGTAAAAGCAAAACTGAAGAACGTTCATTCTGCCAATATAAAAAGATCACCAAAATATTTTCAACCGGAAACACCGAAACTATTAGAAGAATTCCCGGAACTTGCGGAATTCAGTGATGAGCAAAATATAATAATAAATCAATCCTTAGAACCGGGTCCACCAAGTCAACCAATTATAACAAAATTTAATATCGTCATAACAAAAAGTGATATTTGCACTTTATTAGAGGGAAAATGGCTCAACGATAATGTAATTAATTTTTATCTTAATCTCATCATGCAACGTAGTGAAGAAAACTCAACATTATTACCTAAAGTATATGCTATGAATACTTTTTTCATTCCACGACTTCTTGAGGCAGGATATAATGCAGTACGAAGATGGACACGAAACGTAAATATTTTTTCCTATGACATTCTTTTAGTCCCTCTTCATGTAAATAACCCACACTGGTGTTTAGCAGTTATTAACCTCGTGGAAAAAACAATCAAATATTATGATTCGTTAGGGCAACCAAACTCAAACGTTTTGAGCAGCTTAGAGCAGTATATGAAAGCAGAATCGGTAGATAAATTAAACATTCCATTAGAACCATCAGAATTCATTCAGGAAAATGTAACAAATTTACCCCTTCAAAGCAATGGAAATGATTGCGGTGTATTTAGCTGTGTTTTTGCAGATTATGTTGCTAGAAAACGAAAACTTACATTTACGCAAAAAGATATTCCATACTTCCGACGGAAAATCATTTTAGAAATTGTGCAAGGAAAGCTTATATTTTAGCAATTTAAATAAAAGAGCTTCTATTCAAAAAAAAAAAAAATCTTCTCCAGAAGCCTCTCAAAACAATTCTTATTATTTTTAGATGTTGAACATTATACTTACATTAATATGGACACTAAACTTGGCATTGGGACATCTTAACATTTACGACATACAGGAACAAACAGGATTTGTTGAAATTCAACTCAACGAAGCTGAAATCGTCACCAAATCCAGTATAATCATTCATCAAATTAATATAACTGAAATTCTGAATATTTTAACTAGTTTTCAAGCCAACATTGCTAATTTAGATGTACAATAAAAAGAGTTACTATCCACTGAAATTAAACATATGAAACAAAAAGTAAAAACTCTTATGCCAAAAAACAATAGAAATAAAAGAGGTCTAATAAATCTGATAGGCTCTGCTGAAAAATGGTTATTTGGCACTATGGACGATCAAGACCGACAAGATATAGAGAATCACCTACAGACATTAGACAAAAACACTCACAACTTAATTGCTACAGTTAATCAACAGATACTAATAAACCAAAATTTTAGCAACACATTCAAACATTTAAACAAAATTATTAAAAATGACAGAGATATTATTATGAGAAACATAAATAGTTTGGAAGGAAAAAATATTGCTAATAATTATTATTATGACCAAATGTTCAAAATTCAAATTTTAAAAGCCAAAATCGAACAAATACAAGACAATGTAGTTTCAGCAAAGTATGGAATACTCCATCCAAACATATTAACTGACGAAGAAATTCAGAAATTTGATATAGATTTAAACAAAATGAAATTAATTAAACTTGGTGTTGCTCAGACAAAAAATGATATGTTGATATTCGCTATGAAAATACCTACAGAATGTGTGAAAGTCAAACTTCGTCTCATATATCCAATTCCAAACATTGAACATAGAGAAATAGACTCTTCCAATGAATTAGTTTTTCAATATAATGATAAAATGTACAAATACGAACCCCTAAAATCGATGAACGAACTAACACAAAGTAAACACTGTATCTACAAAGAAAATTGTAAGTTGATTGTAAATAATGAAACAGAAATATCTGAAATAGACCAAGAAACAATTATTATTAAAAATGCATATAATTTAAATGTAACCCAACATTGTGACGACCGGAAACTACACATAAATAACAATGTACTTATTCATTTTAACGATTGCGAAATAAAAATTTTGGATCATTATTTTTCTAACAAAAAACAATATTTCAATGAAAGATTTTACTACCCCTCCCCGAAAAATTATGAAAATTTCACAAGCAAAATAACATTAGAAGAACTAAGCAATGTAAATATAAAAAATATAAATAAAATCGAAGAACTTCAATATCATAAGAAAATATCAAATGGCGTTAATTTAACCCTTTTTATTGTTTTAACAATGTTTATAACTATATATTGCGTAACTTGCATAAAAAACCAAAAACAATGTAAAATAAATAATAAAAATAGAATTCAGGTGAATTCAACTCAAAAGGGGGGAGAAGTCACGTATGCAAAACAAATTGTAGACGAAAAGAAATATGATGCGCTGTTGCAGACAGTAAACAAACACCTGCAACAAGCGCATCCTAATCCACGAAACTACATGGGAACGTCGCGAGATAGACATTCCCATTGTAGTCAGCATATTTAGAAATGCATTATGTTTTGATTTTCTAATAGTCAGCAAATCTAGGATAGATAAATAGTTTTGCATGCGTGGCCGCGGGACAGTCAGTTGCAATCAGGTACAAGTGTCCGGTCTTTTAATTAATACAATTCGTGAAGTAAGAATTTTTGTAATACGAAAAATAAAGTTTTTTTTAAAACCGAACAACACTCGGCTACATTATTAGCTAGGTATGGCTGTGATACATATGGCAAAAATAGAATGGAGCTTCATAGATGGTCACATAGAGCCGTCTTGATATTTAATTTTGACGGGATACGCAGCTGCAAAAGTGGCAGCTCTGATTTGAGCTCTGGTTCCCGCAAACCATGAATGAACTTTCCAGTCATGTGCAGGACGGCGAGACAAATATTGTCGGAAATATTTCTGGAAATGTTTCGGAAATGTTTCTGGAAATATTTCCGGAAATATTTCTGGTCATGTCTGGGAGCGGCCTTAGAGTCTACTTCAGCGGATTGTTCCTCACTATGCGCAATACATATCGCCGCGCCGTTCTCGCGAAAAGTTACCAGCTGCACTTCACCATCCAACGACGATCAAAAACAAAACCAAAGCCAATGACAAACACAGCGTTTTTTGCGAGGCGTTTCCCGAGAGGAAAACCGAGTCGGTATAGTCGTGCATTACTTTAGCATTGTGATGACACACACGGTGGTGCGAACCGCCTCTCGGTTTCAGAACCGAGTCGGTAGAAGAGAGAAATGACCCACCGACTCAGTTTTCGAGCGGTTTTCGATTTGTTCATTGCTGCGTAGTCCGATCGAGCTGAAATTTTCTCGATGCATGATTGAATGCATGTGATATGGGAATGAAAATCTGATAAGAAAATAGATTTTTGGAGAATGGCTAGGGTACAGTATTGGAAAATGAAACATTTGTGGGCACTTAGTTTCTAAAAGTAAACAATTACAGATTTTCAAAGAAAATCAGCATTAGAATCATTTTGCCCAAAATTCATATACATATATATGCTTACATATATATGTATATATGTACATTTATATACATATGTATGTATACATGACTACTTTTTTCACAAGCATCTATATGATACTCTGACGTAATTTGTAACTGAACCGACTCGATAAACGCTTCTGAAAACCGCTGTGTGTATCAGTCGACGCGCCAAACCGAAGCGTTAAACGCTTCAGTGAAACCGAAGTGTTTGTCATTGGCCTAAACGACACAAAAACCCTAATCTTGATAAAGAGACCGACAAGTAAACTTATCTGACTGTTGAATGTGGAACAGAACCGCCCAGCAGCCAGCAGCGGCGTCCTAAGGCCAATGACAAACACGGCGGTTCTTGCGAGATGTTTCCCGAGAGGAAAACCGAGTCGGTATAGTCGTGCATTACTTTAGCAATGTGATGACACACACCGCGTTGCGAACCGCCTCTCGGTTTCGGAACCGAGTCGGTAGACGAGAGACATGGCCCACCGACTTGGTTTTCGAGCGTTTTTCGATTTGCTCATTGCTGCGTAGTCTGATCGAGCTGAAATTTTCTGGATGCACTGATGAATGCATAGGATATGGGAATGAAAATCTGAGAAGAAAATTGATTTTTGAAGAATGGCTAGGGTATAGTATTGGAAAATGAAACATTTATGGGCACTTAGTTTCAAAAAATAGGCAATTACAGATTTTCAAAGTAAATTGGTATTAGAATCACTTAGCCCAAAATTTATATGCATATATATGCTTACATATATATGTATTTACATATATATACATATGTATGTATACACAACTACTTTTTTCACAAGCATCTATATGATACTCCGACGTAATTTGTAGCTGAACCGATTTGATAAACGCTTCTGAAAACCGCTGTGTGTGTCAGCCGACGCTTCGGTGAAACCGAAATATCTGTCATTGGCCTCATACCACGGACAGCCCGTTCTGCCAACATAGGCCAATGACCAACACGGCGGTTCCAGCGAGGCGTTTCCCGTGAGGAAAACCGAGTTGGTTTAGCCGTGCATTACTTTAGCATTGTGATGACACACACCGCGGAGCGAACCGCCCCTCAGTTTCGGAACCGAGTCGGTAGACGAGAAAAATTACCCACAGACTCGGTTTTCGAGCGTTTTTCGATTTGTTCATTGCTGCGTAGTCCGATCGAGCTGAAATTTTCTGAATGTATTGATGAATGCATGGGATATGGGAACGAAAATCTGGTAAGAAAATTGATTTTTGGTATTAGAATCACTTTGTCCAAAATTCATATGCATGTATATAATTACATATATATGTAAAGTATATGTAAATATATGAATTCAATATCGCGATCGAATTACATTTACCGAGCGTACAAATAAGAAAAACAGACAATTTTAAATTTTTCGTGCTTTATTATCGAGAATGATATATATTTATATATTTTTCGTTAAAACCAAAGTAACAAAAGTTGCATTTGTATATGTATATACATATATATACATAAGTATGTATACACGACTACTTTTTTCACAAGCATCTATCTATATGATACTCTGACGTAATTTGCAACTGAACCGACTCGATAAACGCTTCTAAAAGCCGCTGCGTGTGTCAACCGACGCGCTAAATGTAAAAATGTTGAATTAAAAAATGTAGAATTTAGAAAATGAAGAGTCGTAATTTGATTTTCTGCTTGCTCATGGCGGATGTTCCTAGGGTGCTCGAGGTCAACTTGGCAAATGACAGGTATGCTGGTTGTCGGTCGTGGTCGTAACACCTCCTCCCATAAATCAGTGGCGTGGCGTTCATGGAAGCAAGGGAAGCATTGCTTCCCTTACATTTTTGTTGATATATGTTTTAATTTATATTTTAATTTATATTTATAATAATTTCATATTTTTCGAATTCGCGAAAAAAAAAATCGTGAATATGAATTTTCTACATAAATTTTCACAAAAACTAATAGTGAACATATCACGTAACTAAGGTGGTAACACCACAAAATGATCATCACCAGCGAGCCAAGAGCACGCATGGAAGCAACGAAAAAATTGCATCTACCAGCATTTCGTTCATTCCATGCAGACTGGATTGTGACGTCATAGAAAAAAAAGTGTTTGTACTATCTATTTGGAAGCAATGAAGAATTTGCTTCTCAGGGGAAATTCTCGTCTCCAGAGAGAAACTGAAAGAGAAGCCGCGTACGTATGGAACTTATTGCCATGTTCCCCTTACGCGTAGCAGACTACATTGCAATCATTGTACATTGCTTGTATTATTTGTTGTTTTTTTTTAACTGAGAATGTTTGCTGTGCTTTATACACTATGAGAATTTTTGGGCAAATTTGAATTACGAGATGTTACGAGGGTTGCCAGATACAGCTGATTTGACGAGTCGTTTTCATTTACTGTAGTGAAGTGGTTGTATGTAGTTCGGGTGTGAGTTTTGTGCTATATTCTATAAAGAAATTTGGTGTAGGGATTTTTATTTGGTGAAGGTATTTATTTTACTAATAATTTACCGTGTTTAGTAATATTATAAATCAAATTCATTTGAATTATGTAGAGTTGAGTGCGTAGAATTATTTTATCAAGTCGCATGATTTTATTTTTGTACTTAAAATACTGATAGTGCAATTAATACAAAGGTATTTATTTCACTAATAGGTTACAGTATTTAATAATATTGAAATTAAATTCATTTTAATTGAATGCGTAGAATAACTTTGTAAAATCGCATGTTTTTTTGTTTGTTTTATATTCAAATAGTGAAAGTGCAATTAATAGGTTTAATGTGCTTATTTGGTCTGTGAATAGCATGGATCCGAATTGTTTAATTAGTGACCTTTTTCGATTTCCTTTTGGATCTCGATCTTTTGCGGACAAAAAGGACATTATCGAAAAAGGTCGACCGAAACCGAATTTGGAAATTGTCTCTGTAACGAAGAGATGCACTCGGCATTTTACTTGCTAAATCTATGAAGATACGGAATGGATTACCGGTTGTAAAATTAGACAAAAATTATTTTTTTTATTTATTTTTATTCAAATGTTTGGCGTACCACAGGTTTTTGTGATTTAAATAATTTGCATAAAGCTGTGGACAGACATGGTACAAAAAGCATTGATTATTTAAAATCAGTCCTTTTACTTTCCAAGTTCGGCTCCGGTCCAAGAATTGAGGAATTGCTAAGTAGTCAACATAAATCGTCAGTTATATTGCACAATGAGAAAGTAAGAAAAAACAGAGAAATATTGAAGATTCTAATAGATATTGTTTGTCACTTGGGATGTCAAGAACAAGCGTTCCGTGGTCACAACGAAAGTGTAAATTCTTGCAATAGGGGAAATTATGTAGAAACAATAAATCTTTTGGCAAAATACAACCCAGACTTGCGAGCTCATCTAGAGCAAGCAACTGTTTTTTCTGGAACATCAAACAATATTCAAAACGATCTCATTAGTAGCATTTCAAAAAAATTATTGAAAGAGATTTATAATGAAATTCAAGAAACTAAATTCATAGCAATAATAGTAGATGAAACAACCGATATTTCATGTCGTTCACAGCTTTCAACAACATTTCGTTATATTACTTCTTCCGGTGCAGTTAAAGAAACATTTATAAGTTTTACAGATATTTCTGATGATCAAACTGCGTTGCGTTTGTTTAACCTTGTTTTGGATATTGTTCATAAATTCAACTGCGGTAACAAACTTATTTGCCAAAGCTATGACGGAGCTTCTGTAATGTCTGGCAAAGCAACTGGATTGCAAACACGTGTAAAAGAAATCTATAAAAATGCAATATTTATTCATTGCTTCGCACATCGACTGAATTTGGTTTGATCTAAATCGTGCAATAGTATACGAGAATGTCGAATTTTTTTCCAATCAATTACCTGTTTTTCAACATTTTTTAACCATTCAACAAAAAGAACATTTGCTTTAGATTTATTCCTGAAAAAAAGACTTCCAAAATTAGCCCCAACACGTTGGACTTTTAATGGTCGATTAGTTCTGACCATTTTCGATAATATAGATCAATTAAAAGAACTTTTTGAACATATAATTGAAAATGAGAGTGCAAATTGGGATGGAGAGACCATTAATAGTGCAAGGGGGCTTCTTGTTCTACTAACAGATTTTCAGTTTGTTTTTCTGCTCAATGTTTTCTCAAAAATTTTTCCACAAACTGACGTGCTTTACGATATATTTCAGTCCAAGCAAACTAATATACTGTATTGTATTAAAAAAATTGCAGATTTTGAACTTCAAATAAAATCTTTGAGAAATAGTTTCACGGTAATTTGGGACCAAACCTGTTCTATTTGCGAAACACTACCACGTATTAAAAGAGCAAGGTACATGGTTGACAGCAATGATAATGTTGAACTATTCTTTACACGTGTTTATATCGAAATAATTGATAATATATCCGTTGAAATAAGTTCAAGGTTTTCATCCTTAAAAAGTTTCGCATTTCTAGATCTTTTAGATTCTTCGAAATTTAGTAACTATTCAAAAACATTTCCGGATAATCTTTTACTTAATTTAACTCAAACTTACACCGACATATTTGACTCGATTTCATTGAAAACTGAACTCATTGTGCTTTACTCTGATGCAGATTTACAGGGAAAATCTTTTCAAGATATTTTTGAATATTTTACCAATAATAAATTAGAAAATAGTTTCACACAATTTTATAAATTAATTTGTTTGGTTCTTACATTACCAGTAACAAGTGCGTCCGCAGAGCGCAGTTTTTCTTGTTTAAAAAGAATCAAAACTTTTCTCAGAAATAGTACAGGGGAACAACGACTTAGTGACTTGGCAATAATGTCGATTGAAAAGGTTTTCCTAAAATCATGTTTGAGCAAGCAAAAATTTTATCAAGACGTCATAGATGAATTTGCGAAAAAAGAAAGACGAATTGAATTACATTTTAAATAGAAGTATGCATGAAGTTTGTGATCAATTTCGATTTATAATAGATTTTTTTTTATATTTACTAACTGTGATTTCATAAAAATATATATGTTATTCGTTATGGAAATGTTGTTATTTTACTGTTATGTTTTATAAGTTATAGAATATTGATATGTTTTCTTTATGAGTGAAGGACTGTTATCATTTATTTTGCATAATTACTGTTGTTGTTATTGTTGCCGTTGCTACTTTTGAAAATGCTTTATTTACACAGCTTTGCTAATTTACAAGTCTGCCAATATATAATTTTTGCAACTATTTATTTAAAGAATAAATAATTATATATTGGTAGCATGGGAATTAAAATACTGAAAGCAATACAGTATACCTACTCTCACGTCCCCGTTCGTAATTCCTGGGTGCTTTTATATTGACAATGTTAAAAGTAGCTAACGAGAGAGGTTCTTTCAATACGTAACAAATTTGAAAAAAGCATAACCAAAGTCAATGATCGAAATAATCTAATTGCTTCCCTGCGGTAAACTATCACGCCACGCCACTGCCATAAATGAAAGCGATGACCAAATGAAGCGAAATCCTTGAGGTTCGATGGCAGGAGCTTTTGTGGCTTTTGGGAGATCGAGTCGGTTTAGATGGGGGCTCTTGAATATCTCTAATGCAACCAGGAACAGGATCGAGACAAGGGTGATACCCAGTATACTCAAGGTAACGTATAATGTTCGAGGTTTGATTATCTGGAGTTTCTCTATTATGTTGTTTTCCGGGAACGAATATTTTCCTAGATTTTCGAACGATATGTCCATGGAGTAGTTACTTTCTGAGAGGATAAGTTTCGATGGATAAATGTTTATTTCATCCCAGTGGACATCTTCCGGTGGACCTCGCAGCTGTGTACGTGGAGAAGTTTTGTTCCCTTGATTTTTTGACTGTTCGGTCCACAGGATGAGGTGACGTGTACTTCCTTTTCGCTGGTGATCAGGATGTATCCAGGCTCGGGTTGGCTGATTTCGTCGTGTTTGTCATATGGTCTGAGTTTGCAACTAGCTGGTGTGTTTTTGAGCAAGTTCCGGATGCATTTGTCCAGTTTCTCGTTATGATGCATTACCAATTGCTTACAGTAGTAGGTTTTTACTAATGTTCGAAGAACATTAGTATTAAAATCGATTCGGCCAAAAATTTATGTATCGAAAAATTCATATTTCCATATATATATATATATATATATATATATATATATATATATATATATATATATATATATATATATATATATATATATATATATATATATATATATATATATATATATATATATATATATATATATATATATATATATATATATATATATATATATATATATATATATATATATATATATATATATATATATATATATAATCAAAAAATTTCAATGAGATAATCTCGAGAACGCGCCATCCGATTGAGCTAAAACTTCCAGGATACATTGATGTATATGCAGAATAGTTCCAGATCTCACTAAATGTTAATTATTGTTAACCCTTTGGCACCGGCAGCCATTTAAGTGACATTTTTAATATACCTATTATTCCGTACACATATAATTTTTGCAAAAATAAAGCTGACGAAATAAATTTCGAACGTGTTTTACATGTGAATCAGAACGTGTTTTACATGTGAATGTTTTGGATTTTTTTAACTCCATGTGTGCGCTAGGTGCTTAAAAAGAGACCGGGAAAATTTGAAAATTTTTGAATTGCGATAGCTTTTGACAGAGCTATTCAATCATTACGAAATTTTTAAAACATATTGATTTTATTTAATTGTAAATTTGTGTATCTTTGAATGAGCGTGTTGGCAATCGTGTAGCTAGGACAGGCACTGAAAGTGAAAACCTCCAAATCATCGTCTCTCTTGGAAAAACGCCGCTTCTTCAAAAAAAAAAAAAACCACTCATATAAAAATCTTATGCTTTGTTTACATAGCCATAGTAAAAAATTTGATGTGGTATAACAGGCACGCCTGGTAACCCTTGCCCAATTTACCTATATTTTTAGCATCAAAAATTTCTGTTCACGGAAACTCACGATCCCATAAGCAGAATTAATTGAAATTAACAGAGTGTATTGGTCTTTAATATGACCAGGTCTGATAGAAGTGATTTTGAAAAGCGAGTTATACATACTACCAAATGTACATACGGGACAAAGAATCTATATTTTTACGTCTAAGTATCCTGTCGACTTTCCGAGGCAGACTGTGGAAAATTTTCATCCATCTCACATTCTCTTGTTTGTGAATTTTCAGGTTCACTTTGATAGTCGTAATAATTATCGAGGTTTAATACGGGTGGGGGTTCTGAAAATGAATCGGGTTAATAATTTTCATAGATATTGGCATAATGGTTTATTTGTTCTTCATTAAAACTACTGGTCTTTAATAGGACCAGGTCTGATAGAAGTGATTTTGAAATGCGGGCGATTCTGTGCCAGTGGTGCCATCTTGAAAAATCACTAAAAAAGATAACTGCTTTTAGCCCTATAAATTCTGGTTCAATCGTTCGATTTTGACAAAATTGACACAGTAGCTGAACCTTACTTTAAACCACGTTTGGTACAAGTTTGGTTGAAAAATTCGGTTGGAGCTGCCAGCTATGATAATTTTGGTGTCTTAATTTTGACATAATAAAAATTTGGAAGTGAAAGCATTCAACCATCGAATATCCTAAAAAATGTCCGTTTCTTACAATAAAACCAACCTGTATACAATTTTTGTGCTTTATCTACACGTTCAAAGTAAAACTTTGGAAATTTCATGTCGGACAAGAACGGTAACCCTTTCCCAGTTAACCTATATTTTTAGCATCAAAAACTTCTGTTCACAGGAACTCACGAACCAATAATCAAATACAGCTGAAATTAACAGAATGCATTGTACTTAAGTAGGACCAGGTCTGATAGAAGCGCTTTTGAATTGTGGGCACCTCTGTGCCAGTGGTGCCCTCTTGAATAATTACAAAGAAAAAAAACTGCTTTTTGCCGTATGAAATGTGAATAAGTTACCAGATTTTCATGAAATTGACACAGTAGCTGAACCTTACTCTAAACCCTGTTTGGTGGAAATTTGGTTGAAAAATTCGATTGGCACTGCCAGCTTTAGTAATTTTTGTGTCTTTGGTTTTGAAAATTCGCTCAGGAAAATAAAACTTTTTGCCCTATAACTTCCAGTGCAGTCATGAAATCAATACGAATTTCATACAATTATTGGAACCTATTACAGGCATTATTCAGGCCAAATTTGGTTGAAAAGCCACGATAGGGTTGCCAGCTATTGTTAGTTTTGTGTTTGTTTGCAATGTCTTTATTAAGCGATTTTATCGTAGAATTTTCAAATGGTAATGATATTGTAGTGACAATTACAGCATGTATAAATTATTTGAGAAAACTCGCTGCAGGTAACCCTAAGTTTCTTTATACTCCCATAACTTCAAACATAATATAACAATGTGAACCAGTTGTGGTATATTCTTGGCTTTGATACTGGCAAAAGGTTGCCAGCACGAGTCGGTTGTGCTACTTTTGTATCAATAAATGCTTATAGTTAGTAATCATACCGGAAACATTTACAATGAAAATAAATAACCAATGTTTCAATTCCCAAAGTTCTGCAAATTTTTCGGATCGCAGCCCCAAACACCATCTTCAGTTACAGTGCTGCAGGCACTGAGAATTTTCTTCATTTTGTGAAATAAGCAACTGATAACGAATATAATTAACCCGTGTTTTGCTCTCATAAACGTTGAAATTCATGCCAGTGGTAATATCTGAAACCTTCTACCTATGAATTATAATGCATTCTTCAGACCAAAGTAAAACGTGACGTTTGAAACAGTTTGGCCGTAATAAGCAGCTCATGTGGTGGAATATGCACTCAAAACCTGCACGATTCTTCTACTGTTCTTCAAACATTAGTGTTTCTAGCGGTTCAAGTGCGCTAGAGTTTTTTTTCGATTTTCGGACATTTCGCTTTGCTTAATTGAATGTCATTTTGAGATGTTATTAGGAAAGAAAGATACTTTTGTCCGATTAATTGGGAGAGTGATAATGTGAAAAAGAGAGTAATTTAAATTCAAAAATCGCGGTATCTGGGAGTTGAAAATTATATTTGTACCGTTATAATATGCCTGCAATTCTAGTAGTTTGTAAATATGTTCGCTTGATATGAGGTGCGTTTTTTGTTTTGCAAGAAAAGAGTGACTTTGTACGAGTTTCGTATGGCTTAGAATCTGTTTCGAAACTATATTAAGTTTAGCAAGAATAATAGCCTCCGCTATGTTAATTAAATGATTACTTAGTAGATCGATGTTGTAGTTAATCTGCGTAAGAAACTCTAAATATCGGATATGATCATTATCAGTTCTATTTTCGTTCTGCATTTGACTTAGGGTATGATTCAAATAGTTTTTAATAGTTAGCTGCTGTGAATTTATATGATTTGTGATATTATCGAAACGTTGTACCATATTATTATTGATTGCAATTTATTGATTCAGACTCAATTTGAGGGTTTTTTCATTAATAAATTTTATCTTAAACATTTTTTCAGGCTCTCAACCGTATTTGCGATAGATGGCGATGAGTCCGCAGCACTGTAGTGTATATAAAACTACTATTTGATTGTTTAAGCTTATTCTTTTATTACAACTCTTACGACTCAACTAGACTGACTAACTAACTAAAACGATCTTACTCTAAAGATGGCTGTTAAACCGGCTGGAATAAAAGTTCGCTGTCCAGTATTGTTGGCTGTCGGAGATATCGATGCTAATGTCTCGGAGAGATGTCGTTGCAGTAGATTGAATTGTAGCCGCCAACGCAACGACACATACGCCTCTGTTAGTGAATTCTAGCAGCAGCAGTAAATCATCAGGCAGTCCTGTTGGCACACATGCAATCCTGGCTGATTTTAGCATCCTGCCGATTGCTGACTCTCTTCTCTATTACGCCGTGTCCGAGTGAACATCTGTTTGTACTAACGCTGTGAATATCTTTTATGAGTTAACGCTGTGAACATCTGTTATATATTAAGACTGTGCACATAATAAATTGTTAAGTTTGAAAACTGTTTTATTGGATTACAAGAAAGTGAATTAGTGCATTGGGCACTATAAATGGTGACCCCGACGTGATCGGTGGATAATAGTATTGTGAACAATTAGACTTGTAAAGTACGCTTTCAAATAGTGATCCGCAAAAGTAAAAATGGCGTCAAGTGCAGAAAAACGCGACCAAGTACGTGAAAATAGTTCTTCGGGCGAAGAGACCGCGATCGAAACACCGCAACGACGGCCGCGTAAAATAGACACCGCGTTGAAAACCGAAGCCGCACCAAGAGTCGACGCCATTCACCAGTTCAAGTTGCCGCCATTTTGGAGCAAAAGACCGACGCTTTGGTTCGCACAACTTGAATTGCAATTCAAATCGTTTCGGGTAACTTCGGACAGCGCGAAATTCAGTATGGTCGCCGGTATGCTAGACTCCAGCATTTTGGACCATATGGCGGACGTCGTAGAGAATCCGCCGGAAACAAACAAGTACGAAGAGCTGAAGCGCCAAATCATTGCGAATTTCGCCGACACGAAAGAGGCAAAATTAACAAAGCTGCTAACAGATTTGGAACTGGGAGACAGGAAGCCATCTCAATTATATCGGGAGATGAAGAGCTTAGCGAATGACCAGTTTTCGGCTGATGCGCTGCGTACTTTGTGGCTTCGTCGTTTGCCAGCGAAAGCACGCGCCATACTTTCCGTGACAACGCAAGTTCACATTGATGCGTTAACGGAAATGGCGGATCGAATTTTGGCAGAATTCAATACGGAAGTGACGCTGGCAGCCATCAACACGAAAAAGGCACATCGAGAATGCGACGAAGATACGAGCATCGAAATCAGACTGGCGAGAATCGAAAAGGCCATCGAGCGACTTTCTGTTCGAGATAAATCTAGATCCCGCAGCCGTTCAGGAAGCAGACGATTTCGAAATATTCACAAACCACAAGGTGAGAATTTATGTTACTATCATGCCAAATTTGGTGATAATGCGACGCGATGCAGAAGATATTGCACGCGGTATACGCAGAAAAGTAATTTAAACTAGTTATGTCGTCGTCTACGGGCAATCGAGGCGACGACACACAACACCGCCTTATTTTGACGGATCGCCTTTCAGGAATTATGTTCCTAATAGACTCGGGTGCTGGAATTTCGGTGTTACCACGTAAGTTAAGTGGAAAACCGACTACACCAACGAGGTTTACGCTGTACGCAGCAAACAACACACCAATAAAGACGTATGGTGAAAAACTCCTAAATATTGATTTTGGTTTTCGAAGATGGTATTTCCATGTAGCCGACGTCGAAAAGCCTATTATAGGAGCAGATTTTTTAGCCCACTTCAATCTACTAGTAGATTTAAGGCATAAACGTCTGATTGACGGAAAAACACGTCTTTTTGCTTTGGCAGCAAAAGATATGAGCACACTGCCTTCAATCGCTTTGACAGAAAGTCATGATTTTTCGGCGATTATTCAAGATTTTCCGGGCATAACTTCTTCATCGAATTTTAGAAATTCAAAGTCTCACGGAATAACACATCGAATAGAGACTCGAGGGCCCCCGATAGCTGAGCGTGTGCGGCGTCTTGCACCCGACAAGTACTTAATAGCAAAGAAAGAATTTGACTATATGCTATCAATGGGGATATGCCGACCTTCTAACAGTCCTTGGGCTAGTCCGCTCCATTTAGTACCAAAGAAATCTGGTGCCTGGAGACCATGCGGAGACTATCGCCGGCTGAATTCAGTCACAGTGCCTGATAAATATCCTATTGCTAACATACAGGATTTCACTTACGCGTTACATGGTAGAACAATATTTTCAACGATTGACCTCGAGCGGGCATATCATCAAGTGCCGATACACGAGGAAGATATAGCCAAAACAGCCGTAATTACACCTTTCGGCTTGTTTGAATTTTGTAGAATGACGTTTGGGCTATGTAACGCGGCACAAACATTTCAAAGATTTTTGGATACTGTGCTAAGAGGTCTTCCGTTCTGCTTTGCATATCTCGATGACATCTTGATAGCGTCGAAAAATGTAGATGAGCACAAGATACACCTAAGGGAAGTATTTAAACGATTAAATGAATGCGGCCTTCAAATTAACCCGCAAAAATGTGTATTTGCATCAGAACAAGTGAACTATCTCGGGTACCATATCAATGAAAAAGGCATTAAACCTCTGCCAGGCCGAGTAACTGCAATTCGTAACTACGAAAAGCCGGGTACAATTATGCAATTGCGCAAATACCTGGGAGTGCTTAACTTTTACAGGCGTTTCATGAAAAACGCGGCAGAAATATTAGCGCCACTTAATGCCTTATTAACCGATTCACGGAAAAGGGATAAGCGACCCGTTCTATGGACGCCTGAAGTCACAGCCGCATTTGAAAAGAGTAAACAATTAATTGCAGAAACGTCATTGTTAACATATCCAAGAAATAATGCAAAGATTGCTCTAAGTACGGATGCATCAAATATTGCCATAGGCGCTGTGCTCGAGCAACTCGAAGACGGAGTATGGAAACCACTCGGTTTCTTCTCAAAGAAGTTGAATAAAGCGCAACTATATTATAGCACATATGACCGTGAGTTGTTAGCTATTTATGAGGCAATCAAATATTTTCGATGCATGTTGGAAGGTCAGCACTTTGACATCAAAACTGACCACAAGCCGTTGATTTACGCTTTTCAGCAAAGATCTGGAAAAGCATCGCGTCCTAATGATGTAAATGCAATTAATAATATCATAACTTCGCAAATTATCGCTGAGGCACAGAAAACAGATTTTGAACTAGAAAATTTACTTCGTTCGAATACTAGTCTGAAGCTGCAGACTTTAAATATAGACAGCAATAAACTGTTTTGCGACACATCTTCTGGTAGCATTCGACCATACATACCAGTGGGCATCCGCAAGCAATTGTTTGAACAAGTGCACGGATTGTCACACCCGAGTGCACGCGCGACGAGCAAATTAATGCGGCAAAAATATGTATGGCCAAGCATGCGAAAAGATATAGCATCCTGGGCGAAAACGTGCTTACCTTGTCAGCGTTCAAAGGTACATCGTCATACAAAAAATGTACCACAGCACTTCCAGCCGACAGATTGTCGATTTGAGCAAATACATATTGATATAGTAGGACCTTTGACACCTTCAAAGGGATTTTCATACTTGCTGACGATGATAGACAGGTTTTCACGTTGGCCAGAAGCTATACCTATATCGGACATACAATCGGATACAATTGCATTCAACGTTTTCAATCATTGGGTAGTCCGATTCGGTGTTCCAGAGATAATAACCACGGATCGAGGTGCTCAGTTCGAGTCAACACTATTCGATTCGCTGACTAAATTTATTGGAAGCAGGAAAACCAGGAAAACGGCTTACCACCCCGCTTCCAATGGCATGATAGAGCGTTTCCATCGTACGCTCAAAGCAGCACTTATGTGCCACGAGACATTCCGTTGGACGGAAACTTTACCAACCGTGCTATTGGGACTGCGAACTGCAATTAAGGAAGATCTGAATTGTTCTGCAGCTGAAATGCTGTATGGAACGCAGCTTCGCCTGCCTGGAGAATTCTTCACGACAAAACAAACTGCTGATACGCACTCGTTTATCGAAAAATTTCAACGCGATATGCAGCAGATTCGTCCGACACACATCAATCATCATCGAAAAGACTCTCCGTTCGTTTTTAAAGACTTGAGAAGCTGCTCGCATGTATTTTTAAGGCGAGACGCTACGAAGAAACCACTGGAACAGCCGTATTCAGGACCGCACGAAATCGTCGAACGTATCAACGAAGCCGTCTACCGAATTCGTATGGGTGGAAAAACAGCAACAGTCTCAACAGCAACAGCTTGAAGAAATGCCGACGACTTCCAGAGATGACAATCAGCGACCGACACTTAGCCAATTTCGCGGCCCCATAAAGACTTACTCAGGGCCCAGAACTAATCGAAAAGTGACATTTGAATAATGCTAACGTCACTTGGGGGAGAGTGATGTAGCCGCCAACGCAACGACACATACGCCTCTGTTAGTGAATTCTAGCAGCAGCAGTAAATCATCAGGCAGTCCTGTTGGCACACATGCAATCCTGGCTGATTTTAGCATCCTGCCGATTGCTGACTCTCTTCTCTCTTACGCCGTGTCCGAGTGAACATCTGTTTGTACTAACGCTGTGAATATCTTTTATGAGTTAAGCTTAGTACGCTACCGAGCCTGAATTCCGGACACTCGTTGTGCTATTTATTTCTACACGGAAAAATTTTCGTGTAGAGAAGTGTAGAATATTACAAAGTGACAGTTAATTGTGTACATGTTTGGCACTTGTATTTTGAATTTTCAGCAAACAGAATAATGGGTAGTGGTTTCGTGAGTTTGCTGTTGATGTATGGCGCATATTCTTGGGACGCGAAGTTAATGCCACATTCTGGTGCTCAAACTTTAATAAATTGTAGGTGGAAATTTGCTCTATAATATACTTATTGAAACTTTTAAATTGGTTGTGCGGCAGACTACAGGACCATATTAAACATCGCTGTAATTTTCTTTTCCGTGAAAAGTACAAGCCTCCAGCCCGCTTCACCTTTAAGTTGTTGCATAACAACTTTAACACCGCACTACGCTCAACTTTGGCGGCATGGGATTTAGAAATTAACTTTCTTTTCAAATAACCTTTACAATGTACCAACTGTATGCGAAATACTATATGTTCAATGCTTATTTCAGCTCTTCAATTTTAAGTTCATTCAAGTTTCCTGCCTCATCATATTGCTATATTATTAAGCAGATCGAAGTTTACGAAAGCAACGAAGTTGTAGTAGCACATTTTCAAAACGATTTTCACGTTAAATTCAATTAGACTGAAAGAAAATAGGCGTAGTTTTTCTAAGTATAACAATTATGTAATTTTTTGACTAATTTTTTATTTTATATATATTTCCTTTACACGAATACCTAATTTTCATTCATGTTTGTCATATCGCGTACACATGCGGTGCTGGAAAATTTTTAATGTCGCACTAATTTAATTAAACAACCAGGCAATTGAAGTAGATCCTAGTAAAACTATTTAAAAAAAAACAAATGTGCTGGATAATAAATCATTCACGTTCTGCACGAACTATCGTGCGTATGAAATTTGTAAATTTGTCGACAGAAAGTGGCGACGTAACTATTGAACAAATTTCAAATTTTCAAACAAAATTCAAAATAAAAGCGCGGTCAAAATGGCCAAAATGATTGCTTTCCGTGACCAAATAAATAGCAGACCATTTAATTCAGGCACCTCCTGCCTGAAAAAACTCTCCACTGTGGAAAACTCATAGTTTCCTTGCACATGAAAAGACGTGAATTTCGTATATGTATTTTTATTAAAATATACAATGGCACTTAAATAAATCGCGGATCAAGAAGGATATCGTGTGTTCGCAATGGCGGCTGTCGATCGAGTGTGTAAAATACGTTTTACCGCCAACTTCGCTTATAATATTCGCCGGTGCTCTCCAACAGATGTGCTGGTGTCGCTGTAGAGTCGCCACAATATCCTCCCCCAAGTAACTCAATCATTTCGATTTTGACTGTTTACTACAGTCTTCCCTGTTGCTTTGATTGAGTTGCGTATGTGACGTTTTTGGCACCTGGATATGTTCGAGTTGGTTTGGAGATGTTCGTAGATGCTGATTCTTCTGGCACGAACGGTGTTGATCTGGATGTCTCGGGTTCAGTTGCATGCGTTTCGATGTAAGCCGGTTTGATTCGTTCCGTAGAAATTGTTTCAGAATTTTCACCCATTTTAATTCGGAAAACACGGTCTGACAATCTTTCTTGAATTTCGAAAGGGCCATCGTATGGTTGCTGGCATGGCGTCTTGGTGGAATCGACTCGGACGAAAACGTGAGTGCAGGTCTCCAGATCCTTGAATGCAAACGCTTTCGGACGGCTATGATGAATTGTAGGGGTCGGTTTCATTTGCTTCATCTGTAACCGAAATTTCCTTGCAAATATCGTTGGATCCAAAGGAGGCTCATCCAAATCGTCGACGAAAATTTCTCCAGGGATTCTCAATGTCGTTCCATAAACTAGCTCGGCTGCTGTTGAATGAATGTCAGATTTGAAACTTGTCCGTAATCCCAATAGAACTAGTGGAAGAATTTCAGTCCATTCTTTATTTTGATGGCACATGATGGACGCTTTTAAGGATCGGTGCCATCGCTCGACAAGTCCATTGGATGCTGGGTGGTATGCGGTCGTTCTGATTCTCGAACATCCAATTAATTTTGTGAATGAATCAAAAAGCTGAGATTCAAGCTGTGAGCCTCGATCAGTCGTTATCGTTTCCGGTGTTCCGAATCTTGAAACCCATTGGCTTAAAAACGCAGTCGCTACGGTATCGGCAGTTAAATCGACAATCGGTGTTGCTTCTGGCCAACGTGTGAATCGGTCGATCATCGTTAGGCAATATTTGTAGCCTTTGGATACAGGCATCACAATTATGTCGAGATGCACGTGTCGAAATCGGTCGGACGGAATAGGAATTATTTTTGGAGCGTTTTTAGTATGACGACTAACTTTGCTCTTTTGACATGGAAGGCAAATTTTTGCCCATTTTAGAATGTCTTTATTCATCCTAGGCCACACGTACTTCGCGCTTATAGTACGTTTTGTGGCTCTTCCACTGGGATGTGACATTGAATGATAAAAATCGAAAATTTGTCGTCTCATTGTTTTCGGAATATAAATACGAGTGGTTCCTGTTGACATGTCACAATATATCGGTGTTTGAAAATTACCAACTCGCAACGGCGTTAAATGCAATGACGATGACTCTCTCAGCAGATGTTGCAATTCTTCATCGGTAGCTTGCTGATCTATGAGATCTTGAAAATTGATGGACGATGGCATTGCGATTTCTTCGATACGTGATAGAGTATCGGCCACAACGTTATCCTTGCCTTTAACGTGCATCAATTTTGTGGAAAATTGCCCGATGAAATCCAATTGCCGTAGCTGACGAGGAGAAGCTTTGTCGGATTTTTGTAGAAAAGCGTACGTCAGCGGCTTATGATCGGTGAAAATCGTTAAATTTCGACCTTCAACTAAATGACGGAAAAATTTCAGGGCTTTAAACACTGCAAGAAGCTCACGGTCGTACGCGCTGTATCGTTTCTGCGTTTTATCAAGTTTCCGCGAAAAGAACCCCAGTGGCATTAATTTTCCGTTAACCTCTTGTTCTAAAACAGCTCCTATTGCCACTTCCGATGCATCACAGCGTAAATTAAGAGGGACGTTTTCGATGGGATGTGTTAACAAAACGGCTTTCGTTACCAGGTCTTTACATTTTTCAAATGATAGCTTTGCATCCCGAGTCCATTGCACTGGCCGTTTGTCTTTTTTACGTGCCCCTTTGATGAGATCTAAAAGAGGCGCCTGCACATGAGCGGCATGCGGAAAACAACTTCGGTAAAAGTTGATCGTACCAATGAAGCGACGAAGTTCTTCGATAGTTTTCGGCTGCTCAAATTTAGCTAGAGCTTCAATCCGATCTCGTGGAGGTTTAATGCCTTGTGCATTAACGATGAATCCTAAATATCGTAGCTCTTGCTGCCCAAAAACGCACTTCGCAACATTAATATTTAAACCGTATTTCTGGAGGCGCTGAAAAACGGTTTCTAAATTTTCGCGATGTTGCTGTGGATTCTTTGACGCGATGAGAATGTCATCGATATAGCAGTGGCAAAAATCTAAACCACGTAGGACAGTATCCATAAAGCGCTGGAATGTCTGCGCCGCATTGCATAGACCGAAAGTCATCACCTTAAATTCGAATAGCCCGAATGGTGTGATGACGGCGGTCTTTTGACGATCTTCGGGCGCAATGGGGATCTGATGGTAGGCTCTATTAAGATCCAGCGTAGAGAAAATGGTGCAGCCAGCTAACGAGGTCGTAAAATCATTTAGATGTGGAATAGGGTATCGGTCTGGAATGGTGATGCTATTCAGACGTCGATAGTCCCCGCAAGGTCGCCATTCGCCTGTTTTCTTTTGCACTAGGTGCAATGGCGAGGCCCATTCACTATCTGATGGCTGGCAGATATCTTTTTCCATCATGAAACGAAACTCTTCTTTCGCTGCTTTTAGTTTCTCACCAGATAGTCTGCGTGCGCGCTCTGCAATTGGTGCACCTTTAGTTAAAATATGATGCTGAATAGAATGCGGTGCTGCTTTTCTCACATCGAATCGCGTGATTTCACCATATTGCGTTAATAGCTGGTGGTATACGTGGGTTACATCGTATGTATGGATCGACGGCATTTTTACTGCAACTACTGGCGCTATGGCTCGCAGCTTAGTAGTTTGGTCGATTAATTTTCTGGCTTTCAAATCGACTATCAAGCCGTGGTGCCGTAAGAAATCGGCTCCGAGGATTGCTTGTGTGACGTCTGCCACCGCAAAAACCCATGTAAATTCGCGCCGTAATCCAAGTTCCACTGCCAACGTTTTCACTCCATACGTATTGATAGCTGAGCCGTTCGCGGCATAGAGTTTTAATTCAGAGGAATGCCGTTTATTGCATGCTGATCTGGGTAGAACAGATATTTCCGCTCCTGTATCTACCAGAAATTTATAACCGGACTTCCGATCGAAAATTAAAAGACGGCTCGTTTTTTCGCTGCGACATGCGTCCGCCGATTCGCATGCCGTCGAAACTAGTTTTTTTGTTGTTGAAATTTGACGCAAGGTTCGCAGCATTTTCTTGCACGCTCACCAAATCTTGCATGGTAAAAACACATACCTGAATTTTCGCCGTTCCTACTTCGTGACGAAGATCTGTTTCGTGACCTCGACTGTGAGCGTCCTCGTCGCAATCGTTCGACTTCTCGAGACAACTTCTCAACTTCCTTCTGCAAAGATGCCATTTGCATTGCTGGCTGGTCGTTTGCTGCAGAAGTTGATGCCGACGCTATTGATGGACGCGAAATTTCCATTATCTTATCAGCTTGAGCCGCTAGTTTTCCCACGTCTGTCACCTCACTACTCACTAGAATTCCGCGTACAAATTCTGGCATTTGCTCCAGGAACATTGTCCGTAACACAGCGTCACTAATTTGGTCACCGGCCAAATTTCTAAGTTTTTGCAAGAAGAGTGACGGCTTCTCTTCTCCCATGTCCACACCGCGCAACACACGACGCAATTTCACCTCACTTGACTCGGCAAATGTATCTAAAATCCGTTTTTTTATCGCGGCGTATTTCTCGAGTTCCGGCGGATTAATCGCGATATCAGAAACGGCTTGCAACACGGAAGAGTCTAAGTTTACAATAACATGTCGAAATTTCGTTTTGTCCGACACCACGTGGGAAATTTCAAACGCCATTTCCACCTGGACGAACCACAGTCCCGGGTTTTCTTTGATAAAAGGGGGAATCGTCACTTTATTCATGGCGTGCATATGAATTTCCGAACGCGCGGCACTTTCTTCCACTCGCTTGGGTGTTTCCGAAGGCGAAGACATGGTATTTTTCAGCTATCGCACAGTGTTTTATCAAACTGAAAAATGGCGTCACTTTTCACTTACGCGGAATTGTCTTTTTTTTCACGTTCTTTCACGCCCGATCACGTCGGGGTCACCAATGTGGAAAACTCATAGTTTCCTTGCACATGAAAAGACGTGAATTTCGTATATGTATTTTTATTAAAATATACAATGGCACTTAAATAAATCGCGGATCAAGAAGGATATCGTGTGTTCGCAATGGCGGCTGTCGATCGAGTGTGTAAAATACGTTTTACCGCCAACTTCGCTTATAATATTCGCCGGTGCTCTCCAACAGATGTGCTGGTGTCGCTGTAGAGTCGCCACACCACTTGTGCTGCAGAGCCACCTACGAGCGAAGAGCAACACTGAAATTCTGACACTTTTCAGGCAACGTTTCAGGACGGGCAGCGTACCGATTTTCTCAAGTGACCTGAAAAAAAATTCAGGTCCGGAATTCCGTCACTCTTTTCCCATGCATTTTAAAGGGGGACAGGAATTCAGGCTCGGCAGCGTACTAACCTTTAACGCTGTGAACATCTGTTATATATTAAGACTGTGCATATAATAAATTGTTAAGTTTGAAAACTGTTTTATTGGATTACAAGAAAGTGAATTAGTGCATTGGGCACTATAGAATTGTCACTACAATACTTCCTCCCCAAGTAAGCTTGCCGTAAATTCAAAATTTGACGTTGCGTTGTTGTTTTGTTTTCGGACCTGCGTACGTTTTTAAAATGCCTTTAGTGTTTGTTGTGTTATCATTAGCGTTTGAGACAGCTCTACTTTGATCTTGCGTTACTCGTTGCTCGATTTCCGGATTCAAGATAAACGCTGGCTTTAAACGCTCAGTTGAAACGTTAACCTCCTTGTTGTCGATACCAATTGTGAAAACTCGGTCGGATGGTCGGCCTATAACCTGATAAGGTCCAGTGTAGGGCTGTTGCAATGGCTTCTTGACTGCATCCACACGCAGAAATACGTGAGAACATGTGTATAAATCTTTGTACACAAACATGCTATCCGTACGATGATGCATTATGGGAGCTGGACGAAGTTTTTGCATGTCGATCTTGAACTTTTGAAGAAATATTGTAGGATCACTTGGCGTGTCATCATTCACGAAGAAATCTCCTGGAAGTCTCAGGTTTGTACCGTACAATAATTCAGCTGCAGAACACTTTAAGTCCTCTTTATAGGCAGTTCGTAGTCCCAATAGAACGGTTGGTAAGGTTTGAATCCAGTTTGCCGACTCATGACATCTTAAAGCGGTCTTTAAAGAGCGATGCCACCGTTCTATCATCCCATTTGAAGCAGGATGATATGCCGTTGTACGAATATGCTTACAGCCCACAAGTCGCGTAAGTGCTTGAAAAATCGCTGAGTCAAATTGACTTCCATGGTCGCTTGTGATGACGCAAGGAGTACCAAATCGTGCAACCCAAAATGTATAGAAACATGTTGCCACTGCATCTGCTGATATTTCGGATATCGGTATCGCTTCCGTCCAACGTGAAAATCGATCGATTATGGTTACGATATAACGCTTGTTTTTCAGTGGCGGCAGTGGTCCGACAAGATCGATGTGCACATGATCGAAGCGTTTATCCGGTGCAGCGAATTTCTGTGGCAAATTCTTAACATGCCGATGAATTTTCGACCGTTGGCATGGAATACAACACTTAGTCCACGTAGTGATGTCATTACCCATCTTAGGCCATACGCAGCGCTTGCGTATTAATCGACTTGTAACCCGATTACTTGGATGAGATAGTCGATGGACCGAGTCGAAAGCACGTCGCCGAAGTGGACCAGGAATATACGGACGTATATCTCCTTGTGAAATGTCACAATAGATAAATTGATTGTTATCAATCGGAAATCGTTGGAGTTTTAATGATGTCGTCGATTTTAATAGTTCTTTCAATTCATCGTCTTTCAGCTGCTCGATTGCGATGTCTGATGTGTCCAACGTGACTTTAAGTGCGTTGATTTCTTCCACGCGCGATAAAGCATCTGCTAGTGAATTCGTTTCTCCACTAACATGAACTATTTCCGTGGTGAATTGTGAAATAAATTCAAGTTGTCTCAGTTGTCGTGGCGAAGCTTTATTCGATTTTTGCTGGAAAGCGAAGCTCAGCGGTTTGTGATCTGTTCTCACAATAAACATTCGTCCTTCCAGTTGGCCGCGGAAATATTTCACAGCTGCGTATATTGCCAAGAGTTCCTTGTCGTACGTGCTATATGCTTTTTGCGCTTCGCTTAGCTTTTTTGAATAAAATCCTAATGGCTGACAAACGTTGTCCTTAAATTGTTCTAAGACGGCACCCATGGCTGTGTTCGAAGCAACTGTTGATAGTGCTAAAGGAGCATTATGGCTTGGATGGTTTAGCATCGTTGCGGTAGCAAGCAAATTATTGCTATTTGCGAATGCTTTCTCAGCTGTTGTAGTCCACTCGATAAGCCGTTTATCGTGTTTCTTGCTTTCCTTCAAGAATTCGTTGAGAGGCATCAATACTTTCGCTGCATTTTTTAAGAATTTGCGGTAAAAATTAATCATACCGAGGTATCTTCGCAAATCTTGAATGATGATTGTTTTTTTAATGTCCAGGATGGCTTTTACTTTCTCTGGAGAAGTTTCTATTCCTGCGCTGCTTACTAAATATCCTAGATACAGTACTTGCGGCTTCCCAAATCGACATTTAAATGCATTTATCTGGATTCCATATTCCTCGAGCCTGGCGAAAAGTTGACGTAGATGATTTTTGTGCTGTTCTTCGGACTTTGAAGCCACTAAAATATCGTCCAAGTAACAAAAACAGAAATCCAGTCCTTCTAGTGCCATATCCATATACCTTTGAAAGATCTGGGCTGCATTTCTTAATCCGAAAGGCATTGTTTGGAATTCGAAGAGCCCAAAGGGTGTAATAACCGCTGTCTTGGGGATATCTTCGTCTGAGACGGAAACTTGATGATAGGCACGCACTAGGTCGATTGTTGAGAATACATTTTTTCCATGGAGATTGCTAGTGAAATCTTGAATATTAGCGATTGGGTAACGGTCTGGTAGTGTTATGGCATTTAATCGCCTATAATCACCACATGTTCTCCATTCTCCTGATTTTTTTGGTACAAGATGGAGAGGGCTGGCCCAAGGACTGCTTGATGTACGACAAATTCCTTTTTCCACCATAAACTCGAATTCTTTTTTTGCGGCCTGGTATCTTTCAGGTGGTAGTCTACGAGCGCGTTCAGCGATTGGTGGTCCCTTCGTTACGATGTGGTGCTTGATCGGTATTGATTTGGTAGGCTTTTTGATCGTTGGATTCGTTAAGCCGTGAAATTTGGTTAAAAGTGCGTGGAACTGATCACTATTCTGGATCGTAGTAACAGTTGGCACTTGCTCGTTAGAAATTTGTGCCAAGGTGGATAGCAATGTTTCATCGTCGACTATTCGTTTCTTTTTCAAATCTACTAGAAGATTGAAATTCCGAATAAAGTCAGCGCCAAGGATTGGTCGGGCAACATTTGCAACACAAAATGTCCATTTGAATGAGCGTCGAAGTCCAAAATCCAAAATCAATAGACGGTTTCCATAAGTATTGATTAGTGAACCATTTGCTGCATACAATTTGAAATCAGTTGGCTTTGATATCGGTTTAAATTTGTATGGCAATACAGAAATGTCGGCTCCGGTGTCCACTAAAAACGAAGTTCCGGTATGTTTATCCCTAATCACTAGGCGGTTCTTTGTAAAATCACCGTCGCTGACCGCGTTTGACGACGGGACTTTTAGTTTCCCGATTGCTCGAAATCGCATGGTTGTTGGCATCGTCGCGCCTTTTTGCCGAAACGTCGATGGAAATAACAGGCACCCTTGCCTGCTTTTGAGCGCGATCTTGAACGTGTTCGAGTGCGTGACTGTTTTTGCGGCCTAAATCGGGTATCGTCACCGGATTTCATCTCTAATTTCTCTAGTCTATTGAGAATTCGTTTGAGCACACTATCCTCACAATCATATTCCACGGGCCTTGTATTCAAAGTCGCTACGGGCACTGCACCAATTTCACTTATTATCTTGGCCGCCATTTCTACAAGCGCGTCAATGTCTACATGAGACGTCACTGTCAAAATTGCTCGAACTCGCGATGGCAATCTTCGTAACCACAATGTCCGAATCACTTCTGGAGATAGTTGATTATCTGCCATTGACTTCATTTCGCGATAAAGCTGCAATGGTCTTTTATCTGCGAGTTCGAGTTCGGTGAGCACTTTCGTGAGCCAATTTTCCGCGGACTCTGCAAAACGTGAAATCAATTGTTCTTTTAACACGTCATAGCGTTTTTCCTCATGAGGGCCTTCTACTATATGAGCCACTTCCTCCAGAATTGCGGAATCTACCGATGCAACCACCGCGTTGAATTTGGAAATATCGCTTGTTATGCGGCTTGTAGCGAATTGCGCTTTCCCCTGCGCAAACCACAAGGCTGGTCGACGCTGCCAAAATGGCGGCAGTTTGACATCACGCACTGATTCAATTCGTGGTGAATAACCTGCTAGCAAACGTTTATCCAATTCCTGATTTATTTCCGCAGGCGTTTTCGGTATCGTATTTCCAGTGTCTTGAACTGGCGTTCTAGGAATTGCACCACCGGTAGCCATTTCGATTTAATAGCTCGTTATCACGGATGCTGCTGCAACCGGCACTGAAAAAAACTGCGTCGTGGGTACACGCTTTAATTTACTTGCAATGTACGCTTCGATTTGCTCAGTTAGTATGTCGGCTTCCGACTGCATTTAACGAAGATGCGTGTTAGTCGCGGGTCACCATTTGTAGTGTATATAAAACTAATATTTGATTGTTTAAGCTTATTCCTTTATTACAACTCTTACGACTCAACTAGACTGACTAACTAACTAAAACGATCTTACTCTAAAGATGGCTGTTAAACTGGCTGGAATAAAAGTTCGCTGTCCAGCATTGTTGGCTGTCGGAGATATCGATGCTAATGTCTCGGAGAGATGTCGTTGTAGTAGATTGAATTGTCACTACAGCACTCAGCAGTACGTACTGTAATGCAAGGTTAACCGTGGATATATGTGAATACTACCTTGAATTTTAAATTATTTGTATTATATATCAGTTAATACATTGTATTCAATAACATTTTACATATTTTTAAGATATTCATTTAATAATATTTACCTATTTTGTGGGGAATTAACAACTCATTAGATGAAATACTTACTGCATATGTAAATTTATTGAAAGTAGATTTTAGGTAGAAAAATAATTTAGTATTTTATCTTTAAAATGTGTATGTTTTTAGATTTTAAATAATATATTATGCTTATTATATGATTATATATCTTAAAGTTTTATGAATTTATTCAAAGTAAATTTTGAGTAGAAATAAAACGAGTTTACATATTTTAATGCTACCTTTATTAGGAAGCTCTACATTTCTTACGGTTTAAATTTAATTGCAGTGAAAATCTATAAATCTTTAATAATTCAAAGAACCAAAGTATTACTTTTCTTCTTCGTCATCGTCATCTTCTGGACGTTTGGGAATTTCAGTAACATTGTCATCATCTTCGTTGCCTTGAATTGGTGTTTCCAGACCTTCCTGAATTTCAGGGTCAAATGCACTCTCTTGCTCACAGTCACTTTGCAACAGTGAACGAAAAAAAGCTTATGGTACCGTACCTTAGTGTACTGTACCGTACATTTTTAACGCCGTACGCAAACACATTCACAACAAAAAGTACACATACCCTACCTCAGTCTATAATGTTTGCTACATGTACACAACCGATATACCGAACGAAACAGACACGATGCAAATGTACGCTACGATTGAATACTGTACTGTACAAAGTACACAAACCTTATCCTCTACAATACAGAATGTGTACACCTATACAACCGGTACACAAAGGATATACACTAAACGTACCGTACGTTTAGTGTACTTTTGCGGTTCATTTATATGAACTGGGAAAAAACTACAGATAAAAATGATAATGCCGTAGCCGAAATGAATTGATTATGCTCTCCTGTGAAGTTCAATATTTTTGACACAGTGCTTTCACTTTAAAAGTGTTTTTCCTTTCCATGTAAATGAAGCGCAAAAGTACACTAAACGTACGGTACGTTTAGTGTATATCGTTTGTGTACGGGTTGTGTATAGTGAATCCAATCCCGGGATTCGAATCCCGGGATCCCGGGATCCCGAACAGTGTTTAGCCACTAAAATCCCGGATCTCAATTAGGATTGATGGTTTATAGTCCCGGGATTATAAATCATCAATCCCAGGATTATAAAACATCAATCCCGGGATTTTAGGGACTAAAAACTGTTCGGGATCCCGGGATCCCGGGATTCTAATCCCGGGATTGGATTCCCTAGTTGTGTACGAGTACACATTCCGTATTGTAGAGGATAAGGTTTGTGTACTTTGTACAGTACAGTATTCAATCTTAGCGTACATTTGCATCGTGTCTGTTTCGTTCGGTATATCGGTTGTGTACATGTACGCAAACATTATAGACTGAGGTAGGGTATGTGCACTTTTCGCGTACACTACGCTTAAGGTACGGTATTTTTTCGTTCACTGCTTTGCAACGAAACAACATTGAAGAAAAGCTTCCCCATTACAATGGCCACAAGCTAAAGTGGACTGCAGCCCCAATTTTCTACATCCGCACCGTGCACCACATACAATTACAAAATAGAGTATTCAGTAATTCATCGGGAGCTGATGGTAATGTTGTTGTCTGTGGCTCCAGGAGCCCATTTTGGAGCACCCAACCCCATTTCTGCAATTCTAAATCATGCCCTAACCATTTTTGAACTTGGTCATAGACGCCGTTTATATGCTGATGAGCCGCTGCACTTATCGGTGGAAGATTAGATAACTGGACAGGTTTATGAAGTTTTGTAGATCTAATGAACAGAGTATATGGAAGATGACTGATATATTCCTCAGATTTTGGAGCATTGTATATCGCTAGTAAGATCCGATTGCCACTATCGTATAATTGTTGGACAGGGCAGTTTTCTTGTAGAAAAACTTACAAAAAATATAAAAAAGTTTCCATATACAATAAGTATTCCATTTAACAGGTAAATATTATTAAACGAATGTATTAAAAATATGTAAAATGTTATTAAATACAATATATTAACTGATATATAATACAAATAATTCAAAATTCAAGGTAGTATTCACAGATATTCACGGTTGACCTTGCATTACAGTACGTATGGCTTAGTGCTGCGGACTCATCGCCATCAATCGCAGCAACGGTTGAGCGCATGAACAAATGTTTAAAATAAAAATTATTCAAATTGTATGCTCTACAATTTTCATAACATCATTCGAGCAATACACTGAAAAAAATTCACATGGTGCCCAGAGCTATGTAACAAAGCGCATTATTTATGGCCCCATACGCTATGTACATAGTACTCTGAGCTATGCAATATGGCTCCCCGCGCCATAATGTCAGAATCTACATAGCGCGTGGTCCTATGTAACATGGTGCAGCATTTATGGCCCCACACGCTTTGTACATAGTACCATGAGCTATGGAGTATGGCTCCCAGCGCTATAATAACATGGCACAGAAATGATGGCCCCACACGCTATATTACATAGTGCCATGAGCCACTTAATATGGCTCATGGCACTCCAATTATAACTCGCAGCCATACTGTGTCAGAAGATGTATAAATGTCAGCAAGCTTCTTGAGTATAGGAGAGGATATGGTCTTTATGTCATATATCCAACGGGAATTTCGTCGATAGAATTCCATCACCAAAAATCAACTGCTCTACCTCCAGATGCTCAGAACTGAGAAGGTTCGTGGCCTTTTGTTGGATGCGAACAGGATCATCTTCAAATGCACTGAAAAAACACATAGCGCCAGATGCTATAATTTATAGACTTCTGGTGCCATGTACATAGTCGATTTTGGTCGATTTGTGATAAAATATAACGCCACAGGCCATAGTACATAGGAGCAGACGCTATACTTATAGCTCGTCACGCCATATACTATAGTCCTCCACGCCATGTTTTATAGTCCTCCACGCCATGTACTATTGTCCTCCACGCCATCTGCATGGCGTGGAAGACTATATTACATGGCGTCGAGGACTACAGTACATGGCGTGGAGGACTATAGTACATGGCGTGGAGGGCAATAAGTATAGCGCCTGCTCCTATGTACTTTTCGTCATGTATTATGGCGTGTGGCGCTATATTTTATCACAAATCGACTATGTACATGGCGCCAGAAGTCTATAAATTATGGCGTCTGGCGCTATGTGTTTTTTCAGGGTAAAAACCAAGATAATCGCAAAAAACTGCTTTTTCTCACCTTTGACCTTGAATAATTTACGACGCAGACACGACATTTTACGAGACTTTTGAGGAAACTTTGAGGACCCCAAAATGTAGGTATAAACAAAAATTCAGCTAATTATCTCTCAGTCCGAGGTTGACCCCATTTTTATGCTAAAATGACCCTCCAATTCTGTTAACTACTAACGTCGAGTTTCTTGGGAACTATCCACAGAGGAGAGCTCCATGGATAGTAACTAAGGTGGATTATCCCTTACTCGATCATGATTGTTATTTGTTCCCTCACTTCGTCTTTGTGGATAAAAGGATAACGAGAGGATTTTGTATAGATGAGCAAATCATCTATCGTCCTTATTTCGTGCTTAACCTCGTTGGTAAAGAAAAGTTTATCGCCTTCTTTGAAGAATATCTCTTCATACTCTTTACAGATCTTGTATAGAGTTTGTTTCTCTTCGGAATTCAAATGGTCCACTCGCGGGGATTCTATGATGTTACTAATTTACCTATCTGAGCCTCGTATATTAAAATTGTTAATGTCGGTAAAATTTTCGTTGGAAAATTCCTCGACCTTCAGAGGTTAGTCTAGATAAAGATTTTTTTCATCGTTAGAATTGTTGACTGCTTCTACTCAACTATACCAGTCTTGAGCAAGGTTCTGGGATAATAAGTTCGGAACCGATTTTTGTACGCTTGATGTAGATATCCCCATTTGATGTAGATATCCCCCACTATATATTTGAAGCGAGGAGGAATAACATATTTACCGGAAGTTAAATTTGGTTTGAAATGTAAAAGGATAACTGAATTCCTTGTAGTCAGTATTTTATTCACAAGATCCACTGTAATTCCAATTGATGTCTTTGCGTCAAGTCTTATCAGTCCGTCAAAGTAACCGTGGAATTTAAAAGCGAGAAACCGTGTGAAACCTGGTGTTTGGAATTTATTTAAAATGGTGGTAATATTTATTGGCTTTATTTCTTTTATATCGTTAGGATGTATAAATTCTGGGTTCAAAAATGATGAAGAAGAACCCGTATCTATAAAAATTTTTAATGGTTTACCAAAAGGAGAAGATATATGTACATACGGGACAATGAATCCATTTTTTTACGTCTAACTATCCTGTCGATTTTCCGAGGCAGGCTGTGGAAAATTTTCATCTATCTCACATTCTCTTGTTTGAGAATTTTCAGGTTCACTTTGATAGTCGTAACAATTATCGAAGTTTAATACGGGTGCGGGTTCTGGATATGAATCGGGTTAATAATTTTCATAGATATTGGCATAATGGTTTATTTGTTCTACATTAAAACTACTGGTCTTTAATAGGACCAGGTCTGATAGAAGTGATTTTGTAATGCGGACGATTCTGTGCCAGTGGTGCCATCTTGAAAAATCACTAAAAAAGATAACTGCTTTTAGCCCTATAAATTCTGGTTCAATCGTTCGATTTTGATGAAATTGACACAGTAGCTAAACCTTACTTCAAACCAAGTTTGGTACAAGTTTAGTTGAAAAATTCGGTTGGAGCTGCCAGCTATGATAATTTTGGTGTCTTAATTTTGAAATAATAAAAATTTGAAAGTGAAAGCATTCAACCATCGAATATCCTAAAAAACGTCAGTTTCTTACAATAAAACCAATCTGTATACAATTTTTATGCTTTATCTACACGTTCAAAGTAAAACTTTGGAAATTTCATGTCGGACAAGAACGGTAACCCTTTCCCAGTTAACCTATATATTTAGCATCAAAAACTTCTGTTCACAGGAACTCACGAACCAATAATCAGATACAGCTGAAATTAACAGAATGCGTTGTACTTAAGTAGGACCAGGTCTGATAGAAGCGATTTTGAATTATGGGCAACTCTGTGCCAGTGGTGCCCTCTTGAATAATTACAAAGAAAATAAACTGCTTTTTGCCGTATGAAATGTGAATAAGTTATCAGATTTTCATGAAATTGACACAGTAGCTGAACCTTACTCTAAACCCTGTTTGGTCGAAATTTGGCTGAAAAATTCGATTGGTGCTGCCAGCTATAGTAATTTTTGTGTCTTTGGTTTTGAAAATTCGCTCAGGAAAATAAAACTTTTTGCCCTATAACTTCCAGTGCAGTCATGAAATCAATACGAATTTCATACAATTATTGGAACCTATTATAGGCATTATTCAGGCCAAATTTGGTTGAAAAGCCACGATAGGGTTGCCAGCTATTGTTGGTTTTGTGTTTGTTTGCAATATCTTTATTAAGCGATTTTATCGTGGAATTTTCAAATGGTAATGATATTGTAGTGACAATTACAGCATATATAAATCATTTGAGAAAACTCGCTGCAGGTAACCCTAAATTTCTTTATGCTCCCATAACTTCAAATATAATATAACAACGTGAAGCAGTTGCGGTATATTCTTGGCTTTGATACTGGCAAAAGGTTGCCAGCACGAGTACTATATTTAGCGCTAAGCTAAATATAGTACTCGTGCTGGCAACGCTATATTTTATCACGAATCGACTACTTGGATTCTATGATGTTACTAATTTACCTATCTGAGCCTCGTATATTAAAATTGTTAATGTCGGTAAAATTTTCGTTGGAAAATTCCTCGACCTTCAGAGGTTAGTCTAGATAAAGATTTTTTTCATCGTTAGAATTGTTGACTGCTTCTACTCAACTATACCAGTCTTGAGCAAGGTTCTGGGATAATAAGTTCGGAACCGATTTTTGTACGCTTGATGTAGATATCCCCATTTGATGTAGATATCCCCCACTATATATTTGAAGCGAGGAGGAATAACATATTTACCGGAAGTTAAATTTGGTTTGAAATGTAAAAGGATAACTGAATTCCTTGTAGTCAGTATTTTATTCACAAGATCCACTGTCATTCCAATTGATGTCTTTGCGTCAAGTCTTATCAGTCCGTCAAAGTAACCGTGGAATTTAAAAGCGAGAAACCGTGTGAAACCTGGTGTTTGGAATTTATTTAAAATGGTGGTAATATTTATTGGCTTTATTTCTTTTATGTCGTTAGGATTTATAAATTCTGGGTTCAAAAATGATGAAGAAGAACCCGTATCTATAAAAATTTTTAATGGTTTACCAAAAGGAAAATATATATTTACATACGGGACAATGAATCCATTTTTTCACGTCTAAGTATCCTGTCGATTCTCCGAGGCAGGCTGTGGAAAGTTTTCATCTATCTCACAATCTCTTGTTTGAGAATTTTCAGGTTCACTTTGCTAGTCGTAATAATTATCGAGGTTTAATACGGGATATTGGCATAATGGTTAATTTGTTCTACATTAAAACTACTGGTCTTTAATAGGACCAGGTCTGATAGAAGTGATTTTGAAATGCGGGCGATTCTGTGCCAGTGGTGCCATCTTGAAAAATCACTAAAAAAGATAACTGCTTTTAGCCCTATAAATTCTGGTTCAATCGTTCGATTTTGACGAAATTGACACAGTAGCTGAACCTTACTTTAAACCACGTTTGGTACAAGTTTGGTTGAAAAATTCGGTTGGAGCTGCCAGCTATGATAATGTTGGTGTCTTAATTTTGAAATAATAAAAATTTGGAGGTGAAAGCATTCAACCATCGAATATCCTAAAAAATGTCCGTTTCTTACAATAAAACCAATATGTATACAATTTTTATGCTTTATCTACACGTTCAAAGTAAAACTTTGGAAATTTCATGTCGGACAAGAACGGTAACCCTTTCGCAGTTACCCTATATTTTTAGCATCAAAAACTTCTGTTCACAGGAACTCACTAACCAATAATCAGATACAGCTGAAATTAACAGAATGCATTGTACTTAAGTAGGACCAGGTCTGATAGAAGCGATTTTGAATTGTGGGCAACTCTGTGCCCATGGTGCCCTCTTGAATAATTACAAAGAAAAAAAACTGCTTTTTGTCGTATGAAATGTGAATAAGTTATCAGATTTTCATGAAATTGACACAGTAGCTGAACCTTACTCTAAACCCTGTTTGGTGGAAATTTGGTTGAAAAATTCGATTGGCACTGCCAGCTATAGTAATTTTTGTGTCTTTGGTTTTGAAAATTCGCTCAGGAAAATAAAACTTTTTGCCCTATAACTTCCAGTGCAGTCATGAAATCAATACGAATTTCATACAATTATTGGAACCTATTATAGGCATTATTCAGGCCAAATTTGGTTGAAAAGCCACGATAGGGTTGCCAGCTATTGTTGGTTTTGTGTTTGTTTGCAATATCTTTATTAAGCGATTTTATCGTGGAATTTTCAAATGGTAATGATATTGTAGTGACAATTACAGCATATATAAATCATTTGAGAAAACTCGCTGCAGGTAACCCTAAATTTCTTTATGCTCCCATAACTTCAAATATAATATAACAACGTGAAGCAGTTGTGGTATATTCTTGGCTTTGATACTGGCAAAAGGTTGCCAGCACGAGTCGGTTGTGCTACTTTTGTATCAATAAATGCTTATAGGAAACATTTACAATCAAAATAGATAACCAATGTTTCAATTCCCAAAGTTCTGCAAATTTTTCGGATCGCAGCCCCAAACACCATCTTCAGTTACAGTGCTGCAGGCACTGAACATTTTATTCATTTTATGAAATAAGTAACTGATAACGAATATAATTAACCCGTGTTTTGCTCTCATAAACGTTGAAATTCATGCCAGTGGTAATATCTGAAACCTTTTACCAGATGAATTATAATGCATTCTTGAGACCAAAGTAAAACGTGACGTTTGAAACAGTTTGGCCGTAATAAGCAGCTCATGTGGTGGAATATGCACTTAAAACCTGCACGATTCTTCTACTGTTCTTCAAACATTAGTGTTTCTAGCGGTTCAGGTGCGCTAGAGTTTTTTCGATTTTCGGACATTTCGCTTTGCTTAATTGAATGTCATTTTGAGATGTTATTAGGAAAGAAAGAGACTTTTGTCCGATTAATTGGGAGAGTGATAATGTGAAATAGAGAGTAATTTAAATTCAAAAATCGCGGTATCTGGGCGTTGAAAATTATATTTGTACAGTTATAATATGCCTGCAATTCTAGTAGTTCGTAAATATGTTCGCTTGATATGAGGTGCGTTTTCTGTTTTGCAAGAAAGGAGTGACTTTGTACAAGTTCTGCATGGCTTAGAATCTGTTTCGAAACTATATCAAGTTTAGCAAGAATAATAGCCTCCGCTATGTTAGTTAAATGATTACTTAGTAGATCGATGTTTTAGTTAATCTGCGTAAGAAACTCTAAATATCGGATATGATCATTATCAGTTCTATTTTCGTTCTGAATTTGACCTAGGGTATGATTCAAATAGTTTTTAATAGTTAGCTGCTGTGCATTTATATGATTTGTGATATTATCGAAACGTTGTACCATATTATTATTGATTGCGATTTGTTGATTCAGACTCAATTTGAGGGTTTTTTCATTAATAAATTTTATCTTAAACATTTTTTCAGGCTCTCAACCGTTTTCGCGATAGATGGCGATGAGTCCGCAGCACTCAGCAATACGTACTGTAATGCAAGGTTAACCGTATATATATGTGAATACTACCTTGAATTTGAATTATTTGTATTATATAGCAGTTAATATTTTGTATTCAATAACATTTTACATATTTTTAACATATTCATTTAATAATATTTACTTTTTTTGTGGGGAATTAAAAACTCATTAAATGAAATACTTATTGCATATGTAAATTTATTGAAAGTAGATTTTATGTAGAAAAATAATTTAGTATTTTATCTTTAAAATGTGTATGTTTTTAGATTTTAAATAATATATTATGCTTATTATATGATTATATATCTTAAAGTTTTATGAATTTATTCAAAGTAAATTTTGAGTAGAAATAAAACGAGTTTATATATTTTAATGCTACCTTTATTCAGCAACTCTACATTTCTTACGATTTAAATTTAATTGCAGTGAAAATCTATAAATCTTTAATAATTTAAAGAACCAAAGTATTACTTTTCTTCTTCGTCATCGTCCTCTTCTGGACGTTTGGGAATTTCAGTAACATTATCATCATCTTCGTTGCCTTGAATTGGTGTTTCCAGACCTCCCTGAATTTCAGGATCAAATGCACTCTCTTGCTCACAGTCACTTTGCATTTAGCAACGAAACAACATTGAGGCAAGCTTGCCCATTACAATGGCCACAAGCTAAAGTGGACTGCAGCCCCAATTTTCTACATCCGCACCGTGCACCACATACAATTACAAAATAGAGTATTCAGTAATTCATCGGGAGCTGATGGAAATGTTGTTGTCTGTGGCTCCAGGAGCCCATTTTGGAGCACCCAACCCCATTTCTGCAATTCTAAATCATGCCCTAACCATTTTTGAACTTGGTCATAGACGCCGTTTATATGCTGATGAGCCGCTGCACTTATCGGTGGAAGATTAGATAACAGGTTTATGAAGTTTTGTAGATTTAATGAACAGAGTATATCGAAGATGACCGATATTTTCCTCAGATTTTGGAGCATTGTATATCGCTAGTAAGATCCGATTGCCACTATCGTATAATTGTTGGACAGGGCAGTTCTCTTGTAGAAAAACTTATATTTAAAATAAAAAATTTACATATACAATAAGTATTCCATTTAACAGGTAAATATTATTAAACGAATATATTAAAAATATGTAAAATGTACAATACAATATATTAACTGATATATAATACAAATAATTCAAAATTTAAGGTAAAATTCACAGAAATTCACGGTTGACCTTGCACTACAGTACGTATGGCTTAGTACTGCGGACTCATCGCCATCAATCGCAGCAACGGTTGAGCGCATGAAAAAAATGTTTAAAGTAAAAATTATTCAAATTGTATGCTCTACAATTTTCATAACATCATTCGAGCAATACACTGAAAAAAATTCACATGGTGCCCAGAGCTATGTAACAAAGCGCATTATTTATGGCCCCATACGCTATGTACATAGTACTCTGAGCTATGCAATATGGCTCCCCGCGCCATAATTTCAGAATCTACATAGCGCGTGCTCCTATGTAACATGGCGCAGCATTTATGGCCCCACACGCTTTGTACATAGTACCATGAGCTATGGAGTATGGCTCCCAGCGCTATAATTACATGGCACAGAAATGATGGCCCCACACGCTATATTACATAGTGCCATGAGCCACGTAATATGACTCATGGCACTCCAAATATAACTCGCAGCCATACTGTGTCAGAAGATGTATAAATGTCAGCAAGCTTCTTGAGTATAGGAGAGGATATGGTCTTTGATGTCATATATCAAACGGGAATTTCGTCGATAGAATTCCATCACCAAAAATCCACTGCTCTACCTCCAGATGCTCAGACCTGAGAAGGTTCGTGGCCTTTTGTTGGATGTGAACAGGATCTGTTCAACAATGAATTGACGTTGTCACTTTGACAACGGAGACAGATGGGCAGATGGCAGATGGGAGACAGACAGCTGATCGGGAAATTTAATGCTGTGTTTTAAAATGTAAAATTGGATGGTGGAAATTCAAAAACCAGTAATTGTTCAAAGCTGGAATGTACCGAAATTTTGACTATCCAGTTATTTTTCAAAAAGTAAAAGTTAGAATAGAAATTGGAAGTAAAAGTTAGTACATCGTCAACCTTGAAACCGTTCGAATAGCAAATCGTTTTCGAAATTAGAAAGTAGTTAGAATTTGAAATCGTGTCGTTTAAACCAAGTATTTAACCGAAAAATAGAAAGTATTAGAATTTGAGATTAGAAAGTGTGTTGGAAATATTAAAAATTGAATAAATTGGTGAACTGAACTTGCTTTGGTGTTTTTAATTTAACCGGGAATTTTCATAAGGTGAAATTTTAAGATTCGAAAGAAACATTTGGTCCTTCGAACCGGATCGTGTCGCGAGTCAATTTCGGTAGAAGTGGTTTGTGAGACAATTGGCAAGATTTTTCCTTATGTGAGCACTGAGTAAGTCCTTTCCTCTTTCCTTTTTATGTAACTATGCATACAGGTTAATACAAATTAAATTATTTGAACGCATAACTGTAACACATCGTTGTGCATTACTTGAGATAGATATTATACTAATAATTGAAATTTGAATAAATTGAAAGATCATTTGAATTGCTCACACAAACAAGTGAAGTGAATAAATTTGGTACATAATTTAAACCAATATACTGGAATCTGGAAATATAGTGGCATTTAGCTAAATCAATTAGATTCGGAATTCAACCAGTTAATATCAGATATACATTTGGTATTTGTGCATTTATATTGGGCGTGTAAATTTGCAATTTGCGGTGAACTCGAAAAGTGCAAAAATTGTGAAAAGTATCGGCAGTTTTTGATTCGTACTCCGTGTTAACGGAAATTTGTAAGAACGTGCTGAATTCACGGTATTTCCCTTCCGCCATAACGGTTGAATCTCTGCCACGGTTAGTAACCTTTGTTCGTTACAACTGTACATTCTTTGTAATCCTTATTGTGCACATTTCAATCACACGTAAATGGCTGACGTGCAGAATCTTATTGTACGACAAAAGATCGCATGTGATTAACTTGCAAGATGGCAAGTAAATTATCGTAAAGATTCCAAAGCACGGAAAACAACGGGTTATTACCAATCTTTGCTTAGCAAAATACAAGCTCTTTACGAGCGCTTCTTGGAGACCCATGAGCAGATTTTGGAACAAGTGAATGAGAAGATTGTGGAATTGCCGTATTTTACTGAAGATTAATTTGAAAATCTTCATCTAAATTTCCAATCGGAATTGGAAGAATTATTGCAAGGGGCGCAGGGGGTTGAAGGCAAGCAGACCACGAAGACGCAAGTGCAAACAAAAACTGATGAATTAGAGTTGAAACTTCCTCGGATAAACTTACCTAAATTTACGGGAAATTATGAAGATTGGGTGCCATTTAAGGATCTTTTTGTGTCAATTATCCATGGTCGGGCTTCGTTATCACAAGTGGAAAAGCTGCATTATTTAAAATGCAGTCTAGGTGGTGAAGCGGAAAATTTACTCCGACATTTTGCCATAACTGGAGCAAATTATGAATCCGCGTGGAACTTGTTAAATGAGCGATATGACAACCAAAGAGTGTTGTTAAATGCTCAATTTAAGAAATTGTTCAGCATTGGTAATGCATCCGAATCCGCTACTGCATTGAAAGGTCTTGTTGATCGTACTGTTGAATGTGTTCAGTCAATTGAAAATTTAAAGTTAGGGGATTTATGGCAATACATAGTGATGTATCTGACAACCCAACGATTACCTCAAGAAACCCGTCAGCTGTGGGAGCAAAATCAAGCATTAAACATCAAATTGCCTTCATTTGATGAGTTGAAAACTTTTTTACATCAAAGATTTCGTGCTTTAGAAGCTTCCGGGATCGATCGATCTAAACAATTTCGAACTCAATCTCATACTCGCAATGTTCATTCAGTACAAACACATTCGTCACCTTTATGTGTTCATTGTCGAGGTCCTCACCGTTTAGTTCATTGTACACAATTTAAACAACTGCCCCATCCTAACAAATTCGATATCGTTAAACGAAATGGGCTATGTCTGAATTACCTGGATAGAGGGCACTTATTAATAAATTGTCCTAGCAGATTCAAATGTTTGAAGTGTCAAAAGTCACATAATACACTTCTGCATCGAGATGATCCATCGGCCAACAGTGCAACCAATCTATTGTCATCAACATCACAAGCGGAACACTTGCATGTACATAGCATTAGCACATTGAACCGACGAGAAGTTCTTCTAGCCACAGCTGTCGTTACTTTGCACTCTCCCATTGGTCTTGTCACATTAAGAGCGCTGCTGGATCAGGGATCACAGGTTTCTTTAATTACAGAATCTGCCGTGCAACAATTGGGTTTAACCAGAAAGACAGCCAAGGTAAATGTGTCTGGAATCGGAACCTCTGATCCAACTAAAGTAAAGGGAATAGTACAAATCAGCATGCACACTCGAACAGGAGGCGTATTGGATTTCGACGCATACATACTAGATAAATTGACCAATTCAATTCCTAACAAAGCAGTGTTGACATCGGATTGGGACCAAATAAAACACTTGCAGCTCGCCGATCCGTTCTTCGACCGTCCTTGTCGCATTGACGTTTTATTAGGAGCTGACGTTGTAGGCAATGTGATCCTAGGGGAAATGATGAAACTAGTCGCGGGACCAATAGCACAGAACACAAAATTAGGCTGGGTGATATCTGGACAAATAGAAAATGCAGTCGTGTCGACGGTTCAAAGTTTCAAAGTAGAAACAAACGCTGATGTGGAAGTCAATGAGCAATTGAAGAAGTTCTGGGAATTAGAGGAAGTGCAACCAAACCGAATTCCAACTAAAGGGGAAGAATTTTGCGAATCATTCTTTGTGGAAACTACATCTCGTGACAAATCGGGTCGTTACTCTGTGAAATTGCCGTTCAAAAGCATCGAATGCCGAAATTCCTTGGGATCTTCAAGAGCCACAGCTTTGTCTAGTTTTTCATCGTTAGAAAAGCGTTTTCAAAAAGATGAAAACTTGAAAAAAGAATACAATAATTGCATTCAGGAATATTTGGATCTAGGCCACATGAAGCTAGTCAGCGATATTAATGAGCATATATTCAAGGGAGATCAACGCCAATGTGTTGCGCATTACTTACCACACCATGCAATCCAAAAGGAAAGCAGTACAACAAGATGTCGAGTTGTTTTCGATGCCTCCAGAAAAACAAGCTCTGGTATATCATTGAACGAAACTTTGTTTGCTGGTCCAGCTATTCAAAACGACCTCATGACCGTGTTGATGAAATGGAGATGGCACCGCTTTGCTTTTGTCGCTGATATAGCAAAAATGTATCGTCAGATAAACATGCACTCGAAAGATACACAATTTCAAAGAATTTTGTGGAGGTCCAATCCATCCGAAGAAATAAAAGACTACACATTGACCACGGTAACATTTGGTACAAGTTGTGCACCGTTTTTGGCCATTAGAACTTTGAGAAAACTGGCAAAAGATGAACGTTTTAGATATCCCAATGCATACGACTCGGTGATGAATGAATTCTACGTAGAGGATTTGTTATCAGGAGAAGAAGATTTGGAAAAAACAATCAGCAAGCGGAAAGAAATATTTGAACTTTTGCAATCTGGAGGCTTTCATCTTCGCAAATGGATTAGTAATGATATGCCTGTCGAAGATTTGGAAATGCAAATGTCTTTGGATTTGAATTTGGACCAAGGTTATAAATCGTTAGGAATTATGTGGCATCCACTAACTGACCAACTTAGTTATCGCGTTAAACTAAGTGAAGAAAGCAATGCATATTCAAAGCGGCAAGTATTGTCAGATATTGCCAGGCTCTACGATCCTTTAGGCTGGCTATCTACTATTATGATAACCGCTAAAATTTTGTTGCAGTCACTTTGGTTACATGGTTTGACATGGGACGAGCCTTTAGAAGATGAATTACATAGAACCTGGATCGATTTTAGAACTAAATTACTAACTCTTGGAAATCTAAGAATACATAGGTGGGTAAACTACACAAAGCAATCGAATTTGGAGTTACATGGATTTAGCGACGCTTCATCAAAAGCTTACGCAGCAGTAGTGTATCTTGTTGTTCGACGTGATGACAAAGCTCATGCGCATCTTCTAATATCCAAATATAAGGTGGCTCCTTTACGAACGGTTTCAATACCACGACTGGAATTATATGGAGCAGTACTGTTGGCAAAATTAATTGCGAAGGTAAAACTTGCATTGAATTTGATGAGCATCAGTACTTCGTTATAGACTGATTCCGAAATCGTGCTTGCATGGCTAAAAGATCATCCAACTCGATGGACAGTTTTCGTCGCCAATCGAACCACGGAAATTTTGAACCACGTTGGGAATACTCCTTGGCGTCATGTTCCATCTAATCAAAATCCCGCTGATTTAGCATCCCGCGGAATCCATGCTTCTGAAATCTTCGACAATAAATTGTGGTGGCATGGACCCAGTTGGTTGACTCAGGATTCTAATAATTGGCCCCGCAGTACCTGTTCCTGGAATACTAAACTGGAATGCAAAAATACACTGTTAGTCCATGTTGTTAATGAATGTAACCCAGACCTCGACACTTTGTTAGATAAATTTTCAACTTTGTCTCGTTTGATACGAGTAACAGCCTATTGCTTCCGTTTCTTCGCACACATATCGAAACAATCTAATTACAGCGGACATTTAACAACAATCGAATTACAGCAATCGTTTAATTTCTGGTTAAGATACACTCAATCAAAGGAATTTGGAAAATAAATCTTGACGTTACAAAATTGAAAAGTCATTGGAAATCACAGCCTTCTCAGGAATTTGAACCCGTTTGTAGATGGTGCTGGAATATTGAGAATTGGAGGACGGTTAAACAACGCAACTTTGCCATACGACGCTAAGCATCAAATCATTTTACCTAAAAGAGGAAAATTAGTGGAGTTATTAATACATCAAACGCATCAAAATACTTTACATGGACAAACGCAGCTGATGTTGAATATGATTAGAAGACGGTATTGGATTTTAGACGCGCGTAATACTATTAAGCGGGAAATACGCAAATGTGTAAAATGTTTCCGGGCAAAGCCGCAAATATTAAGCCAATTGATGGGAAGCTTACCAGCACCTAGAGTAAATATGTCCAGTCCATTCACGCATACGGGTGTTGATTACTGCGGTCCAATTGAGTATCGCGACAGACGAGGACGTGGATACAAACTACACAAGGGATACATCGCAATATTCATATGCCTAGCAGTCAAGGCTATTCACATCGAATTCGTCAGCGATTTGTCTACAGCAGCGTTTCTCGCAGCACTGCGTCGATTTATGGGACGTCGAGGACTTTGCAACATATACAGCGACTGCGGTACTAATTTCATCGGAGCTTGCGCGGAATTGCGACGCATCGTGAAAGGAAACACTCATTATGCTGCAGAAGTACTCGCCAATGAAAATATCATTTGGCATTTCAACCCTCCTGCTTCTCCACATTTCGGTGGACTGTGGGAGGCCGGAGTGAAGTCGATTAAACAGCACTTACGTCGAATTGTTGGAGGAGCAGCATTAACTTTTGAGGAAATGTCAACCGTGTTAGTAAAAATTGAAGCTTGCCTCAACTCCCGGCCTTTATACCCTTTATCAGATTACCCCACAGACATCGAAGTGCTCACTCCAGCTCATTTTCTAATCGGAAGAGCAATACTTACACCACCTGAACAAGATTTCACAGCTATAAAGGTGAATTATTTGGATAGATGGCAGTATGTTCAACGTTTGACACAAGACTTCTGGAACAGATGGAAAATTGAATATTTGAATCGCCTGCAATCACGTCCGAAATGGCTTAACAAAGAAATAAACCCGCGTGTTGGTGATATTTGTATATTAAAGGACGAAAGAGTGGTATCCTATAAATGGCCGTTAGCGAAAATAATTGAACTTCATCCTGGAAAAGATTCATTAGTGCGAGTGGTTTCCGTGTTCTCAAATGGAAAAATTTATAAACGACCTATATCAAAAATCGCGTTACTGCCGATCACAACAAGAACTTGAACTTCATTATTGAATTAATAACGTATAAAATATACTTATGAAATTCGGACTGTAATATCAAGTATTAACGATAAACTAATGAATTGATGAATTGATTAACCCGTTCGAGATAAATGCAGAGACAACACTTGGAATAAACAAAAAAAAAACAAAACAATTGACATCGAATTAATAATAATTGAATCAAATGAATTAACCTTAATTTAAAGTATGCATAGTTATCTCAATCTCTGTTCAACGTCTTTATACCATACCAAACCCTGTTCCCTAATTTCCTTCCAATCTTTTGTTCGAGGTGGCGAGTCAGGGCGCCACGTTAATATAACCCTTGGTTGCTGGATGTTATGTGTCTGTTCGGAGTAAATGCCACAGGCAACACTAACATCTTTAACGTATGGTTCTCGACTCCAGTAATCCATAATTTTTCTGGACTATAACGCATATACTTAACGGACCAATGTATCAACAAGGAGTTTATGATCGGTAATTCAATATCGATGTAAAACATTATTATGCATATATTTATAGGTGGTAATCCTGATCCTGTCGGACCAGCGGGGGAGGAAGTTCAACAATGAATTGACGTTGTCACTTTGACAACGGAGACAGATGGGCAGATGAGTAGATGGCAGATGGGAGACAAACAGCTGATCGGAGAATTTAATGCTGTGTTTTAAAATGTAAAATTGGATAGTGGGAATTCAAAAACCAGTAATTGTTCAAAGCTGGAATATACCGAAATTTTCACTATCCAGTTATTTTTCAAAAAGTAAAAGTTAGAATAGAAATTGGAAGTAAAAGTTAGTACATCGTCAACCTTGAAACCGTTCGAATAGCAAATCGTTTTCGAAATTAGAAAATAGTAAGAATTTGAAATCGTGTCGTTTAAACCAAGTATTTAACCGAAAAATAGAAAGTATTAGAATTTGAGATTAGAAAGTGTGTTGGAAATATTAAAAATTGAATAAATTGGTGAACTGAACTTGCTTTGGTGTTTTTAATTTAACCGGGAATTTTCATAAGGTGAAATTTTAAGATTCGAAAGAAACAGGATCATCTTCAGATGCACTGAAAAAACACATAGCGCCAGATGCCATAATTTATAGACTTCTGGTGCCATGTACATAGTTGATTTTGGTCGATTTGTGATAAAATATAACGCCACAGGCCATAGTACATAGGAGCAGACGATATGCTTATAGCCCTTCACGCCATATACTATAGTCCTCCACATCGCCTTTGCGTCGTGTCTTAATTTTGAAATAATAAAAATTTGGAAGTGAAAGCATTCAACCTTCGAATATCCTAAAAAATGCCCGTTTCTTACAATAAAACCAATCTGTATACAATGTTTATGCTTTATCTACACGTTCAAAGTAAAACTTTGGAAATTTCATGTCGGACAAGAACGGTAACCCTTTCCCAGTTAACCTATATTTTTAGCATCAAAAACTTCTGTTCACAGGAACTCACGAACCAATAATCAGATACAGCTGAAATTAACAGAATGCGTTGTACTTAAGTAGGACCAGGTCTGATAGAAGCGATTTTGAATTGTGGGCAACTCTGTGCCAGTGGTGCCCTCTTGAATAATTACAAAGAAAAAAAACTGCTTTTTGCCGCATGAAATGTGAATAAGTTACCAGATTTTCATGAAATTGACACAGTAGCTGAACCTTACTCTAAACCCTGTTTGGTCGAAATTTGGCTGAAAAATTCGATTGGTGCTGCCAGCTATAGTAAGTTTTGTGTCTTTGGTTTTGAAAATTCGCTCAGGAAAATAAAACTGTTTGCCCTATAACTTCCAGTGCAGTCATGAAATCAATACGAATTTCATACAATTATTGGAACCTATTACAGGCATTATTCAGGCCAAATTTGGTTGAAAAGCCACGATAGGGTTGCCAGCTATTGTTGGTTTTGTGTTTGTTTGCAATATCTTTATTAAGCGATTTTATCGTGGAATTTTCAAATGGTAATGATATTGTAGTGACAATTACAGCATATATAAATTATTTGAGAAAACTCGCTGCAAGTAACCCTAAATTTCTTAATGCTCCCATAACTTCAAATATAATATAACAACGTGAAGCAGTTGTGGTATATTCGTGGCTTTGATACTGGCAAAAGGTTGCCAGCACGAGTCGGTTGTGCTAGTTTTGTATCAATAAATGCTTATAGTTAGAAATCATACCGGAAACATTTACAATGAAAATAAATAACCAATGTTTCAATTCCCAAAGTTCTGCAAATTTTTCGGATCGCAGCCCCAAACACCATCTTTAGTTACAGTGATGCAGGCACTGAGCATTTTCTTCATTTTGTGAAATAAGCAACTGATAACGAATATAATTAACCCGTGTTTTGCTCTCATAAACGTTGAAATTCATGCCAGTGGTAATATCTGAAACCTTCTACCATAGGAATTATAATGCATTCTTGAGACCAAAGTAAAACGTGACGTTTGAAACAGTTTGGCCGTAATAAGCAGCTCATGTGGTGGAATATGCACTCAAAACCTGAACGATTCTTCTACTGTTCTTCAAACATGAGTGTTTCTAGCGGTTCAGGTGCGCTAGATTTTTTTCAATTTTCGGACATTTCGTTTTGCTTAATTGAATGTCATTTTGAGATGTTATTAGGAAAGAAAGAGACTTTTGTCCGATTAATTGGGAGAGTGATAATGTGAAATAGAGAGTAATTTAAATTCAAAAATCGCGGTATCTGGGCGTTGAAAATTATATTTGTTCCATTATAATACGCCTGCAATTCTAGTAGTTCGTAAATATGTTCGCTTGATATGAGGTGCGTTTTTTGTTTTGCAAGAAAGGAGTGACTTTGTACAAGTTCCGTATGGCTTAGAATCTGTTTCGAAACTATATTAAGTTTAGCAAGAATAATAGCCTACGCTATGTTAGTTAAATGATTACTTAGCAGATCGATGTTGTAGTTAATCTGCGTAAGAAACTCTAAATATCGGATATGATCATTATCAGTTCTATTTTCGTTCTGCATTTGACCTAGGGTATGATTCAAATAGTTTTTAATAGTAAGCTGCTGTGCATTTATATGATTTGTGATATTATCGAAACGTTGTACCATATTATTATTGATTGCGATTTGTTGATTCAGACTCAATTTGAGGGTTTTTTCATTAATAAATTTTATCTTAAACATTTTTTCAGGCTCTCAACCGTTTTTGCGGTAGATGGCGATGAGTCCGCAGCACTCAGCAATACATAATATAATGCAAGGTTAACCGTGGATATATGTGAATACTACCTTGAATTTTGAATTATTTGTATTATATATCAGTTAATACATTGTATTCAATAACATTTTACATATTTTTAACATATTCATTTAATAATATTTACCTATTTTGTGGGGAATTAACAACTCATTAGATGAAATACTTATTGCATATGTAAATTTATTGAAAGTAGATTTTAGGTAGAAAAATAATTTAGTATTTTATCTTTAAAATGTGTATGTTTTTAGATTTTGAATAATATATTATGCTTATTATATGATTATATATCTTAAAGTTTTATGAATTTATTCAAAGTAAATTTTGAGTAGAAATAAAACGAGTTTATATATTTTAATGCTACCTTTATTCAGCAGCTCTACATTTCTTACGATTTAAATTTAATTGCAGTGAAAATCTATAAATCTTTAATAATTTAAAGAACCAAAGTATTACTTTTCTTCTTCGTCATCGTCATCTTCTGGACGTTTGGGAATTTCAGTAACATTGTCATCATCTTCGTTGCCTTGAATTGGTGTTTCCAGACCTTCCTGAATTTCAGGGTCAAATGCACTCTCTTGCTCACAGTCACTTTGCAACAGGGAACGAAAAAAAACCTTATGGTACCGTACCTTAGTGTACTGTACCGTACATTTTTAACGCCGTACCCAGCAAACACAGCACTACTTCTAAAGTGCTGCAGAAGTCGTGAGTAAACCCGTGAATGCTTTTAATGCTAGAGATAGCATTTTACCCCAAAATTCACCTATTTACTTCATATTAGCCGCGTACGTGTAATATGTTTTGTTTCGTGGTTGGTCGTTTCCATCCCACAAATAGGAAAAGGACAAACGATAGGAATAGAAGGAGTGCAAAAGCACTGCTATACTGCTGCTTAAGTGGTGAAACAGCAGCACGTAAAATGTACTGCTGTACTACTGCCTTAGAAGCAGTATAGCAGGACATTGATATGGCTGCCCAGCTATAATATCACCAATAGTATATTCGCATTACTTTGCATTCATGCCATCACATTTGCATTACTTTGTATTCATGTCATCTTTAATTAGAGCAAAAAAGACCTATTTGAATGATAAATTTCAAAATATTTCACGTATCGCTTGCGAAGTATGACTGACGCTTGGCGTATGGGCAACTCGATTTGATTTTTGGGAAACGATTTGAATTGCACCATCTGGTCACCAGTTTGGCAGTAGTGCAGCAGTACTTTATATTCATTGTAAATAGGGAACCGTAAATATATAAGAGATTCATCAACTTGTCGGAAAACTACAACAACTAGACAGCCTGTTCAGGAGTTTAGCAGTAGTACAGCAGCATGTATAATCATTGAGAAATAGAAAATATAAATACTCATTAGAAAATGTGTCAACACATGGAAAAGTTTTTACAACTGTATGCGAAAGTGCTGAACGCAGGTTTGCTGGGGTACGCAAACACATCCACTACAAAAGGTACACATACCCTACCTCATTCTATAATGTTTGCATACATGTACACAACCGATATACCGAACGAAACAGACACGATGCAAATGTACGCTACGATTGAATACTGTAATGTACAAAGTACACAAACTTTATCCTCTACAATACAGAATGTGTACACCTACACAACCCGTAGACAAACGAAATACACTAAACGTACCGTACGGTTAGTGTACTTTTGCGGTTCATTTATATGACCTGGGAAAAAATTACAGATAAAAGTGATAATGCCGTAGCCGAAATGAATTGATTATGCTCTCCTGTGAAGTTCAATATTTTTGACTCAGTGCTTTCACTTTAAAAGTGTTTTTCCTTTTCGTGTAAATGAAGCGCAAAAGTACACTAAACGTACGGTACGTTTAGTGTATATCGTTTGTATACGGGTTGTGTACGAGTACACATTCCGTATTATAGAGGACAAGGTTTGTGTACTTTGTACAGTATAGTTTTCAATGATAGCGTACATTTGCATCGTGTCTGTTTCGTTCGGTATATCGGTTGTGTACATGTACGCAAACATTATAGACTGAGGTAGGGTATGTGTACTTTTCGCGTACACTACGCTTAAGGTACGGTATTTTTTCGTTCACTGCTTTGCAACGAAACAACATTGAGGCAAGCTTCCCCATTACAATGGCCACAAGCTTAAGTGGACTGCAGCCCCAATTTTCTACATCCGCACCGTGCACCACATACAATTACAAAATAGAGTATTCAGTAATTCATCGGGAGCTGATGGTAATGTTGTTGTCTGTGGCTCCAGGAGCCCATTTTGGAGCGCCCAACCCCATTTCTGCAGTTCGAAATCATGCCCTAACCATTTTCGAACTTGGTCATAGACGCCGTTTATATGCTGATGAGCTGCTGCACTTATCGGTGGAAGATTAGATAACTGGACAGGTTTATGAAGTTTTGTAGATCTAATGAACAGAGTATATCGAAGATGACCGATATTTTCCTCAGATTTTGGAGCATTGTATATCGCTAGTAAGATCCGATTGCCACTATCGTATTATTGTTGGACACGGCAGTTCTCTTGTAGAAAAACTTACATATAAAATAAAAAATTTACATATACAATAAGTATTCCATTTAACAGGTAAATATTATTAAACGAATGTATTAAAAATATGTAAAATGTTACTAAATACAGTAACTGATATGTAATACAAATAATTCAAAATTCAAGGTAGTATTCACAGATATTCACGGTTGACCTTGCATTACAGTACGTATGGCTTAGTGCTGCGGACTCATCGCCATCTATCGCAGCAACGGTTGAGCGCATGAAAAAATGTTTAAAATAAAAATTATTCAAATTGTATGCTCTACAATTTTCATAACATCATTGAAGCAATACACTGAAAAAAATTCACATGGTGCCCAGAGCTATGTAACAAAGCGCATTATTTATGGCCCCATACGCTATGTACATAGTACTCTGAGCTATGCAATATGGCTCCCCGCGCCATAATGTCAGAATCTACATAGCGCGTGGTCCTATGTAACATGGTGCAGCATTTATGGCCCCACACGCTATGTACATAGTACCATGAGCTATGGAGTATGGCTCCCAGCGCTATAATAACATGGCACAGAAATGATGGCCCCACACGCTATATTACATAGTGCCATGGGCCACGTAATATGGCTCATGGCACTCCAATTATAACTCGCAGCCATACTGTGTCAGAAGACGTATAAATGTCAGCAAGCTTCTTGAGTATAGGAGAGGAACAGTCAGCCGTGAGCCGCCATGTAGAGCACACGCAAAAGACAATTCAACAAACAGCAATTTTAATTGCTACCAAGCCGAGCGTATAATTAACTTGGAACTAGCAGAAAACCAGCTGTATTCTACATCACAGGTAAATTATTCGTGGGGCGGCATCACCGAAAATAGAGATAGGGACGTTTCGTTTATATCGATTGGACGAGCCGATAATTAAGCAGAGAGTAAGCCGTTTCCTTTTCCTACGCATCAGGTAGAAATTCGTGGTACGACATCGTAGAAGACGACTCGATTACTTCGTGTGGACCGAATCAAGCGTAAAAGTTAGATTTAGTTTTCAGCATATGTACTGGCGTTGCTGTTCAAGTATTTTTCTATTTAGTTTCTTTTTACTTCTTTCATAAAAATCAATTAATTTCTTTAATATATCAAAGAGGCTAGAAAACTTAAAAAGAAGGCAAACCCATTTTCCCAAACCCGTAGGCTAGGATTAGCTAAAATGAGCAATATAGACATGGATACACCCCCCGTTGCTTCAGATTTACAGCACGGACCCCCTTACAATCAATCAGCACAGTTTCAATCCGAGATATCAATGAAATTGAGCATGCTGCTAGATGAGCTAAAGAAAACTCAAGAGGAACTGGCTGAGCAACGACGTCTCAATGCCGACCTAATCAGGCAAAATAATGAGTTGCTTAGCAAACTTAGCCAGAAGGTTGTGAAAAACAACAAATCCAAATCTCCAAACCTAAAAAGAAGAAGGCTTCAAACCTCCTCATCGGAGACAACCTCTTCCTTCAAATCGGAAAAAGCCATTTTTTCGGGCACAGAAGATTCTTCAAGCTCAGAGGACAGTTGTCCTCTGTCAGTGTTCCTGGAATGCCAGGAAATGACCGATGAACTTCACACAACCAGCCCAAAGCCATCAAATAAACAAAACAGCTCAGTATCAAATTCCCTCTCAAATGAAGACTTTCCTTCTCTAAATCCAACAAATCAGCTTAAAAAAACAATCACCTCTAAACCTTCGGCAGCACCGAAAAGAGTAGATTCTCCACTGAATCCTCGGAATCCCATTCCATCCGATGAATCAACAGAAACCCCGAAGGTTGTTCCAATTATTCTTCGCCAGCCTTCGCCGCAAATGGACAGGGCTAGCACGAGTGCTAAAACAACGAAACGCCGAGTTTGCTTCAGCAAAGAGAGTCTATATAGGCATACAAATCATGCCAAAAACCCCTATCGACCATAAGAAAAATACCAAAATCTTCACGGAACTCAAAGTGCAGTACCATACGTACTCCCTACCAGAAGAAAAACAACTTAATGTTGTAATTAGAGGCCTTTACGGACTCACCACCCAGGAAATCAAAATAGACCTACAAAGACAGGGCTTCAACCCAATAGAGGTATTTTATCTAAAAACCAGGAAGGACCCCCCCAAGTTTATCAAAGTTCTTCTTCCAAGGGAAGAAAAACTTATTTACAATATTCAGGCCATCTGCCACCTAGTCTGCCAAGTCGAGGCTCAGAAACCGAGAGCCGGCCAAGGGCAATGCCACAACTGCCAACAATTTGGCCACTCTTCCAACAACTGCCACGCACAATCCCGGTGCGTTAAGTGTGATGGACTCCATCACCACACACACTGTGATAAACATCCGGAACAAAAACCGAGGTGTGTTAACTGTGGCGGGGAGCAACCCGCAAGCTATGGTGGTTGTTCTAAAAACCCCAAAAATATTAAAAAATCCTTCGCTCAAATAGCCCGAGCTAATTCTAGCACAGCCCATCCAGCGGCTGTCCCTACTAACCTACCAAAACCTCAGTTGAAAGCCACAAATCCTCCAGAGCAAATGGGGCAGTTCCTGGAAGTCATGCAAGTCCAACTTCATTCAATGATGAAGGACTTAATAGAAAAAACTCTAGCGCACCTAAACCGCTAGAAAACTAATTTTCGAAGAAATTGTCTTTGACTGACAAAAAAGTGTGGAAAGACGTAATACACTGTTTTGAAGAATCATATCAACCATTCCTTATCCAAAGCAACAAAACTCAACTATAACACAAATGATGAAAATGTTCAGTGCTGGTAACACTTTCCGAACGAAGCAGCAATAAGTTTACCATAACAAGCTCATACTTACATCAACTTATCCTTTGAATTTCGTTCTCATCGCAGGATTTCATCGAAAGTTTCAGCGGTTAAACGTTGTCTGAGGCTGCCATCCGAAAACTGTTCAAAACTCGGAAAATTTAAAAATTGATTCCTTATTTTTATTGCAAATGCTTTGCATATGAGAAAGTTATTTGAAGCATCTGTTGGTGCAATATTAACGGAAATGGCACATTGCTGGTTAGCCTGTATCAGCAGCAGAGCAAAATACATACCAAATCTGCTTCACGTTAAGTTAAACCAAAACAGTAAATTTCGTTTCGATTGAATAACTGCGCTGGAAGGTATACGGGTGAAAAGAATTTTAGGGTTACCACCCTCAAAACTTTTCAAATTTTTAAAACGTTAATATTTGTTTTCATTGCAGGATCATTCTCAATTGGAAATCTAATGACATAATCGCTCAGTAAAGAAATTCCACAAAATTACAAAAAGGGTCATAGCTGGCAGCCCTTTCATGATTTTCCTACGAAATTCCTACGACCTTTACTTCACGTTAAGGTCCATTTACTGCATGAACTTCGTTTTGATTTCTACACTGGACCGGAAGTTATAGGGAAAAAAGCTTTATTTTGCTGAGCAAATTCGCAAGATTTATGAAACAAAAAACACCATAGCTGGCAACTCTATTCTAATTTTTCAACCAAATTTTCACCAAATATTACATAGAGTAACAACCAAGTATTGTGTAAATTTTGTTAAAATCTGATGGCTGAATCGGAAGTTATAGGCCAAAAAGATGTTTTTTTCTGTTATTTTTGAAGATGGTACCACTGCCACAGGGTTGCCTGCATTTCAGAATCACTTCTATCAGACCTGGTCCTAGCTAATACCAACATAACTTGTAAATTTCATTATATTCGGATTATCCGGTCGTCAGTTCTCGTGAACAGAACTTTCGAGTGCTGAAAATAGAGGTAATTTGGTGATAAGTTGCCGTTCTTACGCAAATCGGAATTTTGAAAATTTTATCTTGACATGAAGGACAAAGGATAAAATTTATCAAAGATTTGAAATTTTTGTCAAAAGTTAAAAATTTTTCAGGAAGGTAAATGATTTGAAGGATTTTTTTTTCAGCAGCCTGCCACAGCTACAGGGGTACTCGCTTTATGCTGAAAATCTACATGTGCCAAATTTTTGTCAACATCAATACGCTCTGTAATTTTCACAGTGATCCTTTATTTTTCTTACAAGTAATGACAAATCAATATTTAAAAAAAAATCCTTGCCTACTTTTAGGCACCCTGCACCCACACACGGCTCAAAATTTCCAATTCTTTATCATAGACAAGCTTAGAACATAATTAATTTCTATTCCCAATACTTTTCTTTACCAAAAATTTACACTGCTTGGTATATAGGAGTTCCTCAAAATTCACTAAAACGCTCGCCGCCGCCAAAAAATTTAGGATATCTGAATTTGAGAAAGTCATGGACCTACCTACTATATGCATCTACGTTCTCCGAAAATTTCAGCTCAATCGGATCGGCCACTCCAGAGATTATCTGCCTTAATCATTTTGCTGATATATATATATATATATATATATATATATATATATATATATATATATATATATATATATATATATATATATATATATATATATATATATATATATATATATATATATATATATATATATATATATATATATATATATATATATATATATATATATATATATATATATATATATATATCTATATATATATATATTTATATATATATTTATATAAATATACATGTATATATATATATATATATATATATATATATATATATATATATATATATATATATATATATATATATATATATATATATATATATATATATAAACTCTACGCACCTGAACCGCTAGAAAACTAATTTTCGAAGAAATTGTCTTTGAGTGACAAAAAAGTGTGGAAAGACGTAATATCCTGTTTTTTAGAACCATATCAACCATTCCTTATCCAAAGCAACAAAACTCAACACATATAATTCAGTGCTGGCAACACTTTCCGAACGAAGCAGCAATAAGTTTACCATAACAAGGTCATATTCAAATCAACGTATCCTTTGAATTTCGTTCTCTTCGCAGGATTTCATCGAAGGTTTCAGCGGTTAAACGTTGTTTGAGGCTGCCATCTGAAAAATGTTCAATGCTCGAAAAATTTAAAAAAGAATTCCTTATTTTTATTGCAAATGCTTTGCATATGAGAACGTTGTTTGAAGCATCTGTTGGTGCAATATTTACGGAAATGGCTAATGCTGGTTAGCCTGTATCAACAGCAAAGCATAATACATACCAATTCTGTTTCACGTTAAGTTAAACCCAACCAGTAAATTTCGTTTCGATTGAATCACTGCGCTGGAAGTTATACGGGTGAAAAGAATTTTAGGGTTACCACCTTCAAAACTTTTCAAATTTTTAAAGCGCTAATATTCGTTGTTAATTTTCATTGCAGTATCATTTCCATTTGGAAATCTAATGACATAATCGCTCAGTAAAGAAATTAAACAAAATTACAAAAATGGTCACAGCTGGCAGCCCTTTCATGATTTTGGTACAAAATTTCTATGACATTTGGTTCACATTAAAGTCCGTTTACTGCGTGAACTTCGTTCTGATTTTTATACTGGACCGGAAGTTATAGGGAAAAAAGCTTTATTTTGCTGAGCAAATTTGCAAGCTTTATGAGACAAAAATCAACACAGCTGGCAACTCTATTCTAATTTTTCAGCCAAATTTTCATCAAATGTTACATAAAGTAAGATCCAAGTATTGGATGAATCTAGTCAAAATCTGATGGCTGAATCGGAAGTTATAGGCCAAAAACCGGTTTTTTTTCTGGGTGATATTTCAAGATGGTACCACTGGCACAGGGTTGCCCGTATTTCAAAATCACTTCTATCAGACCTGGTCCTAGCTAATACCAACATGTCCTGTAAATTTCATTATGATCGGATAATCCGGTCGTCAGTTCTCGTGAACAGAACTTTCGAGTGCTGAAAATAGAGGTAATTTGGTGATGGGTTGCCGTTCTTGTGCAAATCGGAATTTTGAAAATTTTAATTTGACATGATGGACAAAGGCTAAAATTTATCAACGATCTGATTTTTTTGTCAAAAAGCAAAAATTTTTCAGGAAAGTCAATCATATGAAGGTTTTTTATTCAGGAGCCTGCCGTAGCTACAGGGTTACCCGCACTATCTTAGAAATCCACATGTGCTAAACTTTGGTCAACATCAATACGCTCTGCAAATTTCACGATGATCCATTGTTTTTCTTAGAAGTTATGACAAATCGAAATTTGAAAAAAAATCCTTGCCTACTTTTAGGCACCCTGCACCCACACACGGCTCACATTTTCCAATTTTTTATCATAAACAAGCTTAAAACATAATAAGTTTTCATTACCAATACTTTTCTTTAACAAAACTTTACACTGCTTGGAAATATAGGAGTACCTCAAAATTCACTAAAACGCTCGCCGCCGCCAAAAGGTTTAGAATATCTGAATTTCAGAAAGTTGTGGACCTACCTACTATATACATCTACGTTCTCCGAAAATTTCAGCTCAATCGAATCGGCCACTCCAGAGATTATCTCCCTTAATCATTTTGCTGATATATATATACATATATATATATATATATATATATATATATATATATATATATAAAGAAATATGAATTTTCGGCGAAACGAGTTTAATACTATTGTTCTTCGAACATTCTAGGCATGTTTTAAACTAAGAAATCTCCAGCGGTGTATCAATCATCTAAATGAATAGAGATGATCGAATTTCTATAGTCACTTGGAATGCGAATTCCATTCTCAACAAAAAAGGTGAGTTGATGCAATTCCTCAGTGAGCGGAGGGTTGACATCCTACTCATTCAAGAAACATTTTTTAAACCAAGTAATCAGTTTCGTCTCCCAAACGACCATGTGTACAGAGACGATACATTGACAGGCAGTGGAGGAGGCACTGCTATTCTTATAAGAAGACATATCAATCATCACGTATTAGACTGCCCAACCCTAAATGGTATGGAAGTTACTGCAATTAAAGTGCACTCAAACTTACTAGATTTTACTGCCATCGCCGCATATAGACCTTCCAATGCACAACATTTTGCAGAAGACTTGAGATCACTTTTCGTTCTTGAAGGTCCCATCTTCATCGGAGGAGATCTCAATGCACACAATCGCCACTGGGGATCTATTAAAAATAACCTCGCAGGTAGAGAACTGTTTAAATTTGCAGAAGAGTCTGCATGCTGCCTTCACATCCCCGAGGAGCCCACCCACTTCGGAACAATGCACAGTCACATATTAGATATCGGAATATCCAAAAACATCCCTCAAAATGTCCAGATCAGTGTTCTAGACGAACTGCCATCGGACCACAAGCCCGTACTCCTCCAAATTTAGAACATTTTTGTCATCTCTCCGATAAAAGAAAAACTTTGCACCAACTGGCAAGCATTTCGTGTCTCCCTGGCTAATGACAACAGTTTCACCACACCTAAAACTGCTCAAGACTTAAATAATTCTATAGAAACCCTTACCAAGTGCATTTCCCAAACAAAAGACAAGTATACGTCTACAATCCCAATTAAGGATAAACAAGATCCTTACGAGCTCCCACACTCTATCAAAATTCTCATTAGAAGGAGAAATCAAATTAGGAGACGCGCCAGAAGTACGGGAGACCCACGTTTACGCAAAGAGGTAAACCGTTTAACAAACGTTATACGCGATCAAATCAATCGTTTCAAAAATGAGCAATGGAAACTTTTTATGAAAAGTATGGAGACCAGTAGTGACTCATTCTGGAGGTTGTCCAAATATTTCAGGACGAAAACCAAACCCTCCATGCCTCCCGTCCATGGAACGACTGGTCTGAAATTTAGCGATTCAGACAAAGCCGAAGCATTTGCGGATACCCTTGAACTGCAATTTCAAGAAAACTACTCCTTAGACGACGATCTACAAAACGAGGCACTCATGGATCAAGCTACTCTGAGAATCATAAAATCAAGGACCCCAAGAAAAGACATCATTCCCCCCACTAGTCTAGAGGAGGTAAAAAATCTGGTACGCTTTATCAACAAGCGTAAAGCCCCAGGCCCCGATAAAATTACCAACCTTTGCATCAGTCACATACCTGATAACGTCTTACAGAATCTAGTAGACATCATAAACTGCATTTTCCGTCTGAAAAAATATCCAAATTGCTGAAAACTAGCCACAATAACTGTCCTACCTAAACCCGGTAAAGATTTGACATTCCCTCAAAACTGGAGGTCTATTTGCCTTCTCTCATCTCTGGCTAAAATAACTGAGCACATCTTTCTCTCTCGACTAAAGGAGATAGTTCAACTCAATAGCATCCTGCCTGATGAACAATACGGTTTCAAGTCGCAGCATTCTACCGAGCTCCAACTATCCAGAGTCCCCCAACATATTAGAACAGGGTTCAACAGACGTCATTCCACAGGTCTAGTTATGTTCGATGTAGCCAAAGCTTTTGACAAGGTTTGGCACGCAGGTCTGATAGTCAAACTAGATAGTCTACGAATTCCCAAATCACACTCACAACTTATTGGCTCCTTTTACATGGAAGAACCTTTCAAGTAAAAATAGAAAGACACCTCTCCTCAAAGCGCCACATTCAAGCTGGCGTACCTCAAGGCTCACCTCTCTCACCAATTTTGTATATTCTGTACACCGCGGACATCCCACGTTTAAATAGAACGAACATATCTCTGTTTGCAGACGACACATGCATCTTTTACTCCTCAAAGCAAGCACATTCTATCACTACTAATCTACAAAACACAATTGACCTCCTCTTAGAATACTTCCAAAAGCACCACATATCGCCATAAAACGAGCAACCATAAAGAGTACCATTAAATTCCTAATCCCACTTATCAACTCCAGGAACTTTAATATGACAAACCGAGCCCTCCTCTACAAACAAGTCATAAGACCACAACTACTATATGGTTGTGCAGCTTTCGGTCAAACGACCAAAACCAAAATTTAAAAATCTCCAAGCAGGTCAAAACATCGCCTTAAGAATGATCTTTAATATTCCAAGATATGTTAGTAACTTAGATATACATAAAGACTTGAGATTAGAATCAGTAAAAAATACACCCGCGACAGAGCTCTTAAACTTTTCGAAACTGTCGACAGACATCCAAACAGGTCCCTAGATATTCTGAAACTCCCAAACAATCTTTATCGTCCCATTTATCCTAGCCTAAGGCAACTTATAGAATAAAGCGGAAACGCCAAATTTTCAAATTAAAATGAATAAAGAGTAACGCCAGCTACATTATTGGAGCTAAATAATGCTCACAGCCACGAATGGAGTAAGAGTGCAAAAACAGCACTAGCTCCAAGCAGACCACAGTTCACAGTCAGAGCATAGGAGAGGATATGGTCTTTGATGTCATATATCCAACGGGAATTTCATCGATAGAATTCCATCACCAAAAATCAACTGCTCTACCTCCAGATGCTCAGACCTGAGAAGGTTCGTGGCCTTTTGTTGGATGCGAACAGGATCATCTTCAGATGCACTGAAAAAACACATAGCACCAGATGCCATAATTTATAGACTTCTGGTGAAATGTACATAGTCGATTTTGGTCAATTTGTGATAAAATATAACGCCACAGGCCATAGTACATAGCAGCAGACGCTATGCTTATAGCCCTTCACGCCATATACTATAGTCCTCCACGCCATGTATTATAGTCCTCCACGCCATGTACTATAGTCCTCCACGCCATCTGCATGGCGTGGAAGACTATGTTACATGGCGTGGAGGACTATAGTACATGGCGTGGAGGGCAAAAAGTATAGCACGTGCTCCTATGTACTTTTCGCCATGTATTGTGGCGTGTGGCGCTATATTTTATCACAATCCCCAAATCGACTATGTACATGGCGCCAGAAGTCTATAAATTATGGCGTCTGGCGCTATGTGTTTTTTCAGGGTAAAAACCAAGATAATCGCAAAAAACTGCTTTTTCTCACCTTTGACCTTGAATAATTTACGACGCAGACACGACATTTTATGAGACTTTTGAGGCAACTTTGAAGACCCCAAAATGAAGGTATAAACAAAAATTCAGCTAATTATCTCTCAGTCCGAGGTTGACCCCTTTTTTATGCTAAAATGACCCTCCAATTCTGTTAACTACTAACGTCGAGTTTCTTGGGAACTATCCACAGAGGATACCTCCATGGATAGTAACTAAGGTGGATTATCCCTTACTCGAGCATGATTGTTATTTGCTCCCTCACTTCGTCATTGTGGATAAAAGGATAACGAAAGGATTTTGTATAGATGAGCAAATCATCTATCGTCCTTATTTCGTGCTTTACCTCGTTGGTAAAGGAAAGTTTATCGCCTTCTTTGAAGAATCTCTCTTCATACTCTTTACAGATCTTGTATAGAGTTTGTTTCTCTTCGGAATTCAAATGGTCCACTCGCGGGGATTCTATGATGTTACTAATTTACCTATCTGAGCCTCGTATATTAAAATTGTTAATGTCGGTAAAATTTTCGTTGAAAAATTCCTCGACTTTCAGAGGTTAGTCTAGATAAAGATTTTTTTCATCGTTAGAATTGTTGACTGCTTCTACTCAACTATACCAGTCTTAAGCAAGGTTCTGGGATAATAAGTTCGGAACCGATTTTTGTACGCTTGATGTAGATATCCCCATTTGATGTAGATATCCCGCACTATATATTTGAAGCGAGGAGGAATAACATATTTACCGGAAGTTAAATTTGGTTTGAAATGTAAAAGGATAACTGAATTCCTTGTAGTCTGTATTTTATTCACAAGATCCACTGTAATTCCAATTGATGTCTTTGCGTCAAGTCTTATCAGTCCGTCAAAGTAACCGTGGAATTTAAAAGCGAGAAACCGTGTGAAACCTGGTGTTTGGAATTTATTTAAAATTGTGGTAATATTTATTGGCTTTATTTCTTTTATATCGTTAGGATGTATAAATTCTGGGTTCACAAATGATGAAAAAGAACCCGTATCTATAAAAAAATTGAATGTTTTACCAAAAGGAGAATATATATTTACATACGGGACAATGAATCCATTTTTTTACGTCTGAGTATCCTGTTGATTTTCCGAGGCAGACTGTGGAAAATTTTCAGCTATCTCACATTCTCTTGTTTGAGAATTTTCAGGTTCACTTTGATAGTCGTAATAATTATCGAGGTTTAATACGGGTGGGAGTTCTGGATATGAATCGGGTTAATAATTTTCATAGATATTGGCATAGTGGTTAATTTGCTCTACATTAAAACTACTGTTTTCGCAAGTTAAATAGTTCTTTACTTCTAAAATTCGGTGGGCCAGTGGACCTGAAAAAGTTATTACTATTATTGTTATTATGGCGAATTTGTAGATTTGGCTTAAGGTGGTATGATGAAGTATCCATTGGTTCAGGTTTTGGTTTGTTCTGCTGTTGAGTTTGGCTAAAATAGGGGTTTTGCTGAAAGTTATTCCTTAATGGTTGGCTTCCAAAAGGTGTATTAATCTGTTGACGTTGAAAGTGAAATGGTCTGGAATTTTGCTGGAACGGATTTGTCTGAAAATTAAATTGCTGCTGTGGAGAGTTGTAAGGAATTCCTAAAGGTTGCTGTGAAAAGCTGAACGGCCTAGTCAAATTCGGTTGTGTAAAACTAAAATTATTCCCTTGAGGGTAGAGCAAGGATTTATGTGTGTTAAAAATGATTTGTGTTGGGGGTCGTTTCTTTACTCTCTGGGAAAATGAATTAGCTTGATTATTACTTAGTAGTTGCTGAAAAGTTTTATTGGATTCCGTTTTGGAATAGAACATATACTGTTCTGTATCCAAATGAAAATGCTTCGGCCAATGATATAGGTTTCATGGCACGAATTGCTGAGCCTAGAAGTTCCCTAACACCTGATAGAAAGGCATTTAAACACATTTTGGAATAAAAAGACTTTTTCGGACTTATCACGCTAGCGTCCCTTTAATGGATACTAACATGATTTGTTAAGATGGCAAGTATTTCAACGATTTTGCTGTAAACTTTCTCAATAGTCTCCGTTCGTCTGTCGCATTTTATATAAGTCACGTATAAGTGAAGTCTCGTTCAGTTTGTCCGCGTAGTGAGGTATAAGATGTTCTTTAATAGTATCTTAATTAAGTGTGACTGTGTTAACATTTGTTTTCCCAATTTTCACAATTTGCTGACTGTGTTAACATTTGTTTTCCCATATTGAACTAAACCGTTAAACAAAATCTATTTTCCCCTGATTTAACGGGTATTTTTGACTCCTTACATACTTTCTGCCATATTGTTGAAGTTTTGTGAATACAATAAATTTTAATAACAATCTTAATATGGCAAATACATCTTCATCGCGCAACTACCTTCTTTGTGGAGCCTGTGACAAACCTTTGGATAAGAAGAATTCTGTTGTTTGCGACGGGATATGCAATCGATCATTCCACAATTCATGCATGAAATCTACGCGCAAGTCTTCTAATATTACTTGCAATGAATGCAGCGACATCAAACCATGCCATGTTCTGAGGATGCTTCAACTAACAAACAATAATTTGGAAAGCATGAACGAGCGAAACGAGTCGTTATCTCGAGACAATGCTGCTATCGGGAATATTATTAAGAACTTATCTTTTTCATTAAAACCTATGGTCGATTTAATAGACGACTTACGCGGTCAGCAAGATCAAGTCTTGGCACTATCCTCTAGACTAGATCAAATTGAAGATAAGATGGACTTAATTCTATCTAAAATTAGGAGTGTCGATGTTAAGGCGTCAGCCGTAGCTGACACTGTAGTAGATATTACTGACACGAGTCTAACTTCGTGTTCGATCGACCTAATATCTTCGAAATTAAACGCGATGGAGCATCAACTTGATCGTATCTCAATCTCCCAACCCTCAAAACCTGCATCAAGATCCATTGCCTGCCAGACGGTTCCGGAAAATGAAATACCGACAACTTCTGATAGTGTTGCTACAAAACACAAACCGATTTCTGATAATGTTGGCGCAAAACATAAATCAACTTATAAAATAGCAGATGCAGCAATGAGTGAACGGAAAGCGAATTCAAAAAATAACGTCAAATGTTCAAAATCATCTGCTAATGCGACTTCGAAATCTCCAGTCTCCGCATCTAATGTAGCTAAGAAAACTAGCTCAAAAGCAGTAGATGCCAACATCGTATTAGATCCTCATATAGTATCAAATGATTTGAATATTTTCAACTGCACCCTCAGAGGTGTCACACAACCCAGAGCTATATTTGTATCTAGGCTTGCTCCTGATACCACAGCAGATGACGTGAAGAAAAATGTTGAGGGAATCCTTGAGCATACAAAATCCTTCATCCCTAAGGACTGTGTATCAGTTATTAAGATAGGGAATCGGCATCGTGTATCATCATTTAAAATTATAGCACCAGATTGTTGCTTTGATTCCATTGCAAATAGCCTTTTCTGGCCGCCGAATTCTGTTGTGCATGAATTCATCAACAAACGAATAAGTAAATCAAGTGCTGCAACAAAAAACGGGACGAACTCATCTCAGCACTTTACACCAACGTAAGTGGAATGCGATCTAAACTTAATAAGTTCTATGAGCTGTCAAACTCTGAAGCTTTTGACGTCATTGCGATCACCGAAACGTGGCTTTGTGCAAATATTCACAATGCTGAAATTTTTAATTCGGAGTATACTATTTTCCGCCGGGATAGACATGGAGATCTTACTGACGCTCCTGTCGGAGGTGGTGTTCTTCTGGCGTTTCACAAAAAATTCAAAGTATCTCTAATCGAAATACCGCATGCAAATAATGAATTTATTTGTGCCCAAGTCGAACTGACGTCAAAGAAAATATTTTTCGGTGTCAACTACACGCCACCAAATTCTTCGTATGATGTTTATGCTTCGCTTATACATATTATGCAGCTCATATGCGATCTTGCGGACAATAACGACGACATCGTCTTAATGGGTGATTTCAACCTACCTAGAATAAACTGGTGCCCTTCAGCGGACGGCACTTTCGAAGTTCCGAGCTCTACTTCTATTGGTGGACAACACGATATCAACATTGCAAACGAATTTATATCACTTGGTTTGTTTCAAGCCAATTGCATCCGGAACGCAAATGGAAAAATGCTGGACCTGATTTTTTCGACTGATGCCTCTTCTACTGTGGTGAAACCCCTCACATCATCTCTCATCGACGAAACCGCGCATCATTGTGCACTCAACATTATTTTCGAGCCAAAGTCTAGTAATTACTTATCATCGAGCACATCTGAACTTAAATTTAATTTTAGACGAGCTAATGTTGATCAAATACGTGACTTGCTTGCTAACTATGATTGGTCCTCCGTGTTGCAGGAACCTAATCCTGATAAAGCTACGTTCTACTTCCACATTCGGTTGTTTAGCTGTTTTTTACGGTGCGTGCCAACTACCTTCACTAAAAGCAAGGTTCGTTTTCCTTGGATGTCTCCACAGCTTTGCCATTTAAAAAATTCCAAAAACAAAGCCTGGAAAAAGTTTCGCCTAACTCGCTCAGAGCCTGACTATCAACGTTTTTCCACATTACGAGATCTGCATCATAATGAAGTTGCATTCGCATATCATAGACATACGCAACAGCTTAGATTTAATTTTCAAGCTCAACCTAAGAGATTTTGGAATTTTGTTAATTCTAAGACTTATAACGATGGGTATCCACTCACATTTAAATCTGACGACTCTTATTTTGATGATCCCTTTGATATTAGTAATTTATTTGCTTCCGTTTTCCGTAAAGCCTATCGTACGGACTTTCCTAACTCCAGACACTTTTCACCCTACTTGACGAACTCAACAGTTTCTTCTTTGGAGATGAAGGATTTAAAAATTGACGAGGACACTATTATCACATTTGCTAATAAACTTGACAATAATATAACACCTAGCCCAGATGGCATACCTAATTTGGTCTTGAAATATTGTGTGTCGTCACTACTACCTGTGCTGTCTTATATTTTCAATACATCCTTAAAAACAGGCATCTTTCCTCATTTGTGGAAATACTCCACCGTCACTCCTATATTCAAGAAAGGGAGTCGTAATAACGCTTGCAACTATAGACCTATTGCAAAACTTCCCTGTGTCGCAAAACTTTTTGAAGCCATAGTCACGAATGTTGTAGCCTTTCATTGCAAATCAATTATGGCTCCGTATCAGCATGGTTTCATGAAAGGTCGTTCAACCACAACCAACCTGCTTGAATTTTCTCACCAAATAACCAACTCAATTGAAGCTGGGCTCCAAACTGACTGCGCCTACACAGACTTGACGAAAGCCTTTGATAAGCTTGATATACTTTTAGCTAAGCTTCATTCCTTTCAATTCCCTTACTTGTTTTTAAATTGGGTTGACTCTTACTTGACGAATCGAACTCAACGTGTATCCTTTCGCGGTGCCTTGTCATCTGAAATTAGAACCACGTCTGGTGTTCCACAAGGTAGTCATCTAGGCCCTTTACTGTTCGCCTTATTTATTAATGACGTAGGTTCCATTCTACAGTCATCTTCTGTTCTTCTTTATGCCGATGACGCTAAAATTTTCAAAGTTGTGAGAAACCTTAACGATTGCAATGATTTGCAGCAGGATCTAAACAGATTTGCCAAATGGTGTTCCGATAACAATCTCCTAATTAATCCTGACAAGTGTACGATTATATCTTACACACGCAAAAATAATCCTGTAATCTATGAATACTCACTTTTGAGTACATCTTTAAATAGATCAGCGAAAGTACTCGATTTAGGAGTATTGCTGAATCAATCCTTCACATTTGACGATCACATCGATTCAATCGTTGTGAAAGCTAGCAATGCCTTAGGTTTTGTCAGAAGACGTTCGAAGGAATTCGACGACATTTTTCTAACTAAGACCCTCTTTTGTAGCTTAGTAAGACCTATTGTCGAATATGCAAGTATTGTATGGTCACCATATCAAAAAGTCTACATAGACCAAATTGAGTCAATTCAAAAGAGGTTCTTACGTTTCTGCCTCCGCGGTCTTCCGTGGTATGACCCTTTACGTCTACCTCCTTATCAAGACCGCTTAAATCTTTTACGAATGGATACCTTGGACTCTCGACGTCAAAATTCCAAAATCTTATTTGCCGCGAAAATTTTGGATGGCACCGTTGACTCAAACTACTTATTAAGCCAACTTAATTTTAACATTAATAACAAACGTGTCAGGCGTGTTAACTTTTTGTCGATCCCTCAACATCGGACCAATTATGGTTGCAATGAACCAGTCACTTCAATAAGTAGATGCTTTAACGAAGCTTATTATAAGTTTGATTTTCATTTATCTACAGCATCACTTAAACGAATTCTGTGTAAGAATAATTAATTTTTATTGTATGTGTATAGTCTGCATTAGACGAATTTAATAAATGATTGATTGAAGTGGCGTTCCATCAGCGTTGCCAGATTTTTTTTTTGCCAAGTCGGGATTTTGGAACTTTTTGAATGAAAAAAGCGGGATTCTTTCGTCAAAAGCGGGACATAGTAAATAACCTATATATTCAGAAGTTTTTAAATACTTATCTTTTTATTTGATTTCAAATTGCATTTATGTGACAATAGATAGCAAAAAATAGCCATAGAAAATGTATTTTAATAAAAATTTGATAATTTAAATCAGATTTACCCTATCGTTAAATAGTTAAGTCTTGTTCGTCTTATGAATAAAATAAAAAAAAAAACAGAAATCAAAATCAAAAAAGTTTTATTCATTAGAAAACTATGGCGTTTCAAACAATAGTCTGAGGATTGAGTGTTACAGATTGCAACTTACTATAAGAGAATAATTATTTGTAAGAATTACTTATTCATGATATTTCTGTGAAGATTTAACTTCTTTTAAAGTTTCCTTTTTCTCCTTAATAAAGATGAAGAACTCTTCACAGGATAGCTGTAGATTAAACTGGATGAGTAATTCTGCTTTCATTAAATTTACGGAGCACATATTTCTGGCATCCGACCATTTTAAAATCATCTGGGAAAAAACGCGTTCAGGAAAGCAGTTTGATGTTGGGATACTTAATATGAAAGACACTAGTTTAAACATATTCCTGTTATCTTTTTTTGGAAACTGTTGAAAGAGCTGGTGCCATTGCTATGCGATGGTGGCAGTGGTTTCTTTACAATTTCCCACTAATACGTCCAACGAAGATTTCAACAAGTTAAATTCTTCATATAAGTTATCTAGCGAAATATTGCCTGTCAATTTTATTAAAGATACAGCATTTTCAATCATGTCAAAACTAACTTCACTTTCCAGGTTTATGAATTTAAGTCTAGAAAAAATATTTTCATCTGAAAAATTATAACGTTTGCCCATATATTGTTGGCAATTTGTGTAAAAAAATGTTGAAGTCTTCGATGGCTTTGGTCCGTTCAGATTCAACCAATTTATTTAAAATCTGTTTCGTCTGGTAGCCAAAAAACATCCTTTAGTCTTTGAGCCAGCCTTGAGTGGAAGAGGCATAGTGACTCATGCATTTCTGTTACGGCAATATCATTTCCCTGAGACTCTTTCATTAATGTACCAAAAGCACTCGTCACATTATGAACAAAATGCAAGTAGGCTAGAGTTTTTGTTTCCTCTGCTCTAGAGTAAAAACTCTTTTCAATGGCTTTCGCACATGATTTTCGCTTATCAAAGTAGCTTTTCAGAGCAGGCCAAACCTTGATTACTCTCTCAACAGCAGGACAGAGCGACAGAAATCTTGTATTTACGTGGCGTAATAATTCGACCCAATCCATTTCCGTAGTTTCAAATATCTCCATCAATTCCGCACGACGTTTAGCTGAATGTGAAAAATGGCCGTACATTTTTAAGATGATAGCTTCTACATCGATGTCTAATCTATCACATGCAAATTTGCTCATTTTGGGCAACGAGATTCATGAAAACAATGATTTGAACCAAAGTTTACATTTGCACTGTCAGCACCATATGATGTTACTTGCGACAATTTTAAGTTATGTTTATCCAATGTTTCACAAAGTACCTTCGTTATTTTACCTTCGGCAGTTTCGTCATTACTCTCCACAAAATTTATTAATTTGTTTTGTATTTCTTTGTCCAAACTGAAATATCGTACACATATTGGAAACATTTTCTGGTTTCCTTTATTGCTGGTATCCGTAGAAATCGAAAAAATTAATCTTCTTTTCAATTTTGAATTACGTCCTTCAAAGCTTATTTTGCCAATACTTCACAAACTATTGCTTCACTCTTTGTCCTACCACATTTAACATTCTTAGCTATCTTAGAATCGGCGTACATGAGAGGTAATAACTTTTGAACACAATCCATACTACTGTAGCTTAACGAATGTTTAACGGTGTGATATATAGAAGTAATTTCTGCGGCTGACGTTTTGTACATAATGTCATCGCGATTACGATCAGATGTGGAAGTACCTGGTGCCTGGAAATAGCTAGTTATGTTTCTAGCAGCGTGAGAAATCGTGATCTTCGAGTGACTACCTGTTTTTGAATGCTTCACTATGTCGTTTAATCCAAGATGAGATATAGTAAACTCTTTTTTACACAGTTTACAGTAAACGCATCCGACGTCACAATACACAACCAATTATAATCATTCTGCCAATTTTTACTGTATTTCGTGTGGCGATGTTTTCCTAGTTTGACTTTCTTCTTGGGTGCAATTTGTTCCTGTTCCAAGCAATCCGAAACATCACTATCGATTTTATTCATCTTTAAATTATTCTACTAAGTAAACTCCAGTAATTTACGAACAAAAACACGTACAAGACTTAAACTTATGTTTGCTTAATGTAATTCAACTAAATTACACACGCAATGCAACTCACTACTTGCACGCTGCTTTCCAAGCACTAAAAAAACGGTATTTGTTATTTCTTCGCACGTAATCGTACGTTCTGGCGAAATATAAATTTATAAACAACTGGAAATAAGAAAAGAGCGAAAGAGAAAGAGAAGAAGTCGCGATCACACGCACCGATTGCGTAACGCAACCCTCTCTCTCCCGCACGCTTATCTTTATTACGCGCCGGGCGGGCGGCCAGTCCACACTTGTCTGTGCCAGCTGCCCGCTCTTCCTCAGCACGCTGCACGCACGGTCAAGTTATCCCCGAAAAGCGGGACTGAGCCTGTCCCGCGCGGGACATTTAATTTTGATTAAAAAATCGGGACGTCCCGCCAAAATCGGGACGTCTGGCAACGCTGCGTTCCATACATATTAAGCTTCACGTTATTTAGCACGTAAAAGTAACTAGCCACAACCAGTGCCACTTGTAAACGAAATTATCTCTAGTAATTAATCGATATTCTTAATGGAATCATAGAGAAGTTGACGATTCCCTTCAAATCTTGGGAGATCCTCTATCACGTCAGGAATGCGAAGCGAATTAAATACGTCGACTGTTGTTACGTTATTAGCCTTGGTCGAAGTAATTTCGTCTGAATAAGTATTTTCTTCGAAAGTCGGTTCTAATTTGCAATTATTATCAATTGAACTTAAATCCCAACCACTAGTTAAATCTAAAGCACTGTTTGCACCACTCTCGTGAAATTTCAAAAACCGATTAGTTAATTTTTCCCGATTATTGTCGAACTTCGGATAAAGACTTATTTTTCTAAATGATTTTTTGAATAAAAGCAAAGGATTCTTATAAGGAAATTATAATAATAATTCTTGTAGGGTAATATTCAATGATTCAGCAGAATAATTCGTTCAAAATTAAACCCACTTACCCGCAAATAATAACCATTTTATGTATGGTTTCGGCCAATGATCGAATTGCACCTTTGGGAACATTCACTTTCGTCAAACCGGTGACCGCAGTAATTAATTTCATTAATCCAGTGAAAGTAATTTTGCAAATTTCACTAATCCGGTGAATTTCGGTTGTTCCTCGTTCCAATTATTCCGCCGCGTCAATAATCCTTTGGCACTTCATGGAATTTTACAAAAGTACTGCTACTGGATCGCTTGCCACCTACGAGACTGCGCCAATTACATTTACCGAGCGTACAAATAAGAAAAAAACTCTAGCGCACCTGAACCGCTAGAAACACTAATGTTCGAAGAACAGTAGAAGAATCGTGCAGGTTTTGAGTGCATATTCCACCACATGAGCTGCTTATTACGGCCAAACTGTATCAAACGTCACGTTTTCCTTTAGTCTCAAGAATGCATTATAACTCATATGGTGGGAGGTTTCAGATATTACCACTGGCATGAATTTCAAAGTTTATGAAAGCAAAACACTTGTTAACTATATTCGTTATCAGTTGCTTATTTCACAAAATGAAGAAAATGCTCAGTGCCTGCAGCACTGCAACTAAAGTTGGTGTTTGGGGCTGCGATCCGAAAAATTTGCAGAACTTTGGGAATTGAAACATTGGTTCTTTATTTTCATTGTAAATGTTTCCGGTATGAATACTAACTGTAAGCATTTATTGATACAAAAGTAGCACAACCAACTCGTGCTGGCAGCCTTTTGCCAGTATCAAAGCCAAGAATATATCACATCTGCTTGACGTTGTTTAATTACATTCGAAGTTATAGGAGTATAAAGAAATTTAGGATTATCTGCAGGGAGTTTTTTCAAATAATTGAAAACTTAATATTTGCTGTTTATTGTCACTACAATATCATTACCATTTGAAAATTCTACGATAAAACCGATTAATAAAGATATTGCAATTAAACACAAAACCAACAATAGCTGGCAACTCTATCGTGGCTTTTCAACCAAATTTGGCCTGAATAATGTTTATAATAGGTTCCATTAATTGTATGAAATTCGTATTGATTTCATGACTGCACTCGAAGTTATAGTGCAAAAAGTTTTATTTTCCTGAGCGAATTTTTTAAACCAAAGACACAAAAATTACCATTACTGGCAGCACCAATCAAATTTTTCAACCGAATTTCTACCAAACAGAAATTAGAGTAAGGTTCAGCTACTGTGTCAATTTCATGAAAATCTCAATCAGAATTCATAGGGCAAAAAGCAGTTTTTTTTCTTTGTAATTTTTCAAGATGGCACCACTGGCACAGAATTGCCCACAATTCAAAATTGCTTCTATCAGATCTGGTCCTACTTAAGTCCAATACATTCTGTAAATTTCAGTTGTATCTGATTATTGGTTCGTGAGTTCCCGTGAACAGAAGTTTTTGATGCTACAAATATAGGTTAACTGGGAAAGGGTTACCGTTCTTGTCCGACATGAAATTTCCAAAGTTTAACTTTGAACGTGTAGACAAAGCATAAGATTTGTATGCAGATTGGTTTTATTGTAAGAAACGGACTTTTTTTTAGGATATTCGGTGGTTTGAATGTTCTCACTTCCAAATTTTTTTTTTCAAATTTAAGATACCAAAATTATCATAGCTGGCATCTCCAACCAAATTTTTCGATTCAATTTAGGTATAGCCACTGTGTGAGTTTCGTTAAAATCGAACGATTCAATCAGAATTTATAAGGCTAAAAGCAGTTATCTTTTTAGTGATTTTTCAAGATGGCACCACTGGCACAGAATCGCGCACATTTCAAAATCACTTCTATCAGATCTGGTCCTATCAAAGACCAATATATTCTGTAAATTTCAATTTATTCTGCTAATCGGATCGTGAGTTTCCGTGAACAGAATTTTTTGATGCTATAAATATAGGTCAATTGGGCAAGAGTTACCAGGCGTGCCCGTTATACCATAGCAAATTTTTTTTTTTGGTGTATGTTAATAAAGCACAAGATTTACATATGAGTGGCTTTTTTTTAAGAAGCGGTATTTTTCAAGACAGACGATGATTTGGAGGATTTCACTTTCAGTGCCTGCTCTTGCTACAGAGTTGCCAGCACGCTCAGTAAAAGACTACACAAATCTACAACTAAATAATACCAATATGTCCTGAAAATTTCGTAATGATTGAATAGCTCTGTCAAAAGTTATCGCAATTTAAAAATTTTCAAATTTTCCCGTTGTCTTTTTAGGCACCCAGCACACACATGGGGTTAAAAAATTCCAAAACATTATCTGATTTTTATGTAAAACACGTTCGAAATTTATTTTGTCAACTTTAATTTTGCAAAAATTATTTGTGTACGGAATAATAGGTATATTAAAAATATCACTAAAATGGCCGCTGGCACCAAAGGGTTAATAAATAATTAACATTTAGTGAGACCTGGACCTATTCTGCATGTACACCAATGTATTCTGAAAGTTTCAGCTCAATCGGATATCGCGTTCCCGAGATTATCTCACTGAAATTTTTTGATTATATATATATATATATATATATATATATATATATATATATATATATATATATATATATATATATATATATATATATATATATATATATATATATATATATATATATATATATATATATATATGGAAATATGAATTTTTGACCGAATCGATTTTAATACTAATGTTCTTCGAACATTAGTAAAAAGACAATTTTAAATTTTTCATGCTTTATTATCGAGAACGAAATATCAACATATTGAGTTTTTCGTTAAAACCAAAGTTACAAATGTTGTTCCTGCTTAATTAACCTTTTTTCTGAATTTTGTGTTCATCTAATGATATCATCGAAAGTTTCAGCGATTAAACTATGTCTAGGCTCACCATCGGAAAAATTTACAAAACTTTTACGATTTAAACAATGGTTGCTTATTTTATTGTAAATACTGTGCTTATGAATACAAAATGGAAGCATCTTTTGGTGCAATATTAACGAAACTGTCTGCTACTGGGAGTCATGTGCTAGCATCATAACCAAAAATCTGCTTCACGTTGAGTTAAACCCAATCTGTGAATTTTGGTTTGATTGCATTGGAGGTTATAGGAGTGAATAGAACTGTAGGGTAATCTCCAACAAAACTTTTCAAATTTTCGAAACCTTAATATTTGTTTTTGATTTTCATTGCAGGATCATTTCCAATTTAAAATTTAATGACAACAACACTTACTAAAGAAATACCAAAAATTACGAAAATTACCATAGCTAGTAGCATTCTGATGTTTTCCTTCAAAAAAGCTACAACAGCTGGTCAACAACAAGTTCCATTCATTACATGAATTTCGTTTTGATTTCATGACTAAAACGGAATTTATAGGGGAAAAGCTTTATTTTGCATAGCAAACTCACAAAACCAAGGTCACAAAAAACTACCGCAGTGGCAACATTATCCCAATTTATCATCCAAATTATATAATTTCTTCGAAAATTAGTAAAAAAATTCTAGCGCATCAGAACCGTTAGAAAACTAATTTTCGAAGAAATTGTTTTTGAGTGTCCTTATCCAAAGCAACAAAACTCAACTATAACACAAATGATGAAAATGTTCAGAGCTGACAACACTTTCCCTACGAAGCAGCAATTACTATAACAAGCTCATACTTAAATCAACTTATATCAACTTAAATCAACTCATCGCAGGATTTAATGGAAAGTTTCAGCGATTAAACGTTGTTTGAGGCTGCCATCTGAAAAATTTTCAAAACTCGGAAAATTTAAAAACTGGTTTTTTATTTTTATTGCAAATGCTTTGCATATGAGTATGTTATTTGAAGCTTCTGTGGGTGAAATATTTACGAAAATGGCTAATGCTGGTTACCATGTGTTAGCAGCAAAGCAAAATATATACCAAATCTGCTTCACGTTAAGTTAAACCCAACCAGTAAATTTCATTTCGATTGAATCACTGCGCTAGAAGTCGCGAAAAATTTTATGGCTACCACCCTCAAAACTTTTCAAATTTTTAAAGCGTTAATATTTGTTGTTAATTTTCATTGCAGGATCATTCTCATTTGCAAATCTAATGACATAATCGCATAGTAAAGAAATTAAAAAAAAATACAAAAATGGTTATAGCTGGCGGCCCTTTCATGATTTTTGTACAAAATTTCTACGACATTTGGTTCGCAATAAAGTCCATTTACTGCATGAACTTCGTTTTGATTTCGTGACTGGACCAGCATTTCAAAATCACTTCTATCAGATCTGGTCCTAAATATTACCAACACGTCCTGTAAATTTCATTATGATCGGATAATCCGATCGTCAGTTCTCTTGAACAGAACTTTCGAGTGCTGAGAATAGAGGTAATTTAGTGATGGGATGCCGTTCTTGTGCAAATCGGAATTTTGAAAATTTCAATTTGACATGATTGACAAATGCTCAAATTAATCAATGATTTGAATTTTTTGTCAAAAATCAAAAATTTTTCAGGAGGTTCAATGATTTGAAAGATTTTTTATCAGGAGCCTGCCGTAGCTACAGGGTTACCCGTAATATCTTGAAAGCCCATATGTGTTAAATTTTAGTCAACATCAATGCTTTCTGCAATTTTCACGATGATGCATTATTTTTCTTAGAAGTAATGATAAATCGAAATTTTAAAAAAAATCCTCTCCTACTTTTAGGCACTCTGCACTTACGGCTCAAAATTTCCAATTTTTTTTATCATAAACAAGCTTGAAACACAATAAATTTTCATTCCTTAACATTAATTGTAACAAAAACTTGCACTGCTTGGAAATATAGGAGTACCTGCAAATTCACTAAAACGCTCACCGCCGCCAAAAGGTTTAGGATATCTGAATTTTAGCAAATTATGCCTATTATATACATCTACGTTCTCCGAAAATTTCAGCTTAATCGGATTGGTCACTCCAGAGATTATCTCCCTTAATCATTTTGCTGATGTATATATATATATATATATGTATGTATATATATATATATATATATATATATATATATATATATATATATATATATATATATATATATATATATATATATATAAACATATATATATATATATAAATATATATATATATATATATATATATATATATATATATATATATACATATATATATATATATATATATATATATATATATATATATATATATATATATATATATATGTATATATATATATATATATATATATATATATATATATATATATATATATATATATATATATATATAATATATATATATATATAAAGATATATGAGTTTTCGGCGAAACGAGTTTAATACTAATTTACTTTTACTTTTAGGCACTCAGCGCCCACACAGGGATCATTGTTTCCAACCGTTAATCATGAACAAACATAAAACATAACAAGTTTCAATTTCTAATACTTTTTTGAACAAAATTATAATAATAGGGGTACCTGAAAACTCAGTTAAATAATTACCGCCGCCAAAGGGTTACAGGTATCTTAAATGAAACAGAGAATGGACCAACTCTTTACATACATCTATGTATTCCAAAAATTGCAGGCACGTAGTACTCACGTGAGCTTTCCACACGCTTCTTCCAGATACGTTTTTTGTCCAATACTACTCCTAGATATTTGGTTTTATATGAAAGTTGAAGAGTTGCACTTTTTATTAGCAATTAATAATCCTTTCAATTTTATTTGCCTGGGGAAAAAACAAGTTCTGTTAAACCAGGACTCACTGTGCGGTCGTTCTTCAAGTTTAGTATGCGTTGTGTATGTCAACATACCACATTCAGATCCTCTTTGACTTCTTCTGTGGCCACGGCAGCAGCATAAGCCTGCGCGTGCAAACATGCAGTCGATTTTGGGAAGAGTCTACTAGCACACTCCACAGGAGTGGTGATACGCAACCTCCTTGAGGGCATCCATTGGTCACCTACAATCTCAAGTTACAGTTGGCTTCAGCTTCCGAGATCAACAATCACTAAGGTTTGTATCCATTTAACTATGAAATCGTTCACGCCAAGAGCTTTCACCGCTTCACATACTTTCCTAGAGGGCGCTTAGTCACAGCACCCTATAATACTACTTCAATTCTTCAAATTAGAGTATGCGGAGCCATCTCGAATGATTTTTATCGTTTTTAAGCATGTTGCTAAGCGTTCAAGTGGTTCAACAAGCCTCTCCAGGCATTGCAGCACAAACGAAGCTACGTTGATCTGCTTAAAATTTCATGAATCTGAATAGCCATCTCTCCTCGGATTGGGTATAAAGACTGCTTTAATTTTTCGACAAGGTGAAGGAACATATCCCAGGCATACGCATGCCCAAAAGAATCCGGATAAAGGGTCTTTGTTTCTGTACTAACTACTTATTTTCATTTTTAAGCTTTAGAAGTAACAATAATAAGATATGAAAATTTCAGTTCAAATTTAATTCAATATTGTTTGAGCATGATCAAGAACATATCAATGGTTGTCGATTCAGTTATGTTTATGATGTCGTCAAATTCAAATGTTAACGCTTTTCTTCTATCAAAAACCTTATATAGGTTTAGACAACTTTTGTAGACTTGAAGTAAACTAAATCTGATTTCATATAGAAACAAGAGAAAACAAAAAATCTGTTTAATCAGTGCAACAAAAATTTACTGGATTGGCTTTGAGTTATTTATATTCCTCAGCTATGGAGATAAGTACGACTACGTAGTAAGTGATGTGAAAAGTGATGTATGATAAAACAAATGAAACCATGGTTTCCAAACTCTTTAATTTACTCTGCATTTTAATGAAAGTTGATAAATTTTAACAAACAAGGTGCAAATATGATTACCGCTGAGCAGATTTGTTCAATCATTGCAAAATACAGACTCATGCAACACCTGCCCAAAAAATACACCAAGTTGTGAGTCAAATGTTGGCTGGCATTGATTGAAAGTAAATAAATTGAAATGGATTTCCAATTCGGGGAAAGATAAGACGAAACCGTCAGTTAAACCACATAGGTTGCTGCTCTCGAACTATTTGCAGAGTGCTAAACACTCTAAACCACTGATCATGTTATATGGGTGAATAAAATCGCAAGATATTACATAAATTACAATTACTGAAGTAGGAAATATCAACATTTACGAGAACATAAGGAATCACACAAAAACCTCTAAATAGGATTTACATTTACGAAAATGGAAAAAAATGCATTTTATAATAGCTGCAAATTTGAATTGGTTATGACAGGATGAATCATTAGGATGTATGTATGTAAATTACGAGGGTTTAATATCGTAAATTCGCAAAATATTCAAGAAGACAATGAAAATGCAGCGGAATTCGCCACCATCATATTTATTCGGATATTGGATTATTGAATTAAGGCACAATCACGTATTGATTGTGAAATGGATCCGTCATCAGTGTATCGCTCCAGAAAAAAAAGACACGGTGGAAGCAACGAAGCACTCAATCCAACGGCATTTGGGACACTATTAGGGTATGCACATATTTCATTGTTTATTTCGCCATGAGTCTAATATGACAGCCACCTACGACAATACCAATTTTAACGAACAAATGCCACACTCTAAATCGGGACCGATACTCTAGTTCCGATCAGAAGTAGATTGTAAGCTCTTACTTCTTACATTTGAATTCATATCATTTGGATAAATAAGTGCGTGTAACTCCGTTGTTAAAATTAAATTAAAATGGCGGCTGCTTATGACCTCTCAATTCCCTGAATTCTCGAGCATTTCATTGAAACAACACATTTGACAATGTTTGTTTACTTGTGTGCAACTGTGCGTACTATTATGCACTCACGCAAGATATTAGGAAACCAATGAATTAAATCATTTTCAGAAACTATCAGTTTCCTAAGTATAATGTTGCCAAAATGTTATATGTGCTGGTTACAAAATTTAGTCTGTTTAAAGTACCAGAGTCTGCATTCGCTTCATTTAACCATATTTTCTCGATTTAATTTTGTAGCAGTTTATCAAGATGTCACATTGATTATAGCAGCTAAAGTTATTGAAAAAAGTCATCGTACACTACGATAAGGACTTAAAAAAGAAGATTTTAACAATTTAATTGTTACTATATTTATTCAAATAAATTTGAAAATAAACAAATTTCAAATATTAGAAATATTGACAAAATAATGATGAAACTCGTTTTAATACAGCAGTTCAAATGAAAAAGTCTGCGTGAACGTTACAACAACATTAAAATAGAAAATTTTGCTGATATTTGATTTCTTTTTGCCGATATATCATAGGCTTTATTAAACATGAAGCACAATTTCGGCTGGTTCTGTTCCACTTACGAGTACTTCTCTTATAGTTTGCCCTCAGAAGTTATACTCTGCCACCTATGTTCACGTTCATGTTTTTCGTCAGGTGACTGGGGAGGTGTATGTAATTGGTGGCGTACATGATACATGAGCCACAATAATTGGCGTCATTATCTTGTTGGCAAATATAATAGGCGCGTTATTTCGCTCCGCTTTCCAGCAGAGAACAAAAGAGACGCATTGGAAACAACAACAATCCTGTACCAGTGAATTCACTTGTACAGAAATTCTTTATCTCATAGGTAGTTCACCTGTTGAGCTATAGAATGTGCTGATAGAGAAAAGAAAAGCTCATGAGAAGTTGCCAAGGTTATGTTGAATATTTTGGCAGTTAGGAAATTAGAAAAAGCCATCAAAATGTGTAGAAAGTTAAAAGAGCCAATTTTCGGTTAGTTCTTCTCTTGTATTCTATTGATTGTGGTAGTTTAAACTCGTTATTTTCTCCCTTTATTTTCAGCTGTTTTGGGCTACCACAGCGAATATAGCAACCTATATCAATCTTAGCGAACGCACTACTGTTTTGTACTAGATAGTTGTTTTGGCGGCAAAGTTCTATTCTGCTCTGTATCGGAGCAAAAAACGCACCTAATGACTCCTTACGCCCAATTTTCGGATACTTTCAGCGATATTTCTTTTGACTATTTGTGGATAATTAGGCGCACTCAGTATGGGCTTAATGAATTCTGCAATCTTAGCTTCAGTGACCGCCATACCAACCCTAACAAAAAAAGTCTAGCGCGTCAGAGCCGCTAGAAAGCTAATTTTCGAAGATATCATCTTTGAGGGATTTAAAAATGCGTGAAGACGTTATACACTTCTTTGTAGTATCATATCAACCATTTCTTACTCAAAGGGACAATTATCATTTTCTGACAGCATTTCCTATAATGCAAATGATGAAAATGGTCAGTGCTGGTAACATTTGTCCAACACAGCAGCAATAAATTTACCATAACATGCTCGTGATTAATCAGCCTATCCTTTGAATTTCGTTTTCATCCAAGGATATCATCGAAAGTTACAGCGATTAAACTATGTCTGGGGCAGGAGCCTACTGTAGCTACAGAGTTGCCCGCACAATCTTGAATGTCCAGGTGTGTGAAATTTTAGTCTACACCAAGTGACAAAAAAATCTACGAGATGCCAATTCAATTTTATCTAGTTTCTGGAAACGTTCACATTTTAGATACAAAATACTTTTCTTATTGCATTATGTTCCTGAAAAGAGCGTTACAATATTGGAAAAATTTTCCAGGAGCTTGATTCGTTAAAAATAGAAAATAGCTATCTTAAAAAAAAAAAATCGCAAAATATTTTATTTGAAAAAAATTACTCCTTTGATTATTTTTCTGTCATATAAATACAAAAGAGTAAACATATTGTAATAACTAAGAAAAAATTAACATTACAGGTATTTAATTAGTTCTTATGCAATTAAAAATTATTAATAATTGATCGGCCCCCCTTTTGCTTGGATGACTGCTTTAACTCGCCTTACCATGCTGTCATACAAATTTTTAAAAAAAACTTCATTGATTTCTTCTTCCCACACTTTTCTTATTACATTTTTCAAGTCTAGGAGAGTTCTTGGCTCACTTTCCCTTATTTTTGAACCCATTACCTACCAAAGGTTTTCAATGGGATTCAAGTCGGGACTGTTTCCTGGCCACGGCAAAGACTGTATCCCTAGCCGTTCCTTCAATTGTGTTACCTGGAAAAGAAAAAACATTACAAAGTTCATTAGTAAAAATAGTTTTCTTTCCAATGTGAAAATAACTTACAGAGCGAGCTCGATGTGCAGGAGCCGAATCGTCTTGGAAGAGAGGATTTGACATATCTGCCGTTAGATCCTCGATTGCTGGAACGACGCCTTCTTCAACAATTTCTCTGTACTTAGCAGCATTCACAGATCCTTCAAGAATAATAAGAGGCCCTACGCAATTTTGTAGGATACATCCCCAAACATCACATAGGGGGAATGCTTTACCGTCGCTTGGATACATTCGTCCGAATATCGTTCACCAGTTCTGCGTCTCACTCGCACTGTTCCATCTGGTCCAAAAAGATTAAATTTGGATTCATCTGAAAAAATGACTCGTTTCCAATCCTCTGAGGTCCAGTTTTTTCTATCTTTGCACCATTCAAGACGAGCTTGCCTCATTCGTTTATTCAAAAGTGGCTTTTTCGCAGGGCGGCAAGAACGCTAACCCATCTCGTTCAATCTTCGTTGGATTGTTCTGGTACTGCAAGGCTCATTCATTGATTTCGACAACTCTGCCCGCAATTTTGATAATGATTCGAACCGATTTGCCAAGGCCAGGAACTTCAAATGGTCTTTATCCCTTTGCGTGGTACCTCTTTTTCTTCCGCTGCCCTTTTTTCGCTCAAGGCTGCCTGTATCTTGTTTTTTTACTTATGTTCGAAAAAGAACATTAGTATTAGAATCACTTTGGCCAAAAATTCATATTGCTATATATATATATATATATATATATATATATATATATATATATATATATATATATATATATATATATATATATATATATATATATATATATATATAATCAAAAAATTTCAGTGAAAAAATCTCAGGAACGCGCCATCCGATTGAGCTGAAATTTTCAGAACACATTGGTGTATATGCAGAATAGTGCCAGGTCTCACATAAAGTAAATAATCTTTAACCCTTTGGCGCCGGCGGCCATTTTAGTGATTTTTTTAATATACCTATTATTCCGTACACAAATAACTTTTGCAAAAATAAAGTTGACGACATAAATTTCGAACAAGTTTAACATGTGAATTGGATAATGTTTTGGAATTTTTTAACCCCATGTGTGCGCTGGGTGCCTAAAAAGAGAACGGGAAAATTTGAAAATTTCTAAATTGCGATAACTTTTGACAGAGCTATTCCATGATTACGAAATTTTCAGGACATGTTTGTTTTATTTAGTTGTAGATCAGTGTACGTTTTAATGAGCGTGCTGGCATCCCTGTAGCTAGGGCAGGCACTGAAAGTGAAAACCTCCAAATCATCGTCTCTCTTGAAAAAATGTCGTTTCTTAAAAAAAAAGCCACTCATATGTAAATTTTGTGCTTTGTTAACATAAACAAAGAAAAAATTTGATATGGTATAACGGGCACGCCTGGTAACCCTTGCCCAAGTTACCTATATTTTTAGCATCAAAAACTTCTGTTCACGGAAACTCACGATCAATTTATTGAAATTTGCAGAATGTATTGGTCTTAAATAGGACCAGGTCTGATAGAAGTGATTTTGAATTGCGAGTGATTCTGTGCCAGTGGTGCCATCTTGAAAAATCACTAAAAAAGATAACTGCTTTTAGCCCTATAAATTCTGATTGAATCGTTCGATTTTGATGAAATTCACACCGTAGCTGCACCTTACTTCTATGCTATGATCATTTTGGTGTCTTGAATTTGAAAAAATAAAAATTTGGAAGTGAAAACATTCAAACCATCGAATATCCTAAAAAGTGTCCGTTTCTACAATAAAACCAATCTGTATACAAATCTTATGCTAAATCTACACAGTCAAAGTAAAACTTTGGAAATTTCATAACGGACAAGAACGGTAACCCTTTCTCAGTTAACCTATATTTTTAGCTTCAAAAACTTCTGTTCACGGGAACTCACGAATCAATCATCAGATAGAATTGAAATTCACAGAATGCATTGGACTTAAGTAGGGCCAGGTCTGATAGAAGCGATTTTGAATTGTAGGCAACTGTGTTCCAGTGGTGCCATCTTGAAAAATTACAAAGAAAAATAAATGCTTTTTGCCCTATGAAATGTGAATAAGTTACCAGATTTCCATGAAATTGACACAGTAGCTGAAACTTACTTTAAACTCTGTTTGGTAGAAATTTGGTTGAAAAATTCGATTGGTGCTGCCAGCTATGGTAATTTTTGTGTCTTTGGTTTTGAAATTCGCTCAGGAAAATAAAACTTTATAAAACTAAAAAAACCAGTGCAGTCATGAACTCAATACGAATTTCATACAATTACTGGAACCTATTATAAACATTATTCAAGCCAAATTTGGTTGAGAAGCCATGATAGGGTTGCCAGCTATTGTTGGTTTTGTGTTTGTTTGCAATATCTTTATTAAGCGGTTTTATCGTAGAATTTTCAATTGGCTATGATATTGTAGTGACAATAAACAGCAAATATTAAGCTTTCGATTATTTGAAAAAACTCGCTGCAGGTAAACCTAAATTTCCTTATACTCCTATAACTTCTAATGTTATATAACAACGTGAAGCAGATGTGATATATTCTTGGCCTTGATACTGGCGAAAGGTTGCCAGCACGAGTCGGTTGTGCTACTTTTGTATCAATAAATGCTTACAGTTAGTATTCATACCGGAAACATTTACAATGAAAATAAATAACCAATGTTTGAATTCCCAAAGTTCTGCAAATTTTTCGGATCGCAGCCCCAAACTCCAACTTCAGTTACAGTGCTGCAGGCACTGAGCATTTTCTTCATTGATATTATATGAGATGTTGCTTTCAAAATTTTGTGAAATAAGCAACTGATAACGACTATAATTAACCCGTGTTTTGCTCTCATAAACGTTGAAATTCATGCCAGTGGTAATATCTGAAACCTTCTACCATATGCGTTATAATGCATTCTTGAGACAAAAGTAAAACGTGGCATTTGAAACAATTTGGCCGTAATAAGCAGCGCATGTGGTGGAATATGCACTCAAAACCTGCACGATTCTTCTACTGTTCTTCAAACATTAGTGTTTCTAGTGGTTCAGGTGCGCTAGAGTTTTTTAGATTAAATTCCGAACTGTCGCCTCGCTGCACCCTACTTGCCGAGCAATTTCCGATTTTGACTTACCCGATTGGTAAGAAGCCCAAATTTCGGCCTTTTGTTTCAGACTTAAAGTGATGTATTTTCGCATCTCTGGGATAATTGTTTACCTATTAGCTTGCAAAATCAGACTGATGCAGAAATTTTGCATTCTGCAGTTTATTTAGGATCCCTAATTACTACCTGGAAAATTTCGTTTGCCCTGGGATAAGCAAATTATGTCATATTGATGGTAACTTGGAAAATTCCTACCTCGTAGATTTTTTTGTCACGGGGTGTACATCAACACGCTCTGCAATTTTCAGGATGATCTATTGTTTTTCTTAGAAGCGATGACAAATGGAAATTTGAAAAAGAATCCTTGCCTACTTTTAGACACTCAGCACCTACACAAGGTTCAAAATATCCAATTCTTTACCATAAACAAACTAAAAGCATAATAAGTTTTCATTTTCAATACTTTTTTTCAACAAAAATTTACACTGCTTGTAAATATAGGAGTACCTGAAAATTCACTAAAATGCCCGCCGCTGCCAAAAAATTCAAGTAATCTGAATTCTAGCAAATTATGGACCTACCTGTTATATACATCCATGTCCTCTGAAAATTTCAGCTCAATCGGATCGGCCACTCCAGAGATTATCTCCCTTAATCATTTTGCTGATATATATATATATATATATATATATATATATATATATATATATATATATATATATATATATATATATATATATATATATATATATATATATATATATATATATATATATATATATATATATATATATATATATATATATATATATATATATATATATATATGAGTTTTGCTACCATATAGTTTCAAGCAAAAAAATTCAAAGTATTTGAATCTGAGCTACTTGGAACTCCTTTATCTTTTGGTAAAAAGTCGGTTAAGTTATCAGCACACCACCTCTAAACTACACTCACGGTGTTCGAATCCAATTCGTCTTACTGAAAGCAGTAATAATCATTTCCAGACAACTTTTTGCAGCTTGGAAAGACAACTACTTCAAGAGCTTGCTTGTGGTAATATTCAGCATTGACCCTTTTCACATAAAAATGAGGGGAAGTAATACTCAGCGTTGACCTTTTCCAATAAAAACAAAGAGGAGTTTACCTCTCCTACAAAACCGCCCCAAACCATGACTGATTATGTTTTTGATATCTGGTCACATAAAATTTGTTCTCGGAAATGTTCTGCATTTTGAATGCCCACAAACGATCATTTTGTGGATTGTATGGCTGCTTGAAAATGAATAAATTTTCGTTGAAAAACACGACCTCATCACCACCGTTCCAAGCAAGTATGGTTTCAGCACTAGCAGCTCTTTTTTCCTTGACTGAGGCTGAAACTGCATAAATTTTTCTGTTTTTTTTTTTTCCAAGAATTTCCTCTTGCATCCTTGGTGAGTATTTATTGCGCTGAAAAATTTGTAAATCCCAATTTTGCAGCTATTTTTCTCATCGAAAGACCTTTTCCTATGAATCTGCTCTCTTACGGTCTTAACGCATTGTTAGTACCTGCAGTGCGTGGAAGTACAATTATCTTAACAGAAGATGTTTTCTTATAATGTTTGATTGCTTTATGTATGAGGTTCCGCTGAATCTCTTCCTTTCGTAAGTCCCGAAAAATTAAACAAGGTTTGAGTCCTTCAATAAGTTTTTGAGCAATTAGTTCACGTATGGATTCCATCGCATTCTACTAGCTAAATAAAACTGATGTAAATGGTATTTTTTGTTATAGCATGTGGATTGATTACTGGACCTTTTTTTGTGAAACTATGAAAAAGAAAAAAATTCGTTTCATATTTAAAAAATAACTCACTTTTGTATTCGAATCTATAGGGCATCGTGTATATCAACAACAAATTTCAGTGAAAAATCTCAGGAACCCACCATCTGGTTGAACTCAAATTTTCTGAATACAATGGTGTATATGCTGAATAGTGCCAGGTCTAACCAAAAGCTAAAACTCTTTAAACATTTGGCACCGGCGGCCATTTTAGTGATATTTTAAATATACCAATTATAAAAAAAATATACCAATAATTTTTGAAATTTTTTGCTCTATATGTGCACTAGGTGAATAAAAAGAGATTGGGAAAATTTGAAATTTTTTGAATTGTGATAAATTTTGACTAGATTACCAAATCAGTATCAAACATCAAATACATATTGATGCTTCTAGGTTGTAGATTCGTGCAGTTTTTTGTTAGTATGGTGGCAACTCTGCAGCGTTGGCATTGAAAGTGAAAACCTTTAAACCGTCGACTCTTCTAAAAAATTTTCGTCTTTTACAATGAAAATCAACTTTAATAGAAATCTTATGCTTTGCTTATGCAACCGAAGGAAAACCTTTGAAATATCACATCGGACAAGAATGGTAATCCTCCTCCAATTAACCTATATTTGAAGCATCAAAAACTTCTATTCACGAGAACTCACAATCCAATTATCAGATGCATCTGAAATTCCCAGAATGTATTAGAATTGAGTAAGACCAGGTCTGAAAGAAGCGATTTGGAAATGCGGCAACTCTGTGGCAGTGGTGCCATCTTGAAAAATGACGGAAAGAAAAATTTCTTTCTGCCCTATGAATTGATTTGATTACAAGATTTTCATGGAATTTACACTATAGCAGAACCTTTTTTTACATCGTGTATGGTAAAAGTTTGGTTGAAAAATTCGGTTCGTGATGTCAGCTATGGTAATTTTGGTGTCTTGGATTGTTAAAATTCTCTCAAGAAATAAAGCTATGACTTCCACTGCAGTCATGAAATCAAAACCAATTTCATATAATCTATGGAACTTATTTTAAACATTATTCAGAAGGAATCTGATTAAAAAACCATGATAGGGTTGCCAGCTATAGTTGGTTCAATAACTTTATTAAACGATTTTATCGTTAAATTTTCAAATGGTAATGAACTTGTTGTAACAAAAAAACAACATAAGAATACACAAACACGTACACATATCATTCACACTTTCACTATTCACCACACTACTTGACATTAGACACACTAAACGAAAATTTGTACATCAAGTAGGTTAAGTAAAAAATTGTTTGAAGTTTATAAAAAACAATTTTAATTGTTATGTTGGAATTGTGTTCGTTGATAAAACCTGACAAACTTGAAAACTAATGTTTTTATATTGGCAACCATCTTTATAAATGTATTGTTGTTAATAATAAATTCTGTGGCTTCAATGTTAATTATTGTGTAACAAGACAACTATTATTGAGTTAAGCTCGGGCTCAGTCTGTGATAAAAATATTGCGATTGAAGCTTGGGCAAGAAACATATTTATCACAAATTAGAAGCTACAAACAAATATTAAGTTTTCGAAAGTTTGAAAACTTTTAGCATAGGGACAGTTACGAATAGCCAAAAACCGACATTACTCCAAATTGTGCTTCAGATCGTTGTCCGGATGCAGGCCAAAATTGTATAAAATGACTAATTTTTCAGCACATTGTTCAATATTTCTTTTAAGAATATCCAGGTAACATTTATGATCCCTCGTACCGTTCACAAATTCTTTATTTCCAGTACCATAGCATTATGTTCTCTCCGCTGTGTTTTATAGTGGGAGTAGTATGATTCCTCCTTAAGTCTATGCTAGGTTTTCACGAATTTCAGAATTATTTTGGCTCTTTCACGTACTCTTAAACAAAACGTAATTACACCATTTAATTTTTTTGTTACTAATATAAGGTTTACTTTGGCAGAATCTGTCCTTAAAACCCGCATTTATATTACATTTCGATTAGATTAAGTAGAGACTTCTTATTCAACTCGTTCTGGGGAACTTAATTTAGGGTTTCACTTAATTTCTCTAATAATCCGCTTTTTTCATGCTCAGATAATATTTTAGACCTTTTTGACCGATGCTTTGTTTCAAAGGATTTGGTTGATTTATATTTTGTTATTACATATCTAACTGTATATCTTGATTTTTCCATTAGTATGCTGATCTCAGAATACGACATTCATGTTTTCCAAAGTCGCAAAATACATTCGCGGATATCTGCACTTACCAATTTCCTTTCCGCACTCATTTTTAATAACACCCTTAAGAAAATTACGTTTAAAAACACTTTTCAAGCTAAACTGAAAAGAAATATCATATTATCATGATTTTAAGTACATTCAACGGTATTTTTTCACAGGTATTACAAATAATTTAAGAGAAAACTGCGTTGTGTTTTAATTTTTTTACACTGTTTTGGATCACCATTGAAAAATTTTACATTAATGTTGTGAAATTTCCAGTTTTTTGTTTGTTCTTAACTGTTCCTACAGTAAACATACAAAACCTTTAATTCAGCGCAAAATCACCATCATTTATTACTAACGTACCATTAAAAATACGTTTTTCGCTCTTACTGAGAGTTTGTGCCTTAAGTTTTTACCCACAGTTTTATGAATGATGAAAACACTTATGAAAATGATTTTAAATCGCCCTAATTAAATATTGTTGCAGGAAAATTAGCGAGTAATCAACGTACGCAGATTTTCATCACTTGAATTTACTAGTTCCAGCAAGTTTATTTGGAGCTATCTCGTCTTAGAACTAGCAATATCTTGTAAAACAAGTGTGATTTGCTTTCATGTCATCATTTGCATAAATAAATATTTTTAGTAATCGGAATACCAATGAAAATTTGCCAGAATATTCAACTAACTAATGATGTATACACAAACTTTTTTCAGTGACTGTATTTTGCATCATCTACTCTAATTAACGGTTGCTCAATCACTTAACGTATCCTGCAAAACTGCTGAAACACATCTCCGTCTTCAGCATTATATTTGAGCTGCACTTGGATTATTCAACACCGTAACAGGTAATCATGTGAAGATGTTGCAAGGTCGTTAAAGTTACTCATTTGCTCGTGGGTCTTGTTATTGTGCTACGAATTGTCACCAATGTCTTCTTGAAAAAAAAAAATTCGCAGGAATGAACTTATGTTGATCTTCTTATACTCACCGGCGCATTTAAGTAATCGTGGCCGGGTAAAGTCACCAGAGCGGTAAGGTACTCCCAAGTCTACTTGAAATGTCGCGAGCGTCCGAGAGGAGGGACGGCGACCCATATGTTCATATATATGTGCAGTCGTTCTAAATATGAAATTCGAGTTGTTATTCACAGCTTAATCAGGTGTGAGGTCTACTGCAGCAAACATTGTAGCCCTGAAATTGCGCTTATGCATCAAATTTGCATTTTAGGGTCATGTGCCGTCACAATCCAGAAAATTGCTTCATAAACTCAAAACCTCGAGCTTTGACTAAACATTCCAACATTCAACGGCCCACCTTGCATCAGGTCAGAAGCTGCGTGCAGTGAAAGTAAACGCGCATCTAATCTCGGAAAGTGCATCTTGTTTTGGGTTTTTGATCAGTGACTTTTTAAGCGTAGGATCTTCCTAACATTTGGTCCGCTTCATTCGCGAGGCACGCGTCGCTACGATCACTATAGATACGAGCCATTCGGCCTGCTGTTTGCGGTTTTTTCATGTGATGTGCCGGGAAAGCAAGAAAAGATTAGTTTCAATAATCTAATTGTCGACCAGTGAGCATTTGTAGCTAGCTACAGTAATTTAAAGTCCGAAAAAAATCTCTTCATCATGGGACACTTATCTACTTCGGAGCGGGTCGACGCTGCACAAGTTATTTCCAATAATATTCAGTCGTCTGAAGTGGTTTTTGGTGGCAAAAGTAATAAACAAAGTTCAGTAAATAGCAAAAGGAAATTGAATCCGATCGACGTGAACAATAATGTAAATGGCAGATTCCTGCAAAGTGGCTGCGAAGATGAGAATGTGAGCAAATCTAGAGAACCAGAATTCAAGGGTCCTGCAATATTAGGAGTGCAGTTCCTGGCGCCTCTGAAGTGGGATAAAATCATCATGATCACGCTAATACACGCAGTGTTCTTGTACGGAGGTCTTCAGTATTCGTTCCGGAAGAGAATTCTAGGCACGTTTTGGGGTAAGTTCTTTTCAGTAAATTTCAACCCACATATCGAAATAATAATCTAACTAATTAAATTAGCTCCAAGCTGAGTAATAAAATACCCAGAAGTCTTGCGAAATGAATCAAGGCGGTTAGCTATGATACTAAGCAGCAAAACACAATAGGCATTAAGTTTCAAATTTTCAAAGTGAATTCGGTTTGAGTCCGGAAATTTGTTTCGAAAATTATACCAAAAGTAGTGCAAAGCCATTCATTTTCATTTATGTATCTTATCTGTCAAAAAATAGAGATTTTGTTTACCTGTGCCATAAGATTGTCGTGAAATCGGTGGATGTTAAATGTCTCTCGCTATTTCTGAATGCAATGCATATTACAGAAGGCAAATCGTTTGTAGCGCCTCTTAGTAGTTTGAAGAAATGAATGAATTCAGTTTTGTATCATTAATACGTATAATGTTCTCATCTTTACTTATATATTCTGGCACTTCTTAAAAGAGCGAACCGTATTGATTTATATGAGTGATGTGCATGCAACTACTTTCAAAGTCACTAGGTATGGAAGAAATATAATTCTACCTTAACTGCATTTTCCTACAACAAGTTAAAAAAATTGAGCTATTTACAACCAATCAATATTATTAAAATTATTAAAATTTTGGCAGTATTAGTATATACATATATTTATAACATCAAATAATTTAAGAAATTTTCAATTTCGAATTCAACAAAAAGCATTAGTTTCATTGCGTGGGAAGTATCATCGTTTCTTCTATCAGGGTAGTTCTCAACTATTTACCCGTGAGTAGATGAATCACTGAACTCAGAATACGATGTAGACTTTGCATTTGACTGTTTTATGCTAAACATACATTTTGCAAACACCGAACTGTAAGAGGATACGAGCTTAAGCAAATTGCTTAGTTTCAAATGCCATTCAAAATTCTATATAAGACTGTAAGTGCTCCGTACTCATATACCTAAAGACCTAAAATATTGCCTTAAAACACCTGGCTAGAAACAAACACTAAGACGAAATCATTTATTCATACATAAATAAGGCTGGTTACTCTTTCGATCGTACGTGAAAAATTTTGCGCTCCAGCCAAAAATATCCCAACGCGAGCATAAACCATTATTTTTTCTTATAAACTTAAATATTATGCAATAGACTACAACTGTTTTGAATAAGGCCACTTTTCATTGAGATACCGGTTTTGCTATGCGCATATATGACTGCAGGCTGTACTTAAGTCAAAAAACGTTTCAAAAGCCCATTGAGGCAATACCAACGGTCTCGAACAATGGATCTGAATCACATATGGATATATTTGCGCAATAATACTTGCCAATGCAGATGCAATCAATTCACTCAGTTCACTCACTTTTATTGATTGATTAGTTCAATGTCAGTTTGGATGGATGCTCAGCAAGAAATAAGATGGATTGTTTGACTCCGGTGTCTTACCGGGAGAAACTTGAGCACATTTCGGCACCAGAACACTCACTAGCAACACGAACGAAAGAAAAATGCAACTCCAATGAGCTGCAAATTAATCTGACTACGTTTCAAATTCGATTAAAAGTACAGCGTGTTGTTTCCAGTGATTTTGAGTAATGAGTAAGCAACATCCGCAGGCACGCGAGGTGTAATAATTAGACCACTTTAAGTGTTTCATAATAATTGCTGTAAATTGAATAGGAAAATCGCAGTTGACTTTTTACTTAGTGGTGCAATTGTGCAAGCGACAAACTTATTGTTGCGCGATTTCGAAAGCTTTTGCACATATTATCTTTGTACTTTACGAGAAGAATCAGCTGTGACTCGGTTCAGATTTGGCTAAAAAGGCTGCACTAGCATAAAGATGTGCAAGACTAGTTCAAGACTGAACAATTATTTTTGCGAAACCCGAAGCGAATGCCGGATGCTCTATCGAGAACAGATGAGGATAGCAGCTACAACAACTGGGAGATAGATTGTTGTTTTCAATAAAACTGTTCTAATTTGTTCTCAAATAGATCAGTTAGTATTCTACCGAGTGCTCTAAAATGCTCCAGAAGGAAACTAACACCGATACTCAAAGCCGTTAGTGTGGCAGCATTTGCTAACATAATCACAGGCATTGTGTGCTACACTGATTAAAATTCAAGCGCGTTTGAATTACTTAACAACGTAAAAAATACTTGAAGCACAAACATTTGTTTAGATTCACTTTCTTTTTTTCTGACTACTATTATCATTGCAAGGTAAATAGGTAAGTTGAAATGGCCGCCAATCTGCAGAAGCCTGACGATCGGCACACATAGGCACAAGAGAAGCCCGTTGTGATGCCACAATAATTGATGACTCTCTTCTACTCACTGAGCTTAGGAAACCATAAGCTTTCTTTGACGAACCGCACTATCCCATTTAGATTTGAGAGAAAGAGCGAACCAAGTGTCACCACCTTTCTCTTTGCCAAATCCGGGCACGAGCACATGAGATGGAAGAAGTATTCATCCTTGTCAGTACAACGCAGAGCACTTTACGTTAAGCGCAAAAGCTGCCTGGTGCAATGCGCATCCTTGGATACCCAGGACTACCTTGCTATCGCACAGGATGATTCATTTGCCCAGGACTTCCTGATGGCCAGTTTGACCGATGTCATCGGTATACCTATTGAGAAGGAGCAAGACACCTCTGCACTGAAAAAAATCCACATAGCGCCCAGAGCCATGTAACATAGCGCATTATTTATGGTCCCATACGCCATGTACATAATACTCTGAGCCATGCAATATGGCTCCCAGCGCCATAATCTCAGAATCTACATAGCGCGTGGTGCCATGTTACATGGCGCAGCATTTATGGTGCCACACGCTATGCACATAGTGCCCTGAGCCATGCAGTATAGCTCCCAGCGCCATAATTACATGGCGCAGAAATTATGGCCCCACACGCCATATTACATAGTGCCATGAGCCATGTAATATGGCTCATGGCACTCCAATTATAACTCGCAGCCATACTGTGTGAGGAGATCTATAAATGTCAGCAAGTGATACTTGAGTATCGTCGATAGATCGACAACATTCTCAATCGGCTAAGGGCGCATATTATTGAATGGCTCCTTCGGCGACTCTAAATGCAGCCAGCGCCTGCTTGTTGCAAGCAAGTAACTTCTCCGTGTGCTCATTTATGGTAAGTAGCACTGTTTTTACTGAATTGCTTCTTCAATGTACTATAGTCTTCCACGCCATGTAATATAGTCTTCCACGCCATGTACTATAGTCATCCACGCCATGTACTATAGTCATCCGCGCCATGTACTATAGTCCTTCACGCCATGTACTATAGTCCTTCACGCCATGTACTATAGTCCTCCACGCCATGAACTATAGTCCGCCACGCCATGTGTTATAGCTCTCCACGCCATGCACTATAGTTCTCCGCGCCATGTAATATAGTCCGCCACGCCATGTACATGGCGTGGAAGACTATAGTACATGGCGTGTAGGCCTATGTACTTTTCGCCATGTATTATGGCGTGTGGCGCTATATTTTATCACAATCCCTAAATCGACTATGTACATGGCGCCAGAAGTCTATAAATTATGGCGTCTGGCGCCATGTGTTTTCTCAGTGTGGTCGCAGGGTACCAAGCCTTGCTAGTTCATAGGCCTCACAGTTGCCCTGAAAACCCCTATGTCCCAACCGAGTGTCTCGATATCTCCCTAAGAGATGCACGGCATTCAGCAACAATCATGAACACTGTACTAGGGCCAATAAAATGCTTCAAGACTATCTGTGAAAATACCAATATTGACCCCAAATATTCGATTACACAGAAGCCAGTCGATTGCCTCAAAATATCCGCAACCTCCGCCTGAAAGACACTACAGTGGTGACGTAGACGGAGAGACAGCTTGAAACTCAGGTCATCTGAGTATATTTCACTCCCAACTCTATTGTTTAGCTTTGAGCCGTTAGTGTACCCTTGAATAAGCCCACTTTCGAGAGTGACACCATCACGCCATTCACCCCTACCGGGAATGCAAGTTGTGAACTCCAAATGCAGCTGGCATTGCGGAGGGATGTAGTCAACACCCACTGGAGCGGGAACTCCCTCGGCCAAAATCTTCGCATGGCTGAAGTCTTTTCTATTCTATGCTGAGATACCATTCAGTCTCACAGCAGCAAGATTAGCTTGCTATAAGATTAGTTGATTGGTATGCAGCCAATGAAGCAACACCAAAAGTGCATTTGTAGGGGTGGAGCGGAGTGCTCCAGTAACCAGTAGTGCAGCTATTCTCCGCACTTTTTCAAGCTGCTGTTTCCAGATAGCCTTAAGAGCAACTTGCCACCAGAACACCACCCAAAATAATAGAGCAGGCTCAACCACAGCCGTATAAAGCCAAGCAACAGCACGAGGCTGTAGTCCCCAATTCGCTCCAATGGCTCTTCTACAGCAGTAACGTGAAAGCCTTCTGTGCTATTTTTGTTATATTTTAGGTCCATAGTAACTTTGAGTCAAGAATGAGTCTTAAGTACTTGACTCTCTGGCTCAAGTCTATGGAGACCTCGTTTAATTTGGGTAACTCAAAACAAGGAACACTAGCTCCGTTTTGCTAGGGTGTACATTTAAGCCGTACTTATGACTCCAACGTGAAAGTATGTCAAGAGAGTGATTTAGCTTCTCCGATAGCATAGATAAATAATTTCCCGATACTACTACAGCTATTTCGTCCTCATTTGCAATCACTTTGCAGCCGGCATTGCAAAGTCGCATGAAAACTAATCAAAAGCTAAAGGCGTATACGCTGTGTGCGGAGGGATGACATATTCCCACCTTATTTTGCATTAAAAAATTAATGACATGCATAGTATAGCTATGGTCCTCTTGATTGTCTGAAGCAGCGTTTCGATTGCTTTCGACAAACCATCGAACATTGCTTCACAAGGAGGCCCCGCAAAATGCATACCGTTTTGCAGCACTTATGCATGCCACGGTTCAGACCAATCTTTGTCAGTTTTTAGGACCACAGCAAAGGTTTATTCGAAGATAGCTAGGATGGCTTTGTAATTCTTTACATTGCCTCGTGCAGTAGTTGAACATAAAGCCGCGATTACACACATGGCGAATGTTTCGTCAAAACTTTCGACAAGGCAGTTAGTGAAACGTTTGGCAAGACATAGAGTGAAGATAGCTTTTCTTATGGAAAATGGACAAGATGCATTATATTGGACAAGATGCATCATATCAGACAAGATGGATGCGTACGGATGTATACAAGGTGCACTATTCGAATATTTGTAAACAAATTTCTGAACAGAGAAATTTCGTTCGCAAACCAAATTGGTTTGTAAATATCATCGCAGCCACCACCACCACCACCAGTTTTTTCAAATCCCTTTGACTCAATACATACAACCGACATCATTTCGAGCGGCCTCGAACTAGGACGACACCCTCATAGACCCTGAGGAATCCTCATATAACCCTCATAAAACAGGCGAGAGCTTACGAGGAAGCAACGACAAGACACGAAAAGTACTTGCCGTGTTTTGGTATATAAAAAAAGGTCAAAATAGACGAGGTGACCATTTACAGCCTCGGCTCGGCAATATTTTCCATATCTCGACGAGAGTGTAAATCCGGTATTACAATCAATAATTAAAAGTGTTTGCTAAGAGTGATTGATTCTGGAGCGTCTCCCAGGTTGGCGTGCAGGTATAGTGCACAGCACAGGTTACACTGCACAGGTCTGGAGTGGTTGAACTTGCCACGCATAATCAATATATATTTTTAAATCAACGAGACACTTTGAACGATATTTTCAGGCTCTGATTCTATAGAAAATTTAAATTTCAAATGATGAGCCGGTAGTCTGGTCTATGCCTCCTATAGGAGAGAACTTCAATCGTCCCCATTTCTTCTCGCTCGACATAAGACAGGATCTACCTTGAAGTCTCCTTCATATAATCTTGCCTCCCAAAGACTTTCATAGCTGCGTCTTCCTCGTTTATAAGGGTGAATTTTCCAGGATGCCGCAGCTAAATTTCGTTGTTGTATAAGTGGGGGCAAAGAATCAAATGCTCATATAGATAGGTCAAAAATAGAAGCCGAATGCAACTACAAAGAAGTTATGTGGGAAGAATTATTTTCACTGGAACTCACTCCCGATAATTATATCCAATTGAAATGCAAAGAATGCATTGGTCCGATAGCAGCGATTGTGACATGAGAGCAGCTCTGTGACTCCAATGCCATCTTGAAAAATCACTGAGAAAAAACTGCTATTTCCTCTTTAAACTTCGATCCAGTCACCAGATTTTAACGAAATTCAGACAGTCGCTGGACTTTACTCTGAACCACGTTTACTCCGCCAGCTTTGGTAATTTTTGTGTCTTGAATCTTCAAAATTCACTCATATCAATAGATGCTAGCATAAGATATTCATATGGAAAGCATATACAATGAAAATTAGTAGCCAGTGTTTAAATTTTTCGGATGGGAACTCCAAACATTTTATACAGTCAAAATTAGCACGATGCCTCAACTTTTCTTCAAACGTTAGTGTTTCTAGCGTCCTTTGTGGACTAAAGATTTTATATTGTTTTCATTCACATATAAATTGGCCGTACTGTAAAATAGCAAATACATATTGACCAAGCCCGGGCGAAAATTGGTGAGCCCAAGCGTGTGGACGGTCCAGACAAGCGCTGGCGCTCGTGCGACTTCTGATTGGAGTCGGTCTTTTGGGCACGAGTCAAAGGGGTTTTGTCACGACCCGGCAAATGCCACCCACATATTGTCTCACAAGCTGCCAAAAGCTTGGTCTGCGTTTTGAGTGAGCTCGAAGGAAAATATTTTCAATGGGATATTGGTAGGAGCAGCGATTTTATTTCTCCAAAAACTTTTTAAAGCTTTTAAACTTTTTTTTATTCAATAGTATAAATTTAATGCATGCAGCAATGACTACATTTTCGATATCATTGATGTAATCAGGCAGCTGTATTGTAACTTTTGAATAGATTCGGATGCTTTTATTTGACTATAATTGAGAGGAAAAAGTTATTTGTTGCCTCATATTTTGTGCTTGCAAACTTTAAGCCAACTACGAAGTGACAGGGTTTCATATAATTCTAGAATTAGCTGGTATTGAATAATATGTTGAAAATTGCTATAGATAAATATTACTCTGCAACTGCTTCTTGATTTCGATGGGTGGAAATGAGACGGAGATTTAATGGAATTTTCGTGCTGGTGACGGACGGAGGCGGAAGTGAATGCTAACTTCACACCAGCTGTGGTTAATTTTAAGGTATTGAGCACAATATTGTGCTTTATTTCCATTTCTACGAAAGGTGGAAACTATTCGCTACTTATTAGCTACTTTTCAAAAGCAAAAATCTGCCATTTGTGGTGTACTTTTCTTATTTTGCAGCAGAGGCCTTTTTTACCTTTTTCTTTTGCCGCATAATGAATGAAGCTGTTAGTTTTTGTTGTGGCTGAGTCAAGTGACCAGACCTACAATTTTGAATTTTGTAACCGCCCAAAACAGCTGATTATCAGCTGACTATTGACAGCTGACAAAGTTGCGAGTCATGGCCAATTGGCCGTCTCGTCTGACTTCGGCTCGCCTGGCCTCGGCCAATATGTATTTGCTACATAAAGGTTATCACTTATGAATTCGTTGAAGTTCGCTTCAAATAATGTAATAAACAGTCTTCACTTATCAGTCATACGACAAATAAGTCTTTTATTTCAACATAGTGTCAGGTGATAACGTCCAACGAAAAGCTCAAAACTAAAAAGCTCAGTAAAAAGTTGCTCAGTAATAAAACATTCAAATCGTTAATAAGGAATTGATGTCTGCCGACATAATTGAGTTTCAATGACGGCAACATGAAGATATCTTGGAAAAATTGAATACAAAGGTATGCAATTTTGCTTATTGCGTGCATTTAAAAAAAACGACGTTTCCAACATAGCATTGGGGAACAAGGCATACATCTATACAATACCATAAAGGTGAAAAGGACAATACATTGACTAAAGCTGTGGGCCTTATTCTGAGAGTCATTTCACGTAATGAATGAAGTGACTCTCTTGATTTCGTATTCTGAGAGTCACGTGAGGAGACTTCATCTCACCTCAAGTGACATTTTTTATCTATCGGCTATTCCGAGAGTCAAATGAAGTGATGAGGGTCAATAAAGTGAAATTTTCAGTCACTCGATAATATCAAGTGACTGTGGACAGAAATGATATAAATTAATATTTTGAATAAAACCAAGAATGTTTTTGACGAAGTTTTTATCATGAATCATGAAAAAAAAGTAAACAAATCTTATTTTGAAGATAATTATATATTTTCATTTGAACAATGTGGGTAAAGTCGACTACGAGTTTGCCATAGCCGTAAGGCGATTTTCTTGATGAATGTTTGGCTCGTATGTTTGTGATTTTTTTGCTGTGTGTTAATTTTTGGTGTGTTATGTTTGATTGGTTGTTTTTCTTTAGTGCGCCCCCTAGTGTCTTCTCCTGTTTTTTATGTTGTGTATTTCTTGAATTTTTCATTTTTACTGGGTAAAAAGTAACCAACAACCGTCAATTCGAATGCATTATTGAACTGATGGAGAGTTATCCACAAAGCCTGAACCAGCACAGCATACATATAAAAACCACCAATACTTTTTCCTAATCACTATATTTTTAATTTTGTATTGCAAGTTTAAGTATACCTGGTCCACTTGGAAATACCGTCCTCTTTTTTATTCCACTAATCATTTGCTAATCCCCGAGAATTTCCTGTTTACGTTCGATTTTCCTTACTTCCATTTGAACTCTTATTTTTTTATCCACTTCCTCAGAAGTAAGCTGCACTTGTTATATACAAGGAGAGAAAGTTTATGCGCGCCAACGACCTGCGGTGCTCCCAAGCCATCCCCCATTCAAGTACTGACCGCGCCCAACACTGTTTAGCCTCGGTGGTCGAACGAGAACCGATCGATGTCAGTGTGCTATGGACGTGGTCAATTTCAAACGTCAATGTTCAGGCGTTGCCATTCAAACACAAATTCGTGGTCACCTCACCTAGAGTCACTTGACGTGGCTCTCAGAATACCGGTTTGTAGGGGACGTGACTTTCGAAGTGACGAGAGATCTCACGTGAGGTGACTCTCGGAATAGGGCCCCCTGTTTTATGGTTGAGCTCAAAGATTTGGAAAAAACCTGTGCATGCTTGGAAACAGAGAACATGTTTTGTGATATGTTTGTAATTGGTATTCGTGAGAAAATTCTTCGTGTAAAATTATGGAGTATCACGGGGGTGAATTTAACGATACTTGAGGCAATATACAAATCATACCAAGTTGCAAGGCTACAGTCAAACGAGAAGGCACAAAAAAAATTTCAAGTGAATACAATGAAAACAATAAAACGCCATACAAAAAATTTCAAAGGAAATAAAAATTCTGATACGAATGCACTGACGCAAATAACTTAAGATAAACGCCAAAAATAATATGCAGAGTCATCATTGTCGTTTTCACTGTCGCCATGTCGTCAAAAATACAGGTGCAAATGCCCAGCTAATGGTGCGCGTTCCTTTTTTGTAGTAGAATGGGGCATTTTGCAAAGATATGTAAAGTGAAAATCAAGTCAAAAATAAATGCTTTCAATAAGTAATTGTAGTAATAAGGAATTTAACATAACTATATTCAAATTAAAATCTAGTTGTAAAGCCTCTTATCTGCATTAAAATTAAGCTAAGTACTGTCTTCGAGTTCACGTGAAACTTTCATACAAAATTTCACGTGAAATTTGTTTCGGCGAAAGTTTGGCTTGAAAATAAGCAAGAATTGTATTCAGTTTTCAACGTGAAAAATTGCTTGGAAGTTGCTTTTGCTTTGAAAATGCATCCAATCATTTCACGTCAATGTAATGTGTGCAGCTCATTGTTTATTTGAATTGGTATTTGAATTTAAAAATTGAGTTGTGCAAATGTCCCAAATTGAAATTCTTGACATTTTATCCGTCAGATATGAGCAGTGTTTCCGCTTTTCTCCATTGTCAATATTTTTGCGCGGGAAAATGACCAGATAATGGAGACTTGTCAAAATTTAGCTTGAAGATAACGTGAAATCGAAGACAGTACGAAGCTTTAGAGAAAACTAATGTTACATTAACTTCATTCGGTGGTGTGAAATTTAAAAAAAAAAGTTATTATAATATTTTGAAATGCTCAATTAAATTTTTAATTGTTGATTTCGATTGTCAAGCAACCATTGGTTTTGAAGATTGTCTGAAATATGATCTAATTAAAAATATCCACATTATAGAGAAAAGCTTTGGAGGAAAGCTATCGAATTATTTTTATCTATATAAAGATTTGTATCCAGGTTTAGGATGTTTGAAAATCGTGACGTATAATTCGTTGTTAAAAGACCATGCACAATCTCTAATTGATGCAGCAAGAAAAATTCAGCTTGCCGACGCAGCGGGTTAATTCTATTGTAATTGTTGAAAAAGCGAACAAAAGTCTTAGAATTTATTTGGATCCAAAGAATCTAAATGACAACTTACTGCGTTCGCATTACCCAATTCCTAAAATTGATTTGATTAGATCAAAATTGTCTCGAGCTAAATATTTTCTAGTTTTAGATGCTAGCTATGGTGTTTGAATGATCAAGCTGGATGCAGTAAAAACCAAATTGTCTACATTTAATACACCATTTTGTAGATATAAATTTCTTAGAATGCGATGTGGACTAAACTTTGCACCGGAAATATATCACCGTACCATAGTCGAAATTTTTAGCGACTTTGACGTAATTGTTTACTTTGATGATTTGCTCGTGAGGAACACAATATAGGAACATAGTGAACGATTAGAGAAAGTTTTGGAAAGACCCAGGTCAGTCAATTTAAAATATAACAAAGATAAGTACAAATTGGGAGTAAAAGAAGTAAAATACATTGGACGTATAGTTAATAATCATGGTATGACTCCCAGCTTATCAAAAGTTGAGGCAATTCAAGACTTGCCGTCACCGAAAAATAAGTCGGATGTACAGAGATTCCTCGGCATGTTAAAGTATTTGGGGCGGTACATAGGAAATTCATCTCGGGACACTAAATTATTGCGAAATTTGCTAAAAAAAATCATCGTGGCAGTGGTAAGAAACTCATGAGTAATGTTTCAGAAAAACATTAATAATTAATAGCATCTCCGTTGAGTTTAGCTTATTATAATGAGAAAGAGCCAGTAGTCATTTTGATTGATGCATCAAAGAGCACTGTTGGAGCAGTTTTATTGCAAAACAAGCATACCTTTTCCTTTGAAATTTTTAACGCCGACCCAAGAAAGTTATGCCCAAATAGAAAAATTATTATATGTTGTTGTTTTCGGCGTCACAAAATTCGATAAGTCCGTTTATCATCGAGCACTAGTGGTGAAAACAGACCACAAACCTTTAATTACAATTTTTAAGAAATCACTAGGTGATATTCCTGGTCATTTATAATGAATGATGCTCGCTTACATACATTATCTAGAGCAGCCTTGCCAAATAAAAGAAGAATCAGAATCTGATTAAAAAGTGGAAATTCATATGGTATTACTAAAAAAATTTGTCCGTTTCAGACAGTGGAAACAAAACAATGGAAACAGAAGAAACAAAAAAAATAATAGAAAAGCATGTTCAAAATGATGAGTTACTGCAGAAAGTTAGATTGTTGGAAATCAACTGGCGGCCAAGAAATAATTATAGAGTTAATGAAAACGTTATGCCATATTGGGAAATTTGTCATGATCTTTCATTTCATAAAAATCTGCTATTTAAATACCTCATAATGCCTCACAAAATTAGAGAAGGAATAATAAAATTTTTACGTGAGTGTCACCCAAGATTTGAAAAAATGAAGGTTAGGGCACAAGATAACATTTATTGGCCTAACATAAATAATTATATAGAAAAATATGTAAATTGTTGTCATTGGTGTCAAAAATATAGAAAAAAGTAAATTGAATGGAAAATTACTTCCTCATCCAGTACCTTCAAGGCCATGAGAAACCATAGCAATAGATTTATTTGATTTTGAGATAGATAAATATTTGTTGGTAGTTGATTACTACTCTAAATTCGTTGAGCTCGTAAAACTACCATCTACATAGTAATACTACTACAGCAATTCAGCATTTAAAATATCTTTTTGCAAGATTAGGAATACCGTCTAAACTAATTTCAGATAATGGTCCACGGTTTTTTTCAGTAGAATTTGGAAAAATTTTATTGGAATGATATATAGGACACAATACTTCAAGTCCATTTTTCGCTCATTTCAATGGATTGGTTGAAAGATCGATTAAGACCATTAATAGCTCTGGTGATGATCTACAATATGTGGCATTATTAAACCTTCGGAACACTAAGATGGGGAAATATTCACCAATTGAACTTTTAATGGGGAAAAGCCTAAAAACGAAAATTCCTGTTCTTAAAGAAAATATTAGTCTCTGCATGTAAATCTCAAAAGATATCGTAATGAATTAATAAAAAAACAATATAATGTAAAAACGAAGGATGATATAAACAAACAAAACTCAATTAATTTTAAAGTGGGAGATTTTGTGTATTTAAAAAAAATTAGCTCCTGATGAATGGGAAAAAGGTAGAATAATTTCTAACCCTTCTATATAATGTGAAGGCGAAAGATAAGAATATTTTTAGAAGAAATACTAAGCACATTTTCTTAGACCAAAATATTTATTTAAAAGTAAGAAATGCGATTGGTAATGAATTAATAGCTAGTAAAAATTCGGATCCAAATGAAAAAAAATAACTAGCGCATCAGAACCGCTAGAAGAAATTGTCTTTGAGTTACCAAAAAATTTGGAAAGACGTAATACACTTTTTTGTAGAATCATATCAACTATTCCTTATCCAAAGCCAGTGGCGGCTCGTCCTAATGTGCAGATTCGCACGTGAACCCCCAAAAAAAATCAATGATTCAATTGAACAATACACATTGAACAATACTTGTTACGGCAGCACATAATGTTACCTGCCGATCATTCTCATCATTATTATTTCATTCATACCCAGCGACTATATTGCCACGACAAACCACATACATACAATTTCGCTTATATTTACTGCCTCTTGTACTAGCGATCGCACGTGCGATTTTGTGGCTAGAATTAGGGGGCTAGAGGATCGTGCGAGGAAGCGAGGGGTGCATCCATTTAGCTCGGCTCAGTACTAGCTGGGGGTTCAAACTCAGAATGTGCGATCGACAACCAATTTGATGTATTCAAACATTGTTGTCGGCGGTCAGTTCCATGCGCTGATTCGTGCTGCCGTTCGAGCGTTTTATATGGATTATTGTAACTATTAAGGATAATTTTAGCAATTGCCTATATTTGTGCCCGTATGATTTCAAGACACATTTGGAATTTAATCTATATACTGCACTACTAAGCATAAACATTCTATCTGCATTTTTCTCAATTTTGAGTATAAATTTGAGTATATAATCTATATACTCTATTGCATCATTCTACAAAATTTGAAAAACCTATATTTTGTACAAGTATGTTAAAAATAATATTGAAAAATGCACTCTCCATATATCTCCAGTACAAATCAAAACACAAATCATTGAATATCTAGAGAGTACTAATATTTATATAGAACCTTTATGACTAGTAGGGAAGTATATATAAATCTTCTGAAATTCTCGCTGTTAAATACTTGTAAAATGTATTCAGTATTTTAGAAGATTATCCTTGGAAGAAAGTAAATACTTGGAAATGATTTGAGCGAGTAATATCTTTTGTCGCATATTCCTGGCCTTTTATGATGGTAAGAACTATACAACTAAATACATTTGAATGTATTGACAGGTTTAATTATGCAAAGATAGTCTAGGCACTTAATTATATCATAGGTTTTCGGGTGTAAATATATGAAAAGTTTTATGCAAGAAGGGTTTTCTCGTTTTTTTTTTTTTTATAAATTTTGGGATTATGTGTATCTAAGACTGTTTGTAAATACACTGAGCATATTACATGCTCAATTGTATTTACTTCCAACTCAGTTAAATTACCCTGTTATTAGTCGTCTTCAGACATTCTTCCGATCACCGTGATAAGTATTTGTTTTTCTAATGATCCCAATTTACGAACTAAGGTCATCTCGACTTACAGCAGTTACTTTGGAGTCATCACTACATAGCAACCATAAATGATCATGTTCATTGCTTATCAAAAATTGTAATTTTAAATAAACATATATTTGGAAAATATTACATTATAATATTTGCATTTAGCAAGTGTTACATTATCACGGAATTATGGCACAAGACACCAGGACGGTCAAGACACAAGGAGGGTTTCTGATGAGAATATCAGATTCACTGGAAATACAAGTATCTAACATCTTAAATGTCTTGTTAAAATATGGCTATTCAAGATTTTTAAATCGCCTTTTGAAGGATTTTATAAGTTGTTCTGTTTTTTAGAATAGTTTTCTTTTAACTCGTTCTATAGCAGTATTGCAATGTTTCGGCAAATTAACTAAAATAAATGCAACTCTTAAAAGTATAGCAAGGTAAATATTCATGTGCCCAATACATATGTTTTCGATTTGTGAACCCCCATAAAATTAGGCCACGAGCCGCCACTGTCCAAAGCAACAAAACTCAACTATAAGATAAATGATGAAAATGTTCAGTGCTGGCCACACTTTTCCAGCGAAGCAGCAATGAGTTTACCATAACAAGCTCATACTTAAATCAACTTAACCTTTGAATTTCGTTCTCATCGGAGGATTTTATCGAAAGATTCAGCGGTTAAACTTTGTTAAACATTAAAAAAATGTTCAAAACTCGGAAAATTTGGAAATTGATTTCTTATTTTTATTGCAAATGCTTTGAATATGAGTACGTAATTTGAAACATCTGTTGGTGCAATATTTACGAAAATGGCCAATGCTAACACAGCAAAGAAAAATATATACCAAATCTGCTTCATGTTAAGTTAAACCCAAACAATAAATTTCGTTTCGATTGAATCACTGCGCTGGAAGTTATACGGGCGAAAAGAATTTTAGGGTTGCCACCCTCAAAACTTTTTAAATTTTTAAAGCGTTAATATTTGTTGTTAATTTTAATTGCAGGATCATTGTCATTTGCAAATCTAATAGCATAATCGCTCAGTAAATAAATTCCACAAAATTAGAAAAAATGATCATAGCTAGCAGCCTTTTCATGATTTTTCTACGAAATTCCTACGACATTTGGCTCACATGAAGGTCCACTTACTGCGTGAACTTGGATTTGATTTCAATACTGGATCGGAAGTTATAGGGAAACAAGCTTTGTTTTGCTGAGCAAATATGCAAGATTTATGAGACAAAAATCACCATAGCTTGCAACTCTGTTCTAATTTTTCACCGAAATTTTCACCAAATATTACCTAAAGTAAGGTCCAAATACTGTGTGAATTTCGTTAAAATCTGATGGCTAAATCGGAAGTTATAGGCCGATTTTTTTACTAATGTTCGAAGAACAATAGTATTAAACTGGTTTCGCCGAAAATTCATATTTCTTTATATATATATATATATATATATATATATATATATATATATATATATATATATATATATATATATATATATATATATATATATATATATATATATATATATATATATATATATATATATATATATATATATATATATATATATATATATATATATATATATATATATATATCAGCAAAATGATTAAGGGAGATAATCTCTGGAGTGGCCGATTCGATTGAGCTTAAATTTTCGGAGAACGTAGATGTATATAGTAGGTAGGTCCACGACTTTCTCAAATTCAGATATTCTAAACCTTTTGGCGGCGGCGAGTGTTTTAGTGAATTTTGATGTACTCCTATATTTCCAAGCAGTGAAAAGTTTTGCTAAAGAAAAGTATTGGGAATGAAAAGTAATTATGTTTTAAGCTTGTTTATGATAAAAAATTGGAAATTGTGAGTCGTGTGTGGGTGCAGGGTGCCTAAAAGTAGGCAAAGATTTTTTTTTCAAATTTTGATTTGTCATTACTTGTAAGAAAAACAATGGATCATCGTGAAATTTCCAGAGCGTATTAATGTTGACTAAAATTTAGCACATGTGGATTTTTAGGACAGTGCGGGTAACCCTGTAGCTACGGCAGGCTCCTGAATAAAAAACCTTCAAATCATTGACCTTCCTGAAAAATTTTTGATTTTTGACAAAAAAATCAGATCACAGATAAATTTCAACTTTTATCCATCATATCACATTAAAATGTTCAAAATTCCGATTTGCACAAGAACGGCAACCCATCACCAAATTACCTCTATTTTCAGCACTCGAAAGTTCTGTTCACGAGAACTGACGACCGGATTATTCGATCATAATGAAATTTACAGGACATGTTGGTATTAGCTAGGACCAGGTCTGATAGAAGTGATTTTGAAATGCGGGCAACCCTGTGCCAGTGGTACCATCTTGAAAAATCACCCAGAAAAAAAACCGGTTTTTGGCCTATTACTTCCGATTCAGCCATCAGATTTTGACAAGATTCATCCAATACTTGGATCTTATTTTATGTAACGTTTGATGAAAATTTGGCTGAAAAATTAGAATAGAGTTGCCAGCTATGGTGATTTTTGTCTCCTAAAACTTGCAAATTTGCTAAGCAAAATAAAGCTTATTTCCCTATAACTTCCGGTCCAGTGTAAAAATCAAAACGAAGTTCACGCAGCAAATGGACTTTAATGTAAACCAAATGTCATAGAAATTTCGTACCAAAATCATGAAAGAGCTGCCAGCTATGACCATTTTTGTAATTTTGTTTAATTTCTTTACTGAGCGATTATGTCATTAGATTTCCAAATGGAAATGATCCTGAAATGAAAATTAACAACAAATATTAACGCTTTGAAAATTTGATAAATTTTGAGGGTGGTAACCCTAAATTTTTTTTCACCCGTATAACTTCCAGCGCAGTGATTCAATCGAAACGAAATTTACTGGTTGGGTTTAACTTAGCGTGAAGCAGAATTGGTATGTATTATGCTTTGCTGTTGATACAGGCTAACCAGCATTAGCCATTTCCGTAAATATTGCACCAACAGATGCTTCAAACAATGTTCTCATATGCAAAGCATTTGCAATAAAAAATAAGGAATTCTTTTTTAAATTTTTCGAGTTTTGAACATTTTTCGGATGGCAGCCTCAAACAACGTTTAACCGCTGAAACCTTCGAACGAAATTCAAAGCATACGTTGATTTGAGTATGAGCTTGTTATGGTAAACTTATTGCTGCTTCGTTCGGAAAGTGTTGCCCGCACTGAATTATTTGTGTTATAGTTGAGTTTTGTTGCTTTGGATAAGGAATGGTTGATATGATTCCTGCGAAGAGAACGAAATTCAAAGGTTACGTTGATTTGAGTATGAGCTTGTTATGGTTAACTTATTGCTGCTTCATTCGGAAAGTGTTGCCAGCACTGAATTATATGTGTGATAGTTGAGTTTTGTTTCTTTGGATAAGGAATGATTGATATGATTCTAAAAGACAGTGTATTACGTCTTTCCACACTTTTTTGTCACTCAAAGACAATTTCTTCGAAAATTAGTTTTCTAGCGGTTCAGGTGCGCTAGAGTTTTTCTTAGTGATTTTTCAAGATGGTACCACTGCCACAGAGTTGCCAGCATTTCAAAATCACTTCTATCAGACCTGGTCCTAGCTAATACCAACATGTTCTGTAAATTTCATTATGATCGAATAATCCAGTCGTCTGTTCTTGTGCACAGCACTTTCGAGTGCTGAAAATAGAGGTAATTTGGTGATGGGTTGCCATTCTTGTGCAAATCGGAATTTTCAAAATTTCAATCTGACGTGATGCACAAAGGTTGAGGTTTATTAATGATTTGAATTTTGTGTCAAAAATCTAAAATTTGTTAGGAGGGTCAATGATTTGAAGGATTTTTTTTAAGAGCCTGCCGTAGCTATAGGGTTACCCGCACTAATTTCAAATTCCATGTGTGTTAAATCTTGCTCAACATCAATATACTCTGCAAATTTCAGGATGATCCACTGTTTTTGTCAGAAGTAATGACAAATCAAAATTTTTAATAAAATCTTTGCCTACTTTTAGGCACGGTGCACCGACACGCGGGTCAAAACTTCCAATTTTTTAACATAAACAAGCTTAAAACATAATAAGTTTTAATACCCAAGTATTTATTTTAACAAAAATTTACACTGCTTGGAAATGAAGGAGTACCTCAAAATTACTAAAATGCCCGCCGCCGCCAAAAGGTTTAGATATCTTAATTCTAGCAAATCATGGACCTACAAGTTATATACATCTTTGTCCTCCTAAAACGCCAAAAGGATTAGGATATCTGAATTTGAGAAAATCATGGACCTACCTATTATATATATCTACGTTCTCCGAAAATTTCAGCTGAATCGAATCGGCTACTCCAGAGATTATCTCCCTTAATTGTTTTGCTGCTATATATATATATATATATATATATATATATATATATATATATATATATATATATATATATATATATATATATATAT
>OX376374.1:84157499-84207831 GCA_947369275.1 Nemotelus nigrinus
TATATATATATATATATATATATATATATATATATATATATATATATATATATATATATATATATATATATATATATATATATACTATACATGCTGCTGTACTACTGCTAAACTCCTGAACAGGCTGTCTAGTTGTTGTAATTTTCCGACACGTTGATGAATCTCTTATATATTTACGGTTCCTTATTTACAATGAATATAAAGTACTGCTGCACTACTGCCAAACTGGTGAACAGATGGTGCAATTCAAATCGTTTCCCAAAAATCAAATCGATTTGCCCATACGTCAAGCGTCAGTCGTACTTCGCAAGTGATACGTGAAATATTTTGAAATTTATAATTAAAACAGGTCTTTTTTGCTCTAATTAAAGATGACATGAATACAAAGTAATGTAAATGTGATGGCATGAATGCAAAGTAATGCGAATATACTATTGGTGACATTATAGCTGGGCAGCCATATCAATGTCCTGCTATACTGCTTCTAAGGCAGAAGTACAGCAGTACATTTTACGTGCTGCAGTTTCACCACTTCAGCAGTAGTATAGCAGTGCTTTTGCACTCCTTGTATTCCTATCGTTTGTCTTTTTCCTACAGATTTGGTATATTTTAGTCACCCAAGAACAATTTCTTCGAAAATCAATTTTCTAGCGATTCTGATGCGCTAGAGTTTTTTTCCCTTAAATTTTATGTTTTTTTTTATTTTTGGCCTTGGATTTATGTTTCTTGAATTTGTAACTTTTTTGTTACTTTTTAAAGCTTCTTAAGCATTTTTTATCTCACGCAACTTTGAATAATTGATGATCTCAAAAACCTTGGGCCTGTTTTAACAGTTACGACTTCAAAAGCTTTAGATCGAGCTGACGCCTATTTTCGAGATAATCCTCAGACCTAAGAAGATCAAGCCAAACACTTGGTTACAATCGGGAAACACTAAAAAAAATGCTTAAACTGTTTCTTAGAATTTATCTTTACAAAATCACAACGTACAAGCATTTGCCTGCACTAGCGAAGGAAAGGGGAGTTTTCTTTAGGCAAAAGTTTCTTGAAAACATTCACTACTCATCTTTGGAATATTAACTCTTGAACGAAATAAATTACAAGGCCGAAATAAATAACTGTTTCGAAAAGTTATTATACGTTTTATATTTATCGCCCTGTTTACCAGATCAATTGACATAACTTTAAGCATCTAGAATGTTGATATAAAACTTGCTTTAATCATTTCATTGAAAAAGTTTAAGCAGTGAATGTAATTTCGACCGGAGGAAACCACCAATTCCTTATTCTTTACAGTTTTTCTACGCAACATTCCCATACTTTTTGCAATAAGACCGAAAAACTATTTGCTTCTTTTAGAACTTCTAAAATTACTCCTAGCTCATCACTAAGGTACGTTTTCATGAATTTCTGAAGCTAAGCCCTGTACGTGCGGCAAAAAAAAACATCACAGCCAAACTCATATTTCAACAATAATTTTACGGCATTATTTCAGTCGTAACACAAGCTAACTATGCAATACTTTTTTTGTGTAACAGCTTTGTTAAACCGGTGAATCCTGCTGGGGAGAGGGTGTGCAATATTCTAGGCCACCTTCTATGGCCACCACAATACTCCACTCCACTATATGTGAACGGACGAACATATGGCGTGAGACGGTCAGGTAGCAATTGTCCCATGACAGGCGGCTCAGGTTTTGCCTTTAAATATTGACAGATCGGGCAGGCTTTTTTTACTGTCTCAAGAACGGAACGGAGTCGGTGTATCCAAAATTTCTGGCGAATCTCGTAAATTATAAGATAGTCGTTTTAGTGATGACGCTTCCAGTGATGGTAACTCACAATTGGGCTGGTGATATGATGATCTCGTGGAAATATAGCTGAATTTCGAGCACTTAGTGGTAGGCAAATGGCAGCGTCGATTTGTGCCTTCAACCTCATAATTAAAAATATCGCTAGACTTTGCGACATATTTCTCAGAAGTTAAGGCAGAAAATTCCTCCATAAATCATGTAACTTGTATTGGCGGCAGTTTTTATTCTCGGCATGTGACATTTCAGTAGCTGGTAATTCGTCTATGTGGCGGTGGCTAGCATTTCTCGTATTATGGATAAATCGCAATATCCACGCTGTTATTCGAAACACTTTGATATACGAGGAGTAATTTGCATAGTTGATTATCGGTTTGTAGTTCGTGTTTATCATCAGAAAAGGCTTGACAATATCTTTCACTGTATAATCGTCGGGAGTATCGGTGATTCACTGTGGCCAGAATTCCTCATCAAAGCTCAAAAATTCCGGTCCCTGCAACCCCATCTGGAACTACTGTCAGTGCTTGTTGGCAGTGTGGCCCTACTAGCCTCATCAGCAACATTCAATTTAGTTGATAGCCATATCCAGTGGCTAGGCGTCGAAACTGATAAAATTTCTGCTATTCTACACGAAACGAATTGTTTGTACTGCCTGGTTGTCAACTGTATCCATTGTATGACGGTTATATTGTCGCACCAAAAAACCATATTCCTCAGTTTGACTTCTATACACTTTCTTATTGACCCCGAAAGGCGGTATCCCAAAATAGCTGCTTGAAGTTTCAGTCTCAGAATGGGCATTCTTTTTCTTGGAGCACATCTACTCCTGGCAGCGACGAGAGCGTTGTGAAATTGGGCTGATTTTTGACATCTTAAATAGGTGACTGTTGAGTAGGCACTGGAACTGGCGTTGGTAAATACATGTGATTGAATGTCATTCATTTCGCAGAAAAACGTCGAATAACATCTTGGTAGGGAAAGATGGCTAAAATCTTGAAATCTTGCCAACCAAGTTTTCTATGGCATATTCAGGTGGTTCGGCAGTGGCTCATCACAGTCATTACCAATTTTGAGTAGGTAGTGTAATTGAATAATAGGCCGAATGGATCGTATACGGTCATTATAATTCCCAGAAGCTCTCTCTTCGTTAGCGGGTGAAACATTTCCAATACGTGGTATTTTGTGGAATTGGAACTTGTATTGAAGGGTGTGCTCTGTAGTATTTCAAAATAATCCTATCACCTTCTCAGTCGTTGTTTCTCGTTCCAAATTTACTTTATGATAGCAATCATTTTCGATTGTATTTAATATATTTTGTAGTTGCGGATTGTTTAAGACAAAGTTGAGACAAAATCTGCCTTATTTCGATTGCATCTTTGACGGTGGCTTCGTCTACATTTTGATTGTTGAAACTCACTACTAAGTCATCCACTTAGGTATTGTGCACAACAACTGATGCTCCGTTTGGCATTTCTGCAGTGTGTTCAATGGCATTTTTGTTCTTAATATATTCGACACAGCAGGGTGAACAAATGGCACTGAAGATCATTGACGTCATAACATAGACCTGAATTGTTTTGCCTTGTTTTCTCTCTCTCCACAAGAACCTCTAAGCACTACCATCAGCTTCTCTGATTCCTATTTGCGGGAACATTTCCATAATATCTCTGACTTAGGCTATTGATCCTAGACGAAATTGAAACAAAATGATGAAAAGCGGTTTGGTGTGCTTAGGACCTTTTGTCAAGGTGGAGTTGAGCGAAGTGTCACGTGTTGTGGCAGCAGCATCAAAAACGATCCGAAGCTTCTCTGGCTTATTTGGATTGACGACGCTGAAATGGGGAAGGTACCAAGTCCGGTTGTTTTTTAATTTCACCTCATCGGTAGTAAGTAGTCTGATATACCCCCTTTCAATGTATTTATTGATTTTGCCGATGTTTTTCTCTGCATACTGACTGTCATTGTTTATTCGTTTTTCGACGTTCAACAAGTGGTTTCTGGCCATGTCGTAACTTGCCAGCATATGGGTGTCATCGCTTTGCCAAAGTAAACCCGTTTCATATCAATCACCAATCTTTTTGATGGTATCCTCCAAAATTTGGACAGCACGGCGATCTTCATCGGATTTCATTTCAATGTCGGTACTGCGGACTCCGAAATTCCCAATTGAGAAATATTCATTGACGAACCTATGAATTTCTTTCAATGACTGCGCTTAGCGGATATATAGAATGGTAGGATAAGCACGTACATATTGGTCGCTTGGTCCATAAACAATCCATCCCAACTTGGTCCTTATGGCGATTGGCTGATGGCATCCATTCTCAACAACATTTTCGCTGGCTCCTAGAAAGATCTTATCCAGTCCCAATAAAATTTTTGGTTGGACTTGATAATAGTTTGAAATCGGTAACGCGGTTATGAGACCGTACTTTTTCTTATGAAGAGTCTGCGCTGGCAAATTCAAGCTGCTTAAAGTATTCAGACTTCTCAGACTAAAAGTTTGCGCTAACTTGTAGTTTCCTCTAATATTGACGTTGATTTTCTTTGATTTTTCCGTTTTTCGTTCATTGCTAAACCATTGCAATGTGAGTGGGAATTTCGATCCATTTATTCTCAGCTTGCGGGCTATATTGGCCTCCATTAACCAAATAGAAGAACCCTCTTCCAATATTTCGTATGTCGCAATACTTCCCGCAGGTCCAAACAGAGTAACTTGGACTATTTTAAACATGGTGATGTCTTTATTTTGGCAACAATTGAGTACGTGTACGTTAGAATCAGGTTGAATTGGCTTAAGCAAATCTATGTTGTAATTATGCAATATTTTGTTATACATATGCGAACACCCATTGACAGAACAGCGTTGCTTTCTCCGGCAGTTAGAAAGACTGTACCCCTTTTTAAGACAGCCAAAACATAATTGTTTATTCATTACGAAATTCCATTTGTCATCTGTCGCCAGGGCAATAAACGTTTTACACTCTCCGAGGCTGTGTTCCTGGCTACATTGTAGGCAAGTAATTGCTGGTGCCGTTCCCACGTTATTTGAACTATGTAGTACTCTACGCGATGTCGATGACGGCTTCTCTTTCTGTTGGCTAGATGTTTGTGGGGAATACAGGGCAGTGACGGTATTTTTTTCGTCTAATAAAGTTGTGTTTAATAGATAGACACACGCTCGAAACCATATCGTTCTGTTCGAGTGAGGTCACGTAAGCAGAGTCAGCATTTCCGCACATGCCGGAGGCAATCACCTGTAAAGATGCAACCTAAATCTACACGCATGTTTGTATATCAGAAGAATTGTAAATTGAGTCTACACGCATGTTTGCATATCAGCAGAATTGTAAATTAATATAAGTTCGATTAAGTAAAATACAATCAGTCTGTTGTTGTTGATCATCGAAGTTTTTTAGTAAAATTATTTTAAATTACATTTTTTTTGTTCTTCATTCGGTCCATCGACTCAACTCGCGCTTCACTTATTGAACTTGATTCACTTTGTCTATCTGTGAGCGTACAAGAATCTTAGGAGGCCAAAATTAAACTCTAATTCTTGCATCACTTGTGGTACATCGTCTGGGAAAATTAACAGAGCCGTTACAGCACTTTCCGCGACACCATATAGGGCTTTGTTAAGTCTCAAAATGTTTTCCCGATTGTCATAATGAAATTCGCGGGTATGTATACGTCGAGAATGCATATGTCAGTAAAGATGAATATAATGGCGGTTTAGTTGGTACGGATGCACTCACACACGGCAATGCCAATTTCAACTCAGCGGTCGTTCGCAAGTTTAAATCTTTAACTTGGCTTCGTGTGTGTGGCGTGGATAACGGTACTTTTGGAGTGACTACTGTCTGGGTCAGTAGAGTACCCTATGTTTCGCCGAATTTCTTCAAAACTCGGAAACGCAGCTCCTCAATGTTTGTTCGCGGCAAATGTTTTCAAGCACCGTTTAAAGAGCGGACATGTCTGACACCATTGTCTTCATTTGGTCGAATAAATGGCATTCGTCTCCAAGGAGTGCTGGCGGTGGGCTCCGGGTCTAAAGCTTCATGCTTGGATGCATTCGCATCGGCATCAACATCAGCATTCTTCTTCACAGTCTTTCGTCTCGTCATTCTTGAACAAAGATGGACGACGGTCAGCAAGTTTTACGGCACAAGTCTCGTTATTACAATTAAAAGCAATATTGTGGAAATTAACTGTCTGAAATTATATCGACACAGCGTAGTAGTAATTCACTTTATTATAGCTGTATTTGACAATTTACAATGCTAAGTTGCATGGTTTAATCGACATTTTGGTCCAACTAGTGGCGTTCACATCAAGCTTCGTCTTAACGTTGGAAGTCATCAGGCAGCTAAATGTTGGCCACGTTTACAGCGGTCAATTATTAACAACCATCTATGCTGCTCCAATTCTATTTTCGATATAAGTATCACAGCCATACCTACCTCATACTATTCTCGATCCCCTCACAAATTACCTTTTCACACAAAAAATGTGTCTGGACAAATGAGTCTTAGGACAAGCTACTCTCCGGGTTTAGAGTCAGAAGATTTAGCTGATTCGCTCTTTTTAATCGCTGAAATTTACAATGGGTTTGTATTTTTGTCACGGTGAAGGATGGGTTTGTATTCTTGTCACGGTGAATACTCTTCTAATGAGGCTGGACCGTGCCGGCTGCAAAGTGATTGCTTATGCAGACGACATAGCTGTAGCAGTGTCGGAAAAGTATTTATCTACGCTATCGGAGAGGCTAAATCACTCTCTTGACATACTTTCACGTTGGAGTCGTGAGTGCGACTTGAATGTGAATCCAAAACAAAACGGAACTAGTGCTGTTTACAAGGAAGTATAAAGTTCCTTCTTTTGAGTTACCCAAATTGAATGAGGTCTCCGTTAACTAGAGCCAGAGGGTCAGGTACTAAGGGCTGATCCTTGACTCGAAGCTACTATGGACCTACAATGTAGCAGAAAGAGCTCGGAAGGCTTTCAACGCACTTTACTGCTGTAAAAGAGCCATAGAAGCGAATTCGGGACTATAACCTCGTACTGTTGGTTGGCTTTACACTGCTGTGGTTGAGCCAATTCTATTGTCTGGGGTGGCGTTCTGGTGGCAGAGTGCTCTTAAGGCTACCTGCAAGCGGCAGCTTGAAAAAGTGCGGAGAATGGCTGCACTACTGGTAACTGGTGTGCTCCGCACCACCCCTACTAAGGCACTGTTCGTGTTACTTCATTGGTTGCCAACCAATCTACTTATCTTACAGCAAGCTAATCTTGCTGCTGTGAGACTTAATTGTATCTCGGCATGTAATAGAACAGAATTCGGCCATGCGAGGATTTTGGTCGCGGGGGTTCCCGCTTCAGCGGCTGTTGACTACATCGCTCCGCAGTGTCTACTAGATTTGGAGTTCACAACTCGCATTCCTGGTAGGGGTGAATGGCGTGCTGGTGTCACCCTCGAAAGTGGGCTTATCCATGTCTTCACTGATGACTCAAAGCAAAACAATAGAGTCAGAAGTGGTGTATACTCAGATGAAGTGAATCTCAAGCTGTCTTTCCGTCTACCAGACCATTGTAGTGTCTTTCAGGCGGAGGTTGCGGCTATTTTACGGGCAATTGACTTGCTTCTGTGTAATCGAATATTCGGAGTAAATATGGGCATTTTCACAGATAGCCAAGCGGCTGTTAAATCCCTCGCTGGTCCTTGTACAGTTTCCATGGTTGTTGCTGAATGCCGTGCATCTCTCAGGGAGATGTCGAGACATTCGGTCGTTCAATTGATTTGGGTACCTAGACATAGGGGTTCGCAGGGCAACTGTGAAGCTGATGAGCTAGCAAGGCTTGAAACCTTGTTACCGGAGGTCTCTTGCTCCTTCTCAATAGGTATACCGATGACATCGGTCAAACTGACCATCAGGCAAAAATATCTCGAGGATGCTAGGAGTTCCTGGGCAGATGAATCATCCTGTGCAAAAGCAAGGCAGTCCTGGGTATACATAGATGCGCATCGCACCAGGCAGCGTTTAGGTTTAACTCGAACCGCTCTACGCTGCACTGTGAGAGTTTTTACGGGCCACTGCCTCATAGGACGACATACACAACGACTGGGAGTGCAGTTCAACGATTTATGTCGGAGTTTTGGCTCTGATGATGAGGAGGGGTCTGTCCTTCATCTGTTGTGTCAGTGCCCAGCGTTGGCAAGGAGAAGGTTGGTGGCAATTGGTGCTCCCTTTCTCTCAAATTTGACCGAGTTGTCCCTGCTTGATCTAAAGGAGATCTAAAGGAGATAACAAGGAAAGCAGATGGTTTCCCGAGTTCAATGAGCAGGAGAGAGTCACGAATTATTGTGCCATCACAACGGGCCTCTCTTGTGCCTATGTGTGCCGGTCGGTGGACCTATGTGGACCGGCAGCCACTTAAACCTAACCTCACCTTGTATTTTTTTGCCAGGTGATAGATCGAAGTACTCTTGATTGGGCCCTTTGGATTATGTTAATGTTTGATGGGTGAGCTGCTTCCCAGATTTGAACGTCGTACGTATTTCATGAAAGCTTTTTACTAATGTTCGAAGAACATTATATATATACATATATACATATATATATATATATATATATATATATATATATATACATATATATATATATATATATATATATATATATATATACATATATATATATATATATATATATATATATATACATATATATATATATATACATACATATATATATATATATATATATATATATATATATATATATATATATATATATCATCAAAAAATTTCAGTGAGATAATCTCGGAAACGCGCCATCCGATTGAGCTGAAACTTTCAGGATACATTGGTGTATATGCAGAATAGGTCCAAGTCTCAATAAATGTCACTTATTGCTAACCCTTTGGCGCCGGCGGGCATTTAAGTGATATTTTTAATATACCTATTATTCCGTACACAAATAATTTTTGCAAAAATAAAGCTGACGAAACAAATTTTAAACGTGTTTTAAATGCGAATCAGATAATGTTTTGGAATTTTTTAACCCCATGTGTGCCCTAAGTGCCTAAAAAGAGAACGGGAAAATTTGAAAATTTTTAAATTGCGATAACTTTTGACAGAGCTATTCAATCATGACATATTGGTATTATTTAATTGTAAATTTGAAAATCTTTAATGAGCGTGTTAGCTACCCTGTAGCTAGGACAGGCACTGAAAGTGAAAACCTCCACATCATCGTCTCTCTTGAAAAAATGCCGTTTCTTCAAAAAAAAGCCACTCATATGTAAATCTTATGCTTTGTTCACATAGCCAAAGTAAAAAATTTGATATGGTATAACGGGCACGCCTGGTAACCCTTGCCCAATTTACCTATATTTTTAACATCAAAAACTTCTGTTCACGGAAACTCACGATCCAATAACCAAATAACTGGAAATTTACAGAATGTATTGGTATTAAATAGGACCAGGTCTGATAGAAGTGATTTTGAAATGCGGGCGATTCTGTGTCAGTGGTGCCATCTTGATAAATCACTAAAAAAGATAACTGCTTTTAGCCCTATAAATTCTGATTCAATCGTTCGATTTTAACGAAATTCACATAATAACTGAACCTTACTTTAAACCACGTCTAATAAAAATTTGGTTGAAAAATTCGGTTGGAGCTGCCAGCTATGATAATTTCGGTGTCTTAAATTTGAAAAAATAAAAATTTGGAAGTGAAAACATTCAAACCAATCTCCAAATCTCCTGAAAAAATTTCCGTTTCTTACAATCAAAGCGTACTTGTTAAAAAATCTTATTCTTTATCTACACAGTCAAAGTAAAGCTTTGGAAATTTCATGTCGGACAAGAACGGTAACCCTCTCCCAGTTAACCTATATTATTAGCATCAAAAACTTCTGTTCACGGGAACTCACGAACCAATTATCAGATACAACTGAAATTTACAGAATGCATTGTACTTAAGTAGGACCAGGTCTGACAGAAGCAGTTTTGAATTGTGGGCGACTCTGTGCCAGTGGTGCCATGTTGAAAAATTACAAAGAAAAAAAACTGCTTTTTGCCCTATGAATTCTGATTGAGTTACCAGATTTTCATGAAATTGACACAGTAGCTGAACCTTACTCAAAGCTCTGTTTGATAGAAATTTGGTTGAAAAATTCGATTGGTGCTGCCTGCTATGGTAATTTTTGTGTCTTTGGTTTTGAAAATTCGCTCAGGAAAATAAAACTTTTTGCCCTATAATTTCCAGCACAGTCATGAAATCAATACAAATTTCATACAATTAATGGAACCTATTATAAACATTATTCAGGTCAAATTTGGTTGAAAAGCCACGATAGGGTTTCCAGCTATTGTTGGTTTTGTGTTTGTTTGCAATATCTTTCTTAAGCGATTTTATCGTAGAATTTTCAAATGGTAATGATATTGTAGTGACAATAAAGAGCAAATATTAAGTTTTCGATTATTTGAAAAAACTCGCTGTAGGTAACTCCTATAACTTCAAATGTAATATAACAACGTCAAGCAGATGTGATATATTCTTGGCTTTGATACTGGTAGAAGGTTGCCAGCACGAGTCGGTTGTGCTACTTTTGTATCAATAAATGCTAACAGTTAGTATTCATACCGGAAACATTTACAAAGAAAATAAATAACCAATGTGTCAATTCCCAAAGTTCTGCAAAATTTTCGGATCGCAGCCCGAAACACCAGCTTCAGTTAAAGTTGTGCAGGCACTGAGCATTTTTTTGATTGATGTTATATGAGATGCTGCTTTCAAAATTTTGTGAAATAAGCAACTGATAACGAATATAGTTAACCCGTATTTTGCTCTCATAAGCGTTGAAATTCATGCCAGTGGTAATATCTGAAACCTTCCACCATATGAGTTATAATGCATTCTTGAGACTAAAGTAAAACGTGGCGTTTGACACAGTTTGGCCGTAATAAGCAGCTCATGTGGTGGAATATGCACTCAAAACCTGCACGATTCTTCTACTGTTCCTCAAGCCTTAGTGTTTCTAGCGGTTCAGGTGCGCTAGAGTTCTTTTCATTTCATTTTGAAGATCAATCCTTCACGTCAGGCTTTAACGAAAGCTTGAGTTACGTCGAAAAAGACAGCTGAGCAATACTTCTTGTTTCGAATGCTATTTTAATGTCTAACGTCATTCGATAGACCTGTTTAATGGTGCCGTGATGTCTTTGAAATCCGAATTGAAATTTTGTTCGCATACTCTAGTATTGGTAGTAGATTTCTCAACAGAACTTTCTCGAAAACTTTGGAGACGCAGGATAAAAGACTAATAGGTATGTATGACTTCACTTGGAAAGTCTTTACCAGACTTGGGGATTATTATGATTTCACCTGTTTTCCAACCTTCAGGAATATATCCAATTTGGAAGAAAGCATTGAACAGATTAAAAAGCCAAGAGAATATGAGCGGTGGCATCTGTTTGAGCCTATCGTTGGTAATGAGATCAATATCTGGCGACTTTTTGCACATGTTTCTATGATCTTTTGCACTTCTTTAGCTGAAATCATGATCGGTTGTGAACCTTGTCCATTGATATTAGACGGAAAGACGCATGTTGCCGAAGTAAAAGCTGTGAAAATCTGGTCTAGGTGAACTGCGAAGGCGGTGGCTTTCTCTTCGTCACTCCTGACCCATTGTCCGTAAGCGGTTCTTAGTGGGGCTTCCCTAATTGTAGGTTTATCTATTTTTTTGACCGCTTTCCACAACAAATAGTTATCATTCTTAGTAGGACAGAAGTTCTCCGAGAATGAGTGGTACTTAAGCTTATATTCCTTTGTAAGTCCCAGCCTGAGCACACTAGAAACCTTGTGAAGTCGTGGTTTAGTTTGAGCAGACCTGTGCAGCTGCCAATTTCTTCGCACCAATCGTTTTTCCTGTGCAATGATTTTCATTGATGAGGAGTTTGTTTTTTTTTTCGAGTTAAAGGGTGTAGCTCACTTTTATGTGTTGCGGTTTCGAATACCTCCAGGACATGATCATTCAAGAATAGCAGAATTGACTTCTTCCGGTAATTTGAGTGATGCTGTTAGAAATATTGAGTTGGAGAAGATAGGTTGAATGTATGTTTTGTTTGAATACCAAAGTGGGGTGACGTATTCAGAGAAATATTGATAGGAGAGTGACGTCAAGGCAAATCAAAAACTGCTTCTGATTTTGTGGAGTTTGGAGGTATTCTCTTCGAGATTGCGAAGTCTATCAGATCCAAAATTTTGTTACTTTCTGATGGCCAATACATTGGCTGGCCTGTTGAGATATATTTCAAATCATAGGTTTGTAGTGCATCGAAGAGTGCTTTGCCTCTAAGTGCTATGAGTTGAGATCCCCAAAATGTGTGTTTTGCACTCAAGTCGCCAGCTAAGATCAATTTGGTTCCCAGCTTTCGAATATTATCTTTGACATGTTTGACCTCAGTGGACAGTAGATGGGCGACTGACTCGACTGTTCACGTAAATAAAAGGATGTCGCTTGGATGTTATCTTCGCTGAGTTCTTCTAAAAGATGATGGAGTAGATGATTTTTAATAAGCATTACAGAAACATCTCTGGCCTTGCCATCTGGGTGTTTGTTATCATAGAAAATGTAGCCAGGGATGTTGAATTTATTATTTTTTCCCGTGAGATGGGTTTTCAATATGCGGAACACATCAATGTCGTGAGTTGGTATTAGGCATGCTATTTTCGCTTTGTGCTGGACAATGTCATTCGTATTTCAATGGGCTCTCTTTAATGAACTCATTTGCTGTTAATAAGAAATTAGAGAAACTTGTTTTGATTTTTAAGTAATTCTTGAATCATGTTACTCATCGTCGACATGAAATGATTCATATTGTCTGAACGCATTGATAAAAAAGAAGTGAGTTCGTTGTTAGAGCTGCTTTGAGCAGTGCTTTCAGCAGAGCCGTGAGTTTTGTTTGATTGCGTCGGAATATTTGATACCAAGTGTTACAAGTGATGAAGGTGCAAACGTTTCCGGCATGGAAATTGGTTTATTGGCTGCAATATTCAGAGCTTATTGAGTGCGGTTTTGAGGAGGGACCATATTTACTTCTGAGATTGAAATACTGGGTAGCCTCTGTAATTGGCAGTATATTTTTTGACACAATTGCTTAATTTTTTAATTGCAGGGTCTTGTTTACTCTTGTCACAGAACTTGGTAGCGTGAAACTCGCCACATACAACACATACAGTAGAGAGTGAAAAGTTGGTTTTGGTGTGGTCATATTCCTGACAATTCACACATTGTACGGGACTTTTGCGTTTGAGCGACTCTTTGATAGTGATTATGCGGTGCATAGTATATCGCAAGCTATAGATTTTGTGAGCTTCACCCCTTTTCGGCTTGCTGGCCTCGGGCTCTAGTTCTACTCTGGACAATGACTGCGGCTGTTTGAATTTTTGAATACATTTGCGTTGTTGTTTTTATTGTATAAAATACAAAAACAGTATTGAAGACAAAATACAGTAAAATATATTACATATGGTGACAAAATACAATAAAATATAACCGATAAGCAATCCAAGCGCTTAGAAGGGCAAATGCACAATCATTGGCAGTAATGCTGGCCAAAGGGATTGCTTCGGGCTCACGCGTTCGTCGATGATAATCAAACAACGGTAATCAAACAACGATCGATGATAATCAAACAGTATGTCTATCTCTGTGAGTGAGTTAGGTGACCAACTACGTCGATGTGAATAACCTTAAAACGGAGACCGTATGAAAGGTCGGTACAGGTTTGCTCACATCTCTGGTAATCTTGTATTTTTTGACATGATAAACATTCTTGGGCCTAAGTAGCAATGTCCTTATTCATCGGAGGCCAGAAGAACTTGTTTGTGTGGTGTGTTCCAGATTAAACACTATTTTCCTGAATAAAAAAAATGTCGACGTTGATGCCAAAGATTGAATGTTTCTTGAGAATAAATTTTGAGCTCTTAAGAACCTTCTGAAGCTCTGTGTCTGATCTTCGGGACGATGTTATTGCGGCAAAGTCGATGGTACTGGCAACAATTATTTATTCAAGAACAGAAAGTGTATCAGCATGAACGTTGTTGCAACCAGAGACATGCCAAGTGTCAGAAGTAAACTCACTTGCATCTGGCTTCTGCTTGAAGCAAAAGCCAAAGTTTTGTGACCGGTGTATGATCAGTGTACGGTTTGTGGCTTGGTGTGCCGAGTCTCTAAAAAATATCTGAAGCAACGAACGCGCTGATAAGCCGCTAAAGGTTCGTATCCACCAAACGCGCTGCGTGCGTGCTGTTCGAGCTCAGGCAGCAAGGCTATCGTCTACACCAAAAGCTGCTCGCGCACTAAGCGCGAACAAACAGAAGAGCTGTGCGCGAGTTGCTCGCCAGCTGCACTTGATATACGTCGCCACTGAAAATGTTCGCAGGTTTGGATGCAACGCTCTGTTTGTGAGCAGACACACTTAGTATGAATGTGCAAACATTGAATTTTGATTGCTCGTGGAGCTGCTTCTTTGCTTTCCGCTCCTGTTGGGAAGCAGACGTGCAAAATGCCATTCAGTATGGAATGGACTAATGAATTAGCCATTAAGTTAATCAATAAAGAGATGGAATATTCTATTTTCTGGGATTACACTAATAAAGATGATAAATTCTGAATGAAGAAAAGAAAATATAATATTTCTGGGAAAATCGGGAAAATTATGCGAAGTGATGGGATAGAAATAGAGAGAATGTAGAAGCGAGGCTTTCATCGTACATATTTCTATTTTTCTTTTTTTTTTTTTGAAGATTCAGACAATATTATGTAGGATTCTGCACGAATAAGAATTACGACTTTTCCAAAATCCATTTTGCACATTTACGAAAGTTTTTTTAGATTTAATGATGTAAAAATTCTGATCGGAAAGCAACAAAGCAGTGCGCGTACAGAACGCGCGAGTTAACTACAGCACTCTTATTAAAGCCAAAAAAAAATAAAACAGTTTAAACTTCGAGACGAGCTTCTTTATTACGTGACAAAATGACAATGATAATCTTTGATATTCTTTTAAAACATTTATAGCTTAGTATTAGCAAAACAACAGTCATCACTTTTGTGAAGATGGCATAGGTGTGCATTACTTGAACTAGAACGGATACGTGTGTCGTCCGTCTGATGAACCTGATACGTTGCTATGTGGGAATTGTATCTGCATGTGTCGTCTAGTGAATCTGATACGTTGCTATGTGTGGAAATGGTGTCTGCATGTAACTCGTCCCCCCTTAAGAAGAGCGGTGGCTAAAGAAACCTTGGTGTCGGGGTTTCTTTTACTGGAGCGATGATGATGCTGTTTGAGCCAAAAATTTTACATCGGAGCCAAATGAAAATTTTCATGAAGATGAGGATGCTGAGCAGGATAAGTATTAAGTGCTGGGTGTAATTTTTTCCAAACCTAAGCTTCTCTAGAAGTTGGATGCTGTCGAAGTTCTCGAAGTTGTAATTTTCCTGTATTGGAAGTTCCAGCTTTGAGGTTGTTTCGGTTGCGTTGATTTCGGTGAATGATGTTGGGAAAATATTAATTTCATCCCAGAAGATGTTGATTTCGCTTTTCTTTGTTATCTCGTTTAATTCGATTTCGCATCCTTCGTAATGGATTAGTGTTGTTCCAAAGATCGTTCTATTTAAAAAGCCGCATGTCGATTTGATGGTGGTTGCCGGAGTATCGACGAGAAGGATGTAGTTAGGCTCTGGTTGGGTGATCATTGGTGTTTCTGGTATGCGTTCCAATTCACAAGTGGTTGGTGAGCCATTGATGGTGTTGGCTATGCACCTGGAATTTCTCGAGACTCGTTGATTAGTAAGTGAATTGCAATAGTAGATTCCCTCAATTTTTGGGCACTTAGTGTCAAAAGATTGAATACTATTGGGGTAAAGGATAGCATAGGGTTTGGTGATGATTTGTCGGGTTTTATTTATGGGAAGAGGTATAACGTGGAAAAATGGAAAGGAATCGTTGCTAAGGATCGGTATTTGTATGTTAAATATAATGTTGGAGTTATTGTAGTAGGCCTGAAGACTAAGGAGCTCGTAAACGTGGTCTTCTGATTTGATTTCTATATTTTGATTTTGAAAGATCTGTGATATTACAGTTAGCTCGGTGGGACTTAATATTGGCTTGGAAATTATATTTAGTCGACCAAGTATAACAGCCTCGGCTATGTCGGTCAAATGATTATTCAAAAGGTCAATATTGTAATTTAGTTGATTAAGGTATTGTATATGAAAGAAAAGGTTGTGCTCTCTTGTAATTGTATTTTTTGAGTTATTCAGGTATTTTTCAATCAATTCTGTTTGGTTATTAATATGGGATGTAATTTTACCAAACCGCTCCATCATTAGTTCGTTTAATTTTGTTTGTTTCGTAGCTTCTTCTTTTAGGTTAGACTGATTACTCATCAAGGTCTCAATGTCTTTGTTTATGTTTAATGCGTCGTCGGCGTCCATATTTCCGGAGATACTTTCAATTAAGGATCCAAGCCCATTAATGAGTCCTCTTCATGGTCGTAGTTTAGGTTTCAATGTCTCCAGTTTGTGGGTGAGTTCAGTGATTTTCAAATTAGTGATCGCCAAAGTGTCTCTGGTTTCGTTAGTTTCGTTGAATTTGGTAACTGGTTCGGAAATTTTGCTTATAGTCCTTTCGTAGCTGTCAAGTTTCACTATGTGTATTAGGTTCTCGTAGGTTTGTATCGTCCTGCTCGTTCCGAGTCGTAGCGGTACTAGTCCTTGGTGGTTGGTTAAGTCCTGGATCTCTATCCTTTGTCCGTGAGTCGTGAGAATGAGCCTGAAATTTACGCTTTGTCTTTAGTCTAGCTATATGAATTTTTTGATTTCTTGTTGTGATTACAGTAATTCTATTATTTTTCTTAATTCTATGCTTACTGAAACGTGGGGTGATTTTGTTTCTTCGGCACTCCTTACGAAAAACTACTTCGTTCTTGTCTAACGGGACTGGTTCTTTTCGATTTTCGTTTAACCTTTCAAGGGTTTTACCAGTGGTGGTATCGATTCTGTTCTTTATTGTTGGATAAATTTGGGATCTAAATTCGTTCAGTTTTCTTTAGTAGTCGTGTTCGTTATTGTTAGTAAATTTCTTATTGAATTCGTGGGTTCTACCGGAGAAGAGTTCGTATGGTGTAAGTTTTGTTGCGGAGTGGATTGCATTATTATATGTTATTATGGCTTCGTTTAATATGTCCTCGTGATTTGTATCAAGGTTGTTTTTCTTGCGTTTTTCCAAAATGATTCTATATGTTTCCGTTAGTGTCGAGTGCCATCTTTCTACGTAAGCATTGCTGCTCGTTTGTTGATAAAAAGTAAAGTGAGTTCTGATTCCATATTGTGCACAAAAATCTTTAAAGATTAGTGACATCATTTCCGTGCCTTGGTCTGCTACAAGCTTTTTGGGGATGCCGTGAAGGCTGATAAAATGTCTGAGCGACTTTAAAATGTTTAAGCTGTTTTTTGCTTCTAGAGTGTAGGCGGCTGCGAATTTAGAAAAGCGATCTATGATAGTTAGAATGGGCTTACCGCTAATAGTGTATATATCCAGGTGGATGATGTCTAGCGGGTTTTGAGGGCTTTCTGAAAATTGGTATTGTAGTTTTGGAGGGTTCCGATCATATTTTTGAGTTTGGCAAACATCAGAGTTATTTATGATTTTAATGGCTTTTTCTTTTAAATGTGGAAAGTACAGGTTCCTTTTTAAATGAAGGACTGTTTCGTTTATGCCTCTGTGATTGCTGTTGTGGTGGTACTCGTTTATAACTTTGTCTTGTTCGTCAGTGTCTATGATATCGCGAAGGATTTCTGTGCAGCGAATTAGTTTGAAAATACGAGAGTTAGAGAAGTACTTCGTGAAGACTGCTTGGACAATTTGAAAAATTTCGTCTGTCGTATAAATTGCATTTAGTTTATTTGGGGCTAGGAATTTTTTGAAAAGTTCGGTTACATTATTTTCCGTGAATTCTTGCATTCGTATAAACCGTCTTTGTTTGTTTTTGAAAGGCATTTCTAATGTGGTTTGAGGGGTTCTTGTAGTTTTTTCTAAGATGAATTGAAGTGCGAATTCGTTAATCGGTCTTTCTGAGATGGGAATGCCGTCGTTGAGGTTTTCTTCTGCGGAATGAATAGTGGAGCCCTATTCAACTTGAACAGAGGTGTTCGTGTCTTGTGGGGAGGATTCACCAACGTACAGTTCTGTTTTGTCTATGATGGAGTTAGGAAGTTTGATCCTGCTTAGGGCGTCAGCGTTGGAGTTGTGAACACCTTTTTTGTAAATTACCTGGTAGTCATACTCTTCTAACCTCAATCTCCATCTAACCAACTTGGAGTTTGGGTCCTTTAGGCTCATGAGCCAGGTAAATGGCTTATGATCCGTGACTATCTGGAACTTATGCCCATATAGATACGGCCTAAAGTATTTCACGGCCCAGGCTATCGCCAGTAACTCCTTTTCAATGGTTGAGTAGTTTATTTCGGAGTTGGTTAGTGTTCTGCTGGCATAGAAAATAGGCCTATCACTGCCTATTGTTCCTTGTGACAACACCGCTCCTATCGCAAAGTTACTTGCATCCGTGGTTACGATAAACGGTTTGTTAAAATCCGGATATTGTAAGATCGGATCATTCATGAGCAAGTCTTTGCAGAGCTGGAATGGATTGATGTAATTTTCCGTGAGTTGAACACTTTTCCCTTTTTTAGGCATTCGGTTAATGGTTTCGTTAGCCTGCAAAAATCTTTAACGAATTTCCGATAATATCCTAGAAGCCCCAGGAAGGATTTTATTTCTCTCTGCGTTCGCGGGATTGGGAAATTTTTAATTGCTCTTAGTTTTTCTGGGTTGGGCTTTACTCCGGTTGGTGTTACTATGTGGCCCAGAAAAGCTACTTCTTTGCGAAAGAACTCAGATTTATCGAGTTGTATTTTGAAATTGGCGTCGCGCAATTTTCCGAAAACTTTTCTTAGACTCTCACCGTGCTCTTGCAGTGATGTCGAGAACACGATGAATTTGAATTTCTTGTAAGACGTTATCCATCACGCGTTGGAAGGTTGACGGCGCGTTCTTAAGCCCAAAAGGCATTCGAACATACTCGAAGTGCCCACCTTCAACGGTAAATGCTGTTTTCTGGATGTCTTTTGGGTTCATCTCGATCTGATGGAACCCGCTGTCGAGGTCGATGGTTGAGAAATATATGCTCTTGCCCAGTTTGTCTAAGATGTCGGTGATATTGGGTAAGGGATATCGGTCGGTTATCGTTTTCTCGTTTAATTTACGAAAATCGATAACCAGTCTATACTTCTGTTTGCCACTGGCGTCCCTCTTTTTGGGGACTATCCAGACAGGTGAACTCCATGGGGAGTAACTAGGTCGAATTATACCTTGCTCCAGCATGTTGCTGATTTGTTTTCGCACTTCGTCTTTATAGACGTACGGATAGCGATAAGATTTCGTATACAGAGGAATTTCGTCGGTAGTTGGAATGGAATGTTTGATCTTATTAGTGAAACTAAGCTGTTGGTTTTCTCGGAAAAATATGTCGTCGTAATCCCGGCATATTCGTGAGGTGAGATCATATTCTTCCTTATTCATGTGTGACGTTCGTATTAGCTTGGTAAGATCTTCACGGGGTATTACACAATCAGCGTCGGATAAACAATCGATGTTAAAGTTAGTTACTACGTCGAAATTTGACGGAGAGAGTTCATTTACTCTCAGTGGTTGTTCTAAAAGGAAGACTTGTTCTTTGTCGGAATAATTTGTAACAGGCATCAAACCATACCAATCGTTTGCTCTGTATATTCCTTCAGGGATGGATAGATTTGACGAGATTTTAATGTTTGTCAAGTGTATATCCCCGTTCTGAGTGTCCACAGGTAGTTTTACAATGTGAGTTGTATTTGGGGGAATTATGTCTTTATTAGAAGTAAGGTTCGGTTTAAATTTAAGAGGAATTATTGTATTTCTAGTGATTAAAACTTTATTTGCGAAGTCGACTTTTGCTTTTAGTGCTGTCAACGTATCTAATCCAATCAGCCCGTCAAAGTATTGGTGAAATTTGAATATTAGAAATTTGAATTCTCCAGGTTCGTTGAATTCAGTAAATTTATTTATTGATTTAATGTCTATAACAACAGATCAAGTCCAATTACGCAATAGACAATGACAAATGAAAATAAAAATATATAGGAAACGAACAGGAGTATCATAATTCAAAGATAAATAAAAATAAAAATAAAAATATATATAAAACAAACAAGAGTAACATAATTCAATAGAAAATAAGAATACAAAATTTAAATATGCAATTAGCCAAGATGAGCATGCATTAAACAGAATAAGTGATTACTTTATCTTTTAACATGTTTTTGAAAAGATTCAAGGTCGGTGGCAGGGAACCAAGTCTGAGTTCGTAGCAGCGGTGAAAAGTAATATGTATTGGCCCGTGCAAATGGAACATTAAATGTTAAAGTTGATCTACATGACCGATCCAATACACGGACGGAAACCAGGTTGCAGAGGTCAGATGGGACAAGTCGATGGTGTAGTTTGAATAGAAGGCATTCATCGAAGTACAGCCTACGAGATTTCAGGGATGGAATTTGTAGCATGGTAAGTCTCGCACTATACTCACAGTAAGTCAAATTGAATTTGAAAAGCAGAGAGCGGGTGAACCTGCGTTGTACAGATTCAACGGCATCAATTAAGTACTGAAAATGTGGGCACCATATTTGACAACAATATTCAAGGATACTGCGGACAAAAGAGCAAAACAGGTGTACACAGGTAGAGATATCAGTAAAATGCTTGGAAGATCTAAGTATAAAACCCGAGAGCCTAGACGCTTTGGCAGTTATATGCAATATGTGTTGGTCAAATAAGAGTTTAGTGTCGAAAATTACTCCCAGGTCTTTAAAACAGAATACAGCATCGAGAGAGGTACCGGAAACGCAATAAGAAAACACTAAAGGGTTAGTTTTACGCGTGAACGACATTTGGCGACATTTTAAGACATTCAGAGTAAGATAATTTGCACTACACCAGTTGCCCAGAGTGTGCAGATCATTTTGTAGTTGAAAGCAGTCATCAATTGTATCGATTACTCTGAATATTTTAAGATCGTCTGCGTAAAGAAGGGAGAAAGAGTTTAGGAGACCTGGCAGATCGTTAATGAAGATTAAGAACAACAAGGGGCCAAGTATCGATCCTTGCGGAACACCAGAGGTAGGATAGAAGGGAGCAGAGGAGCAGGAGTTCACAGTAATAACACAAGCACGTTCATAAATGTAAGAAGAAAACCAGGAGAGCAGCGGTCCATAAAAACCATATTTCTCTAATTTCAAGAGAAGAAGCACGTGATTGACAGAGTCGAATGCCTTAGAGAAATCAGTGTAAAGAACATCCACCTGTCTTTGCTGATCGATGGCAGAAGCAACAGTATTGCTGAAAGATAACAAGTTGGTAACAGTGGATTTACCTTTGACAAATCCATGTTGCTCGTTTGCAAGAAAAGGCTCGAGTACCTTAAGTATGGGAAAAATGTTGACTGATTTCCATATGGAAGGAAAAACACCAGAGGCGATACTTAAGTTGAAAATAATGGACAGGGGTACACAAAGTGAAGAAGATAGTGACTTAGTTAGTATATTAGGAATACCATCAGAACCAGAACAAGCGTTAGAATCGAGACAACTCATTAAATATTCAACTTCTAAAGGGTTTGTACGAAACGAAGAGAGCGCTCTAAGGTTAGCGCGAAACGACAAGGGAGTGGTGAAAGAAACATGTGGAGGAGAAAGAGGGTTTTGTGGGGAAGAAAATGACGAGAAAAAACTAGCAAAGAGCTCACAGGTCTCTTCAGTTGTAGCGGCAGAAGTTTCATCAAGAAACACATTTTGAGGAATGGCGGGGGATTTTTTCAGTGAGTGAATAAATGACCAGAAGGGCTTAGAATTGCTGGAACTAATAGAAGCCTCAACTCTGGCAACGTAGGCACGCATGGCTTCTTTAGCAACCCTCTTTGCATGAGAGCGTTGCTTTTTAAACTCAAGCAGGTCATCACGCAAAGCTGCACGTTTGAATTTGGCACGAGCAACATCCTTTGCCCTAAGGGCAGCAGCAACTTCAGAGGTGAACCAGGGAGCATCATTTGGTCTCTTGGGACGACATGTGGGAGTGAAGCGAGGAATGAGATTAGCGAGAAAGACGTAAAGCCTATGGAGAGCCTCATTAACGTCAGAACAGCGATGAAATGAGTACCAGTTGATATGATTGATTTCGTTCGCCATTCCAACAAAGTTGGCTTTAAAGAAGTTGAAGCGCCTGTAGCAAGAAACAGTGGATCTAAGAGGAAGATTGAAAGAAATTTCTAAAAGAACAGGAGGGTGGTAAGGGTCGGGAGGGACATAGGGTAGAGCATCGGAATCCAAATCAACAGAAGACACTGGGATATTTGAAAATATTAGATCCAATATCCTGCCATTTTTATTAGGTACCGAGTTCAATTGGGAAAGAGAACATAAAGAAATGAAAGAAGATAAAGTAAGCGAAAGACTGTTGCTGGAAGTGATGGTTGAAAAAGAGGTATTCTACTCGATGGAAGGCATATTGAAGTCACCACATAGCATTAAGTGAGCAGTAGGAAAACGGCACAGGAGATAAGATGAGAGCTCTGCAAAGAAAAGTTCATAAAGTGAAGAAGGACTATTACAGGGGATATATATTGAGGCGATAAGTAACAGTGAAGCAGGAGCTAGAGAGACACGAACTAAAATACACTCCACTGTAGATGTAGTTGTAAAGTCACTGCAAACCGAACTAGAAAGAGATTTGTGGATGCCAATAAGAACACCTCCACCATCAGACTTGCCAGAGATTGAGCGATCACGATCCTTGCGGAAGACAGTGTGCTGTGGTAAAATCTCACTATCAAAAGTATCATCTGTCAACCAGGTTTCCGTAAGACAAATATTGTCATCAGAAGCTAGGGCAGAAGAAAGACTAATTTTATAGGACTTGGTCCTCAAGCCACGGACGTTTTGATAGTACAGTTTTAAGGAACGTTTTAAGTTTGACTCTTCTTTCCTAGTCTGGATCGAAAAATTTTTCGTGGAATTTTAGTGAACTCTTTTACAAAGACTCCAGGTGGCCAGAAGTCGCACTTAAGTAGGTCGTTGATGCCGGAAGAAACGGTGATGCAGAAAGAAGCAATGGTTTGCTCCTGCAGATTATCCGGAGTTAGCTTTTTGCACAGCAATAGAGGTGGTGCGTATCCAAGCTTAGCAGCTACGTACTTTTTTACTGTTTCGGTCGAAGTACGATATGCCAACCGAGAAACAAAAACTTTAAGTGGAGGAGTTACAACTTCCATGTCTGGAAGCGTAAGCGAAGCAGCAGCGGATGCGGAAACCAGGTGACTCGTCGAGCTGCTATCCCGCAGTGAAGAGGGTGCAGTTTGCACAGTCCGGGTAGCAGCTAAAGATGAAATCGCAGGTATCTGGTGACTCGTCGAGCTGCTGTCCCGCAGTGAAGAGGGTGCAGTTTGCACAGTCTGGGTAGCAGATAAAGATGAAATCACAGGTATCAACGGGCTCAACAGCTGCTGATGATTACCGGGCGTGTGTTGAGGGACACGCCTAGATGTTTTAGCTATAGTCTGAACCTGTGAACGAGTACGAGCAGCGGTGGGCGATCCAGGTGGGCTTAACGTAACGCAGTCATCGATCAGTGTTCCGTGCGAGGACCCAGAAGGCTACTCAATGTTAGCAATAGAGACCAACTCATCAACCTCCCTGCTGGTGCAGCGAAAATCTTCCGCTAGTTTAGTAAGTGCTCTGCATAAAGTATCAATCGCTGACTTAGCAGAACGGAGACGCGACGCGTAGGACCCCATGGAATGTTTCCTGCATTTGTCGCAGAACCAATATACGCCCGAATCATGTTTTAAGATAACATCCGTACATTTACCCGGAAGGGAAACGCATTTCGAATGGAATGTTAGAGCGCAAAATCCAGCGCAAGTAATCATTGGCGACGTGTGTTTTTTATCCAAGCACTCAGCAGCATCGCAGTGAAACATAGTAATTTTGTTATTATTTTGCAACGTAAAAATAATTAACACTACACACGACGGGTTAAATAAAGATGATGATGTATAAGAGCATAAATGTTAAAGTTTGAGTTTTAAATGTACGCCTGAATCTAGGCAAAAACTAAATTTGAAGCAAATACACCCACTCAAGCCAAAGCACGAGTTATAACAGTTCAAAAGTTAAAGTTTTAAATGTATGCCTGAATCTAGGCAAACACTAAATTTGAAGCAAATACACCCACTTAAATCAAGGCACTAGTGATAACAGTTTAGAAATGCACTGGTTTCAATATGTAAACACTTTTAGGTCGACAATGTAAATAATTCGTTGTATAGCGTAGACGCACTTCACACTTTGCACGGGAAAAGTCAGTAACACATCGCAAAGCTCTAGCCGAGAAACGGTTAAAATGCAGAATTGAAAGTCTTTTCTTAAGAATCTTAAGAATAGGGAGTAGTGATTGCGCGAAAGCACTAGACGGCGGTGCGTAGGAACAACACAGCTAGCATATGAAGCTAGACGTGACAACGAAACGGCGGGCGGGACAGATTGATGAAAGAAAAACACGGAGCCAATGACGAACAGTAGTGCACTCGGTTATCTATTCACGATAAGGTAGGTAGGGTGACCCTTTGATTTAAGGTGTGCTTGTTTAAAACCGTGTTAATGATAACAGGTTTGATAATCTCGATATCTTCTGGGTGAATGTATTCCGGATTAATGAAGGAAGAAAATGCTCCTGTATCGATTAGAAAGTTAAGAGGGCGACCGAAAGGGGAAGAGATTTGGACGTATGGGAGATTAAACCCATGGGTGTGAACGTCTATATAACCGGTTGGTGTGCTGAGGCAGATATGGTAAAATTTTCGTCGTCTATCTCGTGTTTTTCAGTATTTCCTTCAAGATTATCTTTTTCGTTAAGATTCCTTCGAGTGGTGTCTATCTGCTTCTGGTCATTGTCAGTTTCGAAATGTTGGTTGTATAACTAAGTAGTCAGTCTTGTAGTGGTAGTTATCGTCAATGTTCTGAGGTTGTTCATAGTCATAATAACAGTCTAGATTCTGAAGATACAAGCTGTCGGGGTCAGAGTATAAGGGCGTATTAGGTTCGGCTGTATTAAGATTATATAATTCTTTACTAACAAAACGTGGGGGCCCGGTAGCGCGAAAAAGTTATTACCTGACCCAATGTTTTGCTGAGGTGCGTTGTTATGTCTGTTTTGAATACGGAGATGAGTGTTGCCGGAACTAGTGTCCATCGGTTCGGGTCTAGGTAGAGCTGTTCTGCTAAACGGTGGTTGTGGTTGAAATGAATTGGGTTTGTTAATTGCGAATTGATTTTGTGGTATGGGTCTATTGAATGAGAACGTATTTTGGGGTGTATATCTATTGAATGGTGAAAAAATATTTTGTGATACAGATCTGTTAGCTAGAAAAGAGTTTTGAGGTGGAAAGTGTCCCTGTTGAAATGTATTATGGGGTTGAAACGGTGAGCTAAAAGAGGGAGTTAGTTGTCTTATATTGTCGTTATTATTCCTCATTGGTGCTTTAAGTGCAGGATTGGCTATGTGTGGCATTCTCTTTTGAATGGTTACATTATCATATTTAGTATAGAAAATGTTCTGTTCTTCTATACAGTACGAGAAAGCCACCGCCAAAGAACTGGGTTTCATTGCCCGAAGTAGCACCTAATGGTTCGCGTAACCCGGACAAAAACGTGTTCAAACACATTTCACTACTTAGATTTTTTTTTGCAATCACAACATTAGCATCTGACTCGTGGATTTGTATGTGGTTAAGCATTGTAGACAAAATCTCTATGATCTCGCTATAATACTTTTCAACAGACCGATCCCGTTGTTTGAGATTATGAAGGTCTCTAATTAGAAACGTTTCATTTCTCTTGTCACTGTAATGTAGTATTAGATTTTGCTTATATCGACCCAATTTAACATTGTCCTGTACATGTTTAACACTTCATTTGCGGGTCCGTCGATTTTATTCCTAATAGCACGAGTGATAACTTTCGTATATGCCGGAGGAGTTTCAGTCGTAAGCGAAATAATTTCTTCGACATTTTCTATGAAATCATGCAGGAGTCTTGGGTTACCCGTAAATTTAGGTAAATCTTTCACTGCATCTGGGACGCGAAGCGCATTAAACAAATCCGCGACGTTCTGCATCTTTGCACCCGAATCGATCGTTTCTAATTCACTATGATGGAACGTATTTGGAAAAACAACACTCGCGTGATTTTCAGAATTCACTTGCGCACTTTGATTGTCACTTAGAGTATTGATTAGCGGAATAATTCTTAAGCTACTTATTCTAGGATAAGGTCTGAATTTTTTCTTTTTATTTGGAATATAGGACATAGAAGGAAATAAAATAAAGGAAAATATTCAATCAAATTTGACTTACGCGATAATTACTACTATGATCAATGTTATCCTTATAATAGTTGAAGCGCTTCCAATGATCCGTTGAAATTCGTCTTGTAGTAGCTTTGTGCCCCCTGATCAAGTTTCCAATAATTCGTTGAAATTTCAAGCCTTTGCTCCTTTGGTCACGCTTTCAATAATCCGTTGGATTCGTAAGCCTTCACTCCTTTGGTCACGCTTTCAATAATCCGTTGAATTCGTAATCCTTTGGTCTTTGAGCGATGTTCTTTCACTTTTTGCACCCGCGTTATATCTACAACTAATTTAATGCGAAGCACAAAATCCGCACGACTGCGCCAGTTAACTACAGCACTCTTATTAAAGCCAAAAAAATAAAACAGTTTAAACTTCGAGACGAGCTTCTTTATTACGTGACAAAATGACAATGATAATCTTTGATATTCTTTTAAAACATTTATAGCTTAGTATTAGCAAAACAACAGTCATCACTTTTGTGAAGAGGGCATAGGTGTGCTTTACTTGAACTAGAACGGATACGTGTGTCGTCCGTCTGATGAACCTGATACGTTGCTATGTGGGAATTGTATCTGCATGTGTCGTCTAGTGAATCTGATAATCTGATACTGATACGTTGCTATGTGTGGGAATGGTGTCTGCATGTAACTCGCGCATGGAAGTTAATGTCTACACTAAGGCTGGCCGCCCACTAGGCAGCCAGGCTGCCGCAGCCTGGCTGCCGCAGCCAATCCGACATATGATATCTTATTAGGATCCGCACACTAGGCAGCCAAAATCTTCTGGCTGCGGCAGCCCTGAGAACCTGCACATCTGCACAGGCAGCCACGTGGCTGCCCGCAGCCATCAAATTCAACGTGAATTTATGAGGCTGCTTGTAGTCCCCGCTCACTTGTTGCAGCAGCCAGGTAAAATGTCTTTCGACACTGAAAAATTAATACGCGAAATTGAAATTCGTAATGCGATTTGGGATATATCCTGTGATGAATATAGTGATCGCGATGCCAAGAGAAGAAGATGGGAGGAAATTACCAACATTATGTGTAAAGAAAATATGTTGGAAAATGAAAAGAATGAATTAGGTAAGTTAGTTTTTATTGGTAAGTAATTATGAACTTAAAATTAAATTTGGAAAACTGTGGTACTTCATGATTGATGTGACATAGCTCCGGTCAGGAGGTATATAATAATTACTACCCCAATGCAACTCTGCTTTGCCATTCTAGCGGGTTTTCGTTGTTAAAATAATCGGCAAATAAATCTCTATATGCTGATGCTGCTCGATTTCCCCTGGCTGGTGGACTTGGTTGAATTTCCAACTCTGGAGGGACGTACAATGTGTCTTCAAATTTATATCCGTCTCTTTCACACACGTAATTGTGTAAAATGCAGCATGCTTTGACAATGGCAATTGCGAATTCTTTTCGGACATCCAAAGGGCGGTGAAAAATTCTCCATTTATTTGCCAAAATGCCAAACGCGCATTCTATAGACCTTCTTGCACGCGACAAGCGATAGTTGAAGATTCTCTTGTTGTCTGTCAAGTTTCTCCCTCCATAAGGACGCATTAAATTTTCAGATAAACTGAATGCCTCATCTCCAACAATGACGTATGGCATAGGTATTCCATTCCCTGTTATGGGTGTTTTGTTTGGTATTCTTAAGTTTTTATTCACAAGTTTTTGATACAAATTGGATTGCTTATAAATAGACGAGTCAGCACATTTTCCGTATGCTCCAACATTTATATACGTGAATTTATAATCCGCATCACACATAGCAAGCAAAACGATAGAAAAATAATTTTTGTAATTATAGTAAAGAGAGCCTGATTCACTTGGTTCTTTTACTCGTATATGCTTTCCGTCGATCGCTCCAATGCAGTTTGGGTAATTAGCGGTTGTATTAAAGCCATTTGCTATTTCAATCCATCTTTCTTCATTTAACTCTGGAAACGCTGTATGCCTCAAGTTCTCCCAAATTGCCAAGCAAACTTTATATATAATAACTCGAACAGTGGTATATCCAATCCGAAAATTATGATTCAATTCTGCCATACTACATCCTGTTGCCAGATATCTGAAATAATATATAATTTTTCAGGTAAATCATTGCAACAAAAATGGAAAAATATCAGGACAAGTTTCAGCAGAGAATTAAAGCGTAGAAAGGGCATTAAAAGTGGATCAGCAGCTTCTCGAAAAAGCCCATACACATATTTTGAACAGCTGCAGTTTCTCAGGGAAACTGTGACGATTAATGCAACGGATAATAGTTTGGAAGAAGGAGACATATCTCAAAATATTGGTGAAACAAACGTACAGACTCGTTCACCTATTAACAAAAAGAATAAAAAAAATGACGATGACACTTTGGTAGAAGTATTAAAGCAAAGTATAGCTAGAAGGGAAGAGCATGAGAGGAATCAAGAATCTGATTCCGATAGATTATTTATGTTATCGCTGCTGGACGATTTTAGGAAGGTTCCGCAACATCGTAAGCTTTCTACAAAAATCCAGTTGATCGAAACAATAAAAAGAGGACAAAGTGATCAAATGGAAAGTAATCAATCATCAGGCGTTGGACTGTACAGCCGTATATCTGGCCGAGAAGTCAACAATCGCCAAAACTACTCAACACAGCCCACATATATACCAGAAAACGCAGCTAATGGCCAATATCGTCATGAATTTCACTATTCTACGCCTGTTACTCATAAGCAGGGTACTCCAATAGAGTATCACCATTTATCTCCACAGTCAAATGGTTCTGATGCAACGCAGAGTTCCGAAATATTACATCTATTTTCACAGTCACAATTACAAGACATTTAAAAAATGTCTTGTAATTGTGTCAAAAAAAATGTCTTGTAATTTAAAATGTAAAATTAAAACATTTTTTGGTTTTGTATAATCCTTTAAATAATAAATAAAAAAAAATCATTTTTGTTTTATGTACTTACCTCAAAGTTATTATCAGTTTTTCTTCGGGAGATATACAAGCTCGCATGCGAGTATCAGTACCCCCAATTGAATTTCTAAGATTTCCTAAAAGGCTATCAAATGTTTGTACAGACATTCTGGTGTAGTTGAAAAAACGATCCGGATAGTTTCGAAGATCCTTAAAATAATTTTTAAATAAACCCTTTGAGTGCTGTTCCAGAAGTAGCGGATGAATCCAATGTCTTCTTTTTGCTTTGCGATTCTTACGCCTACGAGACAAACGGTAAATAATAATAGCATCTTCCACATCCATTTCTTTCGACTTTCGACTACTTATCAGTTTCGACAATATCTGGCTGCTGATAACTGGCTGCTGATAACTGGCTGCTCAATAATTTGGCTGCGGCAGCCAGGCTGCGGCAGCCTGGCTGCCTAGTGGGCGGCTAGCCTAAAAGTGCTAGTACGCAAGCTAATTTTCTGTTTGCATTCAGCTCGTGTACAAGCATCGATTACGCCAAATCTGAGCGCGAGCTGTGTGCGAGCTCTGGTGGATACGAGCCTTAAGAGTTGACGGTAATATGCACCATACTTTCTTTGAGCTTTGCTTAGTTTTGCCGAGTGAAAACCAAGGAATTGCCAAAAGCTTTGGCAGTTTTGCTCCAGAGCAGCCCCGATAACGGTATCGGATGCGTCTGCAAAAAGACCAAGCTCGGCGTTTGACTCCGGAATCGACAGAAGAATGACCTTTGTTAAATCAGTCTTGATTTGATCAAAGTTTTGCTAGCTTCTGTCGACCAGTCGGTTGTTTTAATTCCATCTTTTTTGAAGCCGCAAAGGTAAACGTTGAGTGGTTGTTGCATCTCAGCTAAAAAAAAAAGGAAGCGACAATAGAAATTGACCATCCCCAAAAACCTTCTAAGGTCCTTAGCAGTCTTGGGGAGTTCAGCGGAAGACATTGCCTCAACCCGATCTGGAGAGAGCTAAATGCCTTTTCCCAACACTTCATGACCTAGAAATTTCACAAACAATGGTCTACAAGTCGTTTAAATATTTATTTTAAATGAACAAAGTGCTCCTCTTCGAAACTCCAAGCTACCAAAATGTCGTCGAGGTAAGTGAAACAGAATTTGAAGGTGGCACCACAGCCAAACAGTTGCCTGCGTTTCAAAATTGCCTCTTTCAGACCTGGTTCTAGTTAATAGCAACACGTCTTATGAATTTAATATAACTGACGACCCCAACGCACATTCTTACGATTAAAAGGCAGCGTCAAACTTCCAACAAGCGAGTTAGGTACGTCCAAAATACCATGATAATCAACATGTACCAAGAAAGCTTCACCGTAAAGGATGCTGTACATAATACTAGCATTAATGTCAATACAGCCAAAACCATTTTGGAGCACACAGAAAAAATGATTACGAATCGCCAGAACCGAAAAAAAGGGGAATGCGAGCTAAGCTACTCACACCTGAAACGCTAGTCGCATTCAAGGAAATCGTTGTAGCGTACCCGTCTAAGACCTTCATACAGATAAAGGGTAAATTAATAGATATAGGCTTGAGTCCGCCATAAACAAAGGTTTGTAGTGGCCTCCGATTAGCCCCAAAAAGGCTTCTGTTGAAGTGGACCGTATGAATTTGGTGCATCCATTTAAAAACTTCAAAGTTTTGCAAGTGATTTCAGTTCCTAGATACCCGACATTTGCGAACATCCTATTTTCACCGATGAGTCTGGGATTAGAGCCCGCTCGAAAATGGTAGCACGGGCAGTTACAAGTATTCCAACAGTTCGGGGAAAAAACATCAACCTTGTGATAGCACTGCATATCGGAGGTTTTGTCCATTCCGAAATTGTAGCTGCTGGAACATGCAGCAGCTCAAAATTTTGCGAATTTATCCATGAGTTGGTAGATAATGAAAAAGCATGATGGTAGATAATGAAAAAGGCACAAAACACAAAATGTATCCCATGAAGCAACACGGACATTTTTCATGCCGAAGTTTTCCCCACCGTATTCACCTACACTGAAACCTTTGGAGCAGGCCACCTCTAATATTTCATATTCGATGCAGGCTCTTTTGGCAGAGAGCAATGAAGGCCAGGCCCTGGTGGAAGTAATAGGCATAGCAGTGGCAGCCACAACATCAGCCGATGCTACAAAGCATGTCTTGGACATGTTTGTAAATATTCCGGCAGGGACCGCTGAGTTGCTCATACATTAATTGTTAGGATATAATTGTAAGTATTTACATTACTGTATCTGTTTATATTACTGAGAAATTCAATAATATATAACACAATTATTGCAAATGAAAATGAAGTTTTTTTTATTTGGAAATTGGTTTCCTTCATTTGGGAAAAGGTTTTTTTTTTTTCAATTAGAAAAATAATTTTTTTTTCATTTTAGAATAGTTTTCTTTCACTTGTTCACTTTCACTTCACAATTTCAGTTCAATCGGATACTTTATATTATATATATATATATATATTAAATATATATTTATATATATATATATGTATATATATATATATATATGTTTATATATATATATATATATATATATATATTATATATATATATATATATATATATATATATATATATATATATATATATATATATATATATATATATATATATATATATATATATATATATATATATATATATATATATATATATATATATATTTGTCCATATATATATATATATATATATATATATATATATATATATATATATATATATATATATATATATAGTTATATTCCTTCCTGAGATTTTTTCACTGAAATTTTTTGATGATATATAGAAATATGATTTTTTGGCCAAAGTGATTTTAATACTAATGTTCTTCTTCGAACATTAGTAAAAATCGAAAAGAAAAAATATGTCTGACTGCTTTCAATGTGCTTTACAATTAGGGAATCTAGTGCCGGGATTCCGGGACTGGAAGTCAAGCATAGTTGGCAATCAAATTACGGCAAGACTCGAAAAGTGTAAATAGAATCCATATTAATGAGGAAACAATTAGCATACAGGCTCACATCAAAACGCGTAAAGAATAAAGCAAAACAAACCAATGTAACAGTTAACAAGAGAATACAAAGGTGTTTGTAAATAAATAAGTTGGGGCTGTTTCGAATTTAGAGTATTTCTTACTTCGAATGATTTGAGGAAATCAATACTAGCAAATGCATACACAGATTTACCAAAATCCTCAACAACAATCAGGTTGTGGGCTATGCAAGCTGGATCACGAAAATAATAAAAAAGGAGATAAGACAGGCTAGAATCTCAATGTGAACGGTTCAGTTTGACGTGTGATGAATGGACTTTGACTGCAAATATGTACTTGTTAAATACTAATATACACTCAGTAAATTCTTACTGGAGCTTGGTGCGAGTAAGGATGTCACTGACAGCTGCAAACTGCCTAGAGATATTAAAAGAGCGTCTTACTGAGTTTGATGTTTCTCTAGAAAACTACATTGCTGCCATCGTAACTGATGGGCCAAACGTGATGCGAAAAATAGGCAGACTAGTTGATACAAAGCTACATATTTGTTTGGCGTATAGCATTTACTTGGCAGTTGGCGATGTTCTCTATAATATGAGGTCCATTCCAGATTAAAGAGTTGATGAAACAGCTGATAGTCTCTATGACGACCACGAAGATTTGGACGGTCTTGAATCAGCTTTCTACGTTGAGCCCGGTCAACTGCAAGACACCCCAGATCTGGCAAAAGATTATGACATCAGCGCATGCATAAAGGAAGTTCGTAAAGTAGTTTTGTATTTAAATAAAATCTCCAACGAAAAATGATAACGTTCTTCAAAACTATGTAAAATCCGAGCAGGGCAAAGAACTATCTCTTTTGTCTCTTTTACTGGATTGCAAAACAAAATAAAATAGTCTCTTTGCAATGCTCAAACGGTTTTCTATTTTGAAAAATAGAATACAGAAGGCATTAATAGACCTGCAGTATCCAGATCGATTAGAAAAAAACTGAGTTTGATTCGATTCAGAAAATTATTGAAGTTTTACTCCGTGTGAAATTGACTCTGGAGACCTCATGTCAGACCCGTCACAAAGATGCAAATTTATGCACTGCTAATACTTCATCAAGATTTTTGTTTAGGCAGTTAGGAGAAAAACGGTCCATTTTTGCGAACGCTATGAAAACTGCAATATTGGACCGAATAAAAGAGCTTCTGGTATCTTAAGCTATCTTCAGAATCCACATTGTGACAGCGAAAATTTACCAAGTCAAATAGATTCTCTATTTTTGAAACCAAGCAGCGCAAATATTTAAAAAAAAAGGGTTCAGATGCTGAGCCCTTTGCTTGGTAGCCAAAAAAATGAAGAGAACCCAGTAGATACCCATATTGAATCAGGAAAAGGTAGTCGTCAATTGACGGTGCAAGAAGAGCTGCAAAAGTATGAAAATCATTAATCGTAAAATGCCGCAAGAAACTGATCAAATTAAAACGATTGGAAAAGAAATGAATCTTTTCAAAAGTGGTGGCGCTCGTGGACATAATTTGGAGCAGGCGTACTAATATTAATCGACTGTCCCACCAACAAGTATCGAGTCAGAACGAGTTTTTTCTGTGGCGTTTAACATCGAGCATAAATTTAGAAGCAGGCTAGAAGACGATTCTTTGGATGCTTTGCTATTGCTTCAATGATACTTCCGAAAAAACCAATGAACTTTGGCAGAATTTTTCATATCTTCCTTTATTATGTATCTCAATCTTAAGAGCTGTGATTTGTTGTTGTAATTTGTAATAGCTGTAATTTTACATATTTGCCTTCATACTGTTAACGTCTTGGATAATCAAAATTATTGTTTTTATTTGCATCAATTATATAAATTAGTAACTATGCAGTAACATATTTTTTATATAGTTTTGAACTTACTTATTGTTGTAGTTTTGTAGGTATAATCTGTTTGTTAAAAACTTGCCTTGTTTTGTTTTGTTATTTTTTGAATCTCGAATCTCGCGATCACGCGATTGTCAATTTTTTACTCCCGTAGTCCCGGGATTGAAAAAATTTCCGGGATTGGAATCCCTATTTTCAGTGCGTAAACTGCTTCGGCACTGCACAGCATTGCAATGTGTTTCTGGCATCAAGTTTCATTTATTTACATACAACGTGCAACATAATATAATGACTTCACAGCATAACATAAATATGAATTATATCGAACAGCGAACCGAACACCGAAAACACCAATTTCTGCTGATCACTACAATACACTACAATATACGATATGAAAAGACCCTATCGCATCAGAGCCGCTAGAAACACAAATGTTTGAAGAACAGTTGAGGATTTGTGCAGATTTTGAGTGTGTTTTCTACCACGAGCTACTTTTCCTACTTAAAACTAATACACCCTTAGTAATAATAGAATCTAAGTAATAATAGAATAGAATTTTGGTGACTTCATCAAAAGCAATAGAAAGGTGTTTGGGGCTGCCATCCAAAAAATGTGCAGATATTAGAAAATTTAAACATCGTTTACTTATTTTCATTGCAAATAATCGCTATGAGAATACTTAATGCAAGCATTTATTAGTATATTTATTAGTAACAACAACGACTGGTACTGGCAGCCCTTTGATAGAACCGAAGCTAAAAATATGTCACATATGCCTCACGTTGAATTCAACCTGATCTGGTTATTTCGTATTGATCCCATCACAGCATTGGAAGTTATAGGGATACAAAGAAATTTAGGGCTACCATTCACAAAAGTTTTCAAATTTTCTAGATCTTAATATTTGGTGTTTATTTCCACTCCAAGATCACTACGATTTGAAAATTCTATGCTTATAAGTTTAATTTGCCATTTGAGTTTCGTTATGAATCCATAACTGCACTGGAAGCTATAGGGCAAAGAGCTTTATTTTCTTCACCGAATTTTCATAATATAAAACACCAAAATTACCAAAGCTGGCAGCTCCGAAATAAACCGAATTTTTGAACCAAATCACTACCAAACGTGGTTTAGAGTAAGACTAAGCAACTGTGTGAATTTCGTCAACATCGAATGACTGAATCAGAATTTATAGGGCTAAAAACAGTTATTTTTCTTAGTGATTTTTCAAAGTGGCACCACTGGCACATAATTGCCCGTATTTCAAAATCACCTCAATCGGATTTGGTCCTACTTAAGGCCAACACATTCTGTAAATTTCAACTGTATTTGATTATCGGGCTGTGAGTTTCCGTGAACAGAAGTTTTTGATGCTAAAAATATAGGGAAATTGAGGAAGGGTTACCGTTCTTGCCCGTTGTAAAATTTTAAATGTTTTACTTTGGCTATGTAGACAAATTACAAAATTTATATATGAGTGGCTTTTTTCAACAAGCGACTATTTTTCAGAAGAGTATTTGAAGGTTTTCACTTTCAACGTCTGTCCTAGCTACAGGATTGCCAACACGCACATCAAAAGCAACACAAATTTACAATTTAATATTTATTTATTTCACCAAACAAGGTATACAATTACTTATAAATAAGATAAAAATAAAAACATAAATTGAAATTACAATTTAAAATAACAAAACTAAGCAAATTAATAACAGGTAAAAAATAAAGTGAAAGCAATGCAAATAAATATAAATGCGCATTGCGCTATGATACCATGATCTCAATCGCCTATGTGGCGCCACATACGGCACTGGCAGCATTGCGCTGATACCATGACGCTATGATACCACGATCGCATCACTTTTCATAATGCTTGCTTGAAGTACACATGCAGCCTGTAAAACTCAAGTGGCTTGAGTCGAAACGATCGGAAAAGAAAATATGAGCTGGAATGCCATTGATTTTCCGTTCGAGAAAAACTCTCATACAAAAATTTGAATGAATTTCAGTTTCACATTAGCTTTTTGACCGCAGTGTTAGCTTTTTGAAGGTAAATCAAATAAGCTCGTGGAAACGTGCGTACGCGTAGGTATATTGCTTTGCATCAAACATACTTGAGGTAAGCATACTCAACTCATATCTTTGCGCCGCGCCGTAGCATAGCGCCAAGCCAAATGGTGTTGGCATTGCAAAGCGGCAGCGCCAACACCATTGATACCGAAGTGCGTTACTGCGCTACTAATACCGAAGTGCGTTACTGCGCTACTGATACCGACAAGCGATACCAGTGCAGTGGTATCATGGCTAATGCTTCAACGCAATTGCGCGGCGCAGCGTGTACCCATTCAGGTATCTTTCCAAACGTGCGTACGCCTGACTTTTTGATAAGTGTAAATTAGACAAGTATTAACATCATTGCTTTAATATACCATAAAGGTATTATTTAGTTGTAGTATTGAAGCATAATGAAATTCTATTGCTTTGCATCAAACTCAAACAGACTTGAGGTAAGTATACTCAACTCATATCTTTGCGCCGCGCCGTAGCATAGCGCCAAGCCAAATGGTGTTGGCATTGCAAAGCGGCAGCACCAACACCATTGATACCGAAGTGCGTTACTGCGCTACTGATACCGACAATCGGTATCAGCGCAGTGGTATCATGGCTAGTGCTTCAACGCAATTGCGCGGCGCAGCGCTGCGTTACCCATGTCTAGTAGGTTGCTCGCGCAGCACCAATGATCCAGAGAATTTAATTTTAGTTGAAAAAAGTTGGCAACTGATGGCGACTTTATAGTATGAAAAATTTTCAGATCGTCCGCGTAGAGTAGATGAGGTACATCAGATAAAACCTCCGACAGGTCTGTTATAAAAATGTCAAATAGCAAAGGGCCAAGATGGCTAACTTGAGGTACTTCAGAGTTGACATGAATTTTTTTAGAGATAAGCTCTTGGAATTTCACATAATGTGAGCAGTTCTGGAGGTAAGAGCTAAGCCATCTTAGTAAAGATCCTGCAATTCCAAACTGCTGCAACTTGGAAATCAAAATGGAGTGGCTAACACGATCAAACGCTTTGGTGAAGTCAGTGTAGACTGCGTCAATTCGACCACCTTTCTCCATTTCGCAAAGAACATGAGAAACCAGCACCATTAGCTTAGTAGTGATAGAACGACCTTTCCTTAAACCATGCTGCTGTTCGTTAAGTCAAGCATCGACCGAAGTGGATAGCTTATAACATATGATTTTTTCAAACAGTTTAGGCGATACCTTTATAATTTTAAATTGATCTTCAATCACCATTTTTGAATATGGGTGTAATGTAAGAGGTTTCCAATACGATGAAAAGTCCCCAGAAGAAAGAGATGTATTGAATATGATGTGAAGAGGAGAGATTAACTGTGCGATACATTTAATAAGAAATTTCGGAGGAAGAAGATTGGGTCTAGGGCTTTTGTTACTACCACGCTCCAAGGTAGCTTTAAAAATATCATCCCTGGAAATAGTTACAGTATCAGCAAAAATTGTTTTAGATACTCTAGGGTGGTGACAGGGTGATGGAGTACTGACAGGGCTAAAAACTTCTGGAAAGTTATCTGCAAAAAAATTTACAAATTTCTTGAGAAGAAGAAAACATTGAGGTTCTATTGCACATAGAAGAGGGATAACCGGTTGTTTTCCGCTTCATATTCACAAAGTCAAAATACTTTTTGGGGTTGTGAATTATTTTCTTACCGGTAGTTTTAATGAATCTGTCATATGCTTCATGAGACTTTTCCTGGAATTCTTTGGCCACTGCATTGTATTCTTCTTTGATACGATGGCTAGAGTAGACATTATTTTTTATTGATTTGTGAAGCTTATTTCTATGATTTTTCAGACGTCTTAGAGTCTTGTCAAGTCAAGGCTCATAAAGTTGATCTTTTCTCATAATTTTAGGGACATATCTTTTGACCACTTCAAACAGTATTTTGTTGAAAGAATTTAGATTTTCGTCAAGAAATTGAGATTTAAGCGTATCTGTCCAATCGACATTGTCAAGCGAGTGGTGAATACTATCATAATCACCATTGCGGAAATCGTATGCAATAGTATTATTGCAAGTTTGAAAGACATTAGAATCTGTAGTGGATAAATCAGTAGTAAGAGCGGAATGGTGTAGGCGATTAGAGAAAAGATTCTCCGGGTCGATAGTCGGACTAACCACTACTTTGTCATTAACGTTTGTAAATATGAGGTCTAACCAATTACCATTACGGTTGGAAGTCGGAGCAATCTGATGCAAATCATTACCATACAAAGTACTCACAAGGTTAAAGTCAGAATAATCGAAATAGTTAATAGGTAGTAAGTAATTGTCAGTTTCACCAATACCGAAACCTAAATTAGGGCGATTAAAATCTCCTAGGAGTATAATTTGACCCTCTGCATTACGAGATTTCATATGGGCCATTCAGACAAGCATCCATGTGTCCACTCGTCCATGCGTCCACGCGTCCATGCGTTTTTAGATTACACGAGTCAAGTAAACTCAAATCCAATTTTTTGAAGGCGGGGCTAAGGCGATAAGTGGATGGATTTCACACGCTTATAATGATGTTTTTTTTTGCTCCGTACAAATATATTGGTGACAGAAAATTGTCTATACTAATCCATATGTCTATATATACCTACATATATATGTTTGTGTCTAAATATTCAGATGCATTCATTTTTTTTTTTCGTAATAGTCATGCATGTAAGGATGCAAAATATATATTATCCACATCATTATATAAGAAAATAATCATCCACATAACATATATTTAAATGATTACCAACGAATCATCCACACATGCCACTGAGCGAAAGAAATCGTGTTAAAATCAATTGTACATGAATCAGCATACTCCACCTCTTCGCTTTAGACCCGCCTATATAAACAAAATCAAATTGACTTGTGTAAGCAAAACACGCTAGATCGCATGGACGCTTGTCTGAATGGCCCAATAAAGGTAGATATAAATTTGCATATATAATTGTACACAGAGTCGTCAGATCTAGGCGGGACATTAAATAAACTGATATATACAGATGTATCATACTATCGAATGATATTCGAATAATTTTATGCTGAAACAATTTATGCGGGGTTGAGTCAACAATTTCGCTCGAGAGGGTGCTACTAACAGCAAGTAAAACACCACCTCCTCTTGTTTGGTCAGTGGAGATATAATCACGGTCATTTCTGAATACTATCCAGCTACTATCGTGGATCTCTTCATTAATATGGGAGTCATTTAACCAAGTTTCAATAAAGGCAAGTACGTTAAAATGCCATGATTTGGCGTCAAGGTAGAGTTTGTTTAATTTGCCCCTCATACCACTGCAATTGTGGTAAAAAATTCTGAGGCCATTGGAAGAGCATAACTTGTTAGGAGCGATACCTAACATTATTCCGGGCTTTTCGTAAGGAATTAGGAGTCAGATGATTTTTATCCGAAACTGTATTTGAGAGAGTGGAAGACGAGGGATTTTTAATAGCAGATGCCCTGCAGCTATACATACGTCGGAGTATGAGGGGATATGTCCGTAGACAAACGTCTGGGTGCAGAGTCATGAATATTCTGAAGTGAAATATTTACAGAATCAGTGGTGGAGACTTCCGGTATGGGTGTATTTCTAGTACGAAGATTAGTGGGAGTTTTCTGGATGGTTGGTGATATGCGTTCAGTACAATTTTTGTTTCCATCAGCATTGTTACTTATATTCATAAAATTGATGCTACTGTTGGATGATTTCCAAGGAGAAAACTTGATGCCTTTCCATTCATAACTTCTGCTGCTTCCATCCAGGCGTATTTCTCGGGGATCCAGACTTTATAGTGCTTAGGTGCTCCATTGCTATGTTGAAGAAAGTGCTGAATACGAAACCCGCTGATACGAAAATAACTCTGAATCCTTTATTGAGCCTTCCAAGCCGAGAGACGTTGGTAGAACTATGGACTCCTTCGACGAAAAATAGCACTTTTTTCTGTTGGAAAATGAGTGGTCATGTTGAGAATTGTAGTGACCTGAGTTGGAGTTTTTGATTTTTTTGATGCGTTTTAGCCAATCATCCTCTGACCAATATGTGCCGAATTTAAAAATAGTTTTCGAAGATTCGTCTCCTAGGGGCTGAAGCTGTAATATCCGTCTAGAAGAACCTGCATGAATTTCCATGCTCGTTAACAGCTGTTTAATGGGCGAGGTTGCTCATCATTAGAAGCGATTTTCTTTGGCGCGTTAGAGTTCGAAGAGCTGTTTATATTGGCATTTGCCAATTCTTCGATAATTGACTGTTGTTTTGTAATTGGATTTAATGTCCCAAGTTCCATAGAAAGCTTGTTACTAATGTTCGAAGAACATTAGTATTAAAATCGATTCGGCCAAAAATTCATATTTCTTTATATATATATATATATATGTACAAAAAATTTCAGTGAGATAATCTCGGGAACGCGCCATTCGATTGAGCTGAAACTTTCAGGATACATTGGTGTATATGCAGAATAGGTCCAGGTCTCTTTAAATGTCAGTTATTGTAAACCTTTTCGCGCCGGCGGGCATTTAAGTGATATTTTTAATATACCTATTATTTCGTGCACAAATGATTTTCGCAAAAATAAAGTTAATAAAATAAATTTCTAACGTGTTTTACATATGAATCGGATAATGCTTTGGAATATTTTAACCCTATGTGTGCGCTGGGTGCCTAAAAAGAGGACGGGAAAATTTGAAAATTTTTAAATTTCGATAACTTTTGACAGAGCTATTCGATCATTACCAAATTTTCAGGACATATTGATATTATTTAGTTGTAGATTAATGTGGCTTTTAATGAGCGTGCTGGCAACCCTGTAGCTAGGGCAGGCACTGAAAGTGAAAACCTCCAAATCATCGTCTCTCTTGAAAAAATGCAGTTTCTTCAAAAATAAGCCTTTCATATGTAAATCTTGTGCTTTGTTTACATAACCAAAAAAAAAAAAAAGATATGGTATAACGGGCACGCCTGGCAACCCTTGCCCAATTTACCTATATTTTTAGCATCAAAAACTTCTGTTCACGGAAACTCACGATCCGATGGGCAGAATTATTTGAAATTCACAGCATGTATTGACCTTAAATAGGACCAGGTCTGATAGAAGTGGTTTTGAAATGCGGGCAATTCTGTGCCAGTGGTGCCATCTTGAAAAACCACTAAAAAAGATAACTGTTTTTAGCCCTATAAATTCTGATTGAATCGTTCGATTTTGACGAAACTTACACAATTGCTGGACCTTACTTTAAGCCACGTTTGGTAGAAATTTGGTCGAAAAATTCGATTGGAGCTGCCAGCTATGATAATTTTGGTGTCTTCATTTTGAAAAAAAAAATTTGGAAGTAAAAACATTCAAACCATCGAATATTCAAAAAAATGTCCGTTTCTTACAATAAAACCAATCTGTATATAAATCTTATGTTTTATCTACACGTTCAAAATAAAACTTTGGAAATTTCATGTCGGACAAGAACGGTAACCCTCTCCCAGTTAACCTATATTTTTAGCATCAAAAACTTCTGTTCACGGAAACTCACGAACCAATAATCAGATACAGCTAAAATTTACAGAATGCATTGGACTTAAGTAAGACCAGATTTGATAGAAGCGATTTTGAATTGTGGGCAACTCTGTGCCAGTGGTGCCATCTTGAAAAATTACAAAGAAAAAAAACTGCTTTTTGCCCTATGAAATGTGAATAAGTTACCAGATTTTCATGAAATTGACACAGAAGCTAAACCTAACTCTAATCTCTGTTTGGTGGAAATTTGGTTGAAAAATTTGATTGGTGCTACCTGCTATGGTAATTTTTGTGTCTTTGGTTTTGAAAATTCGCTCAGGAAAATAAAACTTTTTGTACTATAACTTCCAGTGCAGTCATGAAATCAATACGAATTTCATACAATTAATGAAACCTGTCATAAACATTATTCAGGCCAAATTTGGTTGAAAAGACACGATAGGGTTGCCAGCTATTGTTGGTTTTGTGTTTAATTGCAATATCTTTATTAAGCGGTTTTATCGTAGAATTTTCAAATGGTAATGATATTGTAGTGACAATAAACAGCAAATATTAAGCTTTCGATCATTTGAAAAAACTCGCTGCAGGTAACCCTAAATTTCTTTATACTCCTATAACTTCGAATGTAATTAAACAACGTGAAGCAGATTTGATATATTCTTGGATTTGATACTGGCGAAAGGTTGCCAGCACGAGTCGGTTGTGCTACTTTTGTATCAATAAATGCTTACAGTTAGTATACATACCGGAAACATTTACAATGAAAATAAATAACCGATGTTCCAATTCGCAAAGTTCTGCAAATTTTTCGGATCGCAGCCCCAAACACCAACTTCAGTTACAGTGCTGCAGGCACTGAGCATTTTCTTCATTGATGTTATATGAGATGCTGCTTTCAAAATTATGTGAAATAAGCAACTGATAACGAATATAATTAACCCGTGTTTTGCTCTCATAAACGTTGAAATTCATGCCAGTGGTAATATCTGAAACCTTGCACCATATGAGTTATAATGCATTCTTAAGACGAAAGTAAAACGTGGCATTTGAAACAGTTTGGCCGTAATAAGCAGCACATGTGGTGGAATATGCACTCAAAACCTGCACGATTCTTCTACTGTTCTTCGAACATTAGTGTTTCTAGCGGTTCAGGTGCGCTAGAGTTTTTTTAATTCTTTTCAATGGTTTCCAGTTTATCGCCTATTAATTTATCACTGGCGTGAGTATTTTCGAAGATTTTATTCGACAACTAGTCAATCTGTGTTGTCATAAGTGTAGTTATTTTGTCAATTATTTTGGGAACTGGAGGTAGGTGTCATCGACAGGTAATTGAACAAGCTAGTTGTGTCACATTATCGGTAAGCTCACCAGATTTATCAATATTGGTGGCTTTAGAAAGGTCATCTAAGGCAGTCGCTATACTCTCGATTTGATTGGTGATATCAGTGAACATTTCGTCATTAACCTTAATTTGTGGATGTAGCTTCAACAGCATTTGGTCTTTTTCAGCGTTGAGTGAACCAATGTAGCCTGCTATGTTATTGTACATACTTTTCATTAGTTTTTCCGTATGTTGGCAATCCGATTGTACCAATCTCTTGGAGCACCCATGCAAGCATCGTGGAGTTGCACCGTTGACGATCCGATAGTACCAATCTCTTGGAGCACCCATGCAAACACCGTAGAGTTTTCTGTTGCAAAATGCTTTGCATGCAAGATACCGCAGGATGTTGTCAAACGCTATGCAGTTTTCAAAGCTACATCTGTAACTCATCAATAATAAAACGATGAATAAAAAACTTTAAAGTTGTGTGGATTTAAATTCCGTTTGTTAAAGATTTTATCAATATCACGCATCCAGCAGTAGCTTGAGTAGCCTAGTGGGTAGAGCACTGGCTTCTTGCGTGTGGGGTCCCTGGTTCGAATCCAGGTTCGGACAAGGGTCCGCGCACCAAGCTTTGAGTTCACCTAGCTCTGATTAGGTACCTGATTTAAATCAAGGGTAAAGTGAGTCGTGGAACTAATCACTCCGCACTCGTATCCACAATGATTAAAAAAATTGTGATGAAGCTCTCTACCAGCTTCAACTCCTAGACCCGTACAAGGGTTGTCGTGGGATTGCTTTGCTTTACGCATGCAGCAGCTGATGAAAAGTTACTTGATTTATTAGAGGAAATCAAAATTTGCCATTAGTTATTTGCCAATTCGAGGAAAAAATAAAATAATATGATGTACAATTCCAGTATCGAACTCCACTCGGGAGATTACAAAGCAGGTGTCGATGACGTAGAGCCGCGTGCTAGTTGATGCTTATTGTGAATTAAACATACAACAATAGAAACAGTAAATATTGCTATATAATGTGTTGCTAGTAAATGTTGGTAAGCACAAAATGTTGCTAAACATAAAATGTGGCTAAACAAATGATTTATTATCTGTCCGTTATTGATCAGAGTATTATAACGAAGTATATAAAATAAAGTATATAAAATAACTGATGCTCAATTATTTGAGTCATCCGTCTGTTATTCAAAGCCGGGTCGACCCCTCACAGTTTCACAGTTGACGCGAATTCCAATAAATAAAGACGATACGCTACCTTGTTAGATGGGTGATTCCCCGCCAAGAGAAGAAAAATTGAAGACAAAGAATATGTTAAAAAGAAAAATAGTTGTCCAAAAGCAAAAAAAAAAGTAAAAAAAACGTACACTCTGTCGAGGATTGACCCGCCACTTTTCGCTTCGAGAGCCGCAACCGTACCCACTGGCCTACGACCTCTTCTGGAAATCGGGATAGTACTTCTAGAGATATATGTCTGGTATTTATCGTATTTATCGCACTCAAAAATACTTTCATTAAATCGTTTCGAAACCGAAAAATATTAAAAAACAATGTAATCAGCAAGCCCGCACTGAAAACAGATGATCGGCACTAATCAACCGAATTGAAACCTTCGAAGTGATTTCACATATGTCGCAGATAACACGGCTATTCACAGATGAAAACGGTCTTCAACTTGAGGCATTCTCGAGGAGATCGCGGTTTTTTTCAAGTCACGAAACACTCAAGACTTGGGTTTCGGAATGGTAAAAATGGATAGGCAAATCATGGCGAAAACGATAGTTTCAGGATAAGAACTTTTGGGAATGTATCAAGCACTTACATCTTATTTTCAGACGATTTTTCGCATTCCAAAATGAACGCACCTGTCAATAGTACCAATATGTCCTGAAAGTTTCATATTGATTTGATAGCTCTGTCAAAAGTTATCGCAATTTAAAATTTTTTTAATTTTCCCAACCTATTTTTAGGCATCTAGTGCACACATTGGGCTAAAAAATTCCAAAACAATATCCGATTCACATTTAAAACACGATCAAAACTCATTTCGCTAACTTCATTTTTGCAAAAGTTATTTCATTTCAGTTTTGCAAAATATCACTAAAATGGCCGCCGGCGCCAAATGCTTAAAGATAATTGACATTTGGTGAAACCTGGACCTATTTTACATATACACCATAAATATATATATATATATATATATATATATATATATATATATATATATATATATATATATATATATATCTGTATATATATATATATGTATATATAAATATATATATATATATATATATATATATATATATATATATATATATATATATATATATATATATATATATATATATATATATATATATATATATATATATATATATATATATATATATATATATATATGTATATATATATATATATATATATATGGAAATATGAATTTTCGGTCGAATTGATTTCAATACTAATGTGCATCGAAGATTAGTAAAAAGCTATTCAAATTAGTAAATTTTTACTATGTGGCATATGAAACTTCTATGATATAATATTAGACAGCATTTAGAAAGTAGAGACAACATTAGATCAGAAGCGTTACAACACCTTTTGCAATGGATACAATATTTTATGGTTTAAATTATTTGAATAATATGAATAAAGAAACGTAAAGTTTGTTGTTATTTATGAGGCAAGCGACCATACACTTTTCTGTAAACAGAACCTATCACTATGTAGTTGGAAGCCATTACATATTGTAAGATATTCTTAATGTTGCTTATACTATGTTGTTGTGAAAAATACATTTAAGTATAGTGAGGTTGAACACAAATATGCGAACTTATAAAATTATAGGAATATTAGCCAAGAAAATTTTTCTCAGTGTAGCAATGCCAGATAATAATTTTAAATATGATTGCATTTTACAACATGCCCTCGTTAAAGATTAGCATATACTAGAGATACTATTGAATTATTATTCTGAACTTAGTACTTAAAACTAAAATTTCCACGACAAAAAAAAATTCAAAACTATACCAACATACCAACATCAATTCAAAATTTTCAAAATATATTTAATTTCAGGATTAACTACTGGACAAAAATTTATATCAAATTCTGGTTAACTTCTTTTTCACTTCTAAGAACAATACTTTCCCTTGGTCGCATACTTAACAACCCTCTTACATTCAAACTGTCAGCAGAGCCATCGGACTCATCAATGAATTCATTGCAAGCTTTGTTCCTGTTCATTCTTATGAAAAGTCTATCTTTTTTCTAATTTTCGAAGAAAATTTTACTAATTTTCGAAGAAAATTAGTATTAAACTCGTTTCGCCGAAAATTCATATTCTTTTATATATATATATATAAATATATATATATATATATATATATATATATATATATATATATATATATATATATATATATATCTATATATATATACATATATATATATATATACATATATATATATATATATATATATATATATATATATATATATATACCATTTGCAAGTCAAATTCACCATTTTACAAGTCAATTTAACACTTTTGCAATTCAATTTAACAATTTTGCAATTCAATTTATCACTTTTGCAATTGAGTTTAACACTTTTTTAAAACAATTTAACACTTTTGCAATTCAATTTAACACTTTTGCAATTCAATTTCACACTTTTGCAATTCAATTTAACAATTTAGCAACTCAATTTCACACTTTCGCAAATCAGTTTAACGGTTTTGCAAATCAGTTTAACGGTTTTGCAAATCAGTTTCACGCTTTAGAAATGATGATATTAGTTTACTTCGAGGGTACCAAATAAACATAGAAAAAATTAAGAAACGACGAATGTGAGTGATTGTTTTATTGCCTAATCAAACTTATACTTAATTTTACTACTAACTAATATAATGATTGCTACGCTCTTAATGTGAATTAATGTAATTCATGTCCAGCCGCAGCAGTTGGAAGTTGGAGCATCATATCCAGGAAGTAGTTTGTGCAGTCTGATGGTGTGATATTATTGACACCTGCTGCAATTAAATTTGGCAGGGAATGTTCTTCTGAATCATTGCCTAGAGCATTCCGCACAAAGCCCTTTACTTTTGAGAATACTTTTTCAATTGGGTTAAGCATCGGAGAATATGGCGGCAGAAACACTAGAAGCAATCCTGCTGACTGCACAATGTCTTGGACCTCTCTACCCTTGTGGATCTTAGCATTATCCATTATAACTAATGACTCTTGCCAAGAGGTGCTAAGTTTTGCCATCAATTCCCGCATGAAACAACAGAATCGCTCAGCGTTACACGTAGAATTAGTCAACACTTTACTGTGTATGACCTCCTCCTTACTCATAGCAGCTATCAAGGTCACATTGCGGCCTCGAACTGTTGGTATTACCACACGGGCACGTGTATTTTTTTGAGAACGTGCTTGCCGTCGACGAAGATGAAGGTTGAGTCCACACTCATCTATAAAAATCATGTTTTGACGGGTTTGCTGGCATCTTGCCGACAGATGGATAGCGTATTCTTTTCGTAGTTCGATTGTGCGAGTTGCGTTTACTCTATCCATCTCAAAGTGTGCTAGCTTTAGTGTGATTTTCAATTTGGTCAACCCGTTGTTGACAGTGGACATACTAACATCAAATCCTTGTTGCGCAAGCTGTTGCTTAATAGTCTTGATGGTTATAGTAGGGTTTCGCTCCACGTATTCCTCGATTTTTTGTAGTACTTCTTCCGTCAACTTTTTTTGTCGTGATTAGTGATGGGCAGCACCTGTGCGTGCTTAGCACAGTGTGCTAGCACACTTCGGTGTGCTCTGCGAGTGCGGCACTTTATAAGTGTGTCGGCAGCACACTGACACACTGACACATTGACACAGTGCCGACACACTGACACAGTGCCGACACACTAGCACAGTGACGACACACTAGCACAGTGCCGACACATTAGCACAGTGGCGACCCACTGACACTGCCGGCACACTGACACTGCCGACACACCGACACAGGGCCGACACACTGTCACAGGGCCGACACACTGACACAGTGCCGACACACTGACACTGCCGGCACACTTGTACTGGCAGGCACACTCGACGGGAACGAATGCTGTACGAGTGGCGTTGATTTTGCCCATTAATATGATGTGCTTCGGTAACAAGGCGTTGTTTGCATTGCAGAATGTGTACACATTTTGCGGTTTCGAAAGTATTAGCTATTGAATGCATTAGCTGATGAATGAGATATATAGGGAACGAAAAAAGGCAGATAAGATTTGTTATTCGTATAATTTCTGGGTGAAAGTTTTGATTTTGAGTACACTACCGATGATTTGTGTTTTTCTAAATGCTACGGACGTCTTCAAACGGGATGAAAGTTTAAACACAGATACAAATACGTTTACTTGCGGTACATATGAAAGAAATGCTTTCACGTTGAAAATATCTGTGGAAAGTAGCTTTTGAGCAGATAGAAGGGTTTTGTCGTAACATGCAACGATAAAATGATAGCGATAAAATGATCTGCTGCAGATAGAAGGTTTATGGTAAATAGTGCTATGTTTTTAAATATTCAAATATTAAAGGAGTTTTTAAGGCAAAAGTAGCTGAAATCGGCCAATTTTGGGTTAGAGTGATTTCGGACATAACGGGCCAAGACCTATTGCTGTGATACAAAGATTTCGGTTTTTTAGGGGAGTAAGGGGTTTTTTGGGCATAGCTTGGCAAAAATTTTCTTTACGGCGCTTTCGATGATTGAACGTGGTCGGGGAGTACAATAGTGATATTATAAGGACGAAAAAAATGTTTGATATGGGAAATTGGGCAAAACCGTCCAATTTTCCCAAATTTTGTTTTGGTCTAGCATGAATTCGGGGACTTTTCTGAGTTGTTTCGAGCGAAATTGCCATACAAATTTGGGGAAAAGCGGCCTAGTTTCGAAGATACGGCAAAAGTAGCTGAAATCGGCCAATTTTGGGTTAGAGTGGTTTCGGACATAACGGGCCAAGACCTATTGCTGTGATACAAACATTTCGGTTTTGTAGGGGAGTAAGGAGTTTTTTGGTCATAGTTTGGTAAAAACTGCCTTTACGGCGCTTTCGATGATTGAACGTGGTCGGGGAGTACAATAGTGATATTTTTAGGACGAAAAAAATTTTTGTTAGGGGAAATTGGGCAAAACCGTCCAAAATCCCAAAATTTTTTTTTTGTCCAGCATGAATTCGGGGACCTTTTTGAGTAGTTTCGAGCGAAATTTCCGTACAAGCCTGGGGAAAAGTGGCCTAGTTTCGAAGATACGGCAACATGAAATCCGCCGGAAAACTGTCTGGAAAAACTGAAAGTAGCACTAAAAGTGCTAAGTAGGAAAAGGTTCAGATCCTCTTTGGTTGGCTTCTCCGGCTGTGCTGGACAAAAAAAAAAATTTTTCGGAAAATTGGACGGTTTTGCCCAATTTCCCCTCACAAAAATTTTTTTCGTCCTAAAAATATCACTATTGTACTCCCCGATCACGTTCAATCATCGAAAGCGCCGTAAAGGCAGTTTTTACCAAACTATGACCAAAAAACTCCTTACTCCCCTACAAAACCGAAATGTTTGTATCACAGCAATAGGTCTTGGCCCGTTATGTCCGAAACCACTCTAACCCAAAATTGGCCGATTTCAGCTACTTTTGCCGTATCTTCGAAACTAGGCCGCTTTTCCCCAAACTGGTATGGAAATTTCGCTCGAAACTACTCAGAAAAGTCCCCGAATTCATGCTAGACAAAAAAAAATTTTTGGAAAATTGGACGGTTTTGCCCAATTTTCCCTATCAAACATTTTTTCGTCCTTAAAATATCACTACTGTACTCTCCGACCACTTTCAATCATCGAAACCGTGGTAACGGCAGTTTTTGCCAAACAATGGCCAAAAAACCCCTTACTCCACTACAAAACCGAAATGTTTGTATCACAACAATAGGTCTTGGCCCGTTATGTCCGAAACCACTCTAACCCAAAATTGGCCGATTTCAGCTACTTTTGCCGTATCTTCGAAACTAGGCCGCTTTTCCCCAAATTTGTATGGCAATTTCGCTCGAAACAACTCAGAAAAGTCCCCGAATTCATGCTAGACCAAAACAAAATTTGGGAAAATTGGACGGTTTTGCCCAATTTCCCATATCAAACATTTTTTTCGTCCTTATAATATCACTAT
>OX376374.1:84208031-84274587 GCA_947369275.1 Nemotelus nigrinus
CTCTGATCCCGACATGTTGGCACATACTAAAAGTGTTATTCTATTCTTAACTTGCTTTCCCCCTTTACACTGCTCTCCTTTAAATTTTAAAGTTCTGTCGAGAGTCAGTTTATAAAAAAGGCCAGTTTCGTCGGCATTGAATATATCATCAACGTGGAATTCTTGTTTAATTAATGGCCAAACAGTGGTAATCCAATTGTCAACAATAGATATTTATACAGCTGCTGCTTCTCCCACAATTTTCCCGCTGCATACATTATGACGTGCCTTCCATCGCTCGATACATCCTTTACTGCAAACAAATTCTTTTTTTATTTTCCTGGCGAAATCTGCTGCTTTCGTTTTTAAAACTGCAACACTGATACTAACATTATTTAATTGCTGTTGAGTGAACCATTTTAATAACATTTGATCGATATCATCGCGCACAGATTTCTGATTTTTTTTTTCACTTTCACGTTAGTTTTTTCGTATGCACTAAGCAATCCCAGCTTATTTTTGTAAATTGTTCCTACTGTAGACTTGCACAAGCCTCTTTCTCGGCACACAACACTTTGCATTTTCCAACATTTTTCCTCTAAAGACTGGTACTGAGCTAATCGTGAAGCTAAATTTTGACATGTCTCCATTATCTGGTCATTTTTTCAAGTGAAAATTTTGGCAACAGAGAAAAGCAGAGACAATAGGTATATTCCCGTACTTCAGCAAACTGCAGCAGTAACAGAATTTGGCAGCTTGCTTCCTTTTGCTGCAAAATTTGGCTTGCATTTGGCTTGCAGCATAAGTACGAAAACGACTTGTTGCGAATCTATTTTAATATATTATAATAGATTCAAGTACGGGAACAGACCTAATGTTCATTCCGGACGGATAAAATAACAAGAATTTCAATTTTCAATCGATTTTCTTATTGGAAAGACATTTGCACAATTCAATTTTCAAATTGAAACACCAAATGTCACTTTTTGGCTCGAAAGAATGAACTGCACAAACTAAATTGGCGTGAAATGATTGGAGACATGTATCAATGCCATCTATATTTTCAAAGTGAAACAACTTTGAAGCAACTTTTCATACTAACAACAGAGTACAACTCTTGCTTATTTTCAAGCTAAATTTTCACCGAAAACAATTTCACGTGATATTTTGTATGAAAACTTCACGTGAAATCGAACTCAGTACTATGCTTAAGGAAAAAGCTTTTCATTTTCGAGCATCACCCATTGTTCTTCACGTTTTTCACTGCAAAATATTATTTCGTTACTACATAGACGAACAATTCAACCACATTCGGGGAAGTCCCCAATTATATCGAGGTGTTCTTTACGCACACTCACCGTACACATCAAAGCATCGTTCATAGATTAGTGTCACGAAGTTCGTTATAGCCATGTTTTAAGCCAAATCGGATGGAAAATTAGTTATATTAGGTATATATATATATATATATATATATATATATATATATATATATATATATATATATATATATATATATATATATATATATATATATATATATATATATATACATATATATACAATATACTCCGGTTATAATGGCCCAGGTTATAACAAACCATGGTTTATAGTGAACCTCTTCTTAAGTCCTGGCCCTTGACCAATAGGAAATGTATTAAAAATAAACGTTTGTAGCGAACTCGTATGTAAGGAACTATCGGATATAACGAACTAAAAAAAAATCAGAAATCTGTGCGCGATGATATCGATCAAATGTTATTAAAATGGTTCACTCAACAGCAATTAAATAATGTTAGTATCAGTGTTGCAGTTTTAAAAACGAAAGCAGCAGATTTCGCCAGGAAAATACAAAAAGAATTTGTTTGCAGTAAAGGATGTATCGAGCGATGGAAGACACGTCATAATGTATGCAGCGGGAAAATTGTGGGAGAAGCAGCAGCTGTATAAATATCTATTGTTGACAATTGGATTACCACTGTTTGGCCATTAATTAAACAAGAATTCCACGTTGATGATATATTCAATGCCGACGAAACTGGCCTTTTTTATAAACTGACTCTCGACAGAACTTTAAAATTTAAAGGAGAGCAGTGTAAAGGGGGAAAGCAAGTTAAGAATAGAATAACACTTTTAGTATGTGCCAACATGTCGGGATCAGAGACACGAAAGCTGCTAGTAATAGGCAAAGCGCAAAATGCACGATGTTTTAAAAACGTGAAGAGTTTACTTGTTGATTATCGTGCAAACACCAAGTCATGGATGACATCTGAAATTTTCACCGACTATTTACGGAAATGGGATGTAGAATGTACTTAAAACAAACGGAGCATTGTTTTGTTAGTGAATAATTGCCCAGCGCACCCAACAGTTGATCAGTTACGATCCATTAAGCTTGTTTTTATGCCACCAAATACTAGTTCGTTACTTCAACCCATGGACCAGGGTGTTATACATGCCCTAAAAAGTCGCTATCGGCAAGCTCTTTTGTTAAATATTATTCAAAACATTGATGCTGGAACAACAGCAACTATTCTGGACGCCATTAATCTTATTCATAAATCTTGGCAAGGAGTATCCTCTCAACCAATAAAAAACTGTTTTAAGCATGCTGGTTTTTATGTAACTAATGTTGAAGGTGTACCAAATGCTAACGATGATATATCAATCGAAGAAAGTCAACAGGAATCGAGGACTTTAGGTTCCGAAGGATCCAATATCTTCATTTCAAGTGACTACATCACCGTAGGTAATAACCTCATCACATCTGATTTTTTAACCGACGATGACATCGTTTCTTCTGTAAGAGGTTGTGACTCTTACAGAAGAAATGTGACAATGTGACAACGTGAATTGTCACTTATCGTGACAATCGGAAACTGAGGATGAAGATGACATGCCACGTAGAGCATCGGCTATAACTGTCTAGTGCAGCAAAACAAAATTTAAGTGAACTTCGTACCTTTCTTCAATCACGCGATGCATCTCAAACTATCCTAAATAGTTTGGCTGAATTAGAAGCATATACAGACGAGACAGCACAGAACACCCAAATGCAAACTAAAATAACAAATTATTTTCAGAATGTATAAATAATATATGTACGCGCATAACTTAAGAATCAAAATATTCAATCAATGGATAGTTCCAAAAATATTGTTTATTTTACTTTTTTTTTGTTTTTGAATATTGATGCATAAATAAAACTTATATGTATGTGTAACTACTGTTAATTTTATCCCTCGGTCTATAACGAACATCGGCTACAGCGAACCAATATTCTCGGTTCTTTGAGGTTCGTTATAACCGGAGTTGACTGTATATATATATATATATATATATATATATATATATATATATATATATATATATATATATATATATATATATATATATATATATATATATATATATATATATATATATATGTATATAGATATATGTATATATATATATATATATATATATATATATATATATATATCTATATATAGATATATATATATATATATATATATATATATATATATATAGGTATATATATATATATATATATATATATATATATATATATATATATATATATATATATATATATATATATATATATATATATATATATATATATATATATATATATATATATATATATATATATATATATTTATCAGTGGCGTGGCGTTCATGGAAGCAAGGGAAGCATTGCTTCCCTTACATTTGGCTGACATGAGTTTTAAATTAATAGTTTTCACTTCGAAATCGTGAAATAATCGCTTATAAACATTTATAAAAAAAAATTCTCAAATCAAATTGTGAACATCTCACATAGTTGATCTGGTAACACCACAGAATCAAAATAATGAACGAACAACCACCACTTGGAAGCAATATAAAAATTGCATCTACGAGCATTTATTTGACCCCATATAGACTAGACTGTGACGTCATTAAAAAAAATGTGTCTATACGGTATGTTTGGAAGCAATGAAGATGTTGCTTCCAAGCGGAAATTATCTTCTCAAGAGAGAGACTCAGAGCGGAGCTGCGAACGCATGACTACTGTGAACTTATTCCTGCGTTCCCCTCACTAGTAGCAGGGTAAATTGTTATTGTTATCATTTTGCTTTGCTTGTACAGATTTTTTTGTGAATGAAAAATGCTTGCTGTGAGCGAATTTGAATTACGAGATGTGGCAAGCATTGCCAGATGTTGTGGATTCGATAAGTCGTTTTATTTATGATTTATATCATGACATTATTTTTTGTGTGTTCTATTTTGTATAGAAGCTTTTATGAAGGTGTTTTCAATTGGCGGCGGATTTTAGTCACTTGTTCTGTGGGTCAATATTTTAGAATTCGTCAACTTATATAATTTTTATATAATTGGATCTCGGTAATTTGCTGAAAAAAACATCATCAACCAGGATCGATCGAAATCGAATTCGTAAATTGTCTCCGTATCAAAGAGATGTATCTACTCGGTAGTTGATCGGAAAATTAATAAATGAAAAACTCGGAACGGATTATCGGTTGTAATCTTAAACAAAAATAATTTTGCTGGTTATGTGTACTATTTTCGAGCGTTTCAGACACTTGGCGAAATATCGGATTTTGTTATTTAAATACTGCTAAAGCTGTGAACAGGCTTGGTACAAACAGTCCTTTTACTTTTCAAGTTTGTTTCCGGTGATTTGAAGAATTGCTGATTAGTCAATATAAATATTCAGTGATATTGCTCACAGTTAGGAGAAATTGAGAAACAATGAAGATAATGAACATTGTGTGTCATTTAGGATGTCAAGAAGAACAATTACATAGTCATAATGAAAATGTGCATTCTTACAATAGGGGTAAATCACCTAAAGACAATAAATATTTTGACAGTACATAACCGATAATTGCCAGCTCACTTGGACCAAGCAAAGGTTTTTTTCCGGCGCATCAAATTATATTCAAAATGATCTCATTAGTTTCAAAACGATATCATTGTAATGCAATTCAGAAAAGCAAATTCATAGCAATAATATTAGATAAAACAACCGATATATCATATCGATCACAACTTTCAACAACCTTCGGTTACATTACTTCTTTCGGTGCAGATAAAGATACTTTCATAAATCTCACTGATGTTTCTGATAACCAAAATGCGTCCCGTTCATTTAACTTTGTATTGCATGTTGTCCGAAAATTCAAAGCCTTGAGGAGCCTCTGTAATATCTGCCAAAACAACTGGTTTGCAAACATGTATAAAACAAATGGATAAAAACGCAATATATATTCATTTCTTCGAACATCGACTAAATTTGATTTTATCTAAATCGTGCAATAGTATACGCGAATGCAGAATTTTCCAAATCTATTACTAGTTTTTCAACAACGACAATAATTTTATTTGCTTTGTATTTATTCGTCAAAAAATGCTTCAGAAATTAGCTCCGAAACGGTGGACTTTTAATGGTTGGTTATTTTTAACAATTTTTCTATAGTTAAGAGCAATTAAAATAACTCGTGAAATATATAACGGAAAATGATAGTGCTATTTGAGGTGGAGAGATCGTTAATAATGAGAGTAGGCTTTTTATTTTACTTAAAGATTCTTAGTTTATTTTTCTGTTGAATGTTTAATGTAAAAAAAAACATACTGATCGATATACTTCAGTCCTAACAATGTAATATACTGTATCATATTCACAAAATGGCAAAATTTTAAGATCAAAAACAAGCCTCAAGAAATAGTTTCACGGTAATTGGGAAAGATTTATGGTTGATTTGTGAAACACCACAACGTCGTTAAACAGCAACGTGCATAATTGAATAAATGAGAATGTTGTATCATTCTTTACAAGTGCTTATGTCGAAATAATTGGAAGCATAATCGTTAAAATAAAGTCAAGGTTTTCATCCTTAAAAAGTTTCAAATTTTTAAATCTTTTCAATTCTTCGAAGTTTGGCCACTTTCAAAAATATTATATTTCTAGTTCTAGGAATGTTATTATTTTACTGATAAATATTCATATGGTTTCTTATTGTGTGAAGGACTGTGAACTTTTATTCTCATAAGAATACATAATGTCTACTCTCACGTCCCCGTTAGTAATTCCTGGGTGCTTTTATACAGGGGTTCTATAACACGTAACGAATTTGCGGAAAGCGTAATCAACCATGGACGTCAGCCATGGACATCAACCAATTGCTTCCCTTCGGTAAATTGTCACGCCACGCCACTGATATATGTATATATATATATATATTGAAATGCGATGCTATGGGCAGTTTAAGTTTTTTTTTTTTTACTTGAAATGTAACAACTGTCCAATAGTGGTTATTACAATGCCTGGCAATATATTCAGAATAGAAATCTGAATACGTTATGAAAAAGAACTTTTTGGACGAAATTCGATGTAGAAGTTGTCTTTTTAGAACAATTTCAGCTTCAGAGTAGCGAATTCAACCGCCCCTACTAGCGTCAGCTGAGATATGGTCAAGAAATTAAAATAAGCGACGATGTCTGTATTGAATTGTCTTTTTGGTCACCGACCAGTTTGGTTTACCGAAAAAGACAGATATATTCAAACGAATTTCTCCTATATGTATCGTACATTTGAATTAGACAGTGTATGGATCGGTCTTTCAAAAATAAAAAATTATTTTTCTATATCTTGCGTTTCGCCCGCTCAGAGGGAGATGCCGCTGTTGCCGGTGAGTGGAATAAATTGTTGACATTTGTCAGTTTGACATGTCAACAATCGTGCAACAATCTTGTAAGAAACAAAAACATTTTTAAATTCGAATCCAAAACTTTTACAATTTTCGTACAATCTCAATCAAATAATTTCCATTGCGTTCTTTATATTATAAAACTCATGATTCAATTAAGGTAGCTTACAATAGAAATATATATTCTTGCTTAAATATAATTTTGAGTACATGTGTTTTTTGTTTTTTTTTTTTTGATAATTTGAACACATTTCATTTGTTAGGATAACTATATGCATTTTTTGCATATTTTTTTTTACATGTATACTTTTTTGTTACTTATTTGGTATTGTGTTGCAATAGTTATGCTGTACATATTCAAATGCATTTATCTAGTAATTTTAAATTAGTGGTGTATATATTTTTAACAGATTGTTGTTTTATTTCTTACATCTTCCATTTATTAATAAGTATATTGTTATTAATACCACTGTAATTTTTTTCTATTAATGTTTCTGTCTAAAACTAGGTCTCCTACTTTTAAGTTTGCTGCATTTATGTTACTATGAGTATCTAATCTATTTTTTCTTTTCATTTTTACTTTTTCAACAAATTTTGGAGCCAAACTAATGCTATTTTTGAGTCTAATTTTCAGTTCATTAGCGAAATTGTCTAAATTGTTTATTGGTTCATTTTCTTCTACAATATCATCGGGTAATTGGGGTAATCTTCCATGGATAAGCTCATATGGAGAATATTGCGTGTCCACATTTGGGGTAGTATTATACGCGAAAGTATAGTACGGTATCCATTTGTCCCATTCGTAGTCATTAGCAAAATTAAGCAAGTATTCATTTAGTACTCTGTGGTTACATTCGACAGTTTCGATTTTTTCGTCATGATACGGTGCTGAGAAGGTTTGTTGAATTTTGAATAAATTACAAATGTTTTCCATAAGCTCATTGACGAATTCAGTTCCATTGTCTGATTTCAATATTCTTAAAATACCATGCTTTAATATTAGTTGTTCTACTAGTGTTTTGGCGATTGTTTTAGCGTCTTTTGTCTCTATTGAGTAGACAATAATGGGTTTAGATAATTCGCATTGCATTGTAAGGATACATATATAACCGTTTGATTTTCTAAGTGGTCCTACTGTATCTATAGCAATTGTTTCGAATGTGTTTTTCGGTGTGTCAGTTATTGTTTGCTTTTCTTTTAAATGTTTTGTTTGTTTATTTTTCGTACAAGTTCCACAGTTTTTAATAAATGTTTTTATCATCGTTTTCATATCTTTCCATATAAATTTTTGTTTTAGTTTTAGTAATGTCTTTCGTACACCCAAGTGTCCTCCTATCGGTGTTGTGTGGTAATAATTTACTAGTTAGAATTGTATTATTTTATCAGTTATTCGTTTTGGTGGTTTGTATAATATTATTTTTAGGGGTTTTTTATTATTTGTTAGGATTATATTCTGTAGTTGATTGAATTTGTTTTTAAATTCTTCTTTATTTATCATGTTATATATCTCATCTCTTTCTTCTATGTATATTTTCGTAATAATTCTTTTAGTTGCTTGTGATGTCAGTTTCTCCAATGTGAGAACTAATTCTGATGGATTATCGCTGCATCGAACTAAGATCTGATTGTTTTCAAACATAATTTTTGGGATGCTCCCTATTTCGAATTTTAATTTTACTAGATTTTTTATATCAGCTGCGGAATTGCTGTCTTTTTTGGTTTCATTATTCTTCCTGTTTGCGCTGTTTTAGTGGTTTCTAAGTTTTTTACCATATTTCTTGTAAGGGGTAAAACTTTCTTTTCTTTGGTAATATTTCTCTGCTTTCTTTTAATGTGTATGAATTTAATTTGATGCGTGATAATGCATCAGCATTTACATTCATTTTGCCCTTTCGATATATTATATCGAAGTCGTAATCGCATAGATCTAGTCTTATGCGTGTCATCTTTGATGATGGGTTTTTATGTGTAAACAATGATATAAGTGGTCTGTGGTCTGTAATGACTGTGAATTTGTTTCCGAATAAATAAGGTATAAAAAAATGTATCGCCCAATGGATTGCTAATAATTCTTTTTCGACGATCGGTTTGTTTATTTCATGTTTCACTAAGGTTCTACTTGCGTAAGAAATGGGTAAGTCATGTCCTATTGCGCTTCGTGAGAGTACTGCACCTAATGCGTAGTCTGATGTATCGGTTGTGACAATAAATGGGCCTTTTCACACTTGTATTCTTGATGGACTCCTCAAACCGGTTTACTGGGCAATAGACGGAAGAATCAAGGGGAATTCTCTACTTTTTGTAGAGAATTCCCGTTGATGCTTCCGTCTCTTGCCCAGTAAACCGGTTTGAGGAGTGCATCAAGAATACAAGTGTGAAGAGGCCCAATGGTTTATTGAAATCTGTGTTTTCTAATATTGGTGCATTCATCAGTTTATTCTTCAGTATTTCAAATGTTGATTGACATTTTTCCGGCCATAGGAATTTCGTATTCTTTTTTAACAAGTCGTTCAGGCATTTTGTGGTTTTAGCGAAGTCTGGGATAAATCGGCGGTAGTAATCAGCGAATGCAACGAATCTTCGGACTTCGTCTGCGTTTAAAGGTACCGGATAGTTTCTAATCGTATGAAATTTTGCAGGGTCTATACGGACCCCGTCTTTTGTGATTAAGTGTCCCAAATACACTACTTCACTTCTCAAAAAATTGCATTTTTCAGGGTTGAGCTTGAGGTTGTATTTTTCTAGCCTATCAAATATTTTTATTAAATTGCTATTATGATGTGCGAGGCTGCAGCCAAAGACAATTATGTCATCAACATATAAAAAGGTTGCTGAGTCTTATCCACTTAGAGATACTGTCAACATACGTTGGAAGCTATTCGATGAAATAGTTAGACCGAAAGGTAATCGTTTGAACTGATAATGTCCTTTGTTTGTCGAAAAGGCTGTTAATGGTCTTGATTATTTTGTCAGTTCAATTTGGTGAAAGGAACTTGTCATGTCAAGAGTTGAGAAGTATCTTGCTCTCCCTAGTCTGTCTAAGACGTCTTCTAATCTTGAAAGTGGAAACTGGTCATTAACAATTTTGTTGTTGAGTGCCCTAAAATCCAGTACAAGTCTCCATTTTGTTGGGCCTGACTCAATTTTCTTTGGTGTCAAAAGTTATGGTGAGTTGTATGGGCTCGTGGAGTTTTTGATAATGTTATCATTTAGTAATTGATTCACTTATTTATTTATTTCAACAATGTGTGTATGGGGCAATCAATAGTTCCTGATACATTTTTGAGTGTTATCCGTGACGTGTATTTCTTGTTTATAAAAGTTATTTGCTGTAAGAGGGTCGTGTTCTAGGTGAAAGATATGCTGATAATGTTGAATAATCTCTAGTATCGATTTTTTGTCTTCTGAGTTCAAGTGGTTTATGTTGATATGTGTTAATAAATCTTTAAATCTTTGCTTACCTCTGATGTCTTTATTTACTGAAGTATTGCAAATCGAGCAAATGGTTCTGTTTCTATTTTAAAATTTTTAATTACAATGTCCTCTTTGTTAGTGTTAAGTTGTTTTATATGTTTAATGCCTTTTGCTGGTATTATTGTACTACCTATGTAGATTCCCGATGTGATTTCTTTATTAACTATCACACTGTCTTCTTCAATGGTAAAGTCAACTGGACAAATAAATTCACATCGTGCGGGTATCGTTCATTTGTATATTTTGGAATCTGTACTGATTGGTATTGTATAATCTTCACTGTCGATATTAATTGTTAACGTATATGTTTCGTAATCAATTTTTGCCAGTTTCTGTACAAGGAAATCTCTTCCTAGTATTCCGTCTGTATGGATAGGGAAATCAAGTTCCATAATTTGGAAAAGGTAGACTATGGGTTTTTTCGCCAATGTTCAAGTCTAGATTCGCAATACCTATTGAGTATATTTCCTGGCCTGTTGTGTCAGAGAATTTGCATCGTTTGTCTTCTTCTATGTTTTTATCTTCTGAAATTGCATTTATCTTGCAGATTAATATATCTGCTCCAGTATCTATTAATGATTTCAAATATTTTCTTGACTTTCTACAGTATAAAGTAACGTAATTCCTCAAATGTGTGTTTAATAAGTATATCTTTTCTATCTGGATCCCGGGGTCAACTTTAATCCCTCGTTGCTGCTGGCCTCCGGGCCCATGGCGTTTCCTTGTATTAGATTTACTCTGGGTTGCCTATTTTTTTCGTAAGTTCTACTTGTTCCCCTGTTGTTCCTATTATTTATGTTAGAGGAGTGATATGTGTTTCTGTGCCTTTGACTGGTTACTTCATCATATCTGGGGTTGTAGTTATTTCTATAATTATTTCTGTGATTGTTGTTGTATTATTTCTGACACAATAATTGCTTCTATTAGTCCTGTTATTACTTCTGTTATTGTTAACATGGATTTGGCTATAGCTATTATTCCTATAAGTGTTATTATAATTATTTGGTTTATTTCTATTGTTATAATTAGTATTATTTCTTCGGTTCACATACATAACGTTTTCTGTTATATTGTTACTTGATTCAAACTCGGTTGTTATCTGAATCGCTTTGGTAAATGTTTTGGGTTGAGCCGTGAAAATAGTCGGCTTCAGGGGTTCTTTAACCCATTTTTGAAAATAGTTGATGCATATGGAGTCATTTGACTTCTGTATTGCGCTTTTTTTGCGGGAGATGGGTTCTGACCTAAGCTACTAATCTGAATTTCACTTAGTTCATTAATGAGCTCAGATAGTTTTTCGCCTAATTTTTCAACCGTTCAGCGTTGACTTAATTGTGCTAATTGAGTATAAATTTGCTGTGGACCTTTTACTAATTTTCGAAGAAAACTCGTTTCTCGTTTCTTTATATATATACAGTGGCTCACAGCTAGGGATTCCAATCCCGAACCATATTTTCAATCCCGGGATTACGGGATTAAAAAATCTCAAATCCCGGGATCCCGGGATCCCGGGATTTGAAATTCAAAATACAACACAACAAAATAAGTCAAGTTTCTAATAAACAGATTATATAATTTGCCATCATTTCAAAACTACAACAATAAATAAGCTCAAAACTGGATAAAAAATTGCATTATTACTAATTTATATTATTGATGCAAATAAAAACAATAATTTTAATTATCCAAAACGTTGACAGTATGAAGACAGATATTAAAAATTACATCTATTACAAATTACAACAAAAAATCACGACCAAAAACCACAACAACAAAACACACCTCTTAGAATTGAGATACATAATAAAGTAACATATAAAAAATTCGGCCAAAGTTCATTGGGTTTTTCGGAAGTAACATTGAAGCAATAGCAAAGCATCTAAGGTATCGTCTCCAAGCCTGCTTCTTAATTTATTCCCGATTTTGGACGCCGCGGAAACGGTCGAGAAATATTGGTACGCCTGCTCCAAACTATGCAAGTGCCACCACTTTCGAAAAGATTCATTTCTTTTGCAATGGTTTTAATTAGATTAGTTTCTGGCGGCATTTCATGATTGATTATTTTCATACTTTTGCAGCTCTTCTTGTAGCGTTAATTGACGACTACCTTGTTCTGGATTCAATATGGTTATCTACTGGGTTCTCTTCATTTCTTTGGCTACCAAACATAGCGTTCAGCATCTAGATCATTGAAGTATTTTTTTTTTAATATTTGCGTTGCTTGGTTTCAAAAATAGAGATTTTATTTCACTTGGTAAATTTTTGCTGGTACAATGTGGATTCTGGAGATAGCTTAGCATACCAGATAGCTCGGTACACTCTTTTATTCGGTCCAATATTGCAATTTTCATAGCATTCAGAAGAATAGACCGTTTTTCTCCTAACAGCCTAAATACAAATATTGATGAAGTATTAGCAGTGCATAGATTTGCAAGTCTGCGACTAAAGGCCGTCACAGCCAATTTTACAGGGAGTAAAACTTCAATAATTTTCTGAATCGATCCAAACTCTGTTGCTTCTAATTGCTCTGAATATTGCAGACCTATTAATGTATACTATTTTCCAAAATTGGAAACTATTCGAGCATTGTCAAGAGACTATTTCATCTTGTTTTACAATCCATTTAAAGGAGACAGTTAAATGCCTTGCTCGGATCCGACATAGTTTTAAAGATCGTTATTATTTTTCGATGGAGCTTTTTTTAAATATAAAACTACTTAACGAACTTTCTTTATGCATGCGCTGATGTCCTTCGTCTGATTTAGCGTGTCTTGCAGGCGACCGGTTTCAACGTAGTTAGCTGATTCAGGACCATCCAAATCTTCGTGGTCGTCGTTCAGACTATCGGCTGCTTCATCAACTCTTTAATCTGGAATGGACCTCATATTATAGCGAACATCGCAAACTGCCAAGTGGATGCTATGCGCCAAACAAATATGTTACTCTGTACCAACTAGTCTGCCTACTTTTCGCATTTCGTTTGACCCATCAGTTACGATGGTAACAATGTCTTTTCCTAGAGAAACAGTAAACTCATATCTAGGTAGTTTCCAGCTGTCATTGATATTCTTACTCTGATATTAATTTACTAAGTAGATGTTTATATTTATATATAAACATCTACTATTTGCCTACCTATTTGCAGTCAAGGTCCATTCATCAAACATCAAACTGAACCGTTCACCTGAGATACTAGCCTGTTATATCTTATTTTTTATTATTTTCTTTATCCTGCTTGCATAGCCAACAACCTTTTTTTGATTGTTGTTAAGGATTTTGGTAAATCTGTGTATGCATTCGCTAGTATTAATTTCCTCAAATCATTCGATGTAACGAATGCACTTTATGCGAAACAGACCATACTTATTTATTTACCAACCCCTTTGTATTTTCTTGTTAACTGTTACATCGGTTTGTTTTGCTCTATTCTTTACGCATTATGATGTGAGCTAACTGTTTTCTCATAAATATGGATTCTATTTGCACTTTTCGAGTCTTGCTGTAACTTGATTGCCGATAATGCTTGACTCCCGGCCCCGAAATCCCAGCCAATTTCTGATCCCGAAAATCCCGGGATTGGAAACCATCAATCCCGGGATTTTCGGGACCAGAAATAGGCCGGGATCCCGGGATCCCGGGATCCGGGATCCCGGGATTGGATTCGCTACTCACAGCTTATTTGATACAGTGACTTTTTAAAAATGCAAATCACTGTAACTTTGAAATTAAGAACCCTTTTCAAAAAATTTGACTAGATGCATGTTCAACGGATATAATGCAAACCAAAAATGTTCCGCCAATATTCCTCGGTGTCCGGTAGAAGAGAAATACCAATGGCGCAGAAAAATTGCAGCTCACAGCTTATTTGATACAGACTCTTCAATGCGAATAAACTTCTATTTCTCGCGGAGTTAATCTGTGTTGTCTTTGTTTCTTGAATTTTTGATTGTGTTTAGACATTGGCTAAGGTAGTTTTTAGCAAGATCTTGTAAGCTGAAGTGCCAAAATTAGCCAAAACTGTAAAATGGGTCATCGCACCACAATTGAACAGCGAGAATTGGTATTAAACCACTTTAAAAAAGGACAAAGTGTTCGAAAAATTGCTGAAAGTGTGAATTTGAGTGTATCTACAGTGCAGCACATAATTTAACGCTTCGTACACGAAAATTGGGTAAAAAATAAGAGGAGAAATGCGCCAAACAATATTTTCACCGTATCCGACGAACGATACATTGTAAGCAAAGTGAAAGGAACCACAAAGATTTCCGCTCCAAAATTGGTTACTGAGGTTCATCGTGAATTAAGCAAGTCATGTAGTGCTGAATCCTTCCGACGAGTGCTTCGCGCCCATGATTTCAGGGTCCGAGTAGCTCGTAGGAAGCCTTTCGTTTCCAAAAAAAAATACAATAAGCCGATTTGCCTTTGCCAAAGAGCATGTGGGAAAGCCATCCGCGTTATATTTGCGGACGAGTCCAAGTTTAACATTTTTGGCTCCGACGGAATGTCATATGTCTGGCGCAAGGCAACCACTGAGCTAAATAAGGAGAACCTCAAAGCTACTGTGAAGCATGGTGGTGGTAATGTGATAGTTTGGGCCTGCATGTCCGCAGCCGGAGTCAGAAATTTAAAGTTTATTGAGGAAACAATGGACTAAACAAAGTACCTTGATGTACTCAAAAACAATTTGCTGCAAAGCACTGAAAAACTAGGTGTTAGGAACTAATTTTGGTTTTACCAAGACAATTATCCGAGGCAAGTCGGGAATTGTGCAATCCTGGCCAATTTGGGATTGCCCTCATTTGATGTCTCCACCTGCACAGTCACCAGATATGAGCGTCATTGAGAATCTGTGGACTTTGTTGGATAACAACATTAGAAAACACAAGATTTCTAATAAACAAGACCTGAAGAAAGCATTGCTAGAGGAATGGCAAAAAATTACTCCTGACATCACAAAAAAACTCGTCGACTCAATACCGAATAGGCTCCAGGCTCTACTTAATGATAAGGGCTTTCATACGAAGTATTGAAATCAACTGGAAACTTCATAATTCACAACAATTTTAATGTTTAATCAAACTGTATCAAATAAGCTGTGACATGAAATTTGTTATTACTTTTAGTTTTTTGTTTTTTAAGATGTAAAACATCAACTTTGTAACAAATATAAACTGGTTTAATAAACAACTAACATTTTTCTTCAAAATGGTGTTCAAATTTTTTTGATATTGTTATTATTTTTTGAATTATTACAACTTAATTTATTAAAGAAGCACTGTATCAAATAAGCTGTGAGCCACTGTATATATCATCAAAATGATTACGGGAGATAATCTCTGTAGTGGCCGATCTGATTGAGCTGAAACTTTCGGAGAACGTAGATGTGTTTAATAGGTAGGTCCACAATTTGCTTAAATTCAGATATCCTAAACCCTTTGGCGGCGAGCGTTTTAGTGAACTTTGAGGTACTCCTATATTTCCAAGCAGTGTGAATTTTTGTTCAAAAAAGGGATCGGAAATGAACAATTATTATGTTCACAGCTTGCATATGACAAAAAATTGGAAATTTTGAGCCGTGTGTGGGTGCAGCGTGCCTAAAAGTAGGCAAGGATTTTTTTTCAAATTTTGATTTGTCATTACTTTTGACAAAAACATTGGATCATTGTGAAATTTGCAGAGCGTATTGATGTTGACTAAAGTTTAATACATATGGACTTCCAAGGTCGTGCAAGTAACTCTGTAGCTGCGGCAGGCTCTTGAAAAAAATCCTTCAAATCATTGAACCTCCTGAAAAATTTTTGATTTTTGACAAAAAAATCAAATCGTCGATAAATTGTAACGTTTGTGCATCATGTCAAATTAAAATATTGAAAATTCCAATTTGCACAAGAACGGCAACCCATCACTAAATTACCTCTATTTTCAGCACTTGAAAGTTCTGTTCACGAGAACTGACGACCGGATTATCTGATCATAATGAAATTCACAGAGCATGTTGGCATCAACTAGGATCAAGTCTAATAGAAGTGATTTTGAAATGCGGGTAATCCTGTGGCAGTGGTGCCATCTTGAAAAATCATTGAGAAAAAAAACAGCTTTTTGGCCTAGAACTTCCGATTCAGCCATCATATTTAAACAAAATTATTTTGGATCTTCGCATAATATTTGGATCTTATTTAAGGTAACATTTGGTGAAAATTTGGCTGAAAAGTTGGAATAGAGTTGCCAGCTATGGTGATTTTTGTCTGCTAAATTTTGCAAATTTGCTCAGCAAAATAAAGCTTTTTCCCCCAAAACTTCCGGTGCAGTCATGATATCAAAATGAATGAAAAATGTTTCATTCATTTGTGGTTTTGAGAATAAGAAATGAATTGTTGAGTCTCGACAAATGACTGTTTATTACAATAATCTAATATACACAATGTTTATCGCGACGAACGGCCAAAAAAATACATGTGGAACAATTTCAATGAATTCACCGTCGTCACGAGATAACTTGTTCGACAAAGCGTAAGATTTGACACCCTGGTGCAGACTAAACTCAATATCAGTATTAGCGATTAATTCTATTGTTCTTGCTACGTATGTATGTAGCTGCGCGAGATGCTAATATTGAGATTAGCTTATACCTGTTTTACGAGAAATGAATTTAACTGTTACAATTTGTGTACAAGTAATTAGAAAATAAAAAATAGAACTTGCGACAACTAAACATCCTCCCCGCCATGAAAATTTGAGTTTTCATCTGTTGAACCAAATGGCAAAGGGCAAAGTTTAACAATAGCTCGTTTGAAAACACCTGATGCTGTGCGTACCGTAGCAACTCGTACCTTGCCATCTTCTCCTGATGTTACTTCTATAATTCGGGCAAGAGGCCATTTCATTGGAGGAAGATTTTCATCTTTCATTAGCACTAGTTGATTGACTCTTACATTAGGATGATTCGAAGTCCACTTATTGCGAGATTGTAGCAGATGCAGATACTCGTTGCGCCATCTATTCCAAAAGGTCTGTTGAAGGAAGGATATTCGTTTAAAATGTTCCAATGCGCCGATGTTCAAATGTGTGAACGTTGGTTCGGGTAGAGATGTCATCAGTCAACCAATAAGAAAATGGCCAGGGGTGAGGGCCTCTAAATCGCTAGGATCCGATGACATCTCCGTGATTGGCCTTGAATTTACAACTGCTTCAGCTTGGCAGATTACCGTCAGCATTTGCTCATGATTGAGAGATGCGTTAGCCACCACTCGAGTAAGATGAAACTTGGCTCTTTTTACTGCCGCCTCCCATAAACCTCCGAAATGTGGGGAGCGCGGCGGAATAAAACACCATTCGATCCCTTGTTCAAGGCATGCGTGATAAACTTCGCTGATGTGGGATTGAGTCGCAAATTGTCTTCTTAGCTCTTGAAGCTTGTTATTGGCACCGATGAAATTGGTAGCATTATCCGTGTATATCTTGCTACACTTCCCCCTACGAGCAATGAAGCGTTTTAGACATAAAATGAAGGCGGCCGTCGATAAATCTGAAACTATCTCAAAATGTACAGCCTTTGTAACGAAACCTATTGTATAAAAATTGACAAATAACCCTTGATTGGAGCTCTTCGTCGAAGTTGAGCACGCATGAAGAACGGTCCACAAAAGTCAATCCCTGTGATGGAGAAAAGATGCGATGCCGCTAGCCTATCATGTGGAAGGTTTCCCATGATTTGCTGAAAAAAACGGGGCTTCACTCGAAAGCATATGATGCACTGGTAGATAACTCGTCCGGCCACTGACTTTGCGTTGGTTAACCAAAACTTCTGTCGAAATATGTTCACAAGTGTATGGCATCCCGCATGAGAATTATTTACGTGAAGAAACGTTAACACTGCATAAGTAAAAGGGTGATGGTTTGGAAGAATCATCTGATGTTTCGCATCAAATGGTAAGTCCGATTTCGTAATTCGTCCACCGACCCGAATAACCGCATTGCTATCTAAAAAGGGACGTAGAGACAACATTCGGCTTTTACAGTTCACAGAAGCATTTTTCAAGAGTTCATTATAGTCCGTTTTGAAATAAACCCGTTGTAAACAGCGAACGATTAGTATCGCTGCTTCATCCAATTCTTTGACTGTTAATGCTGATGACAAATGTTTAGGTCCCGAAGCATGTATACGCGACACCGACGCTTTGATGAAGCGATTGACGTAGCCGAACACTCGCACGATTTTCATATAAGAGCTAGCATACCTTGTTCCCCTTATTAAATCTTCTACCTTATACGACGTTAGAGTCGTGAAGTGTTGTTTGCGCTTTTCTGGAATATTGGTTTCATCCAGAAATCCGACGTTACACGGCCACTGGGACTCTGCCGTAGATAAAAATTCTGGACCATGTAGCCACATTGTAGATGTTTGAAGCTTTTCTGGTTTAGCTCCACGAGAAATTAAGTCTGCAGGGTTGTGGTGCGTTGGAACCTAATGCCAGATACTAGGTGTGGCTGCTTGAATTTTTGACACGCGGTTTGCGACGAAAGAAGACCATTGATAAGAAGGAGAGTTCAACCAAGCGAGCACGATTTGTGAATCGCTCCAACAAAATAGGTCAGCAAGTTCACGAAAAATAATTTTCTGGATTCGCTGCAAGAGTTCACAAAGCAATAGCGCAGCACACAGTTCAAGACGCGGAATTGTTGTAGGTTTTAATGGAGCGATGCGTGATTTAGAACATAATAGTCTTGTCGATATCATTCCGTCTGGAGTTTCACTTCGGATGTATATGCAGACACCATATGCGCGTAGACTAGCATCTGCAAACCCATGAATCTGAAGCTTGGCATTTACTGTAATGACATGTCGCGGTATGGTGAAGTTCTTGACCCTTGCGATGGTCTTACGGAAATATTGCCATCTTGTCTGCATTTCTACAGGTAAGCTTTCATCCCAGTTGATCTTTAACTTCCAAAGCTCGTGCAAAAATAGTTTAGCTGTGACAATAATTGGACTAAGCAACCCTAACGGATCAAAGAATCGAGCTGTTTCCGATAACACAATTCTCTTGGTTATAGAGTTTCTGACTTCCGGCAATCTATAAGTGATTATGAATTCGTCATCAATCGGATTCCATGCTAAGCCAAGAGTTTTAACTATATCATTGTCACCAAGTCGCGTCAAAATCTCTTGGTTGTCCTTCTTTATGCCTAACAGCAGCCTTGGTTCATTTGAGCACCATTTTTTAAGTGTGAAGCCTGCTCCTTGCAGGATTTTTACAATTTGGGCCTGAACATTGACAACTTCATCAAAGGTATCACCTCCAGTTAACAAATTATCGACAAAGAAGTCCTGGTTGATAATTGAGGCTCCTATCGGAAAATGATCTTTAGCATGATCTGCAGCCTTTCGAAGAGCTTGTATTGCCAGAAATGGTGCTGCTGCAGTGCCATAGGTAACTGTGTTCAATCGAAAGACTTTCACAGGATCATTCACAGTTTCACGAAAAAGTACGAGCTGAAGATGTCTGTCGCTTGGATGCACTAACACTTGTCGGTACATTTTTTCTATATCGGCTGATAGTATATATCGATGTAATCGAAATCGTAATAAAATAGCGAATAAGTCATCTTGAACTGTGGGGCCCACCATGAGAATATCGTTCAAAGATATGTTACTTGATGATTTAGAAGAACCGTCGAAAACAACGCGTAGTTTTGTACTACTACTTTTGTACTACCTTTCACAACGTAATGATGAGGAAGAATGTAATGGGGGCGCTGTAAAACATGATCTTGTTCAACGACCTCACTCATATGCCCAAGTGATACATATTCTTTCATAAAAGCATGGTAACCGGCGTGTAATTCATGAGACTTGCTAAGTTTCCTTTCAATGCTATACAGTCGTTTTAATGCGATTTCATAAGAATTACCGAGCACTGAAGGATTTTGTCTTAGCGGTAACTTTACAATGAATCGGCCACTTGCGTCACGAACTGTATTGGCTTCAAAATGTTGTTCACAATATATTTCTTCCACTGACCTTTTGATAGTGTCATTTTCTTGTTGATCGAGCTCCCAAAATTTAACGACAAGATCATTTAAGTTTTCTTGCCTTTGCTCACTATCATCTTTGTGGTGAAAATTTGCACTAAGTGAGGTACGCAAACTGGTGGACGGTCCAGAAACCACCCACCCAAAAAGAGGTTTTTGTATTATTGGACAATTAGCACCCAAATCAATCTGCCCGATGGCGAGCAGTTTATAAAACAGTGCCGCTCCGATCAAAATATCAACCTTTCTTGGTAGATGAAACTGCGGATCTGCGAGAGGAATATTTTTGGGAATGTGCCAGTGATCAATATTTATTTTCTCTAATGGCTGAGGCCCTGTGAATTTAGGTACTATATAAAATTCCAACAGGGAATTAAAGTCATAATGCAATGATTGTACATTGGCAAATGTTTTAGACACACACCTTGACGTTGTCATACAAATTCCACTAATGGCTACGTCTGTTTGCTCTCTTCGTAAATGCAATTGCTGTGCTAGTCTTTCTGTCATGAAATGCAACTGCGAACCGCTATCCAGTATTGCTCTGCAGTTGACTGCAATCCCATCAGGCGATTTCACTGTAATTATTGCAGTACCAAGAATCACATTAGCAGAACCAGTTTGAGACTGGTCTGTAGAAGTAGTTAACTGAGTTCTGTTAGATGCCTGGCCAATTAACGATGATTGAGTTGTGGGCGCTCTTTCAACTGCCGTCGGATCGTGAGAAATTTGAGGAAGAGTTTGGTTGGCCTTAACATTTCCATGCAGAAGAGTGTGATGACTCCGGTGGCATTTGCGGCACTTACTCGATAGACATGCCTTTAATGAATGTCCCTTACGCAGACAATTATAGCACAAATTGAGCTGTTTGGCCCTGGAGTACTGGCAAAGAAACTTGACCGTTTAGGTTTAGTACTTGCTGTTGAATTTGATTTGTCGCTGCATTTAGTTTCGCAAACAAATTCTAATGCAGAGCATCGTTGGTCCAAAAAGTCCGTGAAATATTCCCATGTTGGGTAAATGTTCTCATTTTTCGCCAATTTTTCTGCTCGAGAAAGATTAGTGCAAGACTCCTGCCATTTGACGCGAGATTCAGTGTCGAGCTTGGACACTAGGATGTGTAGCAAAAATCCGTCAACAATGTTTTCTTTCGTCCCAAGGCTTAGTAAGCATCGCATATGCTTATTTATTGCATCACCAATTCGACGAAGATCTTTCGTTGATGGGCTCCGAATTGATTGCACTTGGAATAGCTCGTTGATGTGTGAAGCGAAAATATACGGCTTGTTATCAAAGCGTTTCTTCAAAAGCTCCTTCGCTTTTGAATAATTTTCTTCAATTAATTCGATTCCTTCTATTACCGATGCAGCAGTGCCTGTCAGTGAGCAACGAAGATATTGAAACTTTTCTAATGCTGATAAGTGGCTGTTTGAGTCTATTAATTTTTCAAACATCCCGAAAAAACCCATCCATTCACTGTACAAACCAGAAAATTTGGTCAGATTTAGTTTCTGTAAATGAAGCTTTGACGAAGTAGCTTCGGAAGCGAAAGTGGAGCTCAAAATGGCGGATGCATCAACTGATCTTCTCGGACGAAGTTTTTCGATGATGGCTAATAATTTGGCTTTCAGTTGGCAGTATGAATCTTCATACAAATCTCTTTTTCCTGATAACGGTTCATCTGTATCTAATACCTCTAGTTGCCGTTGAACTACTTCAAAATTTTTGAATTGCGATTCTAAAAGTCCTAGCTTACTTTCGGCCTCAAATATGGTGAGATTCACCTTGCCTTCGAGTAGCGTTTTCATTCGGGTTTGCTGGCCTAAGATCACACCGCGCTGGATTCGTAGCTCTGATATCGCTCTTGCACTTGAAGTGACCTTCGAGTCTAGTTTCACTTCATCATCTCCAGCCATTTTGAGTCCCTGGTATACTGGTATACTGGGCACGTGGTCATTTTCACAAAGGGGTTGTTTTTATATAGCGACCAAGGCTTTTCTTGAATCGCTCTTGATAGGTGTCGTTATTGTATTTTGAGCACCTGATGTCGGTCCTTGTTCTGTAGGTCGGGCGTAGACTAAGTACAGCACTTATTCTAGCTTTCAGAAAGGAGTCCTTTGGACACTGCCTTCTAGTGCAATACTAGAAACCAGGTGGTTCAGTTGAAATGCTGAATTCAAGTACAGTACAAGAACTCAAACTTCAACTAGTATCAGGTGATGTAGAATACGTTCAGTACGTATTCTCACCTTTGAACAATTCTATTTTAGCGCTAACCTCTAGTACAATACCAGAGATTAGGAATTCTAATAGAAATGTTGAATGGTTCTATTTTAGCGCTAACTTCTAGTACAATACCAGAAATTAGGAATTCTAATAGAACCGTTGGATTCAAGCTCAGTGCCAGAACTCAACTAACCAAAGTGCCCCTAGCAGCCTCACCAAGGATAAATAAAAGGCTTTGTCCACGCTAAGATTGATTTTATTCACATTAATACGTTCTTTATATAGCATAATTTTGCTTACATTACATTTGCTTACGACTAATTATTCATAACATATTTTTCAATTGTATCGAGAATGAACTTTGATCATTCCTCATACTGCTTATAATTTTTATTGAATACCAATAGTTCAATATTTAATTTGCTGACGCGTATAAAACTGTAGATCAATACTTCGCGAAGCATAAGCAGTATGAGAAATAACTTTAAAGTTTAACATGAATGGTATAATAAAAACAAGTATCGAAACGTATCGAACAGATATCGAACAGGGATTTTAAACGTAATCCTTACACGAATGGAATTGGTGATGTGACAAAATGCACCGAAATGTAACTGATCGAACGAATGTTCACTGATGAGTTTAATAATTCCGAAAACAAATACCGAAAAAGCGAAATCCGGTTCGAAGGACCATGAAAAATTCCCAAGCGTTTTTGAGAATAAGAAATGAATTGTTGAGTCTCGACAAATGACTGTTTATTACAATAATCTAATATACACAATGTTTATCGCGACGAACGGCCGAAAAAATACATGTGGAACAATTTCAATGAATTCACCGTCGTCACGAGATAACTTGTTCGACAAAGCGTAAGATTTGACACCCTGGTGCAGACTAAACTCAATATCAGTATTAGCGATTAATTCTATTGTTCTTACTACGTATGTATGTAGCTGTGCGAGATGCTAATATTGAGATAAGCTTATACCTGTTTTACGAGAAATGAATTTTACTGTTACAATTTGTGTACAAGTAATTAGAAAATAAAAAATAGAACTTGCGACAACTAAACAATGAAGTTAATGCAGTAAATAGATTTTGATGTGAGCCAAATGTCGTAGGAATTTCGTATAAAAACCATGAAAGGGCTGCCAGCTATGACCATTTTTGTAATTTTTTGGAATGTCTTTACTGCGCGATTATGTCATAAGATTTGCAAATGGGAACTATCCTGCAATGAAAATTAACAACATATATTAACGCTTTAAAAATTTGAAAAGTTTTGAGGGTGGCAACCCTAAACAATTTTTCACCCGTATAACTTCTAGCGCAGTGATTCAATCGAAACGAAATTTATTGGTTGGGTTTAGTTTAACGTGAAGCAGATTTGGTATATATTTTGCTTTGCTGCTGACACAGGCTAACCAGCTTTAGCCATTTTCGTAACTATTGCATCAACAGATGCTTCAAATTACATACTCATATGCAAAACATTTGCAATAAAGCTAATGCCCGGTCCAGACGCTACGTTTTGTTCAACGTTTTATCTGCACAGTCTTAAACGTTGCAGATAAAACGTTGCGTGTGGATAGGAAAACTGTGCAATTTTGAGAACTGCACGGAGACGGTACAGTTGCAGCGATAACTGAGGTGGTTAGGCATAGTAATCCGTGAATTGTGCCGACAAGTCGTTACATGTGGACGATTAGCTACGTTTTTCATTCATTTTTAGCAAATGGCAAACCTCCGACAATGTTCACGGGAGTTTCTGGTTGAGTTTTTTGCCTTGTACGAAAGTATTTTACACATACAAGTATTTTCTTTTGTGATATATGGTTTCACTAATTCCAGTAAATGAATGTATGTGTCTATGTCCATTCTCAAGTAGTTCCGCCAATCATTAGGTTCATCACTTAATTCACGCAGTAATTTAATGTGAGAAAAGTGCTGTCTTTTTAGAAGCCATTTCCTCGACCACTGTTCTTTGGAGATGTTCCATTTGTTTCTTTTTCTTCACGAGACAACATGCAAAAATTGACCAGAGTAGTACTTCCTCCATGGTGACGCCACTAAAACTGCGCTAAAATAAATACAGATTTGCATCATCTGGACGCTCTTTATTTTTGCAACATTTTGACTGCGTAGATAAAACGTTGTGCAAAACCTAGCGTCTGGACCGGGCTTAAGAAATCAATTTTTCAATTTTCCGAGTTTTGAACATTTTTTGGATGGCAACCTCAAACAACGTTAACCGCTAAAGCTTTCGACGAAATCCTCCGATGAGAACGAAATTCAAAGGATAAGTTGATTTAAGTATGAGCTTGTGAAGGTAAACTTAATGCTGCTTCGTTGGGAAAATGTTGCCAGCACTGAAAATTTTCATCATTTGTGTTATAGTTGATTTGTGTTATAGTTATACTTTGGATAAGGAATGGTTGATATGATTTTACAAAAAAGTGTATTACGTCTTTCCACATTTTTTTGTCACTCAAAGAAAATTTCTTCGAAAATTAGTTTTCTAGCGGTTCAGGTGCGCTAGAGGTTTTTTTGTTTTTAAATCTATTTTTGAGAATTTTTTCTAATTCTTCATAGGTTTTTATATCTAATGTTAAGAGCTGAGTTTTAACTGCTGTTCCTAATTTCACGTTCCTTGTACAATTCAACAAATTGTTTTTTCCATCTTCGTTAAGACTTTCGTTGATTAGACTTACTATTGTTAGAACCGCTTCTAGTTCTTTAGGGTTTCCCGTAAAAGTTGGTATGGATTTTAACGCTAATTCGATATTGAAATTACTCATTTTGCTGTCTACTGAACTTTCTAATTTTTGTAATAATAGCTCTTTTGCCTCTTTATATTTTCTTATCAATGTTTCTAGTAACTCTTGACTACTGTCTATGTTAATTGCTTCTTTTTGGATTTCCTCTATAGTATTTAATTTTTCTAGAATGTATTCCCTTTTGTATAATCTGTTTGGGGTTTTCTTCAGATTTGTTATTATTTTTGTAATTAGACAAATATTTTCTTCCATTTGTAGTGAATTACAATGGACCATATGAAATCTCCCTATTTGTTATTTGTAATCTAGCTATTGTACATATTAAAATTGCAATTTGAGTTTTAATTCTAATTAGTTTGTAGTATAATGATTGTACAAAAATGAATTTTCAATTTGCCTTTAAATTCTACTACTGGGTCATAGGTGTCGCTTGTGACGCAAAGTGCAACAAAGTGCAACTGTCAAAAATAGAGAGAACTTAGGCTGTTTACATTTATGTCACAAGTTTTCAAAATTAGAAACGTTGTTTGGTGAGTTTTGATTTTCGGCTTGTGTTTTATAATTCATTTAAATATATTTTATACTAATTCATTCTAATTCTTAGTTTATTGTAAGTTGATTAGTTGTTTATTTTTTGTTTCATCTGTCCACGTGATTCCTCTATTTGGTCATAAAGGCGTTGTTGTTGCTCCCATGGCGGAGGATTCTCGTCGTCCTTAATAGCGCCGCAATTCGTTTTCGGATATACAATTGTCGGCCGCCGCGTTTTTCCTCTTGGTTTCCACCTTCGCAATAGTTGTTTTTATTGCGTCGAATTTTTGCGCTTCCAGGATCGCCGGATGGATTCGCGGCCATGAAATGTTACGCTATGGGCAGTTTAAGTTTTTTTTCTTTTACTTGAATTGTAACAACTGCACAATAGTGGTTATTACAATGCCTGGCAATATGTTCAGAATAGAAATCTGGATACGTTGTGAAAAAGAACTTCTTGGATGAAATTCGATGTAGAAGTTGTCTTTTTAGAACAATCTCAGCTTCAGCGTAGCGAATTCAACCGCCCCTACTAGCGTCAACTGAGATATGGTCAAGAAATTAAAATAAACGACGATGTCTGTATTGAATTGTCTTTTTGGTCGGCGACCAGTTTGGCTTACCGAAAAAAGACTGATTTATTCAAACGAATTTCTCCTATATATATCGTACATTTGAATTTGACAGTGTGTGGATTGGTCGGGTGAACTTGGATATTTGTCCCCTAGAGAAGTTCAATCTACTCGCCGCAGAGTGCACACCGATATGTAAAGGGAATTTTGCAACACTTCTAAAGCCCTTAAACTGTGCGTTGTATTGACAGTTGTTGTGGGGACGGGGGGTAGGGGATTTGAGGGTGTTCTTGAGATTTGCATATGTGGCGCAAATATATGGAACGATAACGAATAATGTTAAATGTGATAAAAGGTATATGAAGTATAGGAGTGAGTAAAAATGAGTAGAAGAGCACAATGGCCGTACGAAAAAGTGCATAAAATAGTTAAAAAGTAAAAATATGTTTAAAAAGCAATGAATCTATATGTGAATAAAAATGAATAGAAAAAGCAAAGTGGGAATATGCTTGCTTATGCTTAAGTAAAAGAAAATGTGTAGAAGTGCAAAATGCTAATGTGTTGAAGAATAAAAAAACTCTAGCGCACCTGAACCGCTAGAAACACTAATGTTCGAAGAACAGTAGAAGAATCGTGCAGGTTTTGAGTGCATATTCCACCACATGAGCTGCTTATTACGGCTAAACTGTTTCAAACGCCACGTTTCGCTTTGGTCTCAAGAATGCATTATAACTCATATAGTGGAAGGTTTCAGATATTACCACTGGCATGAATTTCAACGTTTATGAGAGCAAAACACTTGTTCACTATATTCGTTATCAGTTGCTTATTTCACAAAATTTTGAAAGCAGCATCTCTCATAACATCAATGAAGAACATGCTCAGTGCCTGCAGCACTGTAACTAAAGTTGGTGTTTGGGGCTGCGATCCGAAAAATTTGCAGAACTTTGGGAATTGAAACATTGGTTATTTATTTTCATTGTAAATGCTTCCGGTATGAATACTAACTGTTAGCATTTATTGATACAAAAGTAGCACAACCGACTCGTGCTGGCAACCTTCTGCCTGTATCGAAGCCAAGAATATATCACATCTGCTTCGCGTTGTTTAATTACATTCGAAGTAATAGGAGTATAAAGAAATTTAGGGTTATCTGCAGCAAATTTTTTCAAATAATCGAAAAATTAATATTTGCTGTTTATGGTCACTAAAATATCATTTCCATTTGAAAATTTTACGATAAAACCGCTTAATAAAGATATTGCAAACAAACAAAAAACCAACAATAGCTGGCAACTCTATCGTGGCTTTTCAACCAAATTTGGCCTGAATAATGTTTATAATAGGTTCCATTAATTGTATGAAATTCGTATTGATTTCATGACTGCACTGGAAATTATAGGGCAAACATTTTTATTATCCTGAGCGAATTTTCAAAACTAAAGACACAAAAATTACTATAGCTGGCAGCACCAATCGAATTTTTCAATCAAATTTCCACCAAAGAGAGATTAAAGTAAGGTTCAGCTACTGTGTCAATTTTATGAAAAGGGCAAAAAGCAGTTTTTTTTTCTTTGTAATTTTTCAAGATGGCACCACTGGCACAGAGTTGCCCACAATTTAAAATTGCTTCTATCAGACCTGGTCCTACTTAAGTCCAATGCATTCTATAAATTTCAGTTGTATCTGATTATTGGTTCGTGAGTTCCCGTGAACAGAAGTTTTTGATGCTAAAAATATAGGTTAACTGGGAGAGGGTTACCGTTCTCAACCGACATGAAATTTCCAAAGTTTTACATTGAACGTGTCGATAAAGCACAAGATTTGTATGCAGATTGATTTTGTTGTAAGAAACGGACATTTTTTAGGATATTCGATGGTTTGAATGTTTCCACTTCCAAATTTTTATTTTTTCAAATTTCAGGCACCAAAATTATCATATCAACCGAATTTTTCGACCAAATTTCCACCAAACGTGGTTTGTATTTCTATGAATTTCGTCAAAATCAAACGATTGAATCAGAATTTATAGGGCTAAAAGCAGTTATCTTTTTTAGTGATTTTTCAAGATGGCACCACTGGCATAGAATATTTCAGACCAAAACATTCTGCAAATTTCAATTAATTCTGCTTATCGGATCGTGAGTTTCCGTGAACAGAAGTTTTTGATGCCTAAAATATAGGTTAATTGGACACGGGTTACCAGGCGTGCCCGTTATACCATATCACTTTTTTTGTCTATGTGAACAAAGCACAAGATTTACATATGAGTGGCTTTTTGTTGAAGAAACGGCATTTTTTCAAGAGTGACGATGATTTGGAGGTTTTCATTTTCAGTGCCTGTCCTAGCTAAAGGGTTGCCAGCACGCTCATTGAAAGCTACACAACTAAATAAAAAAAAGCTACACGACTAGCTACAACTAAATAATACCAAAATGTGTTGAAAATTTCGTAAGGATTGAATAGCTTTGTCAAAAGTTATCGCAATTTGAAAATTTTCAAATTTTTCGGTTCTCTTTTTAGGCACCCAGCGCACACATGGGGTTAAAAAATTCCAAAACATTATCCGATTCACATGTAAAACACGTTCGAAATTTATTTCTTCAACTTTATTTCTGCAAAAATTATTTGTGTACGGAATAATAGGTATATTCAAAATATCACTAAAATGGCCGCCGGCGCCAAAGAGTAAACGATAATTGACATTTAGTGAGACCTGGAACTATTTTGCGTATACACCAATGTATCCTGAAAGTTTCTGCTCAATCGGATGGCGCGTTTCCGAGATTATCTCACTGAAATTTGTTGATGATATATATATATATATATATATATATATATATATATATATATATATATATATATATATATATATATATATATATATATATATATATATATATCCATATCAACAATTGCGGTTAAGGCAAAAGTGTTCAATTTTCACCAGTTTTCTCACCAGTAAATGTGTCTTAATGTATGCGGTTTTTAGAACTTTTCGGAAAAAAGGTTAAACGATAAATAACAAAACATGTTGCTCTAAATGCACATAATATACAACTAGATATAAATTAAGCGGAATATGCAATTTCTAAGTTTTTGTCTACATCATTGTGCATATAACAGTGATGAACACTATAAAAGCGTTGTTATTGATTGAAACTATAGTAAAATAATGGGTTGTAAGTAACAAGCAAATAACTTGCATCCACACCGCATAAGCCGATTATTAAATAAAATATTATAATTTTTAGTTACATTTCTCAATAAAATATTACTTAATTTTGGGAAACAAATTGCATACTTTAATAACGTGACACATGTCATAACAATCTCTCTTAATCCGATAGAATATATATTTTACATAAACCTAACCAATATGTTTTTTAGACTTGAACCTCTGCATAATATAATAAAAGTAAGATTCGCAGTTCAAAGGACTGTTTGATTCATAAATTGTAATGTATTTATCCGTTTGTGGCTAGAATACCAATGTTATTATGAAAAAGGTTTGCAAACGTGGAATTGATTGACAATATCAATCGTTTGTTGTTATTGTAATCAATATGAAACACTTTTACAAACAATAATTTTTATCTCCACTAAAAACTCTTTAATCAAAGACTTATAACAATAAACAAAACCTTCTTTTCGAAGATAATTTAAAAGCGGTCTGATTTTTTTCACTGATATGACTAAATTTGATTTTAGTAGCACTCAAACTGGAACAGTCGTAGAACGATTTCAACCTTCTTCCAGATATTTTACCTTGCGAAAATCGATGAACCGAAGCTTGTAGGCACACCTATCTAAGATATTGGATCATATGAGATGCAAATAAAATATTTTTTTATTGATACAATTTTTGTTAAATGTGGAATGAATAAAAGATTATTGAGTATAATAATAAATGGAATTGGATGTTTCATGTGCAGTACTTTAGGTTCAAGTTAAATCCGTTTTTACTGTAATTAATGTAATTATTATGGAAATGTATGAAGATATCTTACAGTTTCCCGACATGCCACCTAGTAAGCAAATTTTTGTTTTAAGAATAATGAAAAAGTTGTAATTTGCTATGCAACATGCAAGATTGATGGGATCTAACAGAGTAATTGCAAATATGTTGACTATATGATGCATTCGCGTTTGCACTTAAAATTGGAATGAAAACTAAGGAAATTTGGGGTAATTGCGAATGCAACGAGTAGTGGTGAATATATAAGAGCATAGCATCATGGATAAATGTTTTTTAATGATTTTTGAGCAAAATTATTATTAGAATCATTTTGCCCGAAACATATATATATATATATATATATATATATATATATATATATATATATATATATATATATATATATATATATATATATATATATATATATATATATATATATATATATATATATATCAACAAAGTCAAGTTTAAATTATGATGTTTTTAACGTTTTGACGGTGGCGGGCATTTAAGTGTTTTAGGTACCCCTATATTTCCAAGAGAAGAAGAAATTCGGTAATAAACAAGTGCGGTAATTGTTAGTATTTCAAGCTTAATTATGATAGTGCTTTGGGAATTTTAGGGTATAGACAAGCGGTGAGTGCATAAGATATACAATTTTTTTTTTAAATTTTGAGTTGTAACTTCTAGCAAAGCTATCAGATCATTACGAAATTTATTTATGTTCACTGGAAGTAAACATTTGTGATTTTTGATGAATGTGCGGGCAACTCTAGAGGCATGAACCCGAGCAAAAATCTTTCTAATCATCGAGTTAGAATCTTGTTCGCTTTTTGGGAAAAAGTAAACAATTGACACTTTTAATGCTTTGAACACACAGTCAGTTTGACATTTGCAAAATTCCGTGTTCAACATATAATCAACTTTTTGAGAACTCAAAATTTGTGTTGGCGGCAACTCAAGAATACAGTCGTGCACAGTCAGACACAGATGAAATTCATAGGATGTATTGTCTTTGTGTAGAAGCAGGTCTTAAAGAACTATTTAAAATGTAAAATGTGTAATGTGTAAAGAACTATTTAAAAATTGAAAAATCGTCAATCAAAAAACATTTTCCAATTCTAATACTTTCAATGTAGTGACTAGATTAAAATGAAATTCATACAATAGGCTGATCTGAATTTAAGCCAAGTTTTGAAGAGTTTTCGGTAAAGCTGGCATCTACTTTTATTTTGGGCATTTTGGTTGTTTTGTTGCCGATAAAATTCCAAGATATTTCAAAGAAGACAACTAAAATATGTTTAAATGTTGTGCGCGGCAACCATAAAAGTCTTTCCAACCTGTGACGGTGCAGTTATCGGACTGAAGCCAAAATCGCAGAGTAAGTTAAACCTGAAACAATTTCGATTGATTTTTGGTCGCTGTAATGACTAGTCCGATGTAAAAACTCGTAAATAATCCAAATTAGCGATTGCGGTTAAGATGAAAATTTTCCATTTATATTCTCGCCATTTAAAAATGTATAAATGTAAATATACAGATTTGAAGTCATGTTGGAAAGTAGTTTGGTCAATAAATAAAAAAATATGCTACCATTAGTTAGTGATGGGCGCTTCTGTTGTTTTCAGAAAACGAAAACGAACTGTTTTTTTCCAAAAACAGCTGTTTTTTAAAACTGTTTGAAAACTTTTTTCACTCGACCAGCAGCAGATTGATACTGGGTGTTACCATTAGTGATGGGCGTTTCTGTTGTTTTCATAAAACGAAAACTATTTGAAAAAAACAGTTGGAAAAAAACAGTTGGAAAAAAACTGACCACTATCGCACCATGATATTGGATTTTTTTGCTTCCTGAAAGTAAAGGCTGTGGTATTTGCGAAGTTTGGTTTCATCAAAATGGCACTCCTTCGCACTCAGCGAAAGAAACAATGGTCTTATTGAGAAATCAATTTGGTGAGATACCGTCACGTTTTGGACCAGTAAATTGGCCGCCTAGATCGTGTGATATCACACCTTTAGATAATTTTCTTTGGGGTCACAGAAGTCTCTGGTCATCAGGGACAAGCCAGCTTCAATCGACGTTTTAGAAGCCAATGTTACTCGCGTCATTCGCAAGATACCGGTTGCTATGCTGGAACGCCTAGTTAAAAATTGGACCCTGAGGATGGACCATTTACGACGTAGTCGCGGTCAACGTTTAAATAAGACAATCTTTAAAATGTAAGTGTCAAAGATTGTTCTTTTAACTCACAATAAAAAATTTACTATAAAATTCATTTTTATCCCTTCTATTTGAGACTAAAAACCAAACCTCATAATAAATGGGAATGAAGCTCAAATTCCAAATATCAGAATCAAGGGACTCGTAGTCTATTGTAGCAGAGAGAACCAAATACATATAATTGGCTTCCGATTCCTATCACACCTTACTCACTTATCTCGTATGAAAAGTCTGAGTGGACAATTGATCCTTTCAAATACTTTAAATCACCAGGACCAGACAGGATCATTCCAGCGCTGCTACAGAGAACGATCGGGAAGCGAGCGAGTAATGTTTGAGTCCCCGTCTATTCATGTGCCCATGACTTCTCTTTCCAGTTTATCTACACGACTTGTAAACGACAAACGTTTTTAAAAAAATCTTTAATCGAGCTGAATACACGTGTTTATTTTTGCAATACTTGAAACTTTGATATTTTTTGTTACCTTGTACTTTGCAGTACAATTTAGTGGGTGCAGTCAGTCAACGGATGTAATAATTTGCGAAGAACTAACATAAAAAATAACGGTCCGTGAATTAATGCAGCGAAGGTGAAGCAATGCGGTTGGTCGCATAACGAATATATCAAACTATATGATTAGTCCAGGAAGCCACTTAACTCATCTAATTGTATGGTGAGGGTGCCAAAAAAGCTTATTTCATGCTCGTAGTTATGAGAAATTAAATAAAAAAGACTCTAGCGCACCTGAACCGCTACAAACACTAATGTTCGATGGACAGTAGAAGAATCGTGCGGGTTTTGAGTGCATATTCTACCACACGTGCTTCAACCTGTTTCAATTGCAAACTCACTTTGATCTTAACAATGCATTTAGGCTCACAGGGTGGAAAGGAGTTCAGGAATTTAAAGATTTAGGAAAGCCAAATAATGCAAAACTTTTAAAGCAGCATAACATAAGACAAACAAAGGAAATACTTAGTGCTTGGAAGACCTTATCATCAATGCAACTAAAAGCCTCCCACAATTGCCACACGTTAAAATCAAACAACTTTATCGATTTCAATTTTATCCGCTGATTTCGTCGAAAGTTACAGGGATAGAAAGATGTTAAGGGCCAAAAAAACGAAAGATGTTTTCAACCAAACATTTTCTAGAACTTAGAAAATTTAAACAATGGTAAGTCATCTTCATAGTAAATGTTTGCAATGTGAATACTTAATGTAAGCATTTATTGATACGAAAATAGAAAAAAAGCGCCTGGCGCTGGCAACCCTCTGATAGCATCAAAGTCAAAAATATATCACACGTGCCTCACATTGAAATCAACCTACTCTGTGAATTTCATTTTGATCCGATGACTGCATTGGAAGCTATAGGGGTACAAAAAAATTTAGGACTACCAGTCACAAAATATTTCAAATTTTCGAAAACTTAATATATGTTGTTTATTGTCCCTACAAGATCATAATCGGTTGAAAATTTTACGATAAAGTCGCTTATTAAAGATATTGCAAATAAATACCAAACCATCAATAGCTGGCAACACTATCATGGTTTTTTTTTACCAAATTCCTTCTGAATAATGCCTATAATAAGTTCCATATATCATATGAAATTCGTTTTGATTTCATGACTGCACTGGAAATTATAGGGCAAAAAGTTTTACTTTCCTGAGTGAATTTTTAAAACTCAAGACACCCAAAATTACCATAGCTGGCAGCACCAACTGAATCTTTCAACCAAATTTGTACCAAATATGACTTGGAGTAAGGCTCAGCTACTGTGTCAATTTCATGAAAATTTGGTAACAGAATCAGAATTCATAGGGTAAAAAGCAGTTTTTATTCTTCATAATTGTTCAAAATGGCACCACTAGCACAGACTTACCCGCGTTTCAAAATCGCTTGTATCAGACCTGGTTCTATTCAATACCAATACATTCTGTGTATTTCATTTATGTCTGATAATTGGATCGTGAGTTTTCGTGAACATACATTTTTGATGCTTAAAATATAGGTGAATTAGAGGAGAGCTACCGTTTTTGTCCGATGTGAAATTTCAAAAGTTTTCCTTTGGTATTATAGACAAAGCATAAAATTTATATATGAGTTGGTTTTCGCAGTAAAAGCTGAATATTTCTCATAACAGTCGATGGTTTGATAGTTTTCACTTTCAATGCCTGCCGTAGCTGCAGGATTATAGGCAATGAACTTATATATGTATATATATATATATATATATATATATATATATATATATATATATATATATATATATATATATATATATATATATATATATATATATATATATATATATATATATATAAATATATATATATATATATATATATATATATATATATATATATATATATATATATATATATATATATATGTATATATATATATGTATATATATATATATATATATATATATATATATATATATATATATATATATATATATATATATATTATATATATATATATATATATATATAAATATATATATATATATATATATATATATATATATATATATATATATATATATATATATATATATATATATATATAAACCCGTAAAAAATATTATCGGCTTCTCATGGAGACTTCTTATATAAATACTTATATTATATAAATACAGATTTTTTCTGTCACCTAAGATTTGTCAACCAAGTTTTTTCTGCTAGTGGAGGCAGCTTTTGGAATTTCATTTTTGATGGTATGCGGTAAATGGTAGGTTTTATGGTAAGCCATTTGCTTGGCTATGTGCCTGGCCATATTTTGACAGTTCTTGATATGCAAAATGGCGTTGAACCGTGGTCATGCTCCGTTTCTTATAAAAAAATGTAGGAATTTTGAATTTACAGGGATTTTTAGATGTCGTTGAGCGATCAAATTAAATAGCAGAATATGAAATCCTGGGAAGTTGCGAAAGAATAGAACTATGATGCGGAAATTCTGAATAATCAAATTGAATACTTGTAATTTTTTTTAACAGAAATAATATGAATTTTTAAGGATGGGTAGTCAAATGGAACTGCCTACAGATGATCGGCAGATATTTGGTACTGACCCCCTTCATGCCCAAGCAAATCATATAATAGTTTCACAATCATCTGCAATTTCACCTGCTATCAAAAAAAGGGTTTTACCCTACACGCGGAGTTTTCATCAACAGCAGAGCTCCTTCGCTCTCCACTTCAAATAACTTTTTAAGAGCATTCAACGCACAGATGAAGCACACGTCCTCATCGTTCGGAGACATTTTTGAAATGATATAGCATGCCATAAAATTGGCCACGCATCAGATGGCATACCATAAATTCACAATCGTTGTCGTCGGATATGGTAGGGTAAATTGCTAATCGAGTCCCAGTGTGAAAGAGCTTAAAATTTGATGAAATCTTACCTTAGTTAATCAAATTAACTTCGGGAATAACTTGAACGCATCATTGATTTCAAATATTGTTTGATTTAATTTAACAAACTTAGACATTCAAGATTATTTTATTCGTTTGATTTTTCACCATCGAATCGTAAAAAAATTTCATATCGGAGTTTACTTGACTTTTGGTGTCCGCCTCCCCACCAATAGCTTTCAGCCCATCTCAGATCGACTACCGACTAGACTACCAAGACTTTGCACGGTTTTACTCGCACCGATTTTAGCCCATGTATTCAACTAGTCAACTTTTTTCATATGAATATTTCCCTTTTTCATGAGAAAGCAACAGCAAAGTGGTGCACAACTGCAAACCTACAGCCAAATTACCGCGTGTTGGCAAGCTCTTTGACGTCATAGCTGCCAAGGAGCTATTTTTCCACTCTGAGGCATTAATTTCACCTTTTCAGTATAGTTTTATTAATGTAAATCTATTGCAACTAACTTTTTAGAATTGGCAAGTCTGATCACCCCTGCAATTGAAGAGAGTAAGCAAGTTCACTGCATGTACACTGATCTCACGAAGGCTTTAGATGAGCGGGATCATGATATTACTCCATATAAATTACACCTCTTTGAATTTCAAAAGAAGTTTATGAGCTTACTAATCGCAAACAAAATATAATATTCCGTGTAGCTCTATCTTCTGACATAATCACCAAATCAGTTGTTTTTTGTCTGATGCTATTAATATTAGTTATGGGGAAATTTCCAACACAGTAGCAACAATACTATCAAACCATTGTATAAAATATTTGTAATTGGTGCACTCTAAACTGACTTCCACTAAATGTTGAAAAATGTTCAATAAATTACTTTTCACCCAAAACTACAAACTGAACTCCACTTGATTAGCACTCTTTGCTCAAATTTAACTCCGTCTTTACTTTCAACTATCAATTTGATGCTATAATTATCAACGCCAACACCTCACTATTCTTGTTAAAAAGACGATCCAAAGATTTCGATGGCATTTACATGAAAAATATCTTATTCTGCTTACTGGTAGGATCAATCCTCCAGTATGGAAGCGAAGGGTGGTTTCCTAACTACACGGAGATTCTTGGTTTTCGCTGTTAGTTCTTTTTGCTGGTCGCTTAAGAATACTACGCTTAAGACTATGGACGCGCTTGAGACCTGGTGTCTAAATTTTAAAATTAAATTTCCGGTGTTGCCGTGGGCTTTCGTTTACTTACAGAATAAAAGTTGCCTGCTCTCAATGATAGAATTTCTAAATTCGATTTTTTTCCCCAAGTATGCAAGTAGTTTTAAATACAGAATAAGAGTTTTGATAAAAGCCATCTGTTTGAAATGAACTTATACGGAAATTCGAAAATGTTCGGAAACTTTCACACTGTAGTTGGTCTAGGTTATAATACTGAGTTGAGCTACGAATTGAACACAGTAAAATATAAAGATATTTGTGAGAGTGCATAAGTGTGAGAAAAAGAATGCACAAATTTACTCAACTCGAAGCCAATATTGAAAACGCAGCATTACTCTCTCGAAACATGAAACCTGAGTGTTTGCTATCCAAACTGAAGTGCCATGTTTGTCAAAATGGGTGAAGACACTGCAAATTATAGATTTAAGAAATCACTTGCCCACAAGCAAGTATAGCTTTAATGAAGCATATTATCTGTTTGATTTTCATTTTTACGTCGATGCATTTACGAGTAAGTATCACATATTATAAAGAAGTTCACTTTTTATATTAGCGATAATAATGATGTAGTATTTGATGGCTGGTGGATTGTATTTGCCATTTTCAACCACTGGCGGGAACTAAGATTTTACAATTAAAAGTGTTGATCATGAATCATTCAATAAGCACAGAGTATAAAATAGTAAATAATATTTTTAAACCGTTTTAAATCTGCTTTAGACAACAAATCATTTATCAGCAATCAAACAAAGCTTCAGCTGCAAGTTACATCATTTAGTTTCATAGTTGCAACAGTACTGGCTCTTTCAATCGTGATTCACAGAGGAGAAATACATACATCGATATTATTCTCATTTAAATAGTTGAATGTTTCGAGAGATTTATTCCGGAATCCGGATGCTTTGTGCATTCCAGAGTAAGCATTTTATATTTTGTTTACTTGTACACAAATTTGGCTGCAAGATCAACAATCACATTAAATTGATCGTCCCGAGACTGACACAGAGCAAGTTTTGATATTAGTTCTTGCGCAAGATTAATAAGCTCAGTTGCTGAGAAAAACTCGTTGGGAGAAGGCGACAAGTTTCCATTGCTAGGTGGCGTAAAACTAGTAGTTGCACCCGGAATGCTCCGAACGATCGCACTGTATGATTGTCTCGCACCTTGAATATGATAACTGTTTACAGTGCTAGTGCTGGCTGCAGGCGATGTTGGAAAATTAGTGTTGTTGCGTGTAGGTGGGTTTTGCTCGAGAGTGCGGATGGCGTAATTTCCCTTTCAGATTGCTTGGCGTCTGGAAGTCAGATCTCTGCCATAGAGATATTTGTTCCGCTTAAGGCAAAGTAGGCTATTTGAAAGATGCGGTCCTTTACAAAGAGCACAACTAATTTCTTTTACGTCATTCGTTGGACATTCGGATTTGTTGTGTGCTTGCCCACAGATGAAGCATTTAGTTGGCAGGAAGCAAAAAGACCTACCGTTGAAAGCTCCATTTGACCTTTGTGTGATTGATAGCATCGATCTTGACCAGATCGGAATATTTGACTGATCCTTGAGCAAAGTATAGTAAATACAACGTCCCATCATTATAAGGGCGGGACTTGTCTGGAATCAGTATTTGTTTAATGTCGTCACAATTTAAATTATGCTCTGCTGCCAAAAAGTTTTTCAGTTTAGTGCAATCTGTCTTGTAGAAGCCACTAAGAATAAGCTTAATTGGTTTTTGGTTGGCTCAAGCAAAAGTATATAAATTCACCTTTTTCGAGACAAAGTGTGATCGAACTTTATCGTATGACTCTAAACTTGTCAACATCAATTTTTTCCCGACACTGTTAAACTGTATGTTGTATGAAGTCACATTTAAAAATGTCAGCAACTCCGTGATGGAGTCACGATCAAGATTCGGTAGCATGATAGGAGGGATTTCGGCCTTTTTGACTGACGTGTTATCGATGCCGATTGTGGGAGTTTCCTCATCGCCTCCATCAAGGTTTTGTAGAGGAGTTTACCGGTTGGAGCTAACGATACTTGCCATTAGCGAGTTCGAATGACTTTAAGGGAATTTCAAACTGTCCCTAAGGAATAAGTTTGCGCTTATTGACACTTGCACTTTTGTTTATTTTTAATGATATAGACTTGTTTGTATAGCAACAGAAAACCATTCAAAACTAGAGAAGCGCTATCGAACACTATGATAACTCAAAAACCCGAAAGAACTGCCCTCGATGAATGCTGGATTGCGACAGCTGCTGGCAGTTTTTAGCTGGCTATACTAAATCTGCTTCACATTAAGGCCGACCTACACTGTGAGTTTTGTTTTGTGCATTGGAAGCTATAGGGCCAAATACAAAGCCCACTATAACTGGCAATCCTATCATGGCGCTTCAGCCATATTCCCACTGAATTCGGACTACAATAAGGTCCATTGGCTATATGAATTTCATATTGATTTCATGACTACACTGGAAGTTGCTGAGTGATTTTTCAAGACTCAAGGTGGAAAAACTACCATAGCTAGTTATCTATGCGTCAGCACATCCACAGATTAAATCCCACTAAAATGTCAAAACAAGAATGACGCTAGCGACGCGGCGCGGCGAGTAGCGCAACTAATAACAGCTGTATAGCGACAATTAATGTAACCATTAAGAAACAGCATTAATGTAACCATTAAGTATTAAAAACACCCGATCCATATAGAATAAGTGTAACTGTAAATATTTTAGCTATATAAGTAGGAGACGAGCGTGAATAAAGCAGTCTGATTACAGGAGCCATCTCAGTTAGGCACTACAGACCTCAGAAATTGAAACCAAGTGTTTTATTTCTTTCCTTCATCGTAATACCAGGAATCTTTTGCAAAGCGGCGACTTGTTCGCCAAGCATTAGACGAAAGGTATACAACTCTGGATTCCTGTGCGGAACTATAAGTGAATCTTTTCTTTGTTTATATTCACGCGGTCTCGTCCACGTAATTGGCGCAGTCGGAAAAACGTTTAAGTAAAATAGCAAATTAGTGAAAACGAGCGGTTTTAACTGAAACAAAAACGCGAGTGTTGGCAAGAACAGCACAAGTAAGCTGTTTAAAATATCCGGTGAAATTTCCGAATCTCTTGCCTGATAACAACACTTAGTGAAATAATCGAGTGAGATTAAAAAGTGAATGCAAGAACGAACGGAGAAGCGATACGCTCTACATCAGAATTCTAGAAGTCCCGTAACAATGGAAGCCAGAATTAATGACTTGGAGGAAAAATTGTTGCAAAAGGAAGCGGCATACGCACAACTTGCAGCGGTAGTGCAACAATTAATATCCAATCTAAACAGAGACGACCAAATCAACCACCTAACGGAAGCGATTAGCAGAATGTACAGCTCACAGAGTTACACGCCTGATCCATCGCACAAAATCCTTAAAGAAATACGACATATGAACATTTTTACTGGATCGGGAGACGTATCAATAAACTCTTTCATTAGCAGCACCGAGTTTTATTTGAGCACCATCGAGGATCCGGAACTAAAACGAATCGCAACCAGACACATTTTTTTCGAAAAAATCCAAGGAGCAGCGAAAGATGTAGTCATCAACATTAAAGAGCCAGAAAATTGGGAGGCGATCAAAAGAGCGTTACAACTAAGGTACAAGCCGGACACGGAGCCTTTCGAGATTTACCGGATGATAAGTGATCTACGGGTTAACACAGTAAGTGATTTAAGTTTTTAAATACAAAAAATTAAATGTAAGAAAGATGAATTGAGTATCTATTATCACAAATCCCTACACGTAGATCTAAGTAACGTGGATTCAATTTTAGTAAATACTGTTAAGGAAATAACGCAAGGAATACTCTTTGATAAAATCATAGAAATGCATGATATAAATGATATAATGCATCTAATAACAAGTAGACGTTTTGAGAATTTCTGTATTAGGTATGAGTACAGAAAAATGAAAAGTGAAAAACTAGCGAGAGTGTTCGGGAGTGACCGCCATAAAAATTCGAATAACGGTAACAATAATAAACGAAATTTTAATAAGGACTATTCACAAAATAACGGTTCAGGACAGTTTAGACAAAAAACGTACGAAAACAGACAACAAAATCGTGGCTACTACCAAACTAATAATCAATCTAATAACAATTCAGGTCGATTTCGACCTCAAAATAATCAAGAAAATAGTTTTGGTGGACAAAACCGTTTTAATGCTAATTCCGGACAATTACGCAACAATAATCGTTATTCCGACCGACCAAACCAAGCTTATAATAGAAATTCGAGTCAACGGCGTCAATCTGGACAAAATAGATTCGAAAGAAATGAAAATTTCGGTTTTCATAGACAAGAGCCTATGGAAACCGACAACGTTGAAAGAACCCACTCGAGAAATTTCTCTCGAAATACTTCTCAAGATTCTTCATATTATAATCCGGTTTCTTCTGAAACAGAACAAAACCGCCCGGAAGTATGAGGCAATGTTTTTCCAAAATTAGCCTCGGATACATTACCCTTGATCGAAATTACAATCAACGAAACAAAATATGTTGCCCTTATCGATACTGGATCATCATTTTCCATAATTGATGATTCAATAACTTGTTTTAGTAGAGTGCCAATACAGCCAATCTCATTCAGCACAATCACAAGTAGAGATGTGATTAAATTTGAAGTGCATACTCAAGCTCCAAAGGAATTAAAATTACCTTCGGCAGCAAGAATTAAGTGGAAAGTAAAATCCTTAAACAAAAGAAAATACCAATTTATTATCGGTATTGACCTGCTCAATACTCTTGATACTCTAATTGATGTCGAAGAAAAAACAATCTCTTTAAATGGGCAAATTATAAAATTCACAAACACCCCGTATACCTTCAAAGAAATCTGTTCGTTACAGAGTGTTGAAAATAACTTTATTCAACGACTTAAGTTGGATCACCTAAATGAGGAAGAATACTCAGAAATTTTAAAAGTGATCAAAAAGTTTGATACAATTTTTTATAACGAAGGAGACCTATTAAATAGTACGCCTTCTCTAAGCCCATTTTGTTGTTTAACGTCCGCACCTACGGTTAAGTTTTATCGGACGGCCCACCATTAGGGCAGGGACTAACAATGTCAGTCACCATCGACTAAGCAAACAAGGCAAGCCTTGCTACTCATGTCTTCCAGTATGTGCTGGGGAAGGGTCCCAGTCACTATACTGGTTAATACGAGGTCCACCCAAACCTCTGATATACTCCAAGGTATAACACCCGGCCATATACGCGGCTCCACGTCGCCTCCGGAGATAAATCTCCGGTAGACTAACCCAGCGCCGGTTTGGATAACTACTTAGCTGTTGTGTAGCATCCTCCCCGGATTAGGCTCTAAAACCACAACCCCCGCGTTGCTCCCACAAGGGGGCCAATCCCAGCGGTAGGGCTGGACCGAAGTCCAGGGGCCCCTACCACCCGCGGTCTCGTGTATTTTACAACCCCGGTAAACTGGTTGGTTATCCCCTCTGTGGCCACCCTCGGGCACAGAGGGGACCTGACACTTCTTGTTCTTCCAGCTCAGTGGGGACACTCACTGGCCTTCTCTATAGACATCAGTCTTTCTTTAGAGATCTTAAAGTCCATTTTCATTGGTCCGACTTTTCTTCCTGTTACTTTTTATTCATTCCGCTCAGTGGGGACACTCACTGGCCTTCTCTATAGACATCAGTCTTTCTTTAGAGATCTTATAGTCTATTTTTCTGATCCGACTATATTCCTTATTTTAATTATATCTACTTATTACAACTTAACTTAGACATATACTTATAATTGCCCCAACTTATAACTAAGACATTTACAAGGTGATGGTTAAACTTTTTGCAACTTATTTCTACCCAAAACTTACAACTAGGGTGAACTTCAGGTGAGGGTACATATTTACATAAGCCTTCTTTATGTATTCTTGTAGGCATCGTTAATACTACGACTTAGCCGTACTTATGGGGAAGTGCAGGGATTCGCGCTCCCTGAAGCCAGTCCCGAGAGACTGACCCCCCATACACTGGCCGAGGACATGTGGGATGCCATCCCCCTTGGGACCCGTTGCGATTCCCGAAGGAAAGGCAGGGGTCCTCCTCGCACGAATCTCCCAGTGAGGGTGTACCTGAAGAACATATATAGTTCAACTGGCGTTGTTTACCCCCACTGGGGTAAGTACGCCTTCTATTGAGCACGAAATTAAAACAATTACAGATGCTCAGATAAATGCAAAACTATATAGGTACCCTCCAAAACATGAAGAGGAGGTCCGCCGTCAAATATCTGAAATGGAAACTCAGGGTATAATAAGAAAGAGTTGTTCTAAATATTCAAGTCCTTTAATCGTAGTACCGAAAAAAAGTGATAATTCAGGGAATAAAAAGTTTCGATTAGTGATCGACTACCGTAAACTTAATGAAGTTACCGTAGACGATAAATATCCCCTACCAAATATTGACTCACTATTAGATAAACTTGGTAGAGCTCAATATTTTTCAACGATAGACCTCGCCAAAGGCTATCATCAAATCCTGGTAAAGGAGGATGACAGACATAAGACCGCTTTCGTGACACCCCACGGTCTCTATGAATTTGTGCGAATGCCGTTTGGTTTGAAAAACGCGCCAGCGACATTCCAGAGACTGATGGATGACGTTCTCAGAAAATTTATTAATAAAACTTGTGTCGTTTATCTCGATGATGTACTAATATTCAGTACTTCATTACAAGAGCACATAAACGCAATTACCGAAGTATTCAAATTCTTACAGGACAATCAGTTAAAAGTACAAATTGATAAATGCAATTTTATGCAAAGGGAAACCAGTTTTTTAGGCCATATAATCACCAAAGAAGGACTAAAGCCCTAAAATTAAGCCCTAAAGCCTAAAATTATTGAAGAATTAAAATTACTTCGAACAGAGAAACAAATTAAAAGTTTTTTAGGACTCACAGGGCATTATCGCAAGTTTATACTAGATTATGCCAAGGTGGCACAACCAATGACAAAATTCTTACGGAAAAATTGTAAAATTAATACTAAAGACCCGACTTATATCGAAGCCTTTGAAAAACTAAAAACTCTCATTAGTTCCCATCCCATTTTACGATTCCCAAATTTTAACAAACCGTTTCATCTCACCACAGATGCTTCAAATTACGCAATAGGCGCCGTTCTTTCGCAAGAAGGTCACCCTATTTGCTTTGCATCTAGAACACTTAATTGTCACGAGCGCAACTATTCCGCCACGGACATAGAATTTTTAGCCATCATATGGTCTGTGGGATATTTCAGGCCATTTTTGTATGGAAATAAGTTCAAAATTTTTACGGATCATCAACCGATTAAATATTTACAAGCCAAATATAGAGGCAAGGATCTGTCTCCAAGACACCAAAGGTGGTTGTTAAAACTAGGCGAGTACCAATTCGACATCGAGTACATCAAAGGCAAAGAAAATCGAGTGGCAGACTTTTTGAGTAGACTCGAATCTAACGAAGAAATCAAATCTGAAACCCCATGCTCAGATAAGACAAATACATTTTCAGACTTTGGAGTCCTTTTAAATATTGAAAATGAGAATGATGATGCCACTATGGCAACCATACATTCCGCTGATGAAGAACTTCTTGATCACATCCCAATCAAGGAGGAAATTGTTTCAAATTATCCTCACAAATAACAAAATATGCGAAATAGATTTTGTACACAGAAAACGCGTTATTTATATAGCCGAATATGATTTCGAAAATCTGAGTAACATTCTTAGAAGATATATAAAAAAAGGTACTACCGGAATCTATTCAGAGTTGCCGGACCACAAGTATAATATTGTTCAGGAAAAACTCTTCGAGTTATTCTCCAACGACGGACAAATTAAATTCATAAAGTGTTCTTTTAGGGCACAAGACGTCGAAACAGAAGTTGAAGCTGTTAGACAAATTGCTCTTTACCATGTGCACGAAAGCTTACATTCCGGGATACAAGAAACATTTAACAAAATCAAGTTTAAAATATATTATCCAAGACTATTCGAGTTGATCCACGTCGTAATAAACCAATGCAATGTATGCAAAGCCGTAAAATGCGATCGCAAGCCCATTAAAACAAAATTTAACTTCTCAGAAACAGCAAATAATATAAACCAAATTATTCAAATCGATATTTTTTCCATAATGAAACAATCATTTCTCACGATCATCGACAAATTCTCAAAGTTTGGATCTGCATACTTTTTAACTGATAGAAACCATGTAACTTTAATTGAAATTCTTGAAGAACATTTTGCACGAGTAGGTAAACCACTAAAAATTGTTGCAGGAAATGAATTCAACGGTATTCTCATGAAAGAATTCTTAGACACAGAAAATGTAGAATTACATTTAACTAAACCACACAATAGCACTGGAATTGCGGATGTAGAAAGATTTCATGGAACAATATTGGAAAAATTTAGGAATCTCACATATCAAAAACGAAAAATTTCAACTAGAAGGATGCTGCAACAAGCTGTGAGAAACTACAACGAGAGATACCATTCAACAATTAAGTGTACACCAAAGGAGGTACAATCACACAAAATAAATTTCGATAAAGTCAAACAAAATGTGAAAAAAGCAAAAGAAAAATGGATTGAAAAAGCGAACATGAAACGAGAAGACTACGAGGAAAACAGAACGGAAGGTTTCATTAGAAATTACAAAGCGGCCAGGTTAAAACATCAACCAAGGTTTATTAACCCTAGAATGGTACCGATGAGTAAATTTTACTCACATAGGGTATGCATTTCGTCGCGCACCAGCCAGTTGGCCACTCCGACTGCCATGAGGCTAGATGCTCTATAATCTTTTTATGTTTAATAATAAAATAAAAAATGTACATAATACTATTGTTGCCATCTTTTTAGTAAAAACATGTACCTAAAATCATCCAAAAATTTACCGTACCATTCCAGGGTTAAAAGTAAGCTTCAGAATATACACCTCAGCAACATCAAACGACCTCTTAAGCATGACTTGTTTTCGGACGATGAAGTATCAGTTGATAATGCAGCAGAATTTCCAGACTTCACAGAAAAACAACTCACAATTATTAATAATGCAACAAACATAGGTGCAGATGATGATATTTTAATATCCAAATTTCATATTGATATAACCAGACGCGACATTAACACATTATTAAATGATAAATGGTTAAACGATAAAATTATAGAGTTTTACTTAAAACTAATAGCAGACCGTAGCGAACAAGACATTTCTGAAAATTTACCAAAAACATACACAATGAACACATTTTTCGCTACACGCCTTCTAAAACGAGGTTATCAATCTATTAAAAGGTGGACCCGAAACATAAACATTTTTGACTTTGATATTTTGCTAATACCAATCCATTTAAATTTCAACCACTGGACGATCAGCGTTATCGATTTTCCACAGAAAACAATTAAGTACTACGACTCATTAGGAGTACCCAACCCGCAAATTTTAGCAGTCTTAGAAAATTTTTTAAAGGAAGAGTCTATAGATAAGCGAGAAATACCAATTCATCTGTCAGGTTTTACTAAAATAGAATTAGAAAATACACCCCTACAGGAAAACGGGAATGATTGCGGTGTTTTTAGTTGCAGCATTGCAGAAAATATTTCCAGAATTCGCTAAATCGCATTTACACAGCAAAATATTCCATACATTCGGAAGAAAATGATGCTTGAAATAATTCAGGGAAAATTATTGCTCTAAATCTTTTTTACTATATACATTTAAGCGTAATTAAGGAATTCAGAGCAAATGCAGAACATTTAAACGGACAACAGAAAGAACTTGTAATAACAGAACTCGAACATTTAACTTACAAAGTCAGAACACTGACACCCTTTGACAAAAGACAGAAACGAGGACTTATTAATCTAGTAGGAAACGCACAAAATTGGCTTTTTGGAACAATGGACGACCAAGACAGAAAAAACATAGACGAACAAATCAAGACAATCGATACCAATAACCATAATATCATTGAAACTGTAAATCAACAAATAGTAATAAACAAAAACTTTAGTGAGACAATCAAAAGACTTGGAGACATAGCAACTAGAGACCGACATACAATAATGAACCAAGTAAACAGCATTTTAAACCACACTTTTGCAAATGACATATATTATGACCCGATATTTAAAATTCAAATCCTGAAAAGTCGAGTCGACCACATACAAGATAGCATTGCATCCGCGAGATATGGCATGTTACACCCCAACATTCTCACTGACGAGGAAATTAAATCGTACAACATAGATGTAAATAAATTACAATTTGTAAAAGTTGGATTTTGCAAATCACAAGAAAGTATTTTAATTTTAGCTTTAAAGATTCCTACGGAATTGGCAATTGTCCAACTTAAAATGATATTGCCAGTTCCAAACGAAGAAAAGAAGGAAATCGATTATCAAAACAAAATAGTCTTTACAATTGGAAACCTAGTTTATACATACGAAAAGAATAAGTATTTTAACGAACTTAAAAGTACGAAACATTGTATATATAGCAATAGCTGCAAACTAATTAAGAACCCAAACACGGAAATATTGGAGCTTGATAAAGAAACGATTATAATTAAAAACGCTGAAAATTTAATATTAAACCAAACATGTGATACAAGGAATTTAACTATGAAAGGAAACCTTTTGATAAACTTCAATAATTGCACCATTTCAATTTTAAACTACTATTTTTCAAATATTGAACATCAAAAGAACGAAAGATTTTACTATCCTAATCCAAATATTTCAAATTTCACTGATAAATTGACTTTGGACGATATAATTATTCAAAATACACAGAAAATCGAAGAACTTAAAGTCCATAAAAATACAAATATAGGCATAAATGAAACTTTTATTTTTGTATTAGTAATAGTTATTGTACTACTTATTAATATTTTATTTTCGTAACCAAAACAAGCTTAAAGTCAAAATTGAAAATCGAATTCAGGAGAATTCAACGTCAAAAGGGGGAGAAGTTATGTATGCGTCAGCACATCCACACATTAAATCCCACTAAAATGTCAAAACAAGAATGACGCTAGCGACGCGGCGCGGCGAGTAGCGCAACTAATAACAGCTGTATAGCGACAATTAATGTAACCATTAAGAAACAGCATTAATGTAACCATTAAGTATTAAAAACACCCGATCCATATAGAATAAGTATAACTGTAAATATTTTAGCTATATAAGTAGGAGACGAGCGTGAATAAAGCAGTCTGATTACAGGAGCCATCTCAGTTAGGCACTACAGACCTCAGAAATTGAAACCAAGTGTTTTATTTCTTTCCTTCATCGTAATACCAGGAATCTTTTGCAAAGCGGCGACTTGTTCGCCAAGCATTAGACGAAAGGTATACAACTCTGGATTCCTGTGCGGAACTATAAGTGAATCTTTTCTTTGTTTATATTCACGCGGTCTCGTTCACGTAATTAGCTGGCAGTTCCAACCTAATTTTCGAACCAAATTTCTACCAAATGTGGCCTTAAAAAACATCCAGTTACTGTATGAGTTTTGTTAAAACCTAGTGACTAAATCTGGATTTAAAGGGCAAAAAGCAGTTTTTACTCTAGGTGATTTTTAAAAAAAGGCGCAACTGCCACAGAGTTGCCCATATTTCAAAATCGCTCCTATCAGATTTAATCCTACTTAAGATCAGTACATTCTGTAAATTTCAATTGGATTAACAAAAATTTCGGATGCTAAACATATAGGTAAATTGGAAAAAAAATTATCATTCTTGTTCAATATGGAATTCAAAAAGTTTTATTTTGGCTCTGTAGACAAAGCATACAATTGATATATGGGTTGCTTTTTTTCCAAAACAAGAAAATTTTTCAGGGCGTTAGAGTATTTTAAAGTTTTCACAGTCAGTTTTTGACATAGCTGCAGAGTTTGCAATACGATGAAGAAAAACATACCATACCTAGAACTCAATGACAGCAATGCGTTTTGCGAATTTCCAAATGGTCTGAGAATTCTGTCAAAAGTTATCGCCGTTCAATATTTTTGCAAATTTTCTCGTACTTTTTTTAGGCACATAGCGCACACATAGGGTTAAACATTTCCGAAATGTTTTCTTATTCGGAATTCCTTTGCGTCTAAGTTTTTTGAAAATCATTTTTTGATAAAATTCTAAGGGTACTTAATCCTTAGCATAGGGGGCCCGGTAGCTCTGCTCGCTAAGGCGTCAGGCCAAAAAGCGGCGTGCTACGGGTCCTGCGGGCCCAAATCCCGTCAGTGCCATGGCTGTAAGTGTGAATGCGTGTGATTGTCTATGAGGTTGGCAAATGGGCCAAAACTGGTGGCCTAATGCTGGCCGCGTTCCCGGTAGCCCTCTTCACTAACCTAACCTAATCTTTAGCATACAACGTGAAAATAATTTATATTTTTTTTATTAAGAAAATGCACAAAAGCATAACTTGCGTAGTATTTTTTCAGCACTATGAATTGACGGACCAATATTCAAACGTCAAATACTGTGAAATTCAACTTATTTGGCTCTGTTAGGCTCGTATCACACATTTGAGGTTCTATTTGGTTCGGTTCGTTTTCGGTCGCTACCGACAAGTGTGAAACGGTGCGTCGGTTTCAGTTCGGTACCTAATAGAAACCACATAGCACCGAACACTCCCTGGACACGAAGAGGTTTCATCCGGTTTCTATTAGGTGTGAATTTGTGTCCAGGGAACAGAGAGCAATTAAAGCGTTCACACATGCACGCTTTAGTTTCAGTTTTAACCTGATTGGATCATTTGAATTTTTTTTTTTTGAAATTTATAAACTATCAGTCTGGATCTCTTATTTGTAATATTTAGACGTTTTATCTAGTTAGTTTAGTCAGTTTTAGTTAGTTCTATTATTAGCTCCAATTTTTTTGAAATTATCAGTCGCAGTTTTTTTGATAAAATAAGCGATTTATAAGATTTTGATAAAGTAGCGCTGTGGGACAAAACTTGTGCAAAATATGAAGATAAATTTAAGACGCAAGAGGCATGGAAAAACGATTGTGGGGAAATATTTGAAGACTTTTTTTATTTGAGAACACAAACCTTATATGAACCGTGTAAGAACCGTGGATATATGTGTGAAGGGATTTTGTTCGGTTCAGTTTGTTTTCGGCTACACCCGAAAACGAACCGAACCAAATGGAACCTAGTACGTGTCAAACAGGCCTTACACATAAAATTCAATGCATTTGGAAAGTCATGGGCTTAAATAGCCCCACGTTGTATGTCGAAGGTTAAAGTATAAGCGAAACGGCCGCCAGCGACATAAGGTAGACCTGCCAGCCTTTTTTATCCCGTAACGTCTGTAATATACATTCTACGGCAGACACTAAGGTGCTGCTTGGTAGAAAATCATTTTGCTTTTCAAATTACTTGTTAATGAATTCCCTACCCTTCTTCCATCAAAAGCTAAACGTTTTCGAAAATAAAAAAAATCCTGAGCACATCAAAACCGCTAGAAACACTAATCTTTGAAGAATAGCAGAGAATTTGCGCAGATTTTGAGTGTGTATTCTACCACTAGCTACTTTTCCTACTTAAGACTAATACACCCTCAGAATAAAGACTTAAAGCTTCTTATAATTTCAAAAAGTTACAGCAATAGAAAGGTGTTTGGGGTTGCCATCCAAAAAATGTCCAGACATTAAGATATTTTTGAATTATTTTCATTGCAAATGTTGGCGATGTGAAAACTAAATGCAAGCATTTATTGGTACGAAAATAACAGAAACGCTTCGTGCTGGCACCTCTTTGCTAGCACCAAAGCCAAAAATATGTCAAATCTGCTTCACGTTGAAGTCAACCTGCTCTGCAAATTTCGTATTGATCCCCTCACTGCACTGGAAGTTACAGGGATACATATGAATTTAGGGCTACCATTCGCAAAAGTTTTCAAATTTTCTAGATCTTAATATTTGGTGTTTATTTTCACTACAAGATCACTACGATTTGAAAATTCTATGATAACATTGCTAACAATAGATATGCCAAAAAATACAAAAACAACCATAGCTGGCAACTCTATCATTGTTTTCGCAACTGGGTTTTTACTGAATATTGCCTACAATAAGTTAAATTTGTTATTTGAATTTCATTATGATTCCATGATTGTACTGGAATCTATAGGGCAAAGAGCCTTTTTTTCCTCAGCGAATTTTCAAAATTGAAGACACCAAAATTATCATAGCTGGCAGCTCCAACCTAATTTTTCAACCAAATTTCTACGAAACGTGGTTTAGCGCTAGGTTCAGCTACTGTGGGAATTTCTTTAAAATCGAATGACTGAATCAGAATTCATAAGGCATAAAGCAGTTATTTTTCCTAGTGATATTTCAAGATGGCACCTCTGTCAAAGACTTGCCTGCATTTCAAAATCACTTCTATCAGACATGGTCCTATTTAAGACAGACATTCCGTAAATTTAATCTTTATGCGATTTTGAGATTGTGAGTTCCTGTAAACAGAAGTTTTTGATGCTAAAAATAATAGTAAATTCGGGAAGGGCTACCGTTTTTGCCTGTTGTAAGTTTCTAAATGTTTTACTTTGGCTATGTAGACAAAGTATAAGATTTATATATGAGTGGTTTTTTTCCGAAAAACGACAGTTTTTCAAGAGAGTCGATGATTCAAAGGTTTTAACTTTCAGCACCTGCCCTAGTTGCAAGGCTGTCAACATGGTTATTAAAAGCAACACAAATTTACAACTTAATAATACCAATATGTCCTGACAGTTTCATAAAGAATTGATAGCTCTGTCAAAAGCTATCGCAATTTAAACATTTTCAATTTTTCCCTATCTTTCTTAGGCACCGAGCACACACATGGGGTGAAAAAATTCTGAAACATTACCGGATTCACATTTAAAACACGCTCAAAATACTTTTCGCTAACTTATTTTTGCAAAAATTATTTGCGGACGGAATAATAGGTATATCAAAAATATCACTAAAATGGCCGGCCGCGCCAAAATGTTAAAGATAATTGAGATTTCGTGAGACCTGGACCTATTTTGCATTAACACCAATGTATCCTGAAAGTTTCAGTTACATCGGATGGAACGTTCCCGAGAAAGTCACTGAATTTTTCTTCGAACATTAATACAAATTTAAATTTTTTTGAAATTTTTCAAATTTCACAAAATTTCCCGCCAAAATCCCATGAAACAGTACATTTTTGTTTTCAGATTTAGATTGCTTAAATTATCAGTTTTAATTGATACTTAAAAGTTTATGCCTATTTTCAAACCTGTCAAGTGAGTTCCTCAAATGTATCTTAAAGACAGAGAGCAAAAGCGGAACTGTTTAATGAACCCTTAATAGTCCAGGGAAATTGAGCATAGTGCTTCGGAAAAATTAGAGGAAAGCTGGATTTTGGTGTAAATCTTGCTGAATAAAACGTCAATAGTCCCCATCGATCGGAGTGCTGCGTCACTTTTTATACGGGGTCAAAAGTCACCAAAAGCGACCTTTCCTAAATATCTCAGTAACGGTAAATTTGTAGCTTCAAAAATTTGCAACACAAAATATTTCATATCTCTTTCTTGTAACGATAACCGATTTTGAAAGATATTGATCTAAACATTTGTAACTAACAGTATCCACTTTCTCGACGGCATATTAATTTTATCCGATTTTGATTACAACTTGGAAAGTTTGTAAGTTTGTTTTTCTATGTTTAAGAGGGCCATAAAAAAACATTCATACAAACATATCTACCACACTCCAGGATAGGTAGAAAAGTGTGCTCTTGGATAATTTAAACATGCCGTTGAGAAAGATACAGTTCGTTACAAACGTTTAGATCAATATATCTCAAAAAAGGTTATGGTTACAAGAAAAAGTTAGAAAATCTTTTTTGTAGGAAATTGTTAAAGCTACTATTTGTGATACATAGTTTTTCTGAAGACGTAACCATTACTGAGATATTTGCGAAATTTTAGGGCTACCACCCTCAAAACTTTTCAAATTTTGAAAGCGTTAATATTTGTTGTTAATTTTCATTGCAGGATCATTCCCATTTACAAATCCAATGACAATCGCCCAGAAAAGATATTCCAAAAACTTACAAAAATGGTCATAGCTGGCAGCCCTTTCATGATTTTTGTACGAAATTCCTACGCCATTCAGTTCACATCAGAGTTTATTTACTGCATGAATTTCATTTTGATTTTGTGACTGCACCGGAAGTTACAGGGAAAAAGCTTTATTTTGCTGAGCAAATTTGCAAGTTTTTGGAGACAAAAATCACCATGGCTGGCAACTCTATTCCAATTTTTCAGTCAAATTTTCACCAAATATTACCAAAAATAAGATCCAAATGTTGTGTGAATTTGGTTAAAATCAGATGTCTGAATCGGAAGGTATAGGCCAAAAACCGGTTTTTTTTCTCAATGTTTTTTCAAGATGGTACCACTGCCACAAAATTGCCCGCATTTCAAAATCACTTGTGTCACACCTGGTCCTAGTTAATAACATGTCCTGTAAACTTCGTTATGATTCTTCGTTTTACTCTGGTCTCAAGAATGCATTATAATTCATATGGTGGAAAGGTTTCAGATATTACCACTGGCATGAATTTAAAAGCTTATTAGAGCAAAACACTTATTATTTGTATTCGTTATCAGTTGCTTATTTCACAAAACGTTGAAAGCAGCATCTCATATAACATCAATGAAGAAAATGCTCAGTGCCTGCAGCACTGTAACTGAAGTTGGTGTTTGGGGCTGCGATCCGAAAAATTTGCAGAACTTTGGGATTTGGAACATTGGTTATTTATTTTCATTGTAAATGTTTCCGGTATTAATACTAATTGTAAGTATTTATCGATACACAAAAAGCACAGCCGACTCGTGCAGGCAACCTTTTGCCAGCATCAAAGCCAAAAATATATCAAATCTGCTTCACATTGAAATTAACCTACCCTGCGAATTTCGTCTCGATCCGATGACTGCATTCGTAGTTATAGGAGTATAAAGAAGTTAAGGGTTACCAACCGTAAAATGTTTCAGATAATCGAAAGCTTAATATTTGCTGTTTATTGTCAGTACAATATCATTAACATTTGAAAATTATACGACAAAGTCGCTGAATGAAGATATTGCGAATAAACACATAAACCAACAATAACTTGCAACTCCATCGTGGCCTTTCAACCAGATTCGTTCAGAATAATGCCTGAAATAGGTTTCATTAAAAGTTTGAAGTTCTTATTGATCTCATGACTGTACTGGAAGTTATAGGGCAAAAAGCTTTATTTTCCTGAGCGAATTTTCAAAACCAAAGACACAAAAATTACCATAGCTGGCAGCACCAATCGAATTTTTCGACCAAATTTCTGTCAAACACGGCTTCAAGCAAAGTTCAGCTACTGTGTCAATTTCATGAAAATCTGGTAACGTATTCACATTTCATAGGGCAAAAAGCAGTTTTTTCTTTGTAATTTTTCAAGATGGCACCACTGGCACAAAGTTGCCCACAATTCAAAATCGCTTCTATAAGACCTGGTCCTACTTAAGTCCAATGTACATTGTAAATTGAAACTGCATCTGATAATTGGTTCGTGAGTTCCCGCGAACAGAAGTTTCTGATGTTTAAAATATAGGTAAATTGGAAAAGGGTTATCGTTCTTGTCCGACATGCAATTTCCTAAGTTTTACTATGATTGTGTGGACAAATCACAAGATTTGTATACAAAACAATTTTTATTGTGCGAAACGGACAATGTTTAGGAGATTTTGTGGTTTGAATGTTTTAACTTTCAGTGCCTGCCGTAGCTACAAGGTTGCCAGCACAATTATCTGTCAAAAGTTATCGCAATTCAAAAATTTTCAAATTTTCCCAATCTCATTTTAGGTGCTTAGCACACACATAAGGTTAAAAATTTCAAAAATATTATCATATTCACATTGAAAACACGTTCAGAACTCATTACATAGGCTTTATTTTTGCAAAAATTGTTTTTTGACAGAATTATAGGTATATTTGAAATATCACTAAAATGGCCGCCGGAGCCAAAAAGTTAAATTTTTTGTGAAACCTGGCACTATTGTGCACATACACCAATACATCCTGGAAATTTCAGTTCAATCGGATGGCGCGTTCCTGGGATTTTTTCTCTGAAATTTTTTGATGATATACCATGAAATATATATATATATATATATATATATATATATATATATATATATATATATATATATATATATATATATATATATATATATATATATATAAATATATATATATATATATATATATATATATATATATATAAATATATATATATATATATATATATATATATATATATATATATATATACATATATATATATATATATATATATATATATATATATATATATATATATATATATATATATATATATATATATATATATATATCAATTGTTGGCCAAAGTCATTTTAATACTAATGCTAATCTTTAGTAATGACTTCCAAACAAACTTTAATGAATGATATAGGTTATCCCAAAATTCTATGTGCACAGCGTTCACGAGCCACAATTATTTGTATACGCGGGAAATTTTTATAGATCTACAAGAATAATGGATGATTATCCTTACCGTTTTCGCATCCTACGTGTAAAGTAATGGGTTGGTCCACTTACTTTAGTTTGAATAACATTTACTTGTTTTTAAATCGTTTGAAAAAATGAAGTTAGCATTGGGCCAAATTCAGCTTTTGTTGTAGAACAAAAACACGGTGTCCTTGGGTGAAACTTTAAAAAAGTTTGGTTTTTGTGGCTATACCATCCATCATTAGGTTATTACCAAAATTTGAGAATTTTACCCGGCAGAGAGAGTCAATAGGGTAACTACTACAAAAACAGATAAGCAAATTTTAAGGACAAGTAAAAAAAGTAAAAAAGTAAAGCAATCCCACGACAACCCTTGTACGGGTCTAGGGGTTGAAGCTGGTAGAGAGCTTCATTACAATTTTTTTTTTAATCATTGTGAATACGAGTGTGGAGTGATTAGTTCCACGACTCACTTTACCCCTGATTTACATCAGGTACCTAGCGCATCAGAATCGCTAGAAAAGTAAAAAGAAAAGTCTAGCGCATCAGAATCGCTAGAAAAGTAATTTTTGAAGAAATTGTGGAAGACGTAATACACTTTTTGTAGAATCATAATGAACCATTCCTAATACAAAGCAACAAAACTCAACTATAACACAAATCAGTGCTGGCAACACTTTTCCAACGAAGCAGCAATAAGTTTACCATTACAAGCTCATACATAAATCAACTTATCCTTTGAATTTCATTCTCATCGGAGGATTTTATCGAAAGTTTAAGCGGTTAAATGTTGTTTGAGGCTGCCATCCGAAAAATGTTCAAAACTCGGAAAATTTAAAAAATTGGTTTCCAATTTTTATTGCAAATGCTTTGCATATGAGCACATAATTTCAAGCATCTGTTGGTGCAATATTTACGAAAATGGCTAATGCTGGTTACCCTGTGTCATATTCTAGGTCCATTATTATTCCTAGTATTTATAAATGATCACCCTTTCTTTATCCGTTCTCCCTGCCTCTTGTTTGTTGATGACTTTAAGATTTTCAAAGTAATTGAATCTACCAACGACTGCTTTTAACTCCATAACGATATCTGTACTCTGTGCAACTGGTGCTCGAAAAATTCACTTACTTTGAACATATACAAATGTCATCATGCCCTATATAAATTTCACTCTCAATATATTCCTATACTCTGTACGGCTCTTCCATTACGGCTGTGGATCATTTTAAGGATCTTGGTGCGCACTTTGATCCAAAGCTCAAATTTGACCTGCATATTGCCTATATGACCACCAAAGCCTCTCGTCTGTCCGGTTTCATTCTTAGATGCTCCTCTTCGTTTACTAGCATCGCTACCTCTTTCCATCTGTGTTTTTTTCACTTGTTCGTAGCATCCTAGAGTATTGTTGTCAAGTGTGGTCGCGTCATAAATATGTCAGTGATGCAGTGGAACACGTTCAGCGTAGATTTACTCGCTCACTGTTATTTAAATTCAACATCCCTTACTGTGGTTATAGTGTTTGCCTTTCCTGATTCCAAATTCAAGTCCCGACGAGTGTTCTTTGACGAGTGCTTAATTTTCAAGCTTCTCCATATGTTATATGCTGTGTCTACGCAACGTTAATCAATCAGATAGATCCCAATTAATGTTCTCTCTTCCCTTTGCGCGTTCCGAAGTTTATTCTAACTCACCGCTAGTGCGTATGCCCAGGTATCATAACTATATTCAGTTTGGTCCTTTTCCGCTAACGTTTTGTCAATTTAAGTCACAAATTAAAGATACAGTTCTTAAAGCTTCTTATAATGTTTGACTTTCTTTTGAATTTTTTTAACATTTTTGCCCTTTCTTCAGTATAAAATTGTATATTAGCTTTAATTTGTTGAAGTTCTAATATGTATATTTCTAATATTTTCATTCATTTGTTAGTTTTTTCTATTATTTTCTTTTGGATTTATTTAATATTTCTATTTTTGTAATTGAGTAGAAGCCTGTTAAAAGGAATTTCAATAAATAAATAAAGCAAAATATATACCAAATCTGCTTCACGTTAAGTTAAACCCAACCAGTGAATTTCGTTTCGATTGAATCAATGCGCTGAAAAATACACGGGTGAAAAGAATTTTAGGGTTATCACCCTCAAAACTTTTCAAATTTTTAAAACGTTAATATTTGTTGTTTATTTTTATTGCAGAATTATTCCCATTTGCATATCTAATGACATAATCGCTCAGTAAAGAAATTACACAAAATTACAAAAATGGTCATAGCTGGCAGCCCTTTCATGATTTTGGTACGAAATTCCTACGACGTTTGGTCTACATTAAGGTCCATTTACTGCATGAACTTCGTTTTGATTTCTGCACTGGACCGGAAGTTATAGGGAAAAAAGCTTTATTTTGCTGAGCAAATTTGCAAGATTTAGGAGACAAAAATCACCATAGCTGGCAACTTTATTCTAATTTTTTCACCAAATGTTAGCTAAAGTACGATTCAAGTACTGTGTGAATTTCCTTAAAATCTGATGGCTGGATCTGAAGTTATAGGCCTCTCAGTGATTTTTCAAGATGGTACCACTGCCACAAGGGTGCTCGCATTTCAAAATCACTTCTATCAGACCTGGTCCTAGTTAATTCCAACATGTCCTGTAAATTTCGTATTGATCGCAATATCCGATCGTCAGTTCTCGTGAACAGAACTTTTGAGTGCTGAAAATAGAGGAAATTTGATCATGGGTTGCCGTTCTTGTGCAAATCGGAATTTTAAAAATTTTAATTTGACATGATGGACAAATTTTTTGTCAAAAATCAATAATTTTTCAGGAAGTTCAATGATTTGAAGGATTTTTTTACACGAGCCTGCCGTAGCTACAGGGTTACCCGCACTGTCTTGGAAATCCATGTGTGTTAAATATTTGTCAACACTAATACACTCTGCAATTTTCATGATGATCCAATGTTTTAGTCAGAAGTAATGACAAATCAAAATTTGAAAAAAATTCTTGCCTACTTTTAGGCACGCTGCACCCACGTGGCTCAAAACTTCGAATTCTTTAACATAGACAAGCTTAAAACATAATAAGTTTTCATTCCCAAACATTAATTTTAACAAAAAATTTCACTGCTGGGAAATATAGGAGTACCTCAAAAGTCACTAAAACGCTCGCCGCCGCCAAAAAAGTAAGATAACTGAATTTTAGCAAATCATGGATCTACCTACTTAATACATCTACGTCCTCCAAAAATTTCGGCTCAATCGGATCGGCCACTCCAGAGATTATCTCACTTAATCATTTTGCTGATATATACAATATATAAAGAAATATGAATTTTCAGCGAAACGAGTTTAGTACTAATTTTCTTCAAAAATTAGTAAAAACGCATCTGGAAACATACAAAAACATGTTAAACTGTGAAAATATTACACACAACACTTAATACTACCAGAAATCTGATTCAAATAAAGCTAGCAAACCACAGTCCCTGCTTTATACGCTGTGCAAAAGGAACCCTATATAGCTGAAAAATAAAATAATTTTCGAAGAAATTGTTTTTGGGTGACAAAACAATGTGGAAAGACGTAATACACTTTTTTGTAGAATCATATCAACCATTCCTTGTTCAAAGCAACAGAACTCAACTATTACACAAATGTTGAAATTGTTCAGTGCTGGCAACATTTTCCCAACGAAGCAGTAATAAGTTTACCTTCACAAGCTCATACTTAAATCAACTTATCCTTTGAATTTCGTTCTCATCGGAGGATTTCGTCGAAAGCTTTAGCGGTTAATGTTGTTTGAGGCTGCCATCCAAAAAATGTTCAAAACTCGGAAAATTTAAAAATTGGTTTCTTAGTTTTATTGCAAATATTTTGCATATGAGTATGTAATTTGAAGCATCTGTTGATGCAATAGTTACGAAAATGGCTAAAGCTGGTTACCCTTTGTCAGCAGCAAAGCAAAATATGTACCAAATCTGCTTCACGTTAAACTAAACCCAACCAATAAATTTCGTTTCGATTGAATCACTGCGCTAGAAGTTATACGGGTGAAAAATTGTTTAGGGTTGCCACCCTCAAAACTTTTCAAATTTTTAAAGCGTATATATTTGTTGTTAATTTTCATTGCAGGATCGTTCCCATTTGCAAATGTTATGACATAATCGCGCAGTAAAGACATTCCAAAAAATTACAAAAATGGTCATAGCTGGCAGCTGATTCATGGTTTTTATACGAAATTCCTATGACATTTGGCTCACATCAAAATCTATTTGCTGCATAAACTTCGTTTTGATATCATGACTGCACCGGAAGTTATAGGGAAAAAAGCTTTATTTTGCTGAGCAAACTTGCAAGATTTAGGAGACAAAAATCACCATAGCTGGCAACTCTATTCTAATTTTTCAGCCAAACTTTTACCAAATGTTACCTTAAGTAAGGTCCAAATATTGTGTGAATTTTGTTTAAATCTAATGGCTGAATCGGAAGTTATAGGCCAAAAAGCTGTTTTTTTTCTCAGTGATTTTTCAAGATGTCACCACTGCCACAGGGTTGCCCGAATTTGAAAATCACTTCTATCAGACCTGGTCCTAGTTGATACCAACATGTCCTGCGAATTTCATTATGATCAGATAATCCGGTCGTCAGTTCCCGTGAACAGAACTTTCGAGTGCTGAAAATAGAGGTAATTTGGTGATGGGTTGCCGTTCTTGTGCAAATCGGAATTTTAAAAATTTTAAATTGACATGATGTACAAACGTTAAAATTTATCAATGATTTGAATTTTTTGTCAAAAGTCAAAAAATTTTCAGGAGGTTCAATGATTTGAAAGATTTTTTTTCAAGAGCCTGCCGCAGCTACTGGGTTACCCGAACTACCTTGGAAATCCATGTGTGTTAAACTTTAGTTAACATCAATACGCTCTGCAAATTTCACGATGATCCAATGTTTTTGTCAGAAGTAATGATAAATCAAAATTTGAAAAAAAATCCTTGAATAGTTTTAGGCACGCTGCACCCAGACACGGCTCAAAATTTCCAATTTTTTGTCATAGGCAAGCTTAAAACATAATAAGTTTTCATTCCCAATACTTTTTTTAACAAAAATTCACGCTGCTTGGAAATATAGGAGTACCTCAAAATTCACTAAAACGCTTGCCGCCGCCAAAAGGCTTGGGATATCTGAATTTTAGCAAATCGTGGACCTACCTACTAAATACATCTACGTTCTCCGAAAGTTTCAGCTCAATCGGATCGGCCACTCCAGAGATTATCTCCCTGAATCATTTTGATGATATATATATATATATATACTATACTATATATATATATATATATATATATATATATATATATATATATATATATATATATATATATATATATATATATATATATATATATATATATATATATGTATATATATATATATATATATATATATATATATATATATATATATATATATATATATATATATATATATATATATATATATATATATATATATATATATATATAAAGAAATATGAATTTTCGGCGAAACGAGTTTAATACTACTTCTCTTCGAAAATTAGTAAAGCGAATCAGAATCGCTAGACAACTGATTTTCGAAGAAATTGTCTTTGGAAAAACGTAATAAACCTTTTTGTAGTATCATATCAACTATTTCTTACACAAAGACACAAAAACCATTTCATGACCGCATGTCCTATTACATATATAATGAAAATGTTCAGTGCCGGCAACATTTTTCCGACGCAGCAGCAACTAGTCTACCATAACAAGCTCGTACCAAAATCAATCTATCCTTTGAATTTCGTTTCCGAGGATATCATCACAAGTTTTTGTAAGTGAAAATTTACGAAAAGTATTGGTGCTGGCAGTCCTGTATTAGCACGTCAGCAAAAATATATCAAATCTGCTTCACGATAGGTTAAGCTCACCCTATGAATCTCGTTTTGATCGGATATCTCGCTGGAAGTTATAGGGGAGAAAAGAATTTAAGGGATACCACCCGCAGAACATTTCAAATTTTCGAAACCTATATATTTGCTGTTAATAGTCATTGCAGGATCATTCCCATTTAAACATTGAATGACACCATAGCTTGGTAAAGAAATATCAAAAAATATGTAGCTCTTTCAAGATTTTTCAATCAACTTACTACAGCTTACTTGATTCCATGACTAGATCGGAAGTTATAGGGAAAAAACCTAATTTGGCTAAGCAAATTTAGGAGATTCATCATCATGAACTGCCGTACAACCGGGGTCCAGTCCTGGCCTACGTGAAAAAATTTTCCCATGGGTGCCGATCCAATTGGGCAGCCCTAAACTCCAAACGTCCTGGTCAACGCCATCCCTCCAGTACAAGCAAGGTCTCCCACGCTGTCTTCTGCCGTATAAGCTGCCGCAAAGGGTTTTCGCAAAGACTCTTTGCTCATTCGAGCTAGGTGTCATGCCCACCGGAGTCTATCGAGCTTTATGTTACTAAATATATCTGTTTTAATGCAGATAGAATACAACTCATGGTTGTAGCGTATCCGGAATTGCCCTTCCTCACGTATTGGCCAACATTTCTCCGGAAGACTTTAATTTCGAACGCGGCTAAGAGGTCAGAGTGCTTTTTCATGAGTACCAAAGTCTCGAATTCATAGGTAAGTACTGGCAGGAGCATTGATGTTCAGGAGGAGCTTTGATGTTCGGCTAAGATTTCGGAATTTGAAGATCCTTGACAGACTTAAGTAGGCTTTGTTGGATTTGAGCAGCCGTCCGAGTGTTTCTTCCTCCATATTGTTATCAGCTGCTACGATTGACCCAACGTAGTTGAAAGATGGCACTACTTCAAATTCACCATGTACTTAGTCTTTCCTTCATTTATTTGTCGCCCCAGTTCTCTCGTCTCGTTTGATCTGAATGAAGGCATTGAAGATTCGCTCGACCTGTTCAAAACATGATTTTTTTTTCGTCATCAGCAGATTCCTCTGTAGGTGCGTGAACGTTTTCTGAGGCTGATGTTTGAGGGTGCATAGCCTTTCATTGATCGCGTGAAAGCCGATGATGGTAGACCTATTTTTTGGGCTGACCAGGATGCCTACCCTGAGCACATGGTGTTTTTGATGACAGCTGTACTGCCCTACTAACCTTTAAGGTTCTATCTACATTTTTGTCATTTTTGAGGTAACACTGGATTCAAAATCCCAACACTCTATTACATCATTCCGCAACATTTGAAAAACCTATCTTTTGTGGAAGTATGTTAAAGTCAATATTGAATAATGCACTTTCCATATATCTCCAGTATAATCAAAACATAAATCATTGCATAATTCGAGAGCGCTAAAATGTAGATAGAACCTTTATGCTTAGTAGGGCAGTGTAGTATAAGCTATATTCTTTCTTTTTTAAAACACCATTCACTGTTCATATGACCTCTAGTATTGCTATTATATCAACCTTGTATTGAAATAGGGCATCGGATAGCTGCTGATCAGCTTGAGCTTTGTAGAGCGATTTAACGTTCCATGAAAATAAGGTTGTTGCTCCCAGCCACCCACCGAGGAGGTTAATGTCAGGCTTTCATCAGCTGAGATAGCTATGGCACGTGCATATATTCATATACTATACGTTATTCCCTCTATCTGACTCACTGCTCGGCTGCAAAATAACAAGATTAAGGTGACAGAAACTACCATAGCTGGAATCCCTATTCTAATTTTTCAAACGAATTTCTACCACAAGTGGCATAGAGCAAGGTTCAACTACTGTATGAATTTCGTTAAAATTTGTTATAGTCCAAAAATCAGTTTTTTTTTCCGCTGTAATTGCTCAAGATGGCACCATTGCCATAGGGTACCTGCATTTCAAAATCACATCTATTAAACCTGGTGCTAGTCAACTAGGGATTCCAATCCCGAACCATTTTTTCAATCCCGGGATTACGGCATTAAAAAATCTCAAATCCCCCCACAAAAAAATAAGTCAAGTGTTTAAGAAACAGATTATATTATGTGCCATCATTTCAAAACTACAGCAAATAAGTAAGCTGAAAACTGTATAAAAATATGTTACTGAATAATTACTAATTTATTTAATTGATGCAAATAAAAACAATAATTTTAATTATCCGAGACGTTGACAGTATGAAAGCAAATATTTAAAACTACAACTATTACAAATTACAACAACAAATCACGACAAAAAATTACAACAAGAAATCACAACTCTTAACATATAAAATATTCAACACATAAAAATTCTGCCAAAGTTCATTGGTTTTTTCGGAAGTAACATTGAAGCAATAGCAAAGCATCCAAAGTATCGTCTCCAAGTCTGTTTCTAAATTTATCCCCGATGTTGGACGCCGCGGAAACGGTCGATAAATATTGGTAAGCCTGCTCCAAACTATGCGAGTGCCACCATTTTCGAAAAGTTTCATTTCTTTTGGAATAGTTTTAATTAGATTAGTTTGTTGCGGCATTTCATGATTGACTATTTTCATACTTTTGCAGCTCTTCTTGTAGCGTTAATTGACGACTACCTTGTTCTGATTCAATATGGGTATCTACTGGATTCTCCTCATTTCTTTGGCTAGCAAGCAAAGGGTTTAGCATCTAGACCATTGAAGTATTTTTTTTTAATATTTGCGTTGGTTGGTTTCCAAAATAGAGATTTTATTTCACTTGGTAAATTTTTGCTGGCACAATGTAGATTCTGGAGATAGCTTAACTAACCAGATAGCTCAGTACACGGACGTTCTTTTATTCGGTCCAATATTGCAATTTTTATAGCGTTCACAAGAATGGACCGTTTTTCTCCTAGCAGCCTAAATAAAAATCTTGATGAAGTATTAGCAGTGCATAAATTTGCATCTTTGCAATTTAAAACCTCCACAGTCAATTTTACAAGGAATAAAACTTCAATAAGTTTCTGAATCGAATCAAACTCAGTTCTTTTTAACCGCTCTGGATATTGCAAGCCTTTTAATGTATACTATTTTTCAAAATGGAAAACCGTTTAAACTTTGTCAAGAGATTATTTCATCTTGTTTTACAATCCAGTAAGTGAGAAAATTAAATGCCTTGCTCGGATTTGACATAGTTTTGAAGATCGTTATCATTTTTCGTTGGAGCTTTTTTAAAATATAAAACTACATTACGAACTTTCTTTATGCATGCGCTGATTAGATCTAGCATGTCTTGCAGGCGACCGGGTTCAACGTAGAAAGCTGATTCAGGAGCGTCCAAATCCTCATGGTCTTCATCCAGATTATCAGCTGCTTCATCAACACTTTGATCTAGAATGGATCTCCTATTATAGAAAACATCGCAAACTGCCAAAAGGATGCTATGCACCAAACAAATATGTTGCTCTGTATTATTTAGTCTGCCTACTTTTCGCATTTCATTTGACCCATCAGTTATGATGGTAACAATGTCTTTTCCTAGAGAAACATCAAACTCAGCGAAACGCTCTTTTAATATATCTAGGTAGTTTGCAACTGTCATTGATATCCTTACTCGAACCAAGCTCCAGTAAGAATTCGCTAAGTAGATGTTATTATTTGTGTAGCGCCTATTTGTTGTCGAGGTCCACTCATCAAACGTCAAACTGAACCGTTAACCTGAGATACTATCCTGTCTTATCTCATTTTTTATTATTTTTTTTTTTATCCTGCTTGCACAACCCCCCTTTTTTGATTGTTATTGAAGATTTTGGTTAATCTGTGTATGCATTCGCTAGTATTAATTTCCTCAAATCATTTGAAGTAACGAATGTACTAAATGCGAAACAGTCCATACTTATTTATTTACAAACCCGTTTGTATTCTCTTGTTAACTGTTACATCGGTTTGGTTTGCTCTATTCTTTACGCAATTTGATGTCAACCTGCATGCTAATTGCTTTCTCATAAAAATGGATTCTATTTGCTCTTTTCGAGTCTTGCCGTAATTTGATTGCCGATAATGCTTGACTCCCGGCCCCGGAATCCAGGCCAATTTGTGATCCCGAAAATACCGGGATTAGAACTCATCAATCCCGGGATTTTCGGGACCAGTCAACACCAATATGCCCTGTCTATTTCATATTGATCGGATTATTCGTAGACAGAAGTTTCAAGTACTGATAATAGAGGTAATTTGGTGATGGCTTGTCGTTCTTATGCAACGCCGAATTTTAAAAATTTCAAAATGACATGGCAGATAAAGGCTAAATTTTATCAATAATTTGAATTTCTTTTCAAAAAGCACAAAAAATGTTTAGGAAGGTCGATGATTTGACGGATTTTTGTTCACGTGCCTGCCGTAGCTACCGCGTTGTCTACACAGTTTCAAAAGGCCAAATGCGTGCAGTCTTAGTCAACATCAGTACGCTCTTTTTGTTAAGTTATGAAAATTCGAAATTTGAAAAAAAACCCTTGTCTACGTTTAGGCACTCAGCGCCCGCAGGGGGATCATAATTTTCAATTTTTTTCATCAAGCACAAGCATAAAACATAATTTGTTTTCATATCTAGTACTAGCTTTTGACCAAAATTTATGCTGGAGAAAAATTAACTCTATCTTAAAATTCACAAAAACACCAGCCGCCGCCAAAGAGTTAAGGATATCTTGGATGCACCTAGAGATTGGTTTAATCCCTACTTGGAGTCCCATTTTATTTGCTTCGACTGCCAGCATACAGAAAAACTCATGCAGAGTATGTATAGCAACTTAGCAAACTACAACGGCAACCTTAATGGTGAAAAGGATCATATACTTTCGAAACTACACGCACAAACAAAACTCAACGATGAAATTCTTACCAAAATCACAAGGCACATCGAAAGTTTTACGGCTAC
>OX376374.1:84274787-84347058 GCA_947369275.1 Nemotelus nigrinus
GAGTTTTTCCATAACTAATCGGTCATATTCGTCTTTGTCCATGGAAAAACATTCCCAACAGAAGACTTGGTAGTAGACATCGAAGCAGCGGTTAAAACCCTGCCCGAAGAGGAGAAAGCACAGATTAGAGGCAATGTGGCTAAACTCATCAGGAGGGAAAATCGTAAGAGGGGGAACACTGGGAAGGCACAAAGAGTGCTCAAAGAGTTGGCTGCTAAACCGGTCTTTTATACCAAAGCTGATAAAGGAAATGCCGTGGTCGTAATGGATAAAGACGAATATGACCGATTAGTTATGGAAAAACTCAACAACGGGGATTACCATGAGCTTAGGAAAGATCCCTTACCAGACTCTATCAAACGAGTTGAAAGAGTCTTGAAAGAGTGCAAAGGGACGATTGGAGAGGTGAACAAGCTGCGGGTCTCAAACCCGTCATTGCCAAGAATTAGGTGCCTTCCAAAGATACATAAGGAAGGAAGTGAACTTAGGGAAATTGTCACCACTACAAGCGCTCCAACAAGGAGAATCGCAAAATGGATTGTAGATGAGTGTAGGGCCTTAGGGAAGATTAGCGACAGAACAGTTAAGAATCGAGACGAGGCAATAGGGTGGCTTGGAAGAGTGGCAACAATAGGGGAAGATTAGCTAGTTGTATCATTTGATGTCAAGGCTCTGTTCCCAAGCGTGCCAGTAAAACAAGCACTCACGTTCTTTGAGGACTGGCTATTAGAGAGGAATAGCTCACCGGAGGGGAGGAAGAGGGCTAAAGAATTTTTGAAACTCGCTACGGTTTGCATGAATGAAAGTTATTTTACTTTCAGGGGGAAATACTTCAAAGCGATGAAAGGTGTTGCAATGGGAAATCCTTTATCCCCACTTATGAGTGAGATATTTATGGATAGACTAGAGAAGAAACTTTATGAAGAAGGTTCGCTTCCTCGGGTTTGGCTGAGATATGTAGACGATATTCTAGCTATAGTTAAAAAAGATGCTTTGGGAGAAACGTGGGAGAAATTGAACCAGGCACATAAAGACATTCAATTTTCATTGGAAATCGAAAAGAATGAGAAACTACCCTTCTTGGATTTAATGGTCATTAGGAAAGAAGGTCTTCTTAGTTTCAATATCTACCGGAAGCCCACACACACCCAGAGGACAACACCATCCACGTCTGATCATTGGCATTCCCAAAAAATGGCCCCCTTTAATTCGATGATTCACCGGCTATTAACAGTGCCCATGGATCAGGATAGTTTTAACTCAGAAGTTAAATATATTAAAGATACGGCGAGAAAAAATGGATTTGACGAGAGGATAATTGGAAATCTTGTCAAAAAGAAAAAGTATAGAATACAGCGTGATCTTTTAACGACGCTTTTTACGCAGGAAAAACAAGAAACAACCATAAGAGTTCCAATTATTTATTTATCAGTATTCAAAAAAGTTCGGGTACTTCTTGAACGCTTTGATATTAAAGCAGTTCCAACCAGTAAAACTAAAAAATTAGGTACTATACTATGTCACGTCAAAGACAAAAAGGATAAAAAGGAAAAATGTGGAGTTTATAAAATTACCTGCCCAGAATGCGACAAAATATACATCGGGCAAACGAAACGGTTAGTTGGTGTTAGATTAACGGAACATAAACGGGAAGCAGCTTCAGCAAGGAAGAAAAATACAACATTAGTACGATCAGCAGTGGCAAAGCACATATTGGAGGAGGATCACAACATAACTTGGGACAACGTGGAGGTGATCAAGGAGGTACAGCAGGTGCGAAAACTGGACGCGTACGAAAGCTTGCACATATGGAAAACCCCTATGCATAGAAGACTAAACACAGACCAAGGAAACTGTGCATCACCGTTGTTCAGGCTAATTTGAACATTCATTTGATAGTGAGGAGGATAGTTTAATTGATATGTATAGTAAAGTAATTAATAGGCAATTAGTTGGTAATTAGTATAAGTCAATTCATAGACAATTAGTTAGTAATTAGTATAAAGTCAATATTTTAAAAGTAAGCTCTATAAGTAACATACATAAGTTAGATTAAGATTAGACTGATAGACACTGAAGAAGAGGGCAGATTACCCTCGAAATATCGATATTTGTCACAAAATTCAATATATCTAGCTTCTAAAGGAAAAATCGGTTTTTTTATTAAAATATTTTTTTGAGCTAGGAAAAAATTGGTACACATTAAATACACTTAAAAAAATGCCTGGAATGAATGATATGTTACTTCTATAGTATTAAACATTACTATAGAAAAAAAAACGTCGTGCGTTGCGTAATGAGAACATATTTCGGAAATCTCATACGGTGCCCACAGCTTGAAATGCATATGCTGGTGGTATTGGTGGGTGATGAAAAGTTTAGCTCAGATATTTAAAAAAATGCAAAAACGATAGCTGTGGGCACATTTATCTAAAATCTCTCTTCATATGAAATGCAACCAATATAATTTTGACAATGTCTTTCATTTAAATGTGGGTTATATTTTTAATTATCGTACAATCAACAATTGAAATGTGTATATCATGTGCAGTACTTTGGATTCGGTGTTAAGTTCGCTTTTTACGGTAATTAACACGAACATTTGCATGCAATTAGAAATGGAAAAGTAATTAGATCACAAATATTGATATTGTAATGTTGTTCAATGCTCGCTCTGTCCCAATATCTTTTATATTTTTATTGATATATGAAGAAATATGTTGGTACGGACGGATGGGTGAATAGAAACTGAGTAAATTTAGAGTGATAATGTAATACTGGAAGGTATGAATTTTATATGTAAAGGTCTGGCGAATCACATAAATTGATGAAAATAAGTATTTGAATATCGTAATGCAATTTCGTATTAAAAATTGTGCCAGACTAAATTTAAAAAAATGTTCGAAGAACAGTAGAAGAATCGTGCAGGTTTTGAGTGCATATTCCACCACATGTGCTGCTTATTACGGCCAAACTGTTTCAAATGCCACGTTTTACTTTCGTCTTAAGAATGCATTATAACTCATATGGTGGAAGGTTTCATATATTACCACTGGCATGAATTTCAACGTTTATGAGAGCAAAACACGGGTTAATTATATTCGTTATCAGTTGCTTATTTCACATAATTTTGAAAGCAGCATCTCATATAACATCAATGAAGAAAATGCTCAGTGCCTGCAGCACTGAAACTGAAGTTGGTGTTTGGAGCTGCGATCCGAAAAATTTGCAGAACTTTGCGAATTGTAACATCGGTTAGTTATTTTCATTGTAAATGTTTCCGTTATGTATACTAACTGTAAGCATTTATTGATACAAAAGTAGCACAACCGACTCGTGCTGGCAACCTTTCGCCAGTATCAAAGCCAAGAATATATCAAATCTGCTTCACGTTGTTTAATTACATTCGAAGTTATAGGAGTATAAAGAAATTTAGGGTTACCTGCAGCGAGTTTTTTCAAATGATCGAAAGCTTAATATTTGCTGTTTATTGTCACTACAATATCATTACCATTTGAAAATTCTACGATAAAACCGCTTAATAAAGATATTGCAATTAAACACAAAACCAACAATAGCTGGCAACCCTATCGTGTCTTTTCAACCAAATTTGGCCTGAATAATGTTTATGACAGGTTTCATTAATTGTATGAAATTCGTATTGATTTCATGACTGCACTGGAAGTTATAGTACAAAAAGTTTTATTTTCCTGAGCGAATTTTCAAAACCAAAGACACAAAAATTACCATAGCAGGTAGCACCAATCAAATTTTTCAACCAAATTTCCACCAAACAGAGATTAGAGTTAGGTTTAGCTTCTGTGTCAATTTCATGAAAATCTGGTAACTTATTCACATTTCATAGGGCAAAAAGCAGTTTTTTTTCTTTGTAATTTTTCAAGATGGCACCACTGGCACAGAGTTGCCCACAATTCAAAATCGCTTCTATCAAATCTGGTCTTACTTAAGTCCAATGCATTCTGTAAATTTTAGCTGTATCTGATTATTGGTTCGTGAGTTTCCGTGAACAGAAGTTTTTGATGCTAAAAATATAGGTTAACTGGGAGAGGGTTACCGTTCTTGTCCGACATGAAATTTCCAAAGTTTTATTTTGAACGTGTAGATAAAACATAAGATTTATATACAGATTGGTTTTATTGTAAGAAACGGACATTTTTTTGAATATTCGATGGTTTGAATGTTTTTACTTCCAAATTTTTTTTTTCAAAATGAAGACACCAAAATTATCATAGCTGGCAGCTCCAATCGAATTTTTCGACCAAATTTCTACCAAACGTGGCTTAAAGTAAGGTCCAGCAATTGTGTAAGTTTCGTCAAAATCGAACGATTCAATCAGAATTTATAGGGCTAAAAACAGTTATCTTTTTTAGTGGTTTTTCAAGATGGCACCACTGGCACAGAATTGCCCGCATTTCAAAATCACTTCTATCAGACCTGGTCCTATTTAAGGTCAATACATGCTGTGAATTTCAAATAATTCTGCCCATCGGATCGTGAGTTTCCGTGAACAGAAGTTTTTGATGCTAAAAATATAGGTAAATTGGGCAAGGGTTGCCAGGCGTGCCCGTTATACCATATCTTTTTTTTTTTTTTGGTTATGTAAACAAAGCACAAGATTTACATATGAAAGGCTTATTTTTGAAGAAACTGCATTTTTTCAAGAGAGACGATGATTTGGAGGTTTTCACTTTCAGTGCCTGCCCTAGCTACAGGGTTGCCAGCACGCTCATTAAAAGCCACATTAATCTACAACTAAATAATATCAATATGTCCTGAAAATTTGGTAATGATTGAATAGCTCTGTCAAAAGTTATCGAAATTTAAAAATTTCCAAATTTTCCCGTCCTCTTTTTAGGCACCCAGCGCACACATAGGGTTAAAATATTCCAAAGCATTATCCGATTCATATGTAAAACACGTTAGAAATTTATTTTATTAACTTTATTTTTGCGAAAATCATTTGTGCACGAAATAATAGGTATATTAAAAATATCACTTAAATGCCCGCCGGCGCGAAAAAGTTTACAATAACTGACATTTAAAGAGACCTGGACCTATTCTGCATATACACCAATGTATCCTGAAAGTTTCAGCTCAATCGAATGGCGCGTTCCCGAGATTATCTCACTGAAATTTTTTGTACATATATATATATATATATAAAGAAATATGAATTTTTGGCCGAATCGATTTTAATACTAATGTTCTTCGAACATTAGTAATAATTAAGAGTAAAACTGGTGTCACATGAAATAATTCAACATATATTTTTACTGATTTTCGAAGATAGTACTAAATTTACCTGGACCTTTCTTTATATGTGTATATAAATCAGAAAAAAGATTAAGTGAGATTATTTAATGTGCGTAACGCAATCGAGCTGAAATTTTAGGTAGGCCCATGTCAAGTTAAAATGAAATTTTTACACTTTGGCAGCCGCGACCATTTAATGATTATTTTTCTATATGTCTATGTAAAGACAATTAAAGTGAAAAGTCAGTATGGGATATGAATGATTGGCTATGATAACGGTTTGGTAATTTTTAATTCTATGTGGGCGCTGATTGCTTAAAAGTAGACAAGGAAATTTTTCAAAGATTTTATTGATCATAGCTTCTGAGAGAAACATCGGATCATAACGGAATTACAGGACGAGTTTATGCCTATAAAAAATATACATTTCTGATTTATGATGAATTAGTGGGCACCGCTATAGCTAGAGCAGGGACGTGAAATTCTTTTCAAAAAACTTATCCTCCGTGTGTTTTAAATTGCCACATATAAGCAATCTTGAAATTGAAAAAGGTTATCTCCCTGTGGGAAAATCTACGAGAAAAAAAGATGGAAGTCAAAATGTCGGAACACATTGCGACCAATATTTGCAAAACCTTTAAACCGTTTTTTTTTTATTTGAAACCTTGAATTTTCGGGACATTTTAAACACATAGAGAGGGACATGAAAACATCAAATGTAAAATATTTTCGAATATGCGAAGACCAGATTATGAAAGGCCCACAACCAGGGGATGAGAGATCGTTGGCTCTGCTCGCTAAGGCGTCAGCTCGCTGACCAGCGATCTACTGTCTGTGGTTTCGAATCCCGCTGTATGCTCATGGCTGTATTTGTGTTGTTCTAATAGCCACAAACTGGGCATGATGCCAGCACTGCATTAATTATCATATCATAGTTTTAGTGGCGACTGGGCATAGCACCAGAGCTTTAGAAAACAAGAAATAATGTGGCACATTAAAAGAGAATAATGGAATCATTGATATAGATATCTCTTATTTGTGTCTCCTTGCCGTCATAGCTAAGCATTTGCTTCAAATGGTAAGCCCCTGAGCTTTGGCATTATCATAGAAAAAAATGTAAAATAGTTTTTAAATTGGCGATTGAGTAGTAAAAATGTATATTTCTCTAACCATGTATATGATTAGCAAAAATTTATTTCCTTTTTACTAATGTTCTTTCGCCGAAAATTCATATTTCTTTATATATATATATATATATATATATATATATATATATATATATATATATATATATATATATATATATATATATATATATATATATATATATATATATCAGCAAAATGATTAAGGGAGATAATCTCTGGAGTGGCCGATTCGATTGAGCTGAAATTTTCGGAGAACGTAGATGTATATAGTAAGTAGGTCCACAACTTTCTCAAATTCAGATATTCTAAACCTTTTGGCGGCGGCGAGCGTTTTAGTGAATTTTGAGGAAAGCCTATATTTCCAAGCAGTGTAAAGTTTTGTTAAAGAAAAGTATTGGGAATGAAAACTAGTTATGTTTTAAGCTTGTTTATGATAAAAAATTGGAAAATGTGAGCCGTGTGTGGGTGCAGGGTGCCTAAAAGTGGGCAAGGATTTTTTTTCAAATTTCGATTTGTCATAACTTCTAAGAAAAACAATCGATCATCGTGAAATTTGCAGAGCGTATTGATAATGACCAAAATTTAGCACATGTGGATTTCTAAGATAGTGCGGGTAACCCTGTAGCTACGGCAGGCTCCTGAATAAAAAACCTTCATATGATTGACCTTCCTGAAAAATTTTTGATTTTTGACAAAAAAATCAGATCGTTGATAAATTTTAACTTTTGTCCATCATGTCAAATTAAAATTTTCAAAATTCCGATTTGCACAAGAACGGCAACCCATCACCAAATTACCTCTATTTTCAGCACTCGAAAGTTCTGTTCACGAGAACTGACGACCGGATTATCCGATCATAATGAAATTTACAGGACATGTTGGTATTAGCTAGGACCAGATTTGATAGAAGTGATTTTGAAATACAAGCAACCCTGTGCCAGTGGTACCATCTTGAAATATCACCCAGAAAAAAAACCGGTTTTTGGCCTATAACTTCCGATTCAGCCATCAGATTTTGACAAGATTCATTCAATACTTGGATCTTACTTTATGTAACATTTGATGAAAATTTGGCTGAAAAATTAGAATAGAGTTGCCAGCTGTGTTAATTTTTGTCTCATAAAGCTTGCAAATTTGCTCAGCAAAATAAAGCTTTTTTCCCTATAACTTCCGGTCCAGTATAAAAATCAGAACGAAGTTCACGCAGTAAATGGACTTTAATGTGAACCAAATGTCATAGAAATTTCGTACCAAAATCATGAAAGGGCTGCCAGCTGTGACCATTTTTGTAATTTTGTTTAATTTCTTTACTGAGCGATTATGTCATTAGATTTCCAAATGGAAATGATACTGCAATGAAAATTAACAACGAATATTAGCGCTTTAAAAATTTGAAAAGTTTTGAAGGTGGCAACCCTAAAATTCTTTTCACCCGTATAACTTCCAGCGCAGTGATTCAATCGAAACGAAATTTACTGGTTGGGTTTAACTTAACGTGAAGCAGAATTGGTATGTATTATGCTTTGCTGTTGATACAGGCTAACCAGCATTAGCCATTTCCGTAAATATTGCACCAACAGATGCTTCAAACAACGTTCTCATATGCAAAGCATTTGCAATAAAAATAAGGAATTCTTTTTTAAATTTTTCGAGCATTGAACTTTTTTCAGATGGCAGCCTCAAACAACGTTTAACCGCTGAAACCTTCGATGAAATCCTGCGAAGAGAACGAAATTCAAAGGATACGTTGATTTGAATATGAGCTTGTTATGGTAAACTTATTGCTGCTTCGTTCGGAAAGTGTTGCCAGCACTGAATTATATGTGTTGAGTTTTTTAATATTTAGTCATGTTCTTGCCTGAGAATTTGAACTATTGACGGTTTATGCCATAACAGCCCGCTAAATACAAACAAAAAACGTGAGTAATCAGAGACATTGTTCACATTCTTCATTTGCTTAGGAATTTTGCTGGAGCATCCAAAAACTTCAACTCAAAAAACATGTGCAAGGAAGACTGGTTGTTTTAGTTTAATGCTCGAAGGTGAAAAGGTTGTATAAACATCGTATCGAAAATCAATACTACATTATTACTCCAAATTCACTTAGTTTCTATTCATTCATATTAGTGCGCATGCACCATCGAGTCAACGTCATTTATAATAGCCTGCCCCGATCTTGTAAAATTTAATACCCAGTTGCAACTTTTTCATTGGCCTTAAAGCAGCCATTTGACTGCAAGCCTACATAATGGGAAATTGCAAGCAGGGTACAACATTATAAAATCAATGTGTATTCAAAGTCCAACTAATAAGGTATCTTAATACATTTCCACTCCGAACAGCATGCATATGTACGTGCTAATTAACGTAAAAAGCTAAATACTCGGACGCAAAGTACTGCACATGATGTACACATTTTCATTTATTATTGTACTCATAAATATTTAATTCATTCCACATTGAATGCCCAAAAATATATAAGTTGCAGTTTATATGAACGGAGATCTTGGATAGATGTGCCCACAAAATTTGTATGGAAGTCAAGACTTGCTACAGTTTGAGGGCCGCTGAGTTGAAATTAATTCAAGCAAATTCGATCGAAATCGTTATTATGTTGGCCCCCAAATTAAAATTTCTTTTGTAAAATCTCACCAGCTTTACTTACGTACATTTGATGGAAGCAAATGAGAAAACGTTATACGAAACTAGTGCCACTTGTCTTAAAGTTGTGTTAGAGTCTAGCTAATATTTTGCGTGGTTCTTACTTAATTTGCAATACACAACAAACTATCCAACAGATGTGCATGTGAAATCAGAACAAATTAGAGTTTTGTATGTTATTGTGCAGTAAAAGCATTTTTTACGAATTATGTTTCAATGCATGCAGTTATAATGAATTATGTTTTCGTCCATATTAGAATTATTCTATTTTATTCTTCTGGATACTCTTGCAACTGTTAGGCTTGGTGCTTAATCTAACCCCTACAACCAAAAATATGACTGAAATTTTCGTCAATCCAATTTAAATTTCAAATCAAACTGAACTAAATTTGATGTTTGGATTTTGAGCCCGATGAAAGGTAACTGTAAAATATAATATATGCAATGAAGAAAAAAGCTGAGTGTCATGTGCCGGAATTGAACTGCAGACTGATGGCGAGAAACCTGATCATGCGCCCTATACCTATACACATGCTTCATAAGTCAGCAGAATATTCAATACAGAATATTCATAATTTAATCATTTAAAATGATTTGTGTAATTGAATGGTACAATATTTTCACAATGTAACTTTAGCTACAGTATTAATAGCTACAAGGGTGGGTCATTAAGTTCGCGAATTGAGTAGGTAGATAATTAATGGGGGTAGTTTAATGAAACGTTATGGCTTTAGGGACGTATTTTAAGCATCAATTGCAAGTTTTATTTTCATCGAGCCACTAGTTTTTGAACCTTCGCCGACCAAGCAACTCAATCTGGAAGAAAGTGTAAAATACAATCGAGTACCACGCTGCTATAAAGGTCCTCGCCAAAGAAGGAAAGTAAGCTCAAACCATAATGGAAAAGGTGGCATCCTTTCCAATTTGTCTTTTTAAACCAAAAAAGAAGACGACCCACGAGCAGGACGGCCAATCTAAGTGACCACTCCGAATATAGCTCAAAAAGTCGAAAAGTGATATTGATAGATGCTATGCTCAAAAAGAAACAGCTCGCAGATATGCTTACAGTGCCAGATACAACCATTTTAAATATTGTACAAATCATCCTGGCATGAATAAAGCTTGTCGCACACTATTCCGTCACGACACGACACGACATAGAAAAATGTCGTACGACAGTCGGTAGACCAACGCACACTATACCGAACCGACCGACACATCAGTTTGTGACAAGTATTCAGAAAATGCATTATGTTTCATGCAATGGAAAATGTGTATTGTTAAAAATTAAAAAAATGATAAAACAGAAATTAATTGTAATTTCTTCCCATCTATTTGTCTTCTTTTGTGTGTTGTCGTAAATTTTTTAGCTTATTTCATACAATTTTTTCTACAGAGTGGCGTAAAAGTTTCTGCTCTTTGATATGAAAAATCAACCCGAATAAATGAATGGGAAAAAGCTATCTTTCCAAATTTTGAATCCCTCTTCTATTTTTTTAAAATTTACATAGCTTTAATTAATTCAGTGACGATACCAAAATAATGAATGTTGTTGTTTAAGAGTCGGTAAATCAGGTACCAAAATTCAAAGAGGATTAATATATCGAACTTTTTATAAAACCTGAAAAACTGGAATCCTTCAGCGCATGGTAAATAATGGCATAATGGTAAATATTCAATTTTATGTGAATGTTTCAGAAAACGAATTTTAGACTGAGTTGAAAACTAAAGAGGGCATAATTCATACTAATTATACATTATGTTGCTTCAAGTGTGTTAAATGTTGTACAGGAAGTACTAAGGACAGAAACTTTTGCGCCACCCAGTAGTGTCTGACCAAAATTTTACGACCATTACAATTTCTATATTTTTTTTTATATCAAACTGCCTAACGACATTTGATGCTTATCATGAATTGTTCAGAAAATGCATTATGATCAATACAATGGAAAGTGTGCAATGTGAAGCATTTAAAAAAATTAAAATTGAAATTTTCTCAGCAAATTCTTCTCATATATTTTCCTTCTATTGTGATTTTTGTAATTTTTTTAACTTATTTCATACAGCGCTTTCTATTTTCTGGCCAAAAAAAAAATACTTCATCCATTTCCAATTCGTATTTTTTTTTTAAATATCAAACTGCCGAACGACAACTGATGCTTATCATAAAATCTATGAAGCTATATGAAAGCCCCCACACTTAACCGACACGACACGCTACAACGACGTACATCATTTGTCGGATTGGATTGAGAGCGTCCGCACACGGGTCGACATTCAATCGACTCGACTGCGACTCGAACTCGAACTCCTTGCGATTTCCAATGTAAATGAATGGAGACCCGCACACGGGTCGACTTGTGCTCGACTCGGACTCGGTGCGACTGCGACTCGACTGCGACTCGTCTCGCTCGAAGTGTTTGGAACGGGAAAAGTCGAGCAAGACGCGTGATATTTTTTTTCGAAATATATGAAAGTGTTTTTTTTTATAATGTATGCATTATTAATTATTTTATGTATTATTATTATTGGTTCTTTGAAAAATATTAGTGTTTCTGATAACGTATCACGTATGTATTTTTTTATATGTTTGCATAATGTAATGTTACATATTGTAATGTTATACAAATGAAATTTTCCTACATATATTTTAATTATGTTGGCCACAAAATAGTTGCACCTATATGTTCATAAAGGTTATTGATTTGTGATCATTGTTCCCTTCTTGTCTATAAACCAGCATAGATAAAGCAGAGCATAATTGATACGGGAAACTCGATCGTTTTGCGGAATAAGCCGTCGAAAGCAGAATCAAAGTGGAATTGTTTTTGCGGGATGATTAAAATTGAAAATTTTATAGAAAATGTTTTTTTTACAAAATGGTTTCGATCGTATGCACTGATTTTCATCAGACTCCAGCTTACAGTGCTAACTTGGCTGATGTGACCACTTGCAGTCGTAAATCAGTAATTTTTATTTACGTTAGTTGTGACAAATTTTAACATCTCCGCAAAACGCAAAACAATCGAGTTTGTGTGCGCTGGTGTCTGATGAGAATCAGTGTATACTTTCGAAACCACTTTGTCAAAAAAAAGTTCGAAATCCTCAATTTTAATCATCCCGCAAAAACAATTCCACTTTAGCACCAATATATTAGGTCTGTTCCCGTACTACGATTAATTGCGATTAATCGCGATTAATTGCAATGAAGCTGTTCCCGTACTCCGTTGTACTGAAAACTGAAAATTTCCCCTCTTTCAGTAAATTTCAGCAGGGTCTGAGCTACTGAAAAATACTGAAGTGTGAAACGGAGTAAATATTTTCAAATGTGCGCGGCAAGCAACATATTTTTTGCGTAATGTTGCTATGAAGGTCGAATATTTTTGTGGCGATAATTTATTACCGCATAGGATGACTTTATAATCACTATTGCTCTCCCAAAAAGCGAAAACTGGTACTTTCGGTTGTCAATTTTCAGGAAATACAATGAGAGCGTTCCCGTACTTTTCATGAAATTCCCCACCACATAATTCAGGAAAATTCAGTAAAATTCAGTTACTGAAAGTACGGGAACAGACCTATTTATTGAAGCAACAGCGAAGTGTTTATAATATAGTTTCCTAACAAAGAAACAAGCTTGCGATTTTTCAGGATGAATTTCCACTTACTGGAGAAGCTTTTATTGAACACTAGTTGTTGCTGCCAATGGCTACTGATTCGATTGGTATTGACATTCTTAGATTATATAGCAGTGCCATCTGCGAAGATAGGAATTTTGCACTTAGAGTGTGGAAGAGAGGCGTATAGCTATTGAATTTAGTTGGACCCTGGGACATGCTTGTCAGAATATTAATCAAAGTGTTTCATATCGGATTCAATAAAGGTCGGATCATTATTACTTGTAGTAATCCATAGTGGGTGAATATAAGTTACACGTGACAAAGCGATATATACTAATAACATACAAGTATATAATATTATTGAAGATCTCTCTAGTAAAATTACTTTCAATAACCGACCAAGACGCACCAGATTTGCAAATCTGCTCAATGAATTCATTCATCACACTACTTATCATATAATGCGCCCATTAATAGGTGCTGTGGATTATTCAATTCTATAAGCAGCCACTACTCTTCGGAGATTACCAAATCAAAATTCAAAAATAACTGGTCCAAAGCCCATTCCACATCTGAACCCGCTTAACTTCCATCGTTATTAGCCTAAATTTAATTAAAACAATGTAGAGTAAATGCTACAAAATTTGTGATGTATTGAAATATTTTTTACGGACAATTTTTATTTTATATTTATAATGATTAATTGTATTTTAGATTTATATTATGGTTTCTTGTTGTGTATGTTGCCTTGTTTCGTAAAATAAATATCTAAATAAATAATATATACTATTGTTTGTTTGTCAAAACTTCGCGTAGAAAACAACCCGTTTCGAGTTCGAGTCGCAGTCGAGTCGATTTCATATCGACCCGTGTGCGGATGCAATTGTCTACTTCGAGTGTGACGCCTATGACGCTTCGAGTTCGAGTCGCAGTCGAGTCGATTGAATGTCGACCCGTGTGCGGACGCTCTGAATTTGAACATCCCAAACGACAAAAATTTTTTGCTGTCCTGTCGTGTCGTGACGTGTTGGTCAAGTGTGCGGGTGTTCATACAATTCCATACAATTTATTCTGACAGATTTTTGTCGTGTCGTGTTGTGACGTGTCGTGTCGGAATAGTGTGCGATATGCTTAAGGTGTAGTGAAGATGAGGGTGGAGTATTGAGTCGAATCGCTACTGGAGACAAAACTTGGATTGATCATTACAATCCTGAGTCCAAACAAGGTTATATGCAGTGACACAAATACGCACACCACCACCTAAGAAATTCAAGATGTTACCATCTGCTGGAAAAGTCATGGCAGAGGACTCAGAAGGAATACTGTTGATAGAACTCAGAAGGGATACTGTTGATAGATTTTAAAAACAAAGTCGTCTCCACAACTATAGAATAGTACGCTTCAATTCTACAGTAGTTGAAAGAAGCCATCAAAGAAAAAAGAAAATTGACCAAAGCTATCCTTCTTTTGCACGACAACGAGCCTGTTCACAGGAGTTGTTTTTCGTTTACTGCCCTGCATAAGGTGGGCTTCCATATTTTACATCACCCACTCTACAGCCACGATATGGCTCCCAGCGATTATTATTTTTCCCCAAAATAGAAAAAAAAATTTGTGGAAAGAAGTTATCCAACGACGAAATGAATTCCTTTCCGACAAAGACAAAGCATTTTTGAAAATGTGGATGATAAACTAATTATATTAGATGATAAACTAATTATAACTAATTATATTCATACTCCTTTTCCACGAACTTAATGTACCAACTTCGTACATATTTAAAAGTAGTACCTGACACTTTCAAAATCAAAGCTATCACGGTATAACCCCAACCGTTCACCAACTATGCCAGCGAGACCGCAAGATATGATTAAAATACAGTATTAATGCCATCAGAAAGTTAGCTTTTATACAGGGGTTTTAAAATAAAGACAGTAATTTTGTATTTAAATAAAACACCGAACAATTTCACGCTACTCCTAGCCGAAGCGTAGTGTACGCATAGGCTTAAAATTTTGTTTAAATGATAGCGTAATGTAACGTCAAAAACGTATATGCCTGTTTCGAATACGTTCAAAAATTTATTTCGTATACTTGGTTTTTTGAAAATTTATTTGTTGTTAGGACTTTAAGATCATATTTTAATAAAAAAACCGATTTTTCCTTTTGAAGCTAGATATATTTTAATTTTTTTTAGGCATATTACCCTCGAAATATCGATATTTGTCACAAAATTAAAATATATCTAGCTTCAAAAGGAAAATCGGTTTTTTTTATTAAAATATTTTTTTGAGCAAGAAAAAAATTGGTACACATTAAATACAATCTTTAAGATCACTTAAAATATCAATTATATGGCAGTTGGTGCCAAAGCACTAAAGATAACCAACATTTGGTGAAACTGGGACCTGTTCCATATATATACCACTGTATCTTGAGTATTTCAGCTCAATCGGATGACGTGTTCACGTACAACGGTGATTTTTCGGTGAATTGTTATGTCCTTATTGAATAACATGTTTATTGGTTTTAGGCGATGTCGAGCTATTTCATCTTAAAATTTCTGAGCTAAGTATTCTCGGTCGATTACCAAAAAGAAGATTTTTCTAAACGTTAATGTGAAATTACCATATTCAAATAGAATTTGCATCTCTAAAGTACTGCACATGGTACACCCAATTCCATTTATTATTATACTCAACAACCTTTTATTCATTGAGCATTTAACAAAAAATACATTTATTAAAAAATTATATTATTTGCATCTCATATGATCCAAGATCTTGGATAGGTGTGCCCACAAGCTTCGGTTCATCGATTTTCGAATATCACAAACGTTGCACGGCTGTTTCCAGTTTGAGTGCTACTGAAAACGAATTTAGTCAAACAAAACTCGATCCAAATCATCGTTTTGTAAACTTTATAAAATCAGTAAAAAAAAAATCACACCGCTTCTAAATTATCTTCGAAAAGTAGGTTTTGTCGATTGTTATATGACTTTGATGAAAGAGTTTTTAGTGGAAATAAAAATTATTGCTTATAAAAGTGTTTCATATTCGTTACAATAGCAACAAACGATCGATAGATCGTCAATCAATTCCACTTTTGCGAACCTTTCACTCAACAACCTTAGTATTTCAGCCACAAACGGATAAATTCATTACAATTTATGAATCAAACAATGCTTTGAACTGCGATTCTTACTTTTATTATTCAAGTCTAAAAAATATTCGTCTGGTTAATTTAAAATCCATATTCTATCGGATTAAGAGCAATTGCTATGGCACGTTTCACGTTATTAAACTGCAATTTGTGTGGTAAAATTAAGTAACATTTTATTGAAAAATTGTAACTATAAATTATAATATTTTATCTATTAATCGGCTCATGCGGTGTGAATGCAAGTTATTTGCTTGTTCCTTGCAACCCAATAGTTTGCTTTGTTTTCAATCAATAGCTACGCCTCTCAAATAAAGTTTTCATCACTATGCATCATGATACCAGTGGCGAGGCGTTCAGTCATCGGTAGATGCGCCGATGACCAAGCGATAATCGTTGCTTTCCACTAGACACTTTTTCCACTTCTTGTCATCACAACACACATTCAACGCAGTCATCGGAAATTCAAACGCATCGATTTTCGACAAACATCGGATGCCAAATGATAAGGGAACATATCACGAAAAACTAGCGCATTCAAAATCGCTTATTTTCGTTGAGGCACTTTTTGTATTGTTTCTACCCACATAAAGTTTTTGTCGCGAACAAGTTATCGGCAAATTAAGCGCCTCGATTCGCTGCGAAGTGTGAAAGCGAGGAATTGAGTAACTCAAAAACAGCCAAATATTCATCATCTCTTTTATGCCACCCATTCGTTTTTTCATGAGTGTCTATGACTATCAACTCATCGGGAAGTTTAGCGCATCCGTCAAAGTAGAATATGTTAGGCAAAGAGGGGTAAATGAAAAATCGAGTTTTCGTTCCTGCGCCGTTTCTTCTTCATTTTCTCCAATTTTGCAAATGATACTGTGTATGAATTCCGAGTGTAGGAAGAAGCATCGGTCTCCAATAGGAAATGAGTTCATGCATGGAATCAATATGCATGGAATCAATATGCATGATTAAGCATACAAGAATAAATTGTTATATTTTACAAGAAGCGTTATATTATATAGCAGCCGTTGACACCCCAGTTTAAAATAGATATAATGTAAAAATATAGCTGTAATGTTTCCATCGCTTACGTGAAATACAGAACACATTAATTATCATTACTTTTCCTGTTGGGTCAGTCATCGGTACCCACATCGAATCCATTCAAATAACGACTGAAAATTATCGATATATTGCTTTGAACATTGTTCTTAAAATTCGCAGTTTTTTTTTTCATTTTCGAGCCCGGTGAATATGGTAAAAATAATAGGTACAAGTGTACATAGACAAATGTACATTTCCGGAAGGATTTTTTTTATTCTGAAGGCTTTATAAGTAAAATACTAAATTATTTATTTCGTAGATTGCTTATAATCATTTTTTCTTATAATCACAAATAAAAGAAAAAACTGATTTGCATGTAGATCGCCATTTGATCGCTTCGTAATGCATGCAGTTTATTTTGAAGTTTTGGTACAATCTATATGTTACCTATAAATTTGGTCTAGTAAAAACAGAGTTTTTGCATTCGATTGCTACATCTGCAATAGTACGGATTACGCAACGCGTGTGATTTATATAATTGGATAAATTTCAAATTTTAATAGCTCAGTTACTAGTGCTAGTGGTTGCTTATTTCAAACAAATTTATACTGTGCTTCAATAGAAGAATCTACATAGATATGGAATCTATACAGGACATTATTTTTGAATTAAAAAAAAAACCATTTGGCTCATTTACTTTTCAGGAAAAACGAATAGCTGTTGAAAATGGCCGCCCTTGTCTTCCACTTCCAAAATTAGTTTCTAACGTGTCTGAAAGGGGGAAAACGTATGTGCGACATTTCACAGTTTCAAGCTATGAAACTTATGAATGGTTGTGTGGTAGTGTAAAACTAGGGAAAATTTTCTGTTGGCCTTGCATTTTGTTTGGCAAAACCACCACCAAAAACGTATGGACTACTACCGGATTTGCTAATTTGAGTGGGCTTACCAAATCCGCAAGGGCTCATGAGAAATCTGAAAGCCATCTTCAGTGTGTGATCACTCTTCATAACTTTGGGAAGCAAAGAGTAGATGAGCGGCTTGTAAACTCACTGAGGGTCAGCAATACATTGCATAATCAGAAAGTGATGAAAAATAGGGAAATTTTGAAAAGGTTAGTGGATGTTGTATGTTTCCTTGCTAAGCAAGAGCTTCCTTTTTGAGGGCACGACGAAACAGAAGCGTCTTTGAATAAAGGAAATTATATAGAAACACTTAATCTTTTGAAAAAATGGGATCCCTTATTAGCTGAACATTTTGCCAGCGCGACTGTTTTTAAAGGAACATCAAGTGATATCCAAAATGAACTTATTCAAATAATAGGTGATTTGTTGGTGGGGAAGATTTCGTCAGAAATCGATGAAACAGAATTCGTTTCAATAATGCTTGATGAAACTTCCGACGTAAAATGCCGCTCTCAACTATCAACTGTTTTGAGGTACGTGCATAAGAGTGGGGGATACGTTAAGGAGAGGTTTGTTGGATTTTCTGACGTTAGCGCTGATCGCACATCGAACGGATTATACTTGCACGTTAACCAAATTGCCGAAAAGTTCAAGATAATACAAAAATTTGTTGCTCAAACTTATGATGGTGCATCCGTGATGTCGGGTCATTTAAATGGCTTGCAACAGAAAGTGCAACAAACATTTCCAAAGGCTTTATTTACTCATTGCTACGCTCACGTCTTAAATTTAGTTTTGTCTCAGGGAATGAATGATGTTCCTGAATGTAATGTATTTTTTTCAACCTTAAATAGCATTGCAACTTTTTCTTCCCACTCTAGCAAAAGATCATTTGCACTCCAGGACTATTTACGGAAATCTATTCCAGCTTTCGCTCCAACAAGGTGGTGTTTCACTTCTCGATTAGTAAACACAATTGAACATTACAGAATACAAATAATAAATTTCTTTGCTAATATAGTACACTGAAAAAAATCAACATGGCGCCCAGAGCCATGTAACATAGCGCATTATTTATGGCGCCATACGCCATGTACATAGTACTCTGAGCTATGCAATATGGCTCCCAGTGCCATAATCTCAGAATCTACAAAGCGCGTGGTCCTATGTAACATGGCGCAGCATTTATGGTTCCACACGCTATGTACATAGTAACTTCTTGCAACCGAAAACGACTCCGAAATTGCTTCGCTGCCAAAGCAAATCAAGCCTCCGCCAATATACCTGAGAGAAAAAACAAGCAATAGCTTAGTCAACATGTTGGTATCAATTGCTGGTAAAAACAACTTTCATGTCACACCGCTAAAACGTGGTCACGTTTCTGAGACCAAAATACAAGTTTCTTCTGAAGAAAACTTCAGGAAGGTTACAAAAGAGTTTGATTCACAGCGTCGTCAATATTATACTTACCAACTAAAAAGTTGCAAAGGGTTGTCGGTGGTAATTAAAAGCATAGAACCTGATATTGATGTTGATGAGTTAAAGCAGGAGCTCGAAAGCCTCGGTTTTGCAGTTAAATCTATCACAAATATATTTAATAAATTCAAACAGCCCCAGCCACTGTTCAAAGTGGAACTAGAGCCCGAAGCCAGCAAGCCCAAAAGAGGTGAAACTCACAAAATTTATAGCCTGCGATATATTATGCACCGCAGAATCACCGTCGAAGAGCCGATCAAACGTAAAGGCCCCGTGCAATGTGCAAATTGTCAAGAATATACCAAAACCTATTGTTCACTTTTTAGCGTGTGTGTTATATGTGGCGAGTTTCACGCTACCAAGTCCTGTGACAAGAGTAAACTAGATCCTGCAATTAAAAAATGTATCAATTGTGGTAACAACCATACTGCAAACTACAGAGGTTGCCCAGTATTCCAATCTCTGAAAGTAAAGTTGTTTCCGCCTCAGAACCACGCTCAACAGGCTCTAAATATCGCAGCTAATAGACCAGTCCTCATGCCGGAGACTTTTGCACCTTCATCACTTGTAACTCCTGTTATCAAATATTCCGACGCAATCAAACAAAACGCACATTGCTCTGCTGAAACCACTGCCCAAAGCAGCTCCAACAACGAACTCTCTTCGATTTTGTCATCGCTCTCAGACAACATGAACCGATTCATGACGACGATGAGTAACATGTTGCAAGAATTACTTAAAAATCAAAACATGTTGCTCCAATTTCTCATTAACAGTAAATTAACTCATTCAAGATCGCCCATTGGAACGCGAATGGCATTGTCCAGCATAAAGCGGAAATAACCTGCTTTATATCAACCCACGACATTGATGTGTTCCTCTTATCGGAAACGCACCTCACAGAAAAAAATAATAAATTCGACATCCCAGGCTACATCTTCTACGATACCAAACACCCAGATGGTAAGGCTAGAGGCGGGTCTGCAATACTTATTAAAAAACATCTGTTCCATCATCCTTTGGAAGAACTCAGCGAAAATTACATGCAAGCGACATCCATTTGCCTACGTGAGCAGTCGAACGAGATTGTAATTTCGTCCATCTACTGTCCACCGAGGCACAATATTTCAAAGGCAGTATTCGAAAGCTTCTTCTCATCGCTGGGAACCAAATTCATCGTGGCTGGCGACTTTAACGCGAAACACACGTTTTGGGGATGTCGTCTCATAGCACCTAGGGGCAAAGCACTTTTCGATACATTACAAAACTATGGTCATATCTCAACCGGCCAGCCAACATATTGGCCGTCTGATATCAACAAAATTCCGGACCTCATTGACTTCGCAATCTCGAAGGGAATACCTCCAAACTCCGCAAAATCAGAAGTAGTTTTTGATTTGTCCTCAGATCATTCTCCTGTCATCATTACTCTGGATATGTCACCCCACTTTGCTTGCTGTAAGCGTAGATATTCACAAAAAACCAACTGGAGTGCATTCAGACGACACCTCACCAGCTCAACATCTCTTAGTGCATCTCTCAAATCACCGGATGATGTCAATTCCGCTGTTATCCTTTTCAACGAGCATGTGTTGGAGGCATTTGACACCGCGACACCTAAAATGGAACTAAATCCCTCAACTCGGAAAACAACATACTCCTCATCAATAAAAATCTTAGTACAGAAAAAAAGACTCGCACGAACGAATTGGCAGCTGCACCGGTCTCCCCAAACTAAAACACTACTCAACAAAGCTTCTAGTGAGCTCAGACTGGCACTTGCGAAAGACAACGAGTTAAATTTCCATTCATTCTTATGCCGGGTTTCCACCAAAGAGACAAAACAAGAAACACGGACAAAAAAGGTGTTTTGTTTACTAAAACAGTTTTCAGAGACAAAAATGCTCGCGAAACTGTTCAGTTTTTACAAAACATTCGTGTTTTTGTTCAGAAAAACATGTTTTGTCCGTGTTTTTTGTTTTGTCTCTTTGGTGGAAACCCGGCATTAGAGAGCCTCAGTCCCACTAATAATGCCGACTATTCATTGTGGAAAGCATTAAAAAAAATCTACAAACCTACCATCAGGGAAGCCCCACTAAGAACTGTCAACGGGCAATGGGCCAAAAGTGACGCAGAGAAAGCCACCGCCTTCGCAGTTCACCTAGAACAGGTTTTCACACCTTTCACCACGGCAACATGTGACTTTCATACTAATGTCAACGCTCAGGACTCAGAACCAATCAAGACTTCGGCTAAGGAAGTGCAAGATATCATTATTCAGGAAACATGCTCGAAAAAATCTCCGGGAATTGATCTCATCACCAATGCTATGCTCAAACAGATGCCGCCGATCGTATTCTCTTGGCTTTCTAATCTATTCAATGCTATCTTTCGAATCGGATATTTTCCTGAAGTTTGGAAAACAGATGAGATCATAATGATCCCTAAGCCTGGTAAGGACTCTTCCCAAGTGAAGTCATACAGACCTATTAGTCTTTGGTCATGCGTCTCCAAAGTTTTCGAGAAAGTTCTGTTGAAAAATCTACTACCGATACTAGAAGATGCAAAAATAATTCCAGAACAGCAATTTGGGTTTTGAAGACATCACAGCACCATTCAACAGGTCCATCGAATCGCGTCAGACATTAAAATAGCATTCGAAGACAAGAAGTACTGCTCAGCAATCTTTTTAGATGTAACTCAAGCCTTCGATAAAGTCTGGCACGAAGGGTTGATCTTCAAAATTGAATCAATGCTTCCAAAAAGCTTCTACAAAATACTCTCCTCCTACCTGACCAACCGCACATTCCAGGTGAGATACAAAAGCTATTCTACCGCTAAACATCGTGTGCATGCTGGTGCACCACAAGGAAGTCTTTTGGGACCGGTACTTTACACTATATTCACATCTGATCTCCCAATATGCGACAAAACAACGACAGCTACCTTTGCGGATGACGTTGCCATACAATGCACTGATTCAGATACAGTTACGGCATCCCGTACATTGCAAGGCCACATCTCACTTCTTGAAGAATGGCTAGCGAAATGGAGAATCCGAATGAACGAAACCAAATGCATAGACGTTGCTTTCACATTGTTAAAACAGACTTGCCCTCAAGTATATTTAAACAATGTACCTATACCTCAAAGTAACGAAGTAAAGTATCTCGGAATGCACCTTGATAGGAGGCTCACCTGGAAACGGCACATTGAAGCTAAAAATCAACAACTGAAGCTCAAATTCATAAACCTCAAATGGATGCTCAATAGCAGGTCAAAACTTTCTCTCGACTCTAAAGTGCTCGTCTATAAGTCTGTCTTAAAGCCAATCTGGACATATGGCTTACAAATATGGGGTGCAGCCCGCCCTTCAAACATCAACATCATCCAGAGGACCCAATCAAAAATACTTCGATCTATCACCGGAGCCCCGTGGTACTTCCGGAACGCCAATCTCCATAAAGACCTGCGAATCGAGACGATTTCAGAAGAAATTAAGAACCGTAGTGGAAAATATATTGCAGCCCTCGCTCATCATCCCAACAAGCTGGCAAAAAAAATACTAACTCATCGTAAATTTCAGCGATTGAAAAGAACTGACCCGTTGGACCTTCCATCTTTAACGTAGAAAATACAGCCTGCGTAGCCAATTTCTTTGCTTTTCAAACTCTATCAAACATTGAACACTGTAACTCTATAACACATATCATAGCTTTGCTCTTTGCTGTGTGACTTTATGTCAATAAAGTAACTTGGGTCCAAAATGTTCACGTCTTCAACTGTGAGGAGTGCACATCACTTGTTTTAGCATGTAAGATTTTAAAACTAACTGAAGCTTCTTATACGAAGGAAACAGTTTAATAAAGGTATTATTAAAAAAAAAAAATGTACATAGTGCCCTGAGCTATGCAGTATGGCTCCCAGCGCCATAATTACATGGCACAAAAATTATGGCCCCACACGCTATATTACATAGTACCATGAGCCATGTAATATGGCTCATGGCACTCCAATTATAACTCGCAGCCATGCTGTGTGAGGGATGGTATAAATGTCAGCAAGTGACATTAGAGCTTGGGTCTACATAATTGACTCATTTTGAACTGAAGTACTGGCTGCGATATTTTCGATACTTCGACCGGTGAATTTTCACACTGGAGCAGGAACATTCAATAGTGAGTATGTTATGAATTTATCGAATTTATGTTTGGTAGAATTTATATTTGGTGGAATTGATATTTGGTGCACTAAAAAAACACATAGCGCCAGACGCCATAGTTTATAGATTTCTGGCACCATGTACATAGTCCATTTCAGTCGATTTGTGATAAAATATAGCGCCACACGCCATAGTACATAGGAGCAGATGCTATGCTTATAGCCCTCCACGCCATGTACTATAGTCCTCCACGCCATGTACCATAGTCCTCCATGCCATGTACTATAGTCTTCCACGCCATGTACTATAGTCCTCCACGCCATGTACTATAGTCCTCCACGCCATATACTATAGTCCTCCACGCCATATACTATAGTCCTTTACGCCATATACTATAGTCCTCCACGCCAAATACTATAGTCCTCCACGCCATATACTATAATCCTCAACGCCATGTACTATAGTCCTCCACGCCATGTACTATAGTCCTCCACGCCATGTACTATAGTCCTCCACGCCATGTACTATAGTCCTCAAAGCCATATACATGGCGTGGAGGGCTATAAGCATAGCGTCTGCTCCTATGTACTTTTCGCCATGTATTATAGCGTGTGGCGCTATATTTTATCACTATCCCTAAATCAACTATTTACATGGCGCCAGAAGTCTATAAATTATGGCACCTGGCGCCATGTGTTTTTTCAGTGTAGAAAATAATGATGGTATCTGGAGTTGAATTGATAAGTGCACAGCAAGAGGATTCATTTTATTTTTGGAAAATTTCGAAACATTATTTCTATTGAATGTATTTGCTCCTTTGTTTGGAAAAACTGATGTTATTTTTAATATTTTACAATGTGAGAATATTGACATCACAACATGTCTAAATGTAGTTAGAGATTTTCTCCGTGATTTGAAAGGAAGTAGAGTGGGCTTGCAGCATTGTGTAAGCTGTGAACGAAAAATTGTCGAAGCACGTCTTGCGGCAAATGAAAGCTGTGAGTATTGTGAAGAAGTTGATTTAGTTGGTCTACCGTCATCATCACGAAAGCAATTAGATTATGAAGCGTTAAAACAGAAATATAGAGTTTTATACTTCTCTATCATAGATAATTTAATCGGCCATACATCAGCACGTTTTTCTTCAATTGATAAACTTCAATTTTTCGAGCTTTTGAATCCAAATCTTTTCTCAAAATATTCAAATTCACATCAATTTCCGGAAAACTTACTAAACATGCTAGCAAAAATAGATCCAGACACTTTTGATTTACTTGCTTTAAAGAACGAACTTTTAGTTGTTTACAGAACGGATATTTTTCAAAACAAGTCTCTACGACAAATGATAAGCTTTTTATTGGAACAAAGTTTGAAAAATGCTTTTAAAGAAACCTTTCGCTTAGCCAAACTTATTTGTACTATACCAGCTACAATTGCATCCGTTGAAAGATCTTTCTCTGCTCTAAAGCGAATTCATACTTTCAAACGATCTACACAAGGAGAAGAAAGATTGAGCAATCTTTCGCTTATTTCGATTGAAAAAGAACTCCTTGAGTCTATTAGAGAGAAAAACAGCTTTTATACTCTAGTAATAGATAAATTTGCCGCCAAATCAAGAAGGGTAGAGTTTTTATTTAAATAGCTTGCTGTTGGGTTATACATATAACAATCAGTTTTTTCTATAGAAGAATTACTTTTCGCAGCCCTATGTATATGTGATAATCACAATAAAGTTTTGATTTTACTCCCAAATTTAAATAAATACTCACAAAACTAAATGAATTTTCATATTTTTATCTTAAGAGGAAGCTTAAGCAATTTTTTATGCCGAATTTTTAATGAAATATTTCATCTTTCACCATTTTTATTTTCTTTTTTTTTAAATTTCTTTTCATTTTCAACCTCTCGTTACTTATTATTTTTTTTACATTTAGGCAAATAATTTACCATTGATACATGAATTATTTTTGTTAGAAGTCCTACCCTTACACCAGTGCTGGTGACTGTCTGAAAGACAAATTTCGTTGAATTTAAAGTTATTGATGTTTCCAACTATTTTATTTTTTGTTTAGCCAGCTTAGATCAATAGTATGTACATTTGATTAACATTCCAAAGTTTAAATGAAAAAATTAGTTCCAGTTTTGCACTCCTGTACTAACATTTCAGCAACTGAGCCCTCTTTTAGAATACGTGCATGAGTATGCTAATATGGTGAATTTTTTTTCCGTGCAATAAACGACTGTTTATTGAGCTGAAAAAGTGTGTCAAGGAATCAAAATATATATTTATATAATTATAAATATTCATAAACATATATATGTATACATATAAGTATATATACATAAGTATATATATTGTATATATGGTATATATATACACATATATATACATATATACATATATATATATATATATATATATATATATATATATATATATATATATATATATATATATATATATAGATATATATATATATATATATATATATATATATATATATATATATATATATATATATATATATATATATATATATATATATATATATTATATGTATATATATGCATCAATATATATGTTTCCATGTATATTTATTTATTATAAATATATGAATTTGAAGACGACAAACTCGATTGAAGAAATAAAAACATCAGTAAGTTTTAATATAACGCTTTTCATTATTTTGTCTATATATTTTACATGGGGTACAAATCAAAGCACCCAAGCGATGACTAAGTAAATCGTTCACGCTTCGCCTCTGCATGATACAGACAAAAACTTAGATATTGCATATATTGCTGAATTAATATCTAGTTGTAGATTATATGATTATATTACAGCAACATTTTTTGTTACTTATACTGCAACTTTTTTCCTAAAAGTTTCAAAAGCTACATACATTAAAATACTTCTACTGGTGAGAACACAAATTGAAAACTTTGACTCTAAACGCAATTGTTTATATGGAATACTTATCAGTTAGCAAGCATGGGTGGAGATAATTTCCAATCCATCATCGAAGTTTGATTTTTTAAAATATTTAAATTTTTTTACTCTTCTAAATTCTACGCATTTTCACACACTCTTGCTTAAATCGCATAACTTGCACTTTACTCAAGAATTTTTAACATTTATCGTTTTATTAAACATTTCAGCATATTCCCATTTTTCTCTTCTACTCATTTTCATTCACCTATTATTCACCTGCATACCTTTTCTCGCATTTACATTATTCGTCACATACATAGCCATTTCTCTATTGTTCGCCACCAATCCCACCTCAAATTTTCCTCCATTCCTCCTACCCCCATTCCGTCATTTTCGTCCACACAACGCACAGTTTGAGTGCTTTAGAAGTGTTGCAAAATTCACCTTACTTATCGGTGTGCCCCTTGCGGTGAGCGACTACACTAATTGATGGGCACAAGTATCCAAGTTCACCCCAATAGTCCATAGGAAGACATATGATTTTACACAAAGTGAACTTGGAACATATTCAAACAGCAATTGACGAAATCAGACAAAAAAACATGCTAGGTATTTATGACCACAAACAATGGACATGAGATCAAGCATTCGATGACATGGAACAACAATTACACACATTACTACCAAAAGAGTGTACACAAAAATCAAAACAACCCAACGGGAAAAATAATCCTTACGGGTATATTCGGTAAGCATTTCGCGTAATGCGTGTAAGCATTACCGGACCATTAAGTGTTGTTTCTTTTTAACATTGCATGTCCTAGGCTGGGAAGATTTATGCAAGGGGAAACTTACGCTTTTAGCCTTATAGCTTTATGTATAAGAGCTTTTTGGAAAGTACGACATCGAGCGATTTTACAGCAGTTCCCAATTCGGGATTGGGAATATACCGTAATTCGTGAGCTTACTCTGCGTGTTATTGTATTTGTGTGTACACGATAGTTCTGTGTACGTAAACGTAGGTTTTCATTATGGCGGCATCTGACTACTGCTGTTCACTTCGTTCGAGCATGTGCATGCACGCAGCTTTCCGATATGGCGGCGTCTGCCCAACGCTGCTTGCTTCGTGTCAGCCCGTACGTGTAGTCAGATTTCCAATATGGCAGATTCTGACTTATCCTGTTCATACCGTGTGAGCATGTTCGTGAAGAAGATTTCCCCTAGCGACTTCTGCTGATTGGTGCTGATTTCATAAGGGCGTTTCCATACAGGGAAATTCCTTACATGGCGACTTCTGAAGAACGCTGTTCATTTCGCAGGAGCGTGTACAAACGGGTACACTTCTAATATGTCGGCTTCTGGCGAGTGCAGTTCACTTCGTATAAGCGTATTCATGTAAGGGAGTTCCATTGTGGCGGCTTCTGAAATTCACCGTTTACTTCTTTGAAGCGTGTGGAAACAGGGAAATTTGTTTTATTGAGGCTTCTGGCGAGTGCTGTTCACTTAGTTGGTGCGTGTCTGGTGAAAAGCGACGTCGCCACTTTATGCATCAACGTTATATGAGCCATTTGCGATGATGGTTATGTGGTGTAGGCATTTGGCGGCACCGCGGCCGTGGATCGCATTAATGTTCTGTGCACATATTAGCGCTTTTGAGATATTCGATGATTTGTGTTTTGATTCGTACTGCAGATATATGGAGAGGTCATTTTTGAATATTGATTTTAGCATACTTCCACAGAAGATAAGTATTTGAAATTTAGCAGAATGATGCAGTAGAGCAGGGGTAGGCAAACGGTCGATCGCGATCGACCGGGCGATCGCAAACAGTTTGACAGTCGATTAATTTTAATACTTTACTCAATTTTAATACTTTACTAAGTTAATTTATCAAAGTTAATTTAAAATGTGAGCTAAAAGTTTTGTAGACGATTTATTCAGTACATTTTGGAATGGGCCTTGGGTTCATAGATCCAATTGGACAGTCCACGCAGTTTCAGATCACACAAAAGCTCGCAGAGCCTTGGTGGCGGAGAAGCCAACGGGAAAATCCGAGAAAGCTATGCTCTCGATTTGTGCAGTTTATAGATTTATATCATTTTAGTAAAACTGCTTCACTAAATCTCGTATACGTATACGGTTGTTTCATTTCCTTAAATCTCTCTGTTCTATACACCTTGCCTGCATTTGCAATCGTCTCCCTGCTACCGAGATAGTAAATTGTCACACACAGCGCAAGAAAGATAAATTTCAAATTTAGATATAATAAAATTAAAATTAAAATATTTTCACGCCAATGTAGTTTGTGTAGTTCATTCTTTCGAGCTAAATAGTGACATTTGGTGTTTGAATTTTTAAAATTGAATTGTGTAAATGTCTTTTCAATAATAAAATCGTTCAAAAATTAAAATTCTTGACATCTTATCCGTCAGATATGATAAGTGTCCCCGCTTTTCTGCATTTTGAAAATGTTTGCTCGAAAGAATGACCAGATAATGGAGACATGTCAAAATTTAGTTTCACGATTAACTCAGTACTAGCCTAAAAAATGAACTGCACCTACTAAATTGGCGTGAAATGATTGGAGACATGTGCCAAAGCTATTTGCATTTTCAAAGCGAAAGCATGTTCCAAGCAATTTTTCAAGCTTAAAAGTGAATATAATTCTTGCTTATTTTCAAGCTAAATCGCCGAAATAAATTTCACGTGAAAATTTGCATGAAAATTTAACGTGAAATCGCAAACAGTACTAAGCTTTAGATGGCTTAGCTTAGGAAGATTTTTGCAAAGATTTCTAAATCTTTTACCTGAAATTATTGCATTTTTGGACACATTGGGAGAAAAACATGAACAATTGGAAGATCCAGCATGGGTAAAGAAATTAGCATTTCTTACGCTCAGATACAGCGCACGTGCTTTCCGCTCAGAGGCATTTTCGGAGTGATATTGCATTCCGATGCATGTTGTTTGGTGGATGGCCACCAAACTGTTCGACGAAATGAACAGCGGCCGCTAGAATCCACGATATTAGAAATTTCCCTTTTGGACACGCCCTATTGAAAACAAATCACAATCTATAGCAGCGTTTACAATGCAGATTGACCTAGACCGGCTTAGACCGACTTGGATTGAAATAAAAATGGCTGCCAAGTCAAAGTAGGTCTTCGATGTGACAGGATGACAGATATAAGAGAGAATGGATTAGAAATCGGCCGAGAGAAATGTGCCAATTTTCGACTTTCTGCTTACTGGTGTGAGAAGGAGGTACTTGTGTGTGCCCTACACAGTTCATATGGCAAAACTATGTGAAAAAACCACGAGATTTCGCCATTTTGAAAGTCGTTTGACATTTCTTTACTAAAACCGGCGAGTGGAGATTAAAATACTTTTTGTCAATGAAATTCATTATGATTTAACACAAAAACTATACAAAATTGTTGCCAAAGGTTTATTTTACTTACCCGAAATACGATATCCCCTGCGAAGCACTTTGGTATCTACTTTTGCAGCCTGTAACGCGGCACTTCATTATCGCACTATTTTATAACTTTTTACCGCTAGTTTACTCGCGAAACCGACACAAATGATCGCGCACAAACGTAGATGTACGTTTCCATCGAATTCGCCGAAAAATTTCTAAAATTTATTTGAAAAATTTTGACTGAAAGTCAATGCTCTCTCTCAAAGCAGTTTTGTGTGTGTATTAAAAAAGACGCATTCACATACGGGTACACGGATAGTCATTTCGTATCCATATTCTTTCATATCTATGGACAGGATCGACCAAGTCACTTGAAACGCGATTGAATTTTACATTTCATGTGGGTGTTTTCGTGCGACAATAGACGCGATAATTTTTTGAAATTTGAAAGTGAAAAAATGTGAAAGCTTGTTAAAATGGACAATCAAAGACTTCTGATATCAATAATAATAATGAATTTTCTTTGTCAGCGTCAATTAATAATGAATAATTATGAATAATCAATAATTAATAATACCAACACATGTACCTGAATTAAATTTTATGGCCCTAACTTTAATAAAAGATACGGAAAAACCCCAAAATAAATTGAAAGGCTTGCACTCATTTCTAGTTCTTTATTAAATTTGCATTTGTGTGAAAAGAATAGTATTTTTACAAAGAACTTTTCCATTGTTTACCTAACTTACTTTTACCTAGCATACGGGTTGCAAAACAAATCATCCACCAGTGCTATTTATTATTCTGGTATTTTTTATTGTAACTGTATTTACTGACACGGTCCGACTCTCCTTCATTAGTAAGTACTAACCAGACGATCGCACATTTTATGAAACGTAAGAAACATGCCCTGCTAACAGTATAAGTTAAATTTTTTCGCACCAGGTTTTACAACATGTGGGATTATCTGGAGACATTATAAGCCCCCGTGCGTTTTGTTCCAAAAAAGTATTTAGTCCTGCATGATAATATTATTGGGGCTTCGGTGCGAATTTCATTTACATTGTATTGTTTTCACTCCCAATAATTAAGGGATGTTTTCTTCCATATTCATCTGCTAAATAGCTTAAGGCTAGTTAATTTCAATCAAATTTTTCCACTCAAGAAGCATGCAATATACATAAAGTTTTGCCTATTTTCAAATTATTTTGAATCATAACATGTGAAAATATATGCAAATACATTCGCAGCAAGTTGATATTGTACTTTTGCTGCAAGCGAAATGTTGCCACAAAAAGAAGCCTCCTGCGAAAATATATTGCTGCTCCAATACGCGAGCATACCTACAGTAATAATTATATTATTCTCATTCTAAATTCCATGTTATTTTCCTTAGGATCTCAAAAAAATATCCAAAACGCATATATGCTCGATTCATAAATTTCAAGTATTCCAAAATTTCAGTATTCACAATGGTGAAGTATGCCGCATTGGAAAGTCACATACATAAGTGAAGTCGGCTTCGAATTTTTCAATCCTCAATCGCTCGATCCGCGTCTTTTAATACTATTCATATACTCGACTGTTTTTCCATAATTCGCCGGTCTCCGATACATGACGAAATAGGATGCAGCGCCGAACAGCGACCGCCCATTGTCGTCATCTTGTTTCCTTGATTCATGCAGAAAACCGGTATTCGTAAATCAAGCTCATGAGGAGCTTCCGTGCACGTACACAGTCTGCGCACACATACATGGAAATCGGGCGAAAGCTCACGAATTACGGTATATTCCCAATCCCGAATTGGGAACTGCTGTAAAATCGCTCATCGTATTCTCGCATTTCCGTCATCTACGGTGAATACAAATTAAAGCTTTGGCCAGCAGCCGATCGTATCTCAGCATGTGTGGTTTTTGCATGCTGATTGATTGTGACGCTCATTGGAAATTCCAATAGCGCATACTCTTAGCTAGGTATCTTTGTTAGGGGATTCATGCATTGTACTTACCTGTGTTTTGAAATCCTCCGAAATTTTTATCTCTCCGCTTTATATAGCAGACTACCCATAACTGATGTATGCCCGCATGTTCTTTTCCCCTTGTTTCTGCAAATGATGTTCATTGGCCAGTCTTGGACTTATAACATATGAACTTTCTCCCTTGCAGCATTCCCCATGCTCCAAGTTATGTATACGAGTATGTCTTATAATTGCTGGAAAATAGCTTTGGAAATCGGAAATTTGCATTACTAGCATTGTTTGGTTCATGCATTACGCCAGCATACATTACCGCAATTCCCGTTGGGAAGGTTAATCGTACAAAACGGATTTATCCCAAAGCATGCTTGATACTATCGTTCGAAACAAACTAACTATAACAACCGCAAGAACTTTATTTACCACAGATAAATTATTTGACACTTATAATTATTTGTCCTTAGCCAGTATATCGGGATACAAGGAAATTTGTGAGAATAGAAAGAAGAACCTGAGCTTGAAATTTAGAAAACGAAGAGGATTAATAACATTGACAAGTGGCTATTTGGAATCATAGACGCAACCGATAGACAAGACATTGAAGAACATTTGAAAGCAGTAGATCAAAATAATGTCGAACTAATAAATAAAATGAATGAACAGATTACTATACATTAGAAGAACAAATTAAGATAGTTTAATCAACTATTCAAATAGATAGAAAAATCATCGAGTGATCCTTGAATCATACAGCAGAAAGATATAAAATAGAACTATCTTAGTAAGCAACTATACTTAACATTCAAATATTACAAAATGAATGAGAAATTCTACAGGACAATTTCATGTCAGCTAGATTAGGATTAATGAGTAGGAATATGTTAACGACAACAGAAACTGTAGAGCATGACATACATATAGCTAAACTGAAACATTTAGAAATAGCAGTAGCCATCATCAATAAAAATCCCTCGGAACTACCTTTTGTTATTAAAATACCACATCAGGTAATCAGTACATATAAATATAATCAGTACATATAAATATCATACCCGTTCCGAATTAAAATAATACGAAATAAAATTTGAACAAGAATATATTGTAAAAATCAATAGCATTGTATACAAATACAATAACGAAAACAATTTCAAGGATTTGAAACAAAGCCGATTATGTTTTTTTACAAACCAAACATGTACAACAATTTAAAGATAAAAAGCTTCAATTATAGAAGCAGAAGTGGGTACTGTCCTTGTAATCAACTCAAAAATTATACGGCATAGCACATGCGATGAAAGAAATCAAGACGTAATTGAAAATAGTCTATTTACATTCAACAGTTGCTCCTTAAGTCTTAAACAACATAACATTTTCAAATAAATTACCAAAATATAAAGCTCGTATAATAATACCAAAAGTTCACTCAAACTTTTCCGATTTGGTAAAACAACATACTTGGAACGAATTAAATGACTTCCACTTAGAAAACTTAAAAGAAATTCAAGAAATTAGATATAAAAAGTCTAGCGCATCAGATCCGCTAGAAAACTAATTTTCGAAGAAGTTATCTTTGAGGGATTTATAAATGTGTGAAGACGTTATACACTTCTTTGTAGTATCATATCAACCATTTCTTACTTAAATGCAACACAGTAGCAAAAAATCTACCATAACATGCTCGTGCTTAATCAACCTATCCTTTGAATTTTGTTTTCATCCAAGGATATCATCGAAACTTACAGCGATTAGACTATGTCTGGGGCTGCCATCCGATAAATTTCAAAAACTCGGAAAATTTAAATATTGGTTGTTTATTTGGTTGTTAATGCTTTGCTTATGAATACAAAATGGAAGCATCTGTTGGTGCAATATTTACGAAATTGTGTGGTGCTGGCGATCATATACTAGCATCATAGCTGCTTCACATTGTGTTAAACCCACCCTATGAACTTCGTTTCGATTGAATGTCTGCGCTGTAAGTTATAGGATTAAATATAGTTTTAGGTCCAAACTTTTTAAATTTTTGAAACGTAAATATTTGTTGTAAATTGTCATTCCAGGATCATTCCCATTTGGAAATTTTACAAATTTACAATACTTGGGAGACAAAAAATGCCATAACTGGCGTTCCTATACTAATTTTTCAACCAAATTTCTATGAAATCTATCTTTGAGTAAGGTTCACCTATTGCGTGAATTTAGTTAAAATCTGGTGGCAAAATCGGAAGCTATAGGCCAAAAACCAGTTTTTTCTCGCAGCAATTATTCCAAATGGCACCACTACCACACTGTTGCCCATATTTCAAAATCACTTCTATCAGACCTGATCCTAGTTAATTCCAACATGTCCTGTAAATTTCATATTAATCACATTTTCCGCTCGTCAGTTCTCGTATACAGAAGTTTTGAGTGCTGAAAATAGAGTTAATTTGATCACGGGTTGTCGTTCTTGTTTACCGCCGGATTTTGAAAATTTTTATTTGGTTTGGTGGACAAAAGTTAAAATTTATCTAAAATTTGAATTTATTTTCAAAAATCCAAAAAATTTTCAGGAAGGTCGATGATTTGAAGGATTTTTTTTTCAGGAGCCTGCTCTAGCTACAGACATGTCCACACAGTCTTGAAGGTCCATGTGTGTTAAATTCTAGTCTACGAAAAGACGCTCTGAAAATTTCACGATGATCCATTGTTTTTCTAAGAAGTTATGATAAATCGAAATTTGAAAATAAAACCCTTGCCTACTTTTAGGCACTCACTGCCTACACAAGGCTTAAAATTTCCAATTCTTTATCATCAACAAACTAAAGCACAAAAAGTTTTCATTCTTTATGCTTTTTGTTAACACAAATTTACACTGCTTGGAAATATAGGAGTACCTGAAAATTCACTAAAATGCCCGCCGCCGCCAAAAGGTTTAAGAAAAAGGTTTAATAAATCATGGACCTACCTGTTATATACATCTATGTCCTCCGAAAATTTCAGCTCAATCGGATCGGCCACTCCAGAGATTATCTCCCTCAATCATTTTGCTGACATAGACAAATGTATATATATATATATATATATATATATATATATATATATATATATATATATATATATATATATATATATATATATATATATATATATATATATATATAACGAATTTTCGGGAAAGTGAGATCAATACTATTTTTTTTGAAAATTAGTAAAAACAGACCCGTTTCGCAATAAATATTTCGATAACATTAACTATTGTAATCATCCTCATTGTCTTATTTGCATATTTTTATTTAAAAAGAAAAAGAATGCAAATTATAATTAATAGTATCAGAGGTAAGTTCGAGGACGAATTTAAACATAAGGAGAGAGGAGTCATATCTTCAGATAAGAACACCCATGACGAAGAATCAAATAAGAGAGCAAACTTCATATCAAATGTTTAGTCTGCGAGATAAGAACTGGCAGAGACGAAGACCAAATCAGCAAATTTCATGTTAAATGTTGAGTCTGCGAGATAAAAACTAGCAGCGATGCAAATTGAATCAGCGAATTCCGTAAAGATCGTTATCTGATTTTTGTAGTCAAGTTGATAAGGAAATAAAACATTAATACAATACTTGTGTTAAAATTAATTGTCGAATGGACCGCGGAAGGTCTATTAAACTTCGTTATTTTTTTAGAAGCTCTGAGACGAGATATTTAATTAGCGTCGGCGGGTGTTCCCAGAGCTTCTTCTTCATCATATAATTCAATTTTCACCGTTTCAGATATCTCGTTGCACTGGAATGGAAGAATGGAAATTTTAGCTACATACTTTAATACACGATAGAAGTTCCCGCACCAATTGCATAAACAAAGCTTGGAGCAAAATTTACTGAAGGCAGTCTTGATTGTCCTGATAAAGAAAATCTGCCTGGTTATTCAGTACAACGTAAAACTTAAATTTATATCTTAAATCTTCCGTCGCGGTCTTGAGAAATTTTGCTTGGATGCTTTTTTGTTCATATATTGCTGTTCATATGTTCCGCAAATTTGACTTGCCATAAAACAAGCGTAGGCCCGTATAAGTGAACACATAAAATTACATAATGCATTCTACATTGATTATTATATCAATTCATATAACTGATTGCAAAAGACCGGCATCTTTTCCTTACACGAGTTATGTGTCATACACCGAACCCAATATACAAACCACATACATACGATCATTTATCATTTTCTTCATAAAAAGTATTAATCATTCTTTACCAAAATTTAATATGAATAAACTTCACATTTCTAAACATAAAACTTATTAGTCATAATCTATTCAAAGATCATGACTCATTCAAAGAATGATGAAATTCGAAAATGCATAGCTTGCACTAATTCAAAACCTTTGTACAAATTATGCTGACCAAACAATATTAAAAAAAAGAGTTGCATTTAGCATAGTCAGCATAATTCTATCTATAAATAGAGCATAAGTGCAGTTTAAGTTTCAGTTTTTAGTTTCAGTTTGATCAAGTTCAGTTTTCAGATCAGTTGCAGTATTAATTCAATCTAAGTTCAAGTATATTAACATAGTGTATATATTAAAACTAATCACTTTGGCCAAAAATTTATATTTCTATATATATATATATATATATATATATATATATATATATATATATATATATATATATATATATATATATATATCATCAAAATATTTCAGTGGAAAAATCTCAGGAACGTGCCATCCGATTGAACTGAAATTTTCAGAACATATTGGTGTATATGCAGAATAGTGCCAGGTTTCACAAAAAGTTAAAAATCTTTAACCCTTTGGCGTCGGCGGCCATTTTAGTGATATTTTTAATATACCTATTATTCCGTACACAAATAATTTTTGCAAAAATAAAGCTGACGAAATAGATTTCAAACGTGTTTTATATGTATATCAGATAATGTTTTGGAATTTTTTAATCCCATGTGCGCGCTGGGTGCCTAAAAAAAGAACGGGAAAACTTAAAAAATTTTAAATTGCGATAACTTTTGACACAGCTATTTACTCATTACGAAAATTTCAGAACATATTGGTAATATTTAGTTGTAGATTTGTGTAGCTTTTAATGAGCGTGCTGGCAACGCTGTAGCAATGGCAGACACTGAAAATGAAAACCTCCAAATCATCGTCTTTCTTGAAAAAATGCCGCTTTTTCAAAACAAAACCACTCATATGTAAATCTTGTGCTTTGTTTACATAGACAATAAAAAAAATTTGATATGGTATAACGGGCACGCCTGGTAGCCCTTGCCCAATTTACCTATATTTTTAACATCAAAAACTTCTGTTCACGGAAACTCACGATCCGATGAGCAAAATTAGTTGAAATTCAGAGAACGTATTGGTCTTAAATAAAACCAGCTCTGATAGAAGTGATTTTGAAATGAAGGCAATTCTGCGCCAGTGGTGCCATCTTGAAAAATCACTGAAAAAGATAACTGCTTTTAGCCCTATAAATTCTGATTGAGTCGTTCGATTTTGGCGAAATTCATAGAAATTCAAACCATGTTTGGTAGAAATTTGGTTGGAAAATTCGGTTGGAGCTGCCAGTTATGATAATTTTGGTGTCTTAAATTTGAAAAAAAAAATTGGAAGTGAAAACATTCAAACCATCGAATATCCTAAAAAATGTCCGTTTCTTACCATAAAACCAATCTTTATGCAAATCTTATGCTTACTCTACACGTTCAAAGTAAAACTTTGGAAATTTCATGTGGGACAAGAACGGTAGCCCTTTCCCAGTTAACCTATATTTTTAGCATCAAAAACTTCCGTTCACGGGAACTCACGAATCAATAACCAGATACAATTGAATTTTACAGAATGCATTGGGCTTAAGTAGGACCAGGTCTGATAGAAGCGATTTTGAATTATGGGCAACACTGTGCCAGTGGTGCCATCTTGAAAAAATACAAAGAAATAAAACTGCTTTTTGCCCTAAGAAATGTGAATAAGTAACCAGATTTTCATGAAATTGACAAAGTAGCTGAACCTGACTCTAAACTCTGTTTGATAAAAATTTGGTTGAAAACTTCGATTGGTCCTGCCAGCTATGGTAATATTTGTGTCTTTGATTTTGAAAATTTACTCAGGAAAATACATTTTTTGCCCTATTACTTCCAGTGCAGTCATGAAATCAATACAAATTTCGTACAATTTATGGAACCTATTATAAACATTATTCGGGCCAAATTTGGTTGAAAAGCCACAATAGGGTTGCCAGTTATTGTTATTTATATTGTTATTTGTTGTTATAGGTACTTTTAACAAATTATTGACAAGTGTCACATCGTGTACCTTCACTCCGCTTTTCTTTTCGCTCTATTTAAGTAATTACATCAGTTTTTTCTTCGCACTTTTCATTGACTGTGTTTTTAATAAAACTTATCACTCCATTACGTGATTTTTTCAAGTGCCAGTTCAGTGCTTTTCACATTATCTTATTTTTTTTTAAGATTTACTCTGCAACTTTACCGTTGCTGAATCTCTGCTAAGATTGCTTTCTATAATCTTTTCTTTGCACGATTTTCATCGATAGTTTGTGTTTTTTCAAACTCTTTTCGCGCCATTACGCAGTTTCTTCGGAGTGCCGGTTCAGTGCTTTTTTGATAATATTGTTCGTAAGATGTTTTTGTAAATAACATTTGCTAATTTACCGGTTCTAATTTATGCTGTGCTTACGATTGTGACATTTATAAGCTTGGTAGTGGAACTTTTTTTGCCGGCCATCTGGTGATCTGCTTCAAATTATCCATCCAAGTTCATCAGTGACAGAGGTGCAGAGCTGTTTCACACGAGACACTCGGTGTCCGGCCACTGTGTCTCTAGCCACTGCCGGGGCATAGAAATAAATGAGAGCATACACACAGAGCCACAGTGTCTGGGCCACTATTCTATACAAAAACAGTGGCTGAGGATTCAGTGGCCGGACACCGAGTGTCTCGTGTGAAACGGGCCTTATAAGCTCGGTTACTCAAACACTAGTCAAATCACCCACCGAAGTCCATCAGTGTTTCAATCCCAAGCTTCCAAAGCTTTGGTGCTTCTAAGCTCATAGTGATTACTTCAATCAAGTTTCGCTAAATTCTCAAATCTGATCGATCGTGAAGCTTAGTTAATACAGTGGTTGTAGTCGAGACACTTGCCAGGCTTCTGTCGTAGTGCTACGAAGATTGTGCTTTTGCTTATAAAAGTGCTACCAAGTTGCCGTATCGGTTTTTCTTATATTGATATTTGTTTTGCTGGATTTTATACACATTTTTTTTACATGTCGCGGACTATCCTTTCACTCAAAGTGTGCGGGTTTTACTGCACCCATGGGCAACTGCATCAATCGCGCGGACTCCGGCATCCACTACTATTGCGATAAATGCCGGGAATTCTCTATTTCAACGTACGTTAAGAGACTCAGGGTGAATCTTTGAAACTTTGCTGCACTCGAGGTCTCTTTCAACGTTTTAAATAAGCAGCTTGAGGATTCCCGCAAGGAGACCGAAAAGCTCCTTAAATTCGCATTAACGGAGCGTTCATCTACGTCCGCTCGACTGCCTGTGAAGCGACTGCGTTCTCGCCTCCTGCTTCACCAATTTCTCTTGAAATTCCTCTACCAGCTGGTATTTGTACTCGCAGCCAAAAGCAACTGCTTTCTACTCAGCCCCAGCTGCTGCAGCCTAACAGTCAAGCTCGGCCTGTTCTTACTTCGGCAGAATCGGTACCACCAGTGGATCTACGTCAAATGAATTCACTGAGCTCACAGGCGCAAACTAATCCGTCATCCAAGCCTCCAGCTCAACGTAAGTGGGCTTCACCAGTCCCACAACGCGATTTTTCCGCTGAAGATGCTGATGCCGTTTTAATTGTTTCATCTTCCGACTCCTTGCTATCGGAGAATACACCGACTGCAGTTCATCGTGAACCATCAGGAGGTCTTCCTCAGCCTTGTCAACCGGCTCGTACTCTACCGCGATTAGTTGTTGCTTCGCCACCTTTGTATGTGTTTGTATCGCGTTTCGCATACAATACTTCAGCAGCCAAACTTGGCTACTTACCACTTCTGCTACTTTGAAAGAAGCTAAGACCAGACAACCTGCAGAATCAGGAAATTTCTTCGTTCAAAATAACGGTAACTGCTGGTACGGATCTTCTGCTTCACAAAGAATTCTGGCCATCTGGTGTACTGTTTAAGGAATTCACCAGGAGACCTCGAAAAAATTTTCATCAAACAGGATCAAAGATCTCCACAACGTAAACACCCAAGCCTTAGTTGACAGTGTGTGCTTAACAGGAATCAGAACCAATGGAATCAGTACATTCGAATTTAATAAGATCAATCCAATTCATGTATATTACCAGAACGTTCGTGGACTTAGGACCAAGCTGAGCACTCTGAATCTCTCCTCTACTCTTTCTTCTGATCATATAATATGTTTATCGGAAACATGGTTAACAGTAGATATTTACGATAATGAGCTGTTTTCGTTTCATACAGTCTTCCGCCGTGATCGTGATCGAGCTACATCAGGTAAAAACGATGGCGGTAGTGTATTAGTTTTAGTTTACAGTTCTCTTCAAGGAACACTCTGTATGGATTCCTCTCCGTCTCCTCCTATTGAATGTGTTGCTGTGCGCGTTACCCTTGCTCCCACAAAAGTTCTCATTGTTTTTTCAGTATATGTTCCTTGTAATTCCCCAGTTGCGGTTTATAATAAATTTTTTGATGAGCTATCCACCAACCTCAACATAAGCTTCCCTTCTGCCTTATCTTTAATATGTGGTGATTTCAATTTACCGAACCTGATATAGAATCATAACTTTTCTAACATAATCTCATCCTGCAATATTTCCTTGATAACCTAATCCTTTTTATCTTTGTGTTCACTCTCCCAATTAAACTGTGTTCCCAACGTAAATAACAAAATACTAGACTTTGTTCTATCTAATATTCCCCCTCATAATATCATTGTTCAAACCGCCTCCTTTCCCTATGTCCAAGCTGACTTACATCACCTTCTTCTCTCAGTCACACTTCAAGTTGATCTACTGACCTTTAGAGCTCCTTCTCGAGCCATGCGCTTTAACTTCCATAAAGTTGACTTCGTTAGTATGATAACTGAAATGAACTCAGTAGACTGGTTCTCCTTCTCTCGCGGCCTCAATGTCAATGACCTTGTCATAAAATTTCACAACTTCCTATCCAACCTTATCTCCCGTTTCACTCCTTCCAGACGTTCTCGTAAGCTTAATGACGCTCCTTGGTTTCGTCGTGATGTGGCGACGGCCCTGAAAGCTAAGGATGTAACTCGAGCTAGATTTAAACGAGCAGGCTCTCATGAGGATTTCATCGAATTTTCGAGGCTACGATCTTCTGCCAAAACTGTCGTAAATCTAGCTATCCAAGATTACTTTTCCAACATTGAGTCCTCCATCTGCTAATCATCAAAAACCCTTTTGGTCTTATGTCCGTTCCCTCAAAAGTTCCCCCTCCCGATTCCATGTTTTTCGATAATGCTATGGCATCTAATCCACGTAAAATTTGCGACCTCTTTGCAAAATATTTTTCTTCCTTCTTTTCCCAACATAATCATATCTTGCCTTGTGAAATTCCCCATGTTGCTGCATCCTCTCTATCTTCTATTTACACCAATCCTCTTGAAATTGAATCCTTACTCGAATGTCTTGATGTCAATGTTGGTTGCGGTTCTGATGGTATCCCTAACCTTTCGGCCAAATCACTATCATCGTCCTTATGTGTTCCCTTGTCAATTATATTAAACCTCAGCCTCTACTCCGGCTCTTTCCCCTCCAGTTGGAAATCTGCCTATATTTCCCTCATCCACAAGTTTGGAGACCCAAGCTGTGTTTCCAATTACCGTCCGATTTCCCTCCTTCCTTGTTTTGGAAAAGTTCTCGAAAGAGTGGTTTCTAACAGGCTGCTTCCTCTCCTCCATCCCTTCCTTGCTCCGGAACAGCATGGTTTTGTCAAAGGTAGATCCCCCACCTCTAATCTTGTAACCTTTACTAACTTTGTTGCTTCTGCCTTAGACCAACGGAAACAAGTGGATGTCGTATATACCGACTTCTCAAAAGCTTTTGATTCTGTTGACCACAGAATTCTCCTTGCAAAGCTTCGAAGTTATGGGGTGTCGGGTTCTCTTTCGTCTTGGTTTTTATCCTATGTTTCTGGTCGTTCTTGTGTTGTATCTGTGCAATCGTCCACCTCTTCCCCCTTCTGTCCGCTTTATTGTGTTCTTTAGGGCTCCATTCTCGGTATTGTTGTCAAGTGTGGTCTCCTCGTCATAAATATCTCAGTGATGCACTGGAACACGTTCAGCGTAGATTTACTCGCTCACTGTTATTACTAATGTTCGAAGAACATTAGTATTAAAATCGATTCGGCCAAAAATTCATATTTCCATATATATATATATATATATATATATATATATATATATATATATATATATATATATATATATATATATATATATATCATCAAAAAATTTCAGTGAGATAATCTCGGGAACGCGCCATCCGATTGAGCTGAAACTTTCAGGATATATTGGTGTATATGCAGAATAGGTCCAGGTCTCTTTAAATGTCAGTTATTGTTAACCTTTTGGCGCCGGCGGCCATTTAAGTGATATTTTTAATATACCTATTATTTCGTGCAAAAATGATTTTCGCAAAAATAAAGTTAACGAGATAAATTTCTAACGTGTTTTACATATGAATCGGATAATGTTTTGGAATTTTTTAACCCTATGTGTGCGCTGGGTGCCTAAAAAGAGGACGGGAAAATTTGAAAATTTTTAAATTTCGATAACTTTTGACAGAGCTATTTAATCATTACGAAATTTTCAGGACAGAATGAAATTATTTAGTTGTAGATTTTTGTAGCTTTTAATGAGCGTGCTGGCAACCCTGTAGCTAGGGCAGGCACTGAAAGTGAAAACCTCCAAATCATCGTCTCTCTTGAAAAAATGCCGCTTCTTCAAAAAAAAGCCACTCATATGTAAATCTTGTGCTTTGTTTACATAACCAAAAAAAAAAAAAGATATGGTATAACGGGCACGCCTGGTAACCCTTGCCCAATTTACCTATATTTTTAGCATCAAAAACTTCTGTTCACGGAAACTCACGATCCGATGAGCAGAATTATTTGAAATTCACAGAATGTATTGGCCTTAAATAGGACCAGGTCTGATAGAAGTGATTTTGAAACGCGGGCGATTCTGTGCCAATGGTGCCATCTTGAAAAACCACTAAAAAAGATAACTGTTTTTAGCTCTATAAATTCTGATTGAATCGTTCGATTTTGACGAAACTCACACAATTGCTGGATCTTATTTTAAGCCACGTTTATTAGAAATTTGGTCGAAAAATTCGGTTGGAACTGCCAGCTATGATAATTTTGGTGTCTTCATTTTGAAAAAAAAAAATTTGGAAGTGAAAACATTCAAACCATCGAATATTCAAAAAAATATCCGTTTCTTATAATAAAACCAATCTGTATATAAATCTCATGTTTTATCTACACGTTCAAAATAAAACTTTGGAAATTTCATGTCGGACAAGAACGGTAACCCTCTCCCAGTTAACCTATATTATTAGCATCAAAAACTTCTGTTCACGGAAACTCACGAACCAATAATCAGATACAGCTAAAATTTACAGAATGCATTGGACTTAAGTAAGACCAGATTTGATAGAAGCGATTTTGAATTGTGGGCAAGTCTATGCCAGTGGTGCCATCTTGAAAAATTACAAAGAAAAAAGACTGCTTTTTGCCCTATGAAATGTGAATAAGTTACCAGATTTTCATGAAATTGACACAGTAGCTGAACCTTACTCTAAACTCTGTTTGATGAAAATTTGGTTTAAAAATTCGATTGGTGCTGCCAGCTATGGTAATTTTTGTGTCTTTGGTTTTGAAAATTCGCTCAGGAAAATAAAACTTTTTGCCCTATAACTTCCAGTGCAGTCATGAAATCAATACGAATTTCATACATTCAATGAAACCTGTCATAAACATTATTCAGGCCAAATTTGGTTGAAAAGCCACGATAGGGTTGCCAGCTATTGTTGGTTTTGTGTTTAATTGCAATATCTTTATTAAGCGGTTTTATCGTAGAATTTTCAAATGGTAATGATATTGTAGTGACAATAAACAGCAAATATTAAGCTTTCGATCATTTGAAAAAACTCGCTGCAGGTAACCCTAAATTTCTTTATACTCCTATAACTTCGAATGTAATTAAACAACGTGAAGCAGATTTGATATATTCTTGGCTTTGATACTGGCGAATTGTTGCCAGCACGAGTCGGTACTGCTACTTTTGTATCAATAAATGCTTACAGTTAGTATTCATACCGGAAACATTTACAATGAAAATAAATAACCGATGTTACAATTCGCAAAGCTCTGCAAATTTCTCGGATCGCAGCCCCAAACACCAACTTCAGTTACAGTGCTGCAGGCACTGAGCATTTTCTTCATTGATGTTATATGAGATGCTGCTTTCAAAATTATGTGAAATAAGCAACTGATAACGAATATAGTTAACCCGTATTTTGCTCTCATAAACGTTGAAATTCATGCCAGTGGTAATATCTGAAACCTTCCACCATATGAGCTATAATGCATTCTTAAGACGAAAGTAAAACGTGGCATTTGAAACAGTTTGGCCGTAATAAGCAGCACATGTGGTGGAATATGTACTCAAAACCTGCACGATTCTTCTACTGTTCTTCAAACATTAGTGTTTCTAGCGGTTCAGGTGCGCTAGAGTTTTTTTTTAAATTCAAAATCCCTTACTGTGGTTATAGTGATCGTTTTTCCTTATTTCAAATTCCTTCATTAGAGTCCCGACGAGTGTTCCTTGACGAGTGCTTAGTTTTCAAGCTACTCCATTGCCCTATGCTCTCCGATCTTGGTTATATGCTGTGTCTACGTAACGTCAATCGATCAGGTAGATCCCAGTTAATGTTCTCTCTTCCCTTCGCGTGTTCTGAAGTTTATTTCAACTCACCGCTATTGCGTATGCCCAGGAAGCATAATGATCTTCAGCTTGCTCCTTTTCCGCTTACGTTCTGTCAATTTAAGTCCCAAATTAAAGACATAATTCTTAAAGCTTCTTATAATGATTTATTTTCTTTTTAATTTTAGTACTATGTTTGCACTTTCTTCGATGTTGAATTGTACATTAGCTTTAATTTGTTGAAGTTCTAATATGCATATTTCTTATATTTTCATTTATTAGTTAAATTTTCTATTTTCTTCTTTTGGATTTATTAAATTTTTCTATTTTTGTAATTGGGCAGAAGCCTGTTAAAATAGATTCAAATAAATAAATAAATAAAATAAATAAACAGTTGGGCCGTAATAAGCAGCTCATGTGGTGGAATATGCACTCAAAACCTGCACGATTTTTCTTCTGTTCTTCGAACATAAGTGTTTCTAGCGGTTTAGGTGCGCTAGAGTTTTTTAAATTAACCTTATATAAGAGTTAATAACTGGCGCAGTCATTCTTTCTTAAGGAGGGAGAAACCCCTTTAGAATCGAATCTACGAAACACAATAAAGTAAGTTTAAACCACAATATAGTGAACTGAAATCACAAAACACAGTGAGCTAAAATCACAAATTAAAAAACACAGTGAGCTGAAGTCACAATAAAAATAAAAACACACTGAACTAAAATCGCATAATAAAAATAAAAACACAGTGAGCGGAAATCACAAATTAAAAATAAACACAGTGAGCTAAAATCACAATAGTGAACTGAAATCACTATAATAAAACTATAATAAAACAAGGGTTTAGCATTGCCCCGTAGGCAAAATTTTCCGAGAATTTGCCTCCTTGCTTTGCAGATATTGCATCGACAAGGCTAAACAAAAATATAATACATAAAAACTTGAATAAACTTAAAACACAAACTCCTTAGTGGAAAACTAAGGCGAATTCGACAAAAGGAAATTTAGTTGAATATAATAAATAAAAATAATAAAACTGCTGAAAACAACTGAAAAACTCCTTTGTGACAAACAAAGTAAAAATAAACGTATAAACAATACTAGCTCAACTAAAGGAAATTTAGTTGAAGGCAATAAACAATATTTTTGCATAAAACTCTAAAAACTAGATCAACTAAGGGAAACTTAGATTGATACAATCAGAGTTGCAGAAATTATAATTCAATGTACAATATTATCATAAATAAACCTATAACTCAAAATAAATAGTATTAAACCATAAAATGGCAAACAACGATAACAGAGAACTTCCACAAATCGAACTTCCGATTTCTTTTGAAGAAATCATAAAGGAAGCGAGAAGAATTGGAATATACACAGGGGACAACGAAACATGTGCTTTAAGCAGCTGGATCGACGAAGCAAACATGCTACTTTCATTAACACCACCAGGGCACTTACAAAATTACATTTTCCGAATCATCTTGAGCAGAATCCAGGGAGCAGCGAGAAATAAAATACAAAAATTAACCGAACCAATATGGAGCACCATTAAAACAGTCCTGATATCAACATATGGCGTAATCGAATCCTATAGTAACCTCGTAACTCAAGTCCACAGGGTAAGTCCTATAGTAACCTCGTAACTCAAGTCCACAGGGTGATATAAGTGAAATGTACAATAAATTAAATAATTTTTTAAATAAATTAAATACAAAATACCTACAAGACACAGATAGAGCACAACATTTTGAATTTAACCCAATTAGAAATGAAAATCTAATTTTAAATAAGTTCAAATCATTATTACCAGAATACAAAATGTTCTTAATAGAATCCAAAAATTGTCAAACATTGAGTCAAGCTTATAATGTGCTAATTGAATTACAACAAAATATGTGTCAATATTCCAATTCTAGAGACAAAAATTATCATAAAAATAAATTCAATAAAAATTTTAATAATACTAAAATAAATACTAACTAGCAAAACCAAAACCACCAGAATAATCAAAAACACTATCAGAATCAAAATAATCACAAAAATAATCAAAACCATAAAAATTTCCAAAACAATCATTACAAAAAAATCAATCACAAATATCACAATAATTATAAAAATAAACCAGAACCTATGGAAATTGATCAAACAAATTCCACCCAAACTCGTTATAGTTATCGAAACCAAAACCCAGAAGCAATGGAAATAAACTTTTCAACAACAGCCTGGGAAATTTGTTACCCATAATACAATTTACTATTGAAAATGAAAAAATCCTATACTAATAGATACAGGTTCTAGTACTTCTGCAATTGACTCCCAACAATTAAAAAATCTACCTCGTATCGAACTACCCAAGCCAATACAACTAAATGGCATAGATGAACATAACATCACCCAGAAATTAAAGACTAATTTTCCGTTATAATTTAATTTACCAGAAAATCATAAAATAATCTGGAATATCATGGACTTTTCAAATAAAAAATTCAAGGGTTTAGTTGGTCAAAATATACTTCAGCCTCTAAACGCAATAATAAATTCAGGTGAAGGTTTTCTACAAATTAATAATAAAAAACATTATTTTGAATATGCCTGTCCCGTAGAAATAAATCATATTGAAACTTAATATTTCAAAAATTGTGACATAAAAATTTAAAGAATAACTTAAACACCGAAGAGTGTAACAGTCTGAGAAAAATTCTCAAGAACAATGAGGATATCCTCATTAAAGAGGGAAATAATTTGTCATGTTCTTCTCAAACAAAACACAATATGGTCACAAAACCAAATAAACCATTATATTCAAAAATATATCGTTTTCCTCAAGTACCTGAACTTGAACTAGAAAAACAAATAAGTGACATGCATAAACAAGGAATAATTAAACCATGAACAACTCCTTACAATGCACCAGTTTGGATTATTCCAAAGAAATTGGACAACTCTGCTCAACAAAAATGGAGAATTGTAATAGATTATAGAAAATTAAACGAGGGAACAATCGAGGATAAATTTCCCATTCCAAATATTGACTCTTGTTAATGAACATCATCAAATTCCGTCGTCTGACGGAGGACCATCCGACACCTCTAGACATCATCTACATCGAATGCACATGCAACGTTAATGAACATCAACAAATTCCGTCGTCTGACGGAGGACCATCCGACACCACTAGACATCGTCTACATCGAATGCACATGCAACGTGGATACAGTCAGCAGTTTGTTTTGACTACTTTGATTTCATTCCCATGAACATTCCGTATTTGCAGAAAATATGATTCGAATGTAACTATGAGTCGATTGTATCCACGAATTGCATGTGAATTCGTGGGACGCTGCCTCAGCAACATTTTTGTTAACTTGTAATTTGTATATGCAATTTGTATATTTTTTTAACTTGTAATTCGTATATAAGAATGTTAGAATAGGAAAATAGATCAGTTGGCGTTCAAGCGTTGAGTTTTTCATTCCGATCATTCATTTCAGGCTTTTGAGTGGTGTGCTAGTTCAAGTGCTAGTCACACCCCAACACAGATCTTGGTTATTCGCCCTGGTCCTTGTTAGGAAATTATTAAACTTGAAACATTCATTTCAGGTTTTTGATTGGTGTGCTAGTTCAAGTGCTAGTCACACCCCAACACAGATCTTGGCGATTTGCCCTGGTCCTTGCTGCGAAATCATTAACATTAAATTCTTGATGACCCCGACGTGATCGGTGTTACACTCGATCACGTTCCTGTTTGGCGAAGATTGGAGATTTGATAAGCGAGACGGATCCTAAATTTGCGCTCTTGGTGCAGCAGCAGTCGGAGACTGGCAAACAAATAATAAACATTATAAGAAACTTTAGGAAGGATTCTCTACCCCGTAAAACTAAAGAATACTTGCAGAAGCGCATTAAGGAGTTATCGGAATTGTGGCAGCAATTCGAGGATCGGGACAAGGAATTGGCAGAGTTTGTTGAAACTCAGGCTGATCATGAGTACTTTCACAAGCAATATTTTGCGCAAGTACATTCCGAGTTCGCAAAGGCAGTTGACAGCATGCAGCAGCTGTTAGCGAAAGGTGTCGACTCTTCTAGTGGAGCAGGCGATACCAGCCGGAATTATGGAGAAGGCGTCAATAGTCTTCTTCATCAGCAGCAGTTCAAACTGCAAGCCATTACAAGGTTAATGGATGCTATAGAAACAATCGGAGATGGGCAATCAAGACCATTTTACGAGTTGAAAATTTCCACTCTAAATCAATATTGGAGTGAGATCCGACAGCATCAAGAAATTATGGTGGCTGGAACAGGCGATATAGAGTTCAATTTGGACGCCTATTTGCAGGCTGAAGATCGGGTGCAAAATACATTGATATCCCTACAAACGTGTCTGCAATCGAGTTTGACATCAGTAGAAGGCATGCGAAGTACAAAATTGAAGCTGCCACAAGTCACTGTGCCAATCTTCGATGGCGATTACTTAAAATGGCCACAGTTTCAGGACTTATTTTCGCAAATGATACACAGCCAATCACTAAGCAACGTTGAAAAGATGTGGTTTTTGAAGACGAACTTGCAAGGCGAGGCTGAACGTCTCATCCGACATCTACCTGTCACCAGTGAGAATTACGACTCAGCGTGGACCATTCTCACAGAAAGGTATAGCAATACTCGGCTGACAGTTGCACGAATACTGGACAGGTTAATTACCCAGCCGACCATAACTGGTGACTCAGCAGCTGAGATTAAACACCTCCATGACACAACAAGGGAATGCTGCATGGGTTTGATTAATTCACGAATTGATACAACGACATGGGATCCAATAATCCTACATATCGTGGTGAGAAAATTAAACAAGGAAACTCGAAGCCTTTATGAGCAGTCTTTGAAGAACCCACGAATATTACAGCCATTGAACGAATTCCTGGAGTTTCTCGAGTGGCGTTTCCAGTCGCTTGAAGCCGTAGGCAGCGGACGGTTATCAAGAAGGCTTTGTAGGACGAGGACAGTAGCCTCAGTCACATCAAGTTTACCGAATAAGGCATGTGTATCATGCAATCTAAATCATCCACTGTTCGCTTGCCCAGCGTTCCTAAAACTAGCACCAGAGGAGCGTCTATCACTAGTACGCAAACAGAGCTTATGCACCAATTGTCTGAAATCAGGACATGTTGCCAAGAATTGCCAGTCTCGTTCATGCATGAAGTGCAATAAACGGCATAATACTCTTCTCCATTTAGAATCAAGGGGGATCATTGGTACCTCGATCGAAGTTGACGCTTGTGCAAAAGCGACAAACAAAGCAGACAAGATGAAGACGCAGAGTAAGCAGGAAAACCCATCAATAGTCCTGATCGCATCACAGACTGCCGGACACAGGGGCTATGTTCTGCTGGGAACAGCAATTATAAATCTCGTTGCTAATGACGGCCAAACGTTAGAATGTCGTGCGCTACTTGATTCAGGATCACAAGTAAATTTGATCACTGAAAGAGTGGCTAAAAAACTCAACATATCACGAAAGTCTGACAAGATGATGATTCTTGGTGTTGGTGAGGGCAAGCGAGAATCGGTGACACGAATAAATACCGAAATGAGATCGAGAGCAAGCGACTACACTGCCCGCATTGAGGCATTCGTACTGCCCAGTATCATAACACACCAACCAACGCAATATCTGGACAGTACTGGCTGGCCCATTCCGGAGAATATCAGCTTAGCAGATCCACGATTTAACATACCAGCTAAAATCGATATTTTATTGGGAGCTGAGTTCTACCACCAGTTGATATTAGCCGGTCAGGTCAAATTAGGAGATGGATTGCCGGTACTACAAAAAAACACAACGCTTGGATGGATTATTACAGGAAAAATTGACAATGCATCATCGATAGCGGCAACTTGTGGTATCTATAGTGAAGATGAAGATAGAACCAGCCAGCTCATGGAACGGTTCTGGAAACTTGAAGATCTAAACACATCGGCTTCAACATTAACACAGGCAGAAAGACGATGTGAAGCTCAATTTTCACAGACAGTTGAAAGGGACCAATCGAATAGATTTATCGTTGCGCTGCCGATGTCAGAAAATCCTGAAGTCCTCGGGGAATCAAAACAAATCGCATTAAATCGCTTCTACGCAATTGAACGAAAGTTGGGAAAAAATATCGAACTTAAGTTGCAATACACAAGATTCATGGAGGAATACGCCGAGCTAGGCCATATGAAGGAGATAAATCTTAGTGAAGTGAGCTCACCATTTTATTTCCTTCCACATCACTAAGTGCTTAAGCCTGAGAGCAGTACCACCAAGCTCAGGGTGGTTTTTGATGCCTCCTGTAAAACATCGACGGGCTACTCACTAAATGATATTTTACACACCGGCCCAACTATTCAGAGTGATTTGTTCTCCATTCTCCTTCGATTTCGATTGCCACGATATGTATTTACATCAGACATTGAGAAGATGTACCGGCAAATCTTGATGCGGCATGAAGATCGAAAATTCCAATTGATCTTCTGGAGAAGTAGTCCCGAGGATAAGTTAAATGTCTATCAACTCTGCACCGCTACGTATGGAACCAGGTCAGCACCGTATCTAGCTACCAAATGTTTGCAAACCCTCGCACAGGAAAACCGACTCAGGAGCCCTCAAGGAGCTCGAGCCCTCCGTTAGGATTTTTACATGGATGACGTTATGACAGGCGCAGATAACTTGTACGACGCAAAGCAAACACAGCAAGAACTTATTGGCATCTTGAAGAATTCGGGGTTCAAGCTTCGAAAATGGGGCTCGAATCATCCTCAGCTGTTAGAAGGCATTCCACTTACAGACCAAGAAGTCGAGCTGAACGTTGACCACGAAGCCAATGCCAAAATAAATACGTTGGGACTTACATGGTTACCTAAACATGACCAGTTTCGAGTCAAAACTAGATCCAGAAGCAATGATAGAATAACGAAACGGGTCGTGAGCTCAGATATGGCAAGTCTTTTTGATCCATTAGGTGTGATGGCGCCATTAGTGGTCTCAGCAAAGATATTTTTGCAGCAATTGTGGCAGCAAAAACTTGATTGGGACGATGAGCTTCCCGCGCAACTACGAGATAATTGGTTGCACTTCCGAGACCACTTAAAGGCGGTGGACAGTCTAAAGTTCCCACGACATGTATACGGTGGTTCAAAACCAACAGCAATCCAGATTCACACCTTTTCTGATGCCTCTGAGAAGGCGTATGGTGCAGCTGTTTATCTACGCGCGTTCACTGAAGACAAGAGATTATTGGTACATCTGCTGTGTGCTAAATCTAGAGTGGCCCCGTTACAACGACAATCGCTACCGCGTTTGGAGCTATGTGCAGCCTTATTGGCATCTCAGCTAGTCACAAGGGTAAAGCGAGATTTGGGCTACGAAAATGTTGAAACCTTTTGTTGGACGGATTCAGAGATAGTGTTGGCATGGATTAACTCAGAACCAGCAACGTTTTAAGTCTTTGTAGGAAATAGAGTTGCTAAAATACAAGAATTAACGAAGACCACAGAGTGGCGCCACGTCAGCACAAAACTGAATCCAGCCGATGTTGTATCAAGAGGTTTATCCCCAGAAAAACTAGCCGCTTGCAGTCTATGGTTTTTCGGTCATCTATTTTTACATGGAAATGAGTCATTATGGCCACCGCCGTATACTAAGGGCAAGCAGCCCGACAGTAATGCTGAACGGAAAAAATCCTTGGTGCAAATAACCATGGCGATGGCCGCTAATGAGGTAGATGATATTATATACAAAATCAACCACAAGGGCAGCTTCAGAAAATTGCAGCGCATTATCGTCTACATAAGACAATTCATGACCCAGGATAAAACTAGGCCACCGGGAACGCTTACAATAACACCATGTGAATTAGAGAATGCTCTCACCATGATTACTCGGCAGATGCAAAAATTAGATTTCCAAGAAGAAATTAAGCAGCTAAAGAAGTTTGGCGAAGTTAACAAGACAAGCCCAATAAGTAGTCTTGCCCCATTTTTGGACGACAACCAGATTATCAGAGTGGGAGGACGTTTAGAAGCGTCAAATCTCTCATACAATGCCAAACATCCAATGCTAATTCCATACTCAGACCCCATTACAAAGCTTCTGATGGAGTGTCTTCACCGAGAAAATGCACATTGCGGGCCACAAACATTATTAGCGATTACGAGGCAGCAATTTTGGCCGCTCAAAGGCAAGTCGTTAGCCAGGTCTGTCGTTCAGCATTGCATTCGATGTGCGAAAGCCAAGCCCAAACTACTAACACAGATGATGGGAAACCTACAAGGACGCAACCGGCCCGACCTTTTCTTAATGCAGGAGTTGATTTTTGCGGGCCTATATGGGTGCATTATCAAGTAAGAGGCAAGAAACCCCATAAAGCATATATCGCCGTTTTCTGTTGCTTCACAACCAAAGCTGTACATTTGGAAGTAGTCAGCAATCTGTCAACTGAAGCTTTCATTGGGGCCTTAAGACGATTCTTTGGTAGACGAGGTCACTGCTCCCATCTATACTGTGACAACGCTACTAATTTTGTTGGGGCTCGAAATCAGTTAGCTGAGCTGAAAGATACAATCTATTCGACCCACTCACAAGAAAAAATCATTAGCCTATGCAACAACAAGCACATCAATTTTCACTTCATCCCACCAAGAGCACCCCATTTCGGCGGCTTGTGGGAAGCTGCCGTTAAATCGGCGAAACATCTGCTTTTGCGAAGCATTGGCACGGCGTCATTAACCTATGAGGAACTTGAAACCGCTGTGGTCGGAATCGAAGCCATCCTAAATTCCAGACCAATAACACCAATGTCTGCAGATCCAAATGATTTAAGCGCATTAACGCCTGGACACTTCCTAATAGGTGAACCATTAACAGCCCTCGCTGATCAACAGGCAGAGTCACCCAGCACAGGCTTACTTACGCGCTGGAAATTGGTAAAGCAATTGCAAAATGAATTCTGGAAACGTTGGAGTGGTGAATATCTGAACGAATTGCAGTACAGACACAAATGGAAGGAGCAGGAACGAAATATTAAGCCTGGTATGATGATGATCATCAAGGAAGACAACCTCCCCGTGATGCAGTGGCCTCTAGGGAGAATAGTCCAAATCTACAAAGGTGACGATGGGCTAGTTCGAGTCGTTAATGTCAAAACAGCAAAGGGCATTTTTAGAAGAGCGATCCATCGTCTGTCCCCCCTGCCAATTGAAAGGACGGATACCGAAAATACAACGGAAAGTGAACACCAACCGAGCTCAGCAACGACTACCGCACGTCTGGAAGACGAGCATTCTCGACCAAGAAAACGAACCAAGCTGTCAGGCGCCAATATTTTAACAACCTTACTAACGGTTCTGATGACATTACCAATAGTCATAGCTAGCTCTGTTACCATCCAGAAGTTCAAACCCGTACCAGGAATCTACTTCGAGCACATGGGCAACATGGAATTGATCACCACCCAATGGCAATTGATCGTTTATTTCGACCTCAATCCATTTAGGTCAGAGATGGCAGCTTTGAAAAACGGGACTGCGGCATTGGAGCATTTATGTCGCCCTCTTGAAAGGGAAGTATCATATACAAATTACAAGTTAACAAAAATGTTGCTGAGGCAGCGTCCCACGAATTCACATGCAATTCGTGGATACAATCGACTCATAGTTACATTCGAATCATATTTTCTGCAAATACGGAATGTTCATGGGAATTAAATCAAAGTAGTCAAAACAAACTGCTGACTGTATCCACGTTGCATGTGCATTCGATGTAGACGATGTCTAGTGGTGTCGGATGGTCCTCCGTCAGACGACGGAATTTGTTGATGTTCATTAACGTTGCATGTGCATTCGATGTAGATGATGTCTAGAGGCGATTCGCCCTGGTCCTTGCTGCGAAATCATTAACATTAAATTCTTGGTTTGATAAATTAGGAAAAGCACAATATGGATCTCGCAAAGGGATTTCACCAAATAGAAGTAAATAAATTAGATCAACATAAAACTGCTTTCTCCACACCGCAAGGACATTACAAATTCATACGTATGTCGTTTTGTTTAAAAAGCGCCCCGGCAACCTTTCAGCGTATGATGAACGAAGTTCTTCAACCATACATAAATAAAATATGTGTTGTATATCATGATGATATACTTATATTTGCAACTTTCTTACAAGAAATGGAAGATAATATTAAATAATGTTCGAAGAACAGTAGAAGAATCGTGCTGGTTTTGAGTGCATATTCCACCACATGTGCTGCTTATTACGGCCAAACTGTTTCAAATGCCACGTTTTACTTTCGTCTTAAGAATGCATTATAACTCATATGGTGCAAGGTTTCAGATATTACCACTGGCATGAATTTCAACGTTTATGAGAGCAAAATACGGGTTAACTATATTCGTTATCAGTTGCTTATTTCACATAATTTTGAAAGCAGCATCTCATATAACATCAATGAAGAAAATGCTCAGTGCCTGCAGCACTGTAACTGAAGTTGGTGTTTGGGGCTGCGATCCGAAAAATTTGCAAAACTTTGCGAATTGTAACATCGGTTATTTATTTTCATTGTAAATGTTTCCGGTATGTATACTAACTGTAAGCATTTATTGATACAAAAGTAGCACAACCGACTCGTGCTGGCAACCTTTCGCCAGTATCAAATCCAAGAATATATCAAATCTGCTTCACGTTGTTTAATTACATTCGAAGTTATAGGAGTATAAAGAAATTTAGGGTTACCTGCAGCGAGTTTTTTCAAATGATCGAAAGCTTAATATTTGCTGTTTATTGTCACTACAATATCATTACCATTTGAAAATTCTACGATAAAACCGCTTAATAAAGATATTGCAATTAAACTCAAAACCAACAATAGCTGGCAACCCTATCGTGTCTTTTCAACCAAATTTGGCCTGAATAATGTTTATGACAGGTTTCATTGAATGTATGAAATTCGTATTGATTTCATGACTGCACTGGAAGTTATAGTACAAAAAGTTTTATTTTCCTGAGCGAATTTTCAAAACCAAAGACACAAAAATTACCATAGCTGGTAGCACCAATCAAATTTTTCAACCAAATTTCCACCAAACAGAGATTAGAGTTAGGTTTAGCTTCTGTGTCAATTTCATGAAAATCTGGTAACTAATTCACATTTCATAGGGCAAAAAGCAGTTTTTTTTCTTTGTAATTTTTCAAGATGGCACCACTGGCACAGAGTTGCCCACAATTCAAAATCGCTTCTATCAAATCTGGTCTTACTTAAGTCCAATGCATTCTGTAAATTTTAGCTGTATCTGATTATTGGTTCGTGAGTTTCCGTGAACAGAAGTTTTTGATGCTAAAAATATAGGTTAACTGGGAGAGGGTTACCGTTCTTGTCCGACATGAAATTTCCAAAGTTTTATTTTGAACGTGTAGATAAAACATAAGATTTATATACAGATTGGTTTTATTGTAAAAAACAGACATTTTTTTGAATATTCGATGGTTTGAATGTTTTCACTTCCAAATTTTTTTTTTCAAAATGAAGACACCAAAATTATCATAGCTGGCAGCTCCAACCGAATTTTTCGACCAAATTTCTACCAAACGTGGCTTAAAGTAAGGTCCAGCAATTGTGTAAGTTTCGTCAAAATCGAACGATTCAATCAGAATTTATAGGGCTAAAAACAGTTATCTTTTTTAGTGGTTTTTCAAGATGGCACCACTGGCACAGAATGGCCCGCATTTCAAAATCACTTCTATCAGACCTGGTCCTATTTAAGGTCAATACATGCTGTGAATTTCAAATAATTCTGCCCATCGGATCGTGAGTTTCCGTGAACAGAAGTTTTTGATGCTAAAAATATAGGTAAATTGGGCAAGGGTTGCCAGGCGTGCCCGTTATACCATATCTTTTTTTTTTTTTGGTTATGTAAACAAAGCACAAGATTTACATATGAAAGGCTTATTTTTGAAGAAACGGCATATTTTCAAGAGAGACGATGATTTGGAGGTTTTCACTTTCAGTGCCTGCATTAGCTACAGGGTTGTCAGCACGCTCATTAAAAGCCACATAAATCTACAACTAAATAATATCAATATGTCCTGAAAATTTGGTAATGATTTAATAGCTCTGTCAAAAGTTATCGAAATTTAAAAATTTTCAAATTTTCCCGTCCTCTTTTTAGGCACCCAGCGCACACATAGGGTTAAAAAATTCCAAAGCATTATCCGATTCATATGTAAAACACGTTAGAAATTTATTTCGTTAACTTTATTTTTGCGAAAATCATTTGTGCACGAAATAATAGGTATATTAAAAATATCACTTAAATGCCCGCCGGCGCGAAAAGGTTTACAATAACTGACATTTAAAGAGACCTGGACCTATTCTGCATATACACCAATGTATTCTGAAAGTTTCAGCTCAATCGAATGGCGCGTTCCCGAGATTATCTCACTGAAATTTTTTGTACATATATATATATATATATATAGAAATATGAATTTTTGGCCGAATCGATTTTAATACTAATGTTCTTCGAACATTAGTAAAAAATATTTGATGCATTAAAAAATACAATTTAAAAATACAAGTAGATAAATGTAAATTTTTTTAAAAAAACACAGAATTTTTAGGTCATGTATTAACACCAGAAGGTACAAAACCTAATCCAAATAAAATACATTTGATAAAAAATTTAAAAATCCCAGATACAACATAAAAAATTAAAAGTTTTCTTGGTATCACTGGATATTACAGAAAATATATAAATAATTCTGCAAAAATTTCAACTTTTTTAACTGATACATTGAAAAAAGATAATAAAATAGATGTCAACAATCCTAAATATATTCATGCCTTTGAAAAACTCAAAGAGCTTATTACAAATTATCCAATTCTACGTTATCCGGATTTCAAAAAGAAATTCACACTTACAGCGCATGCTTCAAAAAAAGCAAAAGGAGCCGTACTTTCTCAAGACGGTCATCCAATATCCTACTCAAGTCGTACACTCAATGAACATGAGCGTAAATATTCGACTATTGAAAAGGAACTTTTGGCAATAGTAGAAGCAACAAAATACTTTCGCCCTTATCTCTATGGAGTTAAATTTACTATTAGAACAGACCATCGTCCTTTAACCTGGCTCAACGGATTGAAGGAACCAAACAGTAAATTAATACGATGGAAAGTAAAACTCAACGAATTCAATTATGACATAGAATATATAAAGAGAAAAGACAATCGCGTAGCTGACTTTCTAAGTAGAATAGATACCGATAAAAACGAAATAAACGTTTTACATAATAGAGATAATGAAAACCAAATAATGGAAATATACAACATTAGCGACAAAGCTACAATACACTCGGGGATTGAAGATCAAAATGACTTTGTATCCATTAAAGAATGTATTATTAATATTTATAAAACAAGAATTATATTGTTAAATAAAAAACAAAACGAAATAGAAACAATCAATAAAAATAGAAATGTATACATTGATAAAAACGATTTAGAAAACGAACATGTTTTAACAGATATATTAAGAAGAAAAAGGTAAAATAGGTATACATTTCAGAAAAAGGTAAAATAGGTATATATTCAGAATTAAGTGATAAAAACTGGAACATATTACAATTAAAAATCATTGAATTATATTCAAATAATACTAATATAGAATTTATAAAATGCACACAAAGAGCAATAGATTTAGTAAATGAAAAACAATGTTACTCAAAAATTCAACAAATTCATGAACAAACAAATCATCGTGGAATAAACGAAAACTTCGTGGAAACGAAAAACATATACTATCATTCTGGACTTTATAAATTGATAAATAAATATATCATGTAACGCCAGCGAGTAGTCCGAATCTAATTGTAAATGAATATTAAATTTAAAATGAATAGATGCTGTTATCTAATTGTAAATGAATATTAAATTGAAAATGAATAGATGCTGTTATATAATCATAAAGGAATAGTAAACTTATTAGCAATAAAATGAATAGATACCGATATAGAATTGTTAAGGGTTAGTAAATTTATTAGTAATAGAATTAATGAATGTAAATAGATAGATGCTATCAGTTGTAACTCGGGCGCCCTGCCGATGAGAACGGGTACTCCCCACCAGGTCAAGCATCGCCGTCGACTCAAATTAAACGTCCGACGATTACCCGGACCCGGGAACGAGTGACCCATAACGTAGCTAAGGAGCCAAGCGGAAATGACCACCAGCAGCAGACAACAGCCACCACGACAAAGGGAAAAACAAAAGGGACTCCGTGTCAAAAGTTAATATGGTAAATGCTACAACTACTAAATTAATGGCAATGGGCTATCCAGCCGAAAACATTGCAAGTATTTTTCGAAATAAAATTGAGCGCGTGTATGATTTTCTCGCAGAGAAACATAAAGACCACTATAAAACTTACAATTTATGTACGGAACGATATTATGATGGAAATAGATTGCATGGGAGAGTTGCTTTGTATCCGCTCGATGGTCACAATCCGTCACCAATTAGATTGATAAAAGAATTCCGTGATGATGTAGATGTTTGGTTGAAAGCAGAAAAGGAAAATGTTGCGGCTGTGCATTGTAAGGCAGGAAAAGGTCGAACAGGTACTATGATTTGTTGCTATTTGTTACATTGTTGGATGAAAACAACTGCTGAAATTGTGCACTGACCTTTCACGATGAAAAACGAACTAAAAATAAGGAAGGTGTTACAATACCGACCCAAAGACGATATGTTGAATACTATCCAAGCCTAGTGAATTCCGGGCAGCCATATGAAGATCGATCACCTCAGATATGTGGAATTGAAATGTCTCCACAATTACCCAATCAAGATAATATTCATCACAAGGTAAACGTAAACATGACAAATGTCAAGAGACGACAGAACCGCCACCACGCGGTAAAATGGCAAAGACGTCGAAGTTAAGCTGCAGGAAAATGCACTTGCGAATGCGCGTGCAGCAAGTACATTGGGCCATCGCACCCGAATACACGTCGTATGGTGTGAACAGCCAACTGTTGGCTAAGATACAGCAGAAGCGGGACTGAAACCACTAACCGAGGCTTAGTGGGAAGTTAACGAGCCAGGAATCGCTCTTCTTGATCTGGAACTAGGTGAGATACGGACGTATCGAAGTAGACGACGAAAATTAATTCCTTTTCTTTTTTGGGCATTGATCGATTTTGGGAGTATCGCTGATGAGACGACTGTGATAATTGGGGCCAACGTGACGGAATCTAAGAGAAGCTAGAGTCGAGATTTGTTTGGTGCGACGAAAAGAAAAATTCGAATGCGGAAAGCGCGTTTTCAAGCGTGACGAGTCCAATAGAAGCTAGTGGCGTGTATCAAGGGTGCGACTTCAAGGGTGAATCAACAAAATTCAAATCAGGGAGAGACGAGTACGAGGCGCCGCGATAATAATTGTGGAAACAGTTTCGAAGTAGCGCAGTGGTCCGGTGGCGAGTCGATTACGTGGGCCTGGTGAGCTGATCAGCGTTGCGATTGTGATAAACGACAAAACGGCTTTGTGGGGGATTCCCAAGCATTTTTGGGGTCTGATAAAATAGAAAGATTATCTTCTATTTCATAATGAAGATTCTAGTAGACCGCCTGTCGAAAGACGAGCTCACTTATGTGCTCGCCATCCGGGGTTTTCCGGCGGACACGGTAGAAGGTATGAGGAAGACGCTGAGGGCTACGCTGAAAGCGGAGTCTGCGCTGAATATCTCTTACGTAACGACAGCGTATCCCTTTGTCTACGAGACAGATTACGCGGAATTGTCAGCGAAGGCTTCAGAGGTGGAAGATTTAGTGTTGAGGGTGACGAGGGACAAAGCCGCATCGGAATATGTGAAGTCTAGCGTGAAAATTGAGTTCACTTTTCGCCGCCTGGGTAATATGCGGGCGACCACACCCGAACAGTTGGATGGTGCGAAAAAACTCCGTAACCGGTTCATCATTGCGATGAGGACCTTTGTGTCCAAGACGGAGGAAACGAGTGGGGACGAAGATGAACTTGCAGCTATCGAACGGGCAGCGGCCGCTCCGCCAGAGGCGAGGCTACCAAACTTAGCGGAGGTGGTGAAGTAGGGCCTCAAGTTCAGCGGAGACTCCTCGGGTTCCGTGAATGCCTTTCTGGAGCGGGTAGAAGAGTTGCGACAGGCGAGAGGGTTGTCCAAAACACAACTTTTCAGGGCTGCGGTAGACCTGTTTGATTCCCGGGCTCTAATTTGGTTCCGAGCCAACCGCGGTCTAGTGGGAAACTGGGACGAGCTGGTGGAGGAACTCAGAGTAGAATTCCTTCCATCAGACTATGAAGATCGCCTATGCGACGAGATCCGGAAGCGGACTCAAGGAGAAAATGAGTCTACGGGGGTCTACGTGGCTGTTATGGAACGTCTTTTCAGTCGCTTGAAGACATGTTGCTCAGAAGAAGAGAAGCTGCGTCTATTGTGGAGAAATATCGCACCATTCTACCAGCAACAGCTGTGCCTAACATCAGTGACATCTATCGCAGAGCTGGTAAAGATGGGCACGGCACCCTGGATGCAACTATGGCGTCGGTGGCGGCGTTTGTGCCTCCCAGCACCCGTTCCAGACGCTGTTTAGAGCCAGACCTGGCATATGTAGGGACGGGAAGTGCGGAGCGAATTGCTGCAGTGTCCGAGCGAAGCCAAATTCAATGTTGGAATTGCAAGCGGGAAGGACACTTATCGAGAGCATGTACGGAGCCAAGGCGGTGTTTTGGGTGTGGACGCCCATGGGTCACGCGGTCCGCCTGTCTAACTTGTCGAGTGAGGGTCAATAAACAGGTGGATCGAGGTCAGTCAGGGATCGAAGAGTCGGGAAACGCCCGGCGTGCTCGCTAGGCGGCCAAGCGAGTACTGGGCCGAGGCCGCAACAGCAACGTCGTCAGCCAAAGGTAGATTATGCTCTGGTTAGAAGCGAACATGACTGTCGTCTGCACTTACGGGTGGAGATGGAAGGCACGGTCATGGAAGGACTACTGGATTCAGGGGCCAGCCGCACAATCCTAGGAGGAAAGGGGTGGTTCCGGTAGGCAGAGAAGGGTGTGACATGTAGTCAAGGAGGAACTGAGCAAGTACGACGGGGCAATGTGCTCGCCAACGGGGCAATGTGTTCGGTGGACGGGGAGGCACGGTTGCGTTTTGCTTTGAACGGACGTGAGCACAACATGGAGGTATTGATCATTTCGTCGATTCCGCAGGAGGCGATATTGGGGATCGATTTTTGGCAGCGTTTCGGTGTTGTCCTGGATATGCAGGGTCAGCAATGGACGTCGGTGTCTTCAGCGGAGGCGGTGGGGGGTATTGCGCTGCAAAGTCGGACAAACTTATCAACTGGAGAAGCAGAGACCTTGGCTATGTTGTTAGAGGAGCAGTTCGGGTTAATGGCCGAGGCGGGTCTATGGTTGTCACGTGAAAAATGCCAATTTTGTAGGGCGCAGTTGAGCTATTTCGGTTACCTAGTTGATCCAGAAGGCTTGCATGTAGACCCTGAAAAAGTAAAGGCGGTAAGCGAATTTCCGCGTCCCGAAACAGTGAAACAAGTTAGACAACTCTTAGGTATGGTGTCTTGGTACAGACGCTTCATTCCGGACCATGCAACGATGGTGGCTCCCCTGAGTGATTTCCTAAAAAAAAAAGCGCAAGTTTGTGTGGAGTGCGTTTGCCTTGTGTAAACAGAGGCTCACTACGGCACCGGTACTGTCGTGCCCTGACTTCGATCTCCCATTCAAAGTACAAACAGATGCGTCGGACGTGGGCATCGGGGCGGTGCTGAGCCAGGCACACTCTTCGGGGGAAAAAGTCGTGTGTTATCTCAGCAGGGCGCTCTCGAGTAGTGAGAAGAAATACTCAGCGACGGAAAAAGAATGTTTAGGAGTGCTATGGGCAATCGAAAAGCTGCGCCCATATATTGAAGGCACTCATTTCATCGTCATTACTGATCACCACTCACTCGTTTGGTTGAATAGGCTGAAAGACCCCACTGGTAGGCTGGCTAGATGGGCGGTTAGGCTCCAGCAGTTTGACTTCGAGGTGGTTCACCGAAAAGGGAAGGAGCACTTGGTGCCGGATGCACTCTCCCGGGTAATTAACCAGGTAGACAGTATAGGCGCCTCACTGAAACGGGAGCCGTGGTACGAGAAGATGTTGGAGAACGTGCGAGGAGATTTAGCGAAATACTCAAACTGGAGAGCTGTGAATAACACCCTGTGGAAACAGGCAGAGGGGACCAGGTTGGAGGCAGGAAACAGAACCGGTTGGAAAAGAGTTGTGCCGAGAGCTGAGAGGGGAGCCGTTCTCAACCGGTGCCATGATGATCCTACAGCAGGACATATGGGCACCGACCGGACACTATCCCGAGTTGCGCAAACCTACTACTGGCCAGGGATGCGGGCGGACATCCGCCGATACGTGGAGAAATGTAAAGTTTGCCAGGCATGCAAAGTCGAGAGGAGGGCACCGATTGGATTGATGACCACCAGGGCCGGCGAGGCTAACGACCCCTGCGAAATGATCTGTGTGGATCTGGTGGGACCGCTGCCCAGTTTCTTTCTCCACGTGAGCTAGGTCGGCCAAAGTTGACCCCCATTTTATCCCGACGGCAGGCAGGGGGGACTGTGCGTGTTCCGCGCGCTAATTTGTAACAATCAATAATTGCGATATTTGCAATATGGCAAAATATGATCGTAATCCTGCTAAACCAAAATTTCAAATTACTGAGACACCTACAGATATAAATCAAATAATAAACATCGACATATTCTTAATTGGCAAAAAAATGTTCTTCACAGCAATTGATAAATTTTCCAAACACCTCTATACTAAAGAGATAGTTAGTCAAAACGCAGTTACTTTCATTCGGCTAATTCGGGAAAGAAACGCAAATCTTGGAAAACCAAAACAAATCATTGCTGACAATGAGTTTAATGTGACACACAGGAAATGCAGACATGAACAGATGTCATAATACATTATTAGAGCATATCCGAACTCATACAATAACAAACCGTGACATGAACATTGAAGATAAAGTACTAAAAGCAACAGAATACTACAACAAAACTATACTTTCGGTAACACAGAGTAAACCATTGGAAATTCAGCAGGGATCAATAAATAAAAATAAAGTTCATGAATCATTAGTTACAAGAAAAAACAAATGTATTGATTATCATAATAAAAACAGAGAAAACGAACAAGATATTCAACCTGGTAAAATTTTTATAAAAAACTATATGAATGAGAGACATAAAGAATAACCAAAATATAGAAAAATTAATGTAACAAAAAATAACGAAAATAATGATATCATTTTAATAAAAAATAATACACATCAAAATAAAATACATCAAAACCGCATAAAAAGAATAAAGAAATACTATAATCATGAAATTGCAGTAGCAGACACACAATCAATTTCTAAACAGCGAACAACAAAATATTATAAAAAACGCATTAACTAATGGAACAGAAGATGAAATTTTAACAAATAAATTAGGTTTAAGAACAACTAGAAAAGACATAAATACATTATCAAAAAATTCTTGGTTAAACGATCAAATAATTAATTTCTATTTTAATTTAATAGTTGAACATAACAATAATTTTAACAATTTACCTAAATTATATTGCATGAGCACATTTTTCATTCCTACTCTTTTGAGATTAGGCTACAACGGAGTAAATCGTTGGACAAAACAAGTTAATATATTTGAATTTGAAATAATATTAATTCCAGTACATATAAACAATAATCATTGGACATTAGCTACAATACATCCAAAAACAAAAATAATTAAAATGTACGATTCATTAGGAAACACTAACGACAACATTTTCGAAACACTTCGAGAACAAATTAAATACGCCTTTCGATATTAATAATTTGCATTACCTTCAAAACTGAAGGTATTATTCACAGGTATTCACGGTTGACATTGCATTACAGTACATCTGGCTGAGTGCTGCGCGCTTACCGCCCTCTATCGGAAAAATGGTTGAGCGCATAAAAAAATAAAAACTGTCGCAAATTTGATGCTCTACAATTTCGATCCTATGTGTTGACATCATTGGAGTAATAGAAACCAAGATAATTGCAAAAAAACTGTTTTTTCTCACCTTTGACCTTGAATAACTTTCGACGCAGACACGAGATTTTATGAGACTTTTGAGGCAACTTTGAGGACCTCAAAATGAAGGTATGTACAAAAATTCAGCTTATTATCTCCCATTCCGAGGTTGACCCCTTTTTCATGCTAAAATGACTGGGCCATAATACTAATAATCAATGGAAATAAAACAAATCATAATTGTAACGAGAAAATATACAAATTAACTGGACATTATATCATTAGATTTAATAACTGTAAAACAGATATTTTTGGAAAAATATATACAAATAATATTAAACAATTTCAACAAATTTTAACATTAAATCCAATAAAAAATGTAACTGGTTACATACAAAAATTAACTTTCGAAAAATTACAATTTGAACAAATTGAAAACCTACAAAAAATTGAAGAAATGCACCTGGAATGCATTACAGCGATTCCCATTGGGGATGTTCACTTAGCGACCATTCAAAACTGAATACGCGCTCATTAGCAACGAAAGAAAATCCTATCGTATTGTTCTGTATACAACGGCTGTACCGGTATCGGCCAAACACAAGCCGGTACAACCGTTGTTCAGTGCATGTCGCGCTTACGATCAATGGTGTATCAAGTACCATTCCGACAGAATTATTATATAGAGATTATCCCAGCAACTGTTGAAATATGATGTGCCCACAAAGCTGAAAATCAAGTTGCAAGCAGTTTCGGATTGCACAAATCAATAAAGACGAATGAGCATGAAAATGAAAGCGGCCGCAGTACAAGCGACTCGCAAACAGAGCGCAACGGTTTCTCGTTAAAATAAAGAAGAATGCGCGCACAAGCCATGAGTGACTTGCAAGTAGACGCAAACAAGACTCAAATTGCTTGCTTAATTCTTTTTAACGCAATATTACCAAATTTTAATTTCTTTCAAAGATACGCTCGGCTCCACAGAAAGCAGATGAAAGTTGCCGAAGCACCTGCGTGAACGAGTAAACATGTTTGAAATGTTAACCTTGGATCCACTTGAAGGCTGACATAATATTTACCTGCGGCTAATGCTTTCATTGCGTTCGTACAGAGGTTTCAAATCGTGTAAAGAGAAACGCATTAGGTTAGCCTTTAATTGTTTATTCTTCGGTACGATTACATCTTAAAGTTAGGCACTTGCATACATAAAGTAAACACCGAAATTCAGTTTCCCCTATAAAACGTATTTTCACTTAAAATATACTTGCGACTGCGGATTTATTAAACCTTAGAGCCACGTTTATAAATATACGTAATCTGATAATAAATTCCTACTTTAGACTTTGGCTATTAGTTATGTAATGTACTGCATTTAGTTGCAATGCTAATTTTCGCTTTGAAATTAGTGAGGATAAATATCGAACGGACTAAGCCTTTTAAACTAAACCCTGTATCACCAATTAGCAAGTTTTTGACTAATCAAGAACCTTTTTTATCGGTCTGTGCAAAACTCTGCGGCTCTTCATGTCTCCCATCGTCTTCTGGAGCAGGCACTTCGCTCAGATGGTGCCCAAAGTCTGGATGGGTCCCATCACCATACTTTTCAATAGTTCGCTTCACGAGATCTTTAGAAGGCTGCTTCAAATCATATGCCCAGCCAACTTTCGCAAAAATGTCGATCCAAAATGTGGTTATGTTCAAAGAGTAGGCGGCCAGCTCAGCTGCTTTGTAGTCCCAAGGGAAAACGTGATGATAGTTGTGCCAGCCCTCGCCCATCGCCACAATCGAAACTCCAATGTTTTCACTTGGATTTATCCTCCTGGAAAGGAAATAAGTTAGTTATGAGTGTAACTGAAGTTTACATAATTGGAAAAAAAGAAAGCGTATGCAGAAGTTTTGTCTCTCCGCGAAAACATTGATTATATTGTCTATGCCTAACCATTTTACCCTACTAAGCATAAAGGTTCTATCTACATTTTAGCGCTTTCTTTTGATTTGCGTATTACAGTTTTAACCACAAACTTATTTGACCAAGTGTTTGTGAAGCTTCCTTTAAAAAGTACATTTATTGTAGGTTTGTAAAGTGATATATCAGAAATATAGCTTTATCTGTTTTGAGCAATCAAGCAGCTTCGTTTTTATGTTTGATGATTCGATTCGAATAGATATAACTCATAAAATTAACTTCCAAATGCTAATATTGACGTAAAACTTGTAAATGTGAAATTAGACAACGACTTAACAAAAGTAGTAAATTTAAAAGTTGATTTGTGTGTTTGGTCTTTTTAGCCATAAAAAGTAGTCAGATTTTGTGACTCTCATTTTCACAACATATATTTTCGCAAATACGGGAAAAAGCAATTTTCGAGATTCATTCGTTGCATCGACGATAAACCGATATCTTAAGCTGCCAGGTATTTTCGATTTTGGAAGACAGTATATATATGTGCATATCAACATAATAAAATAAAGAGATAAGTGATACTTACAGTCACTCAAAGTGAAAATGATCCACTCGGTGCAAAAATATTGCAACGTAATTTAATGATAGAAAATAAATTAAAAATGGACTGTTCCTACTTAAAAATGATTACTTCAGATGTGCAAAATCAGTTTTAAATGTGTAGTAAATAAAAAATTTATTCGATTGGAAAATATAATAATATAAACAAAAAATGTATATTCCATAGTCAAAATGAAAATGATCCATCAAAATACAAAACACAAAAAAAATATAAATCAAGAATTTTCTTTAACAAATTAATATTTAGTGTGAAGGCCCTTGGCGAGCCTAACAGCTGATAACCTCTTTGGCATTGAAGCAACAAGTTTTTTTGTGAATTCTGGGCAGATTTTCGACCACTCCTCCAGAATGACCTCCTTTAATCGATTTCGACTGGATATTTGATGCTCCCTAAGACGCTCTTCTAAATGGTCCCACAAGTGTTCGATAACGTTTAAATCTGGTGATTGTGCTGGAGTTTCCATAACTTTGGGACAATGATAGAGCATCCATTCTCGAAAGAGTAACGACTTATGTTTGGAGTCGTTATCTTGATAGAACTGGAATTTGTCTTTAAGACCCAATTTTTCGGCGCTGGCAGGTAAATTGTCCTTCAGAATTTGGAGGTACATAAATTTATCCATATTACCGTCAATAACGTGAATATTACCGACTCCATTAGCTGCCATACAGCCCCAAACCATTATCGAACCTCCACCATGTTTTACACTTGGACGAAGATTCTTCAAATTCAACTCTTCATTCTTCTTTCTCCATACTCGAACCTTCCCATCCGATCCAAAAACATTGAATTTGCTTTCATCAGCAAATCTAACGGTATTCCAGAAGTCTGGGCCATGCGAATAGTACTGAGTCGCAAATTCTAGCCGAGGTTTCTGATTGTTCGTACTTATTAACGGCTTTACTCGTGGGGAGCGACTGTTATATTCTTGTTTTCTTAGGGCAATTCTTATTGTTTCGTCGCAGACCTTGATATCCAAGGCTTTTTCAACGTGAACGCGAATTTTCGGCGCACTAAGCTTCGGATTTTCTAGGATAAAGTCTACTATCCACCGTTCGTTACGATCGAAAAACGCTTTTTTTGGACTTTTTCGAACCTTATTACCGATGCGATTGTCTTTAAATCGTTCAATTATATGTTGTACAGTTGACGCACTCTTGTTGACAATCTTTGCTATTTCGTGTTTACTTTTCCCGAGCCTGAAATGATGGATTACCAGCTCCCGTTCTTCGTATGTCGTATGGCGACCCATATCGAAAAAAAGCTTGCTCAAAACGATAAATGTGCAACAGGTGACTGCACTCAGCGAAAGAGTAAAGTCAACTAAGGAAATGTCAAATACATGTCAACAGCTGATTATAAAGTCTTAGTAGTGAACTATATGAAATAAGTACAATGGATCATTTTGATTTTGACCCCATATTCAGCCTTCTAGCAAAGATTGACCCGTAATTTCAAATGCAATGTAACCATTTTGCGAATAACTTGTGCATTTGTTGCTTACACATTAGGAATTACTTTTGCCTAGAAACAAAGTAATTTCCAATAATATAAAATTGTATGCGATGCACATCAATTTATTTTCACTGGGTGGATCTTTTTCACTTTGAGTGACTGTATATCTTTATGATTTTTGCAAGTTGACTGATTTAACTTAAGTACCTACTTAGAACTAGGTTAACTCAAAACTCGAAGCACTGTCTGCCGTCCAAACCTGCATTTGAACAACAGAATGCAGTCCTCTACTCCCTAGACTACACGAGATAAGAAGCGATGCATATTAACGCACGTAAGCTGGTGGATATTTGAACCTAATCTTCTTCTTCTGTTGATTTTAATTTTTTTTATCAATTTAATATTGGAATAGTATGACGAAATTAATTTTCCTCGTGGATATGTATCAAACTGAATCTTCGCATAATAAATCAATCAATCTTTGCATCAAATTTAAAAAAAATGTGTTAGTGATTGTTTACAAGTCTAAAATTCAGTCAAACATTTAAAATTTGAACTATACATTTTTTTTACAATGCCTATTAAAAAGATAGAAATTGCTTGTTCCATTGTTCTTACTTATCGTATGGTCTTGTTCCCCACATATGAGCGGCACTGTTCACCGACCACGTAAAATTCAAGCTGAAAACATATCGCAGTACCATTTCAGTCATTACGGCCCAATACCACGAATCATCAAAGAAGTAAACGGGAACTAGCGTTGGCAGGATGAAACAAAACAGAATTTTCAATATGACAAAGTATTTCTGATGAAATTGTACAACAGGATCGCTCAAAACGTCCCTCATATCCAATTGTCGGCCACGGCGAAGGACTTCTGGATGCTTGTGCATCATTAACCAACCAACATGAGCGAAAAAGAATCCTCGTTTGGAGTTGTGTGGATCAGCATCAGTTTCTGAATATTTGTGGTGAACGCGATGGTCACGTACCCATTCATAAAGTGTATTCTGAAATTCAAATAAATTTTTCATTAGCAGTTTATAATTTTGCATGGTAGTGAAACTAGGACGCAAGATAGGTAAAAAAGCTGGGAGTAATGGTTTCAAATGTAAACAAAAAATGATTGAAGCTCGTAAAATTACGTAAAAAATCCAACTTGTTTCAAAATATAATAAAACACATTAATAAATTTATGCAATTTTAAGCATAAAAAAAAACAAATTCTCTTATTTGACAGTTCTTAGTTAATTCAATTGATAAATAAACACTAAAATGCTCGCCGCCGCCAAAAGGTTTAGGACATCTGAGTTCTAGCAAATCATGGACCTACCCACTATATACATCTACGTCCTCCGAAAATTTCACTTCAATCGAATCGGCCACTCCAGAGATGATCTCTATTAACCATTTTGCTGCTATATATATATATATATATATATATATATATATATATATATATATATATATATATATATATATATATATATATATATATGTATATATATATATATATATATATATATATATATATATATATATATATATATATATATATATATATATATATATATACATATATATATATATATATATATATGTACAGTAGAGCACGGATAAGTACACATTGATGATCCACGTAGATTTTGTGCACTTATCCGTGTTGTGCACTTATTAGTGTTTTGTTAAATTTGTCTACTCTAAAAATCAATAGTAAATGAAAACATCTACAAAATAATAGGACTTTATTCATATGAAAAATGGGAAAACAAAATTAAATTTTTTTATACTTTAACATTTGTTCAAAATTTAAATTTTATGTGTTTGTAGCTAGTTTTTAATTTTTGAAGAAGTCAGATAGCTTTTTTTGGACAATTTGTTTGCCCGAACATTTAATTAGAGCCTCTTCCACCTTGTCTAGAGATGATAGGTCGGCCCCCTTTTTCATCATATATCGCCTGATTGTTGAAAGAGAAATTAGTGCGTCCTGAAGCGTATCTGTAGTTGAGGTCAATCCAGGGATCTCTTATATGGTCTCTTCATCATCGGAATCATCTACATTTTTTGAACGCACTTCCTCGATTATTTCATCTTCGTTTAACTCTCCATAGCAATTCAGATTATCGTCGCAGGATAAAAGTTCATTGAACTGATCCTCCGGTATTGGTAGTTCAATAATTTCTTCTGGACCATCATTCACTTCCTGCAAAGATTGTTGATCAAATCCAGCCTTACGAAAGCAGTTTTGGATAGTTGTCGGCGTAACTAACCACCAAGATTTTTTTATCAAGTTAATTGCTTGTAAGATATCTAATGATTTTCCAACACTCTGAATGCAAGATCCTGTTTCAATAGCCAAAATTTGCTTCCGGACTATTTACTGTCGGTAGTACGCTTTGAAGGTACGGATGATTCCCTGATCCAATGGTTGAATAAGTGCTGTCGTATTGGCTGGTAAAAAAACAATTTTTATACTTTTCAACTGAACTGCTTCATCAAATTTATGACAAGCAGCATTCTCTACAAAAAGGACAACTTTCCTATGATTTCTCGTTACATCTGCGTCAAATGCTTTGATTATTTGCGTCCATATTTTGCTTGTCATCCAAGCTTTGCTATTTGAATAATATGGGAGAGGAATTTGTTTTCCACGGAAGCATCGAGGTTGTTTGAAATGACCAATGACATGAATATATTTTTTCGATCCATTTATATTTGTCACAAATAATAGAGACACGCGGTCTTTTTGGCTTTTCCCGCCTTTCACAGAGTCTCTTGCGCAAGCAAGAGTACCACTAGGTAGGGCCTTATACAGTAGGGCAGATTCATCCGCATTAAATATATCGTAGTCGTAGTCTCGTAGTCTTTGATGATGTTTGGCAGTACATTTTTAATCCAGTAATCGGCAGTTGTTTCATCAGATGCTGATTTTTCTCCATGAAATTTGAAATATTTAATATTATTTTTTAGTTTCCAGCGGTGTAACCAACCTTGATTGGGTTCAAAGTTATCTATACTCATTTTTATAGCCATTTTAGATGCTTGCTCTAATATCATTGAACCCGGAACAACTGCGTTTTTAACCCTCATCTGCTGAAACCATATCAGCATAGCCTCATCTAAAACTTCATGATGGCCACTACGAATCCTCTTTCTTTCTACATTTTTATTCTCCATAGCAATTTTACGAATTTTTTCACTATTGCTTTTACATCTAGAGATCGTTGACACATCACACCCGTACTCAATAACGAGCTCCTTCATGGTTTTGCTGCTTAATTTATCCAAAATTTCGATTTTTTGCTGTATAGTTAAAGTTACTAATTTTCTTTTGGTTGCCATAATACTGCAATAAAAGATATATGTACACCATATA
>OX376374.1:84347258-84359758 GCA_947369275.1 Nemotelus nigrinus
ATATATATATATATATATATATATATATATATATATATATATATATATATATATATATATATATATATATATATATATATATATATAGCAGCAAAATGAAAATGATCTCTAGAGTGGCCTATTCGATTGAGCTCAAATTTTTGGAGGACATAGATGTTTATAGTAAGTAGGTCCATGATTTGCTAGAATTCAGATACCTTTAGCCTTTTAACGGCGGTGGGCATTTTGGTGAATTTTCAGGTACTCCTATATTTCCAAGCAGTGTAAATTTTTGTTACAAAAAAGTCTTGGGAATGAGAACCTATTTTGTTTTAAGCTTGTCAATGTTAAAGCAATGGAAATTTTGAGCCTTATGTAGTCGTTGAGTGCCTAAAAGTAGGCAAGGACTTTTAATCAAATTTCGATTTTTCATTAGTCCTAAGAAAAGCACTGGATCACCGTGAAATTTGCAGAGCGTATTGATGTAGACTAAAGTTTAACACAAATGAACTTTCAAGACTGTGCGGGTAACTCTGTAGCTACACTAGGCTCCTGAAAAAATATCCTTCAAATCATCGACCCTCCTGAAACATTTTTTATTTTTGACAAAAATTCAAACTATTGATAAATTTTGACTTTTGTTCACCAAGTCAAATAAAAATTTTCAAAATTTCGCGGTAAACATGAACGGCAACCCATGATCAAATAACCTCTATTTTCAGCACGCAAAACTTCTGTTCACAAGAACTGACGATCAGATAATGCGATCAATACGAAATTGACAGGACATGTTGGAATTAGGTGGGACCAGGTCTGGTAGAAGTGATTTTGAAATACAGGCAATACTGTGGCAGTGGTGCTATTTTGAAAAATCGCCGAAACTTAATTCACGAAGTAGGTGAACTTTACTCTTAGATAGATTTCATAGAAATTTGGTTGAAAAATTAGTATATTGTTGCCAGCTATGGCAATTTTTGTCTCCTAAATTTTTTAAATTTGCTCAAAAAATAAAGGTTTTTTCCCTATAACTTCCGATGCAGAAACGAAATCAAAACGAAATTCATGTAATAAGTGAATCTGGCTACATTTCTAATTCTGTATGAATTTCGTTGAAAAATTGTGAAAGGGTTGCCAGCTATGATGAATTTCGTAATTTATTGACATTTCTTTATCGAGCGATGTTGTCATAAAATTTCCAAATGGGAATGATTCTGCAATGACAGTGAACAACAAATATTTAGGTTTCGAAAATTTGAAAAGTTTTAAGGATGGTTAACACAAAATTCTATTCACTCCTATAACTTCCAGCGCAGCCATTCAATCGAAAGGAAATTCACAGGGTGGATTTAACTCAACGTGAAGCAGCTATGGTGCAAACGCATGATTGTCAGCACCAGACAATTTTGTAAATATTGCACCAATAGATGCTTCCATTTTGTATTCATAAGCAAAACATTTACAATAAAATAAGTAACCGATATTTAAATTTTCCGAGTTTAGGAAATTTTTCGGATGGCATCCCCAGACATAATTTAGTCGCTGAAACTTTCGATGATATCCTTGGATGAAAACGACATTCAAAGGATATGTTGATTAAGCACGAGCATTTTATGGTAGACTTATTGCTGCTGTGTTGGATAAATGTTGCCAGCACTGAACATTTCCATCATTTGCGTTATAGAAAATGCTGTTAGAAAATGATATTTGTTCTTTTGAGTGAGAAATGGTTGATATGGTACTACAAAGAAGTGTATTACGTCTTCACACATTTTGAAGTTCCTCAAAGATAGTTTCTTGGAAAATTAGTTTTCTAGCGGCTTTGATGCGTTAGACTTTTGAAGTATAATATCAACCATTTCTTACGCAAGCAACAAAAACTATTTCCCGACAGCATCTCCTTTCAAATAAATGATGAAAATTTTCAGTGTTTTTTTCATATCAGCCGAGAATTTCATTGAAAGTATCAGCAATATAACGATGCTGGAGGCAGCCATCCGAAATATTTTCAAAGCTCGGAAAATTATAATATTGGTCCTTAGTTTTATTGTTAACGCTTTGCATATGAATGTATATATAAAGTATCTGTTGGTGTAATATTTACGAAAATGACTGGTGCCTGTAGCCCCGTGTTAGCAGCATAAACAAAAATATACCGAATCAGGTGTAAGCTCCGCGCATGATATTCTAGGCACCATTCCATGGTGTGTGACGCTCTTCACCATGCGGCTGATCTACCACAGCTTTCGGGCCATGTGGGACTCGTGGATCCACCTGCCCATATTTCGAAAGTCAGGGGCGTGGCGAGGTTGACTCTTCCCCCCCCCAAAACATCCGACCTGGCCATTGTCTGCAGCGTTTCGTATTATTCGCGAAAGTTCGCCGGTTCTCTGTTGGTTGTGAGTCGGTACAATATTTCGGAATTTCTTAACCCTATGTCATCGGCATCCGACCAATATATGACATAAGTCGGATGCTATGACTCTTTCCCTGCCTACGAGTGGTGGTTACATTCATACATCATTGTCCTACGTAATTGAGTGGTGGCGTCATGGTTACGACAATCTTCTCGGCACTGTGGCTATCTCTCTCGCGAGTTCCACCGCATTTGTTACCGCGTAACAGCTCCCTCCTTATCCAAAAAGGATTTCCCCGGAAATCCGTCACCGATATCGTGTTCGCGTCTGTCCCGATAAAGGAGGAGAAAAAAAAAAATATCAACGGGTGTATAGTTCAGCGTCGAGGAATTCGCCCTAATTCGAGAATATCATATGTTTCACCCCGTGATCAACCTCGGTGACCTGCCTTTCGTCGTACGGACGTGAAATTATTTTCCTAAGGCTTTAACCTGCCCAGTGCACTTTGTTGCGTGCGTCTATATATATTTTTCCAACGATAACTCTAAGCCCTAACCCAAGTTTGGGCCAAAGACTACGTGCTAAGCAGTGCTTCCTGGTTCCTATCCGTCTATGTCTAATCTCTTAATTTAACTACAATTCATTTGATTATGTGCCTAACCCTAGCCCCTATTCTCCTGTGGTTCTGTAAGTTTGCACAGGTGCCACTAATTCTAATTCAGGAATCCTAACTCAAATAGTCCTTCTTTTGCGGAGTGCTTACTCCGTGCTCACATCCTACCCCACGTAGGTGTGTTGATAACGCAACACCTATTCCAGTTTCCAGCCATTGATCCAAGTAAATTTCTATTTGCTGTCTGTCTAAACCTAACTCCTATTTTACTTTGGGTATACTTAGAGATATATATGTTTATCAAACAACTCTTATTCTGAGTCTTAGCCCCTAATTCAAATCAAATTTTCATATGTTGAGTATTTACTCCGGGATCCTATTCTACTCTGAGTATGCCTGTCCATACAGCAACCCTAATTCTAGCCCCTAACTTCTAATTCGAATGAGAGCTCATGGACTGAGTGTCTAATCTTAAACCCTATCCTACTCTGATTACGAATGTTCATAACGCAACACTAATTTCTATTTCCTAACTCCCGATTCAAGATGATCTTTGCTGGAAGTCTGAATCTGGCTCAGACTCTACATGTTTTAAATAGGTTTTTCAGGCCACTCTAATCTCTACCTCCTAACTTCTAATTTAACTAAAGGTTTATTTGTTAAGTGCCTAACTCTGGCTCCTATTTTGTTTTCTTGCAGATATGCTTATCAAGCTACCCTAATCATATCACTTAACTTCTAATTTTAACTACCAGTTCATTTGCGTTGAGCTTAACCCTTGCTGTGGCTACCTTCCATCTCCTTGACATTTACACGCAATTACCCTATATTTACTGATTTTTCACCGTTTATCTTAGCCGTTGTGGATGCGATTCCAAGTGGAAGGCAAACAACAAGGAAGTTACCTAATGTCTCTAAGGACACTTGTTTCTCCCTGGTTGAAGAGCGAATTGGGCGCCACCGCGCAGATGTCTTGCACACGGCCCCCTTGCCGCTTAGTTAACTAGTTGACGTATGGTTTCAAATCCTTCGTGAGCCATACCCCTGCTTCCTTGCCACTGTTATCTACCAACAGGTAGGTCCATCCCGACACTCTTTTGCGAATCCAGAAAGGACCAATGTATTCCGGAGCCAGCTTTGCGGAGTAATACTTTGCCGCATCCGAGAGGGTGTAACTTTTCCGCCACACGGCCTTTCCCTCCTCGAACGTGACTTCCCGCCTCCGCAGATTATATCGTTGGGTGCTCTGCCTTGCGACGTGTTTCATGCGCTCCAATACATGCGAGTGTACTTTGGCGAGTTCCTCAGCTCTGACCCTGGGCCCTAAAATATTTATTCTGCTTCGCTCCGGGTTTTTCTCGTCCCTCATGGTATGTCACCAACTCCCTTCCAAAATTAAAAAAGTACGGGCTGATTCGTGTCACCTCGTGTTTGTACGTGCGTAGAGCACACGCTATTTTGGCTAGGTCCTTATCCCACACTGGTTTTCCGTTGCATACGACCGTAGCATACGCTTTATGTCCTGGTTCTTGCGTTCCGCTGGGTTGGCTTGTGGGTGATATAAAGCTGTGAATTTTATCCTGGTTCCATAGGAATCCACTAGGTGTTTCAGCACGTTTCCCCGAAACTGAACGCCGTTATCACAGACCAGTCATTTTGGTGACCCAAAGAGTAGAAAGACTTGTTCCTTCAAAATCTTACACAGGGCAGATGCGGTTGCCTGTCGCAATGGAAATAGCAGAGAGAACTTACTCACATAATCCAGTACGGTGAGTATAAAGACATGCCCTTGTTTTGATCGCGGTAATGGGCCCACTAGGTCCACGCACACCATCTCCCATGGCTGTTGTGGTTCTCCGCTCCTAGTGACCATGTATTTGGCCGGAGCTCTCCTCTCCACCTTATTGTCCTGGCATACCTTGCACCTCTTCACATATCGTGTCACATCAGCCGACATCTTGGGCCAATAATATCATTCCGCAAGTCTACCCAACGTGCCAGTCGCACCCATGTGCCCAGCCTTTGGATCATCGTGGCACCGGAACATCACGACTATTCTCCCCGCCTTCGGCACCACTCGCTTCCACGCTTCTGTTCCCTCTAACTCGGGATACGGGACAGGCACATGCTTCCATAGTACGTTGTCCATCACCCGCCAATCCGCATAGCGTTCGGGCGTTTGTACTACCTTCTGCTTCATGGCCTTGTACCACGGTCTCTCTACCGTCTCTATAGTTGCTAGCTCCACTCCAGACATTAATCGTGACAATGCATCGGGTACCAAATGCTCCTTTCCTTTACGGTGAACAATTTCAAAAGGATATTGTTGGAGGCGTACCGCCCAACTGGCCAGTCGTCCCGTCGGATCCTTCAGATTACTCAGCCATTCCAGTGAGTAGTGCTCCCTCTACGTACGGTCGCAATTTCTCTACGGCCCACAGTACAGCAAGACACACTTTCTCTGTAGTAGAGTACTTGCGCTCCGCCTTTGTCAAGGAACGACTCAGATAGCAGATTACTTTTCCCCCATCTTCATGCTTCTGAGTCAGTACTGCCCCCAGACCTAAATCTGATGCGTCCGTTTGGATTGAGAACGGTAGCATATAATCCGGGCAAGTCAAAATTGGTGCGGTGGAGAGCTTTAGCTTCGCTTGTGCAAAAGCAGCCTCGCAGTCCTGGGTCCATTCGAACTTTTTGTTCTTTTTCAAGAGGTTCGTTAATGGTGCCGTCATCGTGGTGAAGTCCGCGATAAATCTCCAATACCACGAGACCATCCCCAGGAACTGTCTGACCCCCTTCACGTTAGTTGGAGGCGGTATCTCTATCACGCTCTTGACTTTTTCCGGATCTACATTCAATCCTTTTTCATCCACTACGTATCCGAGATATTTTAATTGCGGCCGGCAGAACTCGCATTTGTCCTTAGAAACCTTCAACCCAGCTTGTCGCAAGCGTCTGAATATTTCCCTCAATATCTCCAGGTGTTTGGTAAAGTCTTGTGTAATAACGACGATATTGTTGTGTACGAATTGAATTGTCACACTGACAAATGTCAAAATAGCTCCTACCTATCGACAACCGCGACATCTACTCTAAGCGGACAATACGCGCACTAACTAATTAATTTTTATATTTTTGAATTCAAAAACCAGTCCATACACCGATCGATTCAGCAAAATGTATCGTATATATAGGAGAATAGAATACAGAATAAAACACAGTCTGTATTGGAACGCTAGCCCGATCGGCGACCAATCAGTCTGTTTCATAAAGAATACAAGTCTTTTGATTTAATTCTTTTCCATACAAAGCACGTTCTAGCACTTGCTACGCGGCGACCCTTTTCGCCACGCAAGTGCAACAAACTGCTAGGAGTATTGTTTGAATAGAAAGAATAGAAGAATAGAAGAATATTTCTTTCTTTAATTCCTTTTTTGTAGTCCACTCGGCCATATAGAGAAAAAAATATTTCTCTCTGCTATTTTGGTGCGAAATCAAGAAATTTAGAATTGGAAGTAAGGACGAATAGGGACACCTCATGGCGATCCTGCCTCCTTCAAAGAAGATACAACTGAACAAAGGCGAACAACAACAAATCTACGGACCAACGTCATTAACGACATTCAAGAAGACAGAATTACCAAAGGAGGGCGGACCACAACCGAGAATTCATCCGGCCATCCTGGAAGCTCGTAAATTGGAAGCGGCAAAAACGACGATACCAAAAATCAACACAAAAAAGAAAATACGAGGCGGCAGAAAAGTAAACTTAAGAAGACGAATCGCGGCGCTGAAACGCATTGCCACCGATGAGGAAAATCCTCCGCCATGGCCACTACAACAAAAAATTTACGGAAAAATTGAAGAACTAAAATTGCAAATGAAAACAAAAACCATAACACATTAGATTAAGCATGAATTCAAATAAAACATTTTTAATGAATACCTCAAAAGAAAATCTTTATAATTCAAAAACTTTCAATGAGTAGTAAATGTAGTAAATGTAAGAAAAGAGCAAAAAAAAAAGGTGATACAAATTCTCTCAATTTTGACAAGTGCTACTTTGTTCTATTGAGCGTCACAAACGACACCTATTGTCTGGTAGCGAAACGAAAAATTCAAATTTAATTTTACAAATGTTAAAGAGATTTCATATGGTCTACGATAACACAAAATAAATGGAACAGAACATTAATATCCTTTCAAAAATAGTAGGCAATCTAAAAAAAACCCCAAACAGAACTTATAAGAGAGAATGCATACAAGAAAAATTAGAAACTATAGAAAAAATCCAGGAAGAAGCACTTAAGACAGAAAGTAGTCAGGAGTTATTAGAAATATTACAGCAGAAATACCAAGAAGCAAAAGAGCTATTATTAGAGAAATTAGAAGAGTCAATAGAAAACAAAATGAGTAACTTTAATATTGAGCTAGCTTTAAAAGCAATACCAGTTTTTAATGGAAACCCAAAAGAACTGGAAGCATTCTTAACAATAATAAATTTACTCAATCAAAGTCTTAACGAAGATGGGAAAAACAATTTATTAAACTTTACTAAAAATGTGAAATTAGGAACAGTAGTTAAAACACAACTCATAACATTAGACATTAAAAACTATGAAGAATTAGAAAAAAGCCTCAGAAATAGATATAAAAGCAAAAAAAGTCCACAACACATTCATACCCAATTAGCACAATTAACTCAACGCGAAACAGTTGAAAAATTTGGTGAAAAATTATCAGAGCTCATTAACGAATTAAGTGAGATTCAAATTAGTAGCTTGGGTCAGAATCCGTCTCAAGCAGAGAAAAGTGCAATACAGAAGTCAAATGACTCATACGCACTTACTATTTTTAAGAATGGGTTAAGCGAAACCCTTAAACCTACTATTTTTGCTGCACAGCCAAAAACGTTCGTAGAAGCGATCCAGATAGCAACTGAATTCGAATCAAGCAATAATGTTACAGAAAACATTATGTTCATAAATCGAAGAAATAATATAAGTCAACAGTTGAATTACAATAATAGAAACAACCCGAACAATTATAACACATATAGAAATAATAATTATAACCAAAATTATAGTAATAATAACAGAAATAACAACAGAAACAACAGAAGTAACTTCATTGCAAGAAATTATGTAACAAACCAAAACAACAATTACAGAAACAACTTTAGAAATGGTTACAACCCCAAATATGAAGAAGTAAACCATAGAAATAATTACAACAGATATCATGAAGTAAATAGAAATACATATCAGAACCATAACACAAATAATAGGAACAACAGAGGAACAAACAGAAACTATGAAAGTAACAGACAAAACAGAATAAATATAGTACAGGGAAACTCAATAGGCCCGGAGGCCAGCAGCAACGAAGAATAAAAGTTGACCCCGGGATACAGGAAGAAAAAATATGCCTACTAAATACACAATTAAAAAATTACGTTACTTTATATTGTGAAAAATCAAGGAAAAATTTGAAGCTATTGATAGATACAGGAGCTGATATATCAATATGCAAAATAAGTGCAATTTCAGAGCATGAAAAAATAGAAGAAGATAAACTATGCAAATTCTCTGGCATAACAAACCAGGAGATATATTCATTAGGCACCGCTAATTTAGACTTGAACATTGGTGAAAAACACATTCATTACCCTTTCCAAATAGTAGAACCTGATTTTCCCATCCTTACAGACGGAATACTAGGAGGAGACTTCCTTGTACAAAAACTAGCAAAAATTGATAACGAAACTTATACGATAACGATTAATGTCGACAATGAAGAGTATACCATACCGATCAGTACAAATTGCGAAATACATAAATTAACGATACCCGTACGGTGCGAATACATTTGCCCAGTCGACTTTACCATCGAAGAAGACAGTGTAGTAACTAACAAAGAAATAACACCAGGAGTCTACATAGGCAGCACAATAATACCACCAGAAGGCATTAAACATATAAAGCTACTAAACACGAACGAAGAAGACATGGTAATTCAAAGATTTAAAGTAGAAACAGAACCATTAACTAAATACAAAATAAATAAAATAGTGTTTCAGTAAATAAAAACAACGAAGGAAAGCAAAGATTTCAAGAATTATTAAAATACATTAAACTAAAACACTTGAACCCAAAAGACCAAGAATCAATATAAGAAATTATCCAAAACTATCAACACATTTTTCACCTAGAACACGATACTCTTACTGCAAATAACTTCTAAAAACAAGATATACAAGTCACGGATAATACACCAACGTATATCAAGATTTATAGACTTCCCCATACACATATTGATGAAATCAATCGACAAGTAAATCAATTGCTAAATGATAACATCATCGAAAATTCTACCAGTCCATATAACTCACCACTACTTTTAACACCAAAGAAAAGTGAGTCAGGCCCAACAAAATGGAGATTAGTTGTAGATTTTAGAGCACTCAACAAAAAAATTGTTAATGACAAGTTCCCGCTCACAAGGCTAGAACATGTTTTAGACAGGCTAGGAAGAGCAAAATACTTTTCCACCCTGGACATGACAAGTTCCTTTCACCAAATCGAGCTGACAGAGGAATCAAGACCATTAACAGCGTTTTCAACAAATAAAGGGCTTTATCAGTTCAAACGGTTACCTTTCGGTCTAACAATTTCATCAAACAGCTTCCAACGCATGCTAACAGTAGCCCTAAGTGGATTAGACTCAGCAGCATTCTTATATGTCGATGACATAATCGTCTTTGGTTGCAGCCTCGCACATCACAATACCAATTTAATGAAAATATTTGATAGGCTAGAAAAGTACAACCTAAAACTGAACCCTGAAAAATGCAATTTTTTGAGAAGTGAAGTGGTGTACTTGGGACATTTAATAACAAAAGACGGAGTCCGAACAGACCCTGCAAAATTCAAAACAATTAAAAACTACCCGATACCTACAAATGCAGACGAAGTTCGAAGATTCGTCGCATTTGCTAATTATTATCGACGATTTATACCAGACTTCGCCAAAATAACAAAATACCTAAACGATTTACTGAAAAAGAAACAAAGTTCATATGGACAGAAAAATGTCAATCAACATTCGAAGTACTGAAGTATAAACTGATGAATGCACCAATATAACAATATCCAGATTTCAATAAGCCATTTATTGTCACAACCGATGCATCAGACTATGCATTAGGTGCAGTACTCTCACAAGGCAAAATAGGACATGACTTACCCATTTCATACGCAAGTAAAACCCTAGTAAAACATGAATTAAACAAACCGATAATCGAAAAGGAACTATTGGCAATCCATTGGGCGATAAATTTCTTTAGACCCTATTTATTCGGAAATAAATTTTTAGTCGTTACAGACCATAGGCCACTTATATCACTATTTACTCACAGAAACCCATCATCAAAGATGACACGCATAAGACTAGATTTATGCGATTATGATTTCAATATAATATATCGAAAAGGCAAGATGAACGTCAATGCAGATGCATTGTCACGCATCAAATTAAATTCAGACACGTTAAAAGATATGATACCAAAGCAGAGAAACATTACTGAAGAAAAGAAGGTATTACCACTTACAAGAAACATGGTAAAAAATTTAGAAAACGCTGAAAAAGCGCAAACAAGAAGAATATTAAAACCAAAATATAACCCAACGGACAACGAAATCTATAAACGGGACAGCGATTCCCCAGCTGATACAAAAAATTTAAAGAAATTAAAATTCGAAATGGGAAAAATTCGAAAAATTATATTTGAACATAATCAGATCCTAGTTAGATGCAGCGATAATCCATCGGAATTAGTTTCGACATTGGAGAAACTGACATCACAAGCAACTAGAAAAAATATAACGAAAATTTACATTGAAGAAAAAGATGAAATATATAACATGATCAATAATGAAGAATTTAAAAACAAATTTAATCAACTACAGAAGAGTATTCTAACAAAGAATAAAGAACCCCTAAAAATAATAATATACAAACAACCAAAACGAATAACCGATAAAATAATACAATTTAAACTAATAAATAACTACCATACAACACCGATAGGAGGACACTTAGGTGTCAGAAAAACATTACTAAAACTAAAGCAAAAATATATGGAAAGACATGAATAAGATGACAGAGACATTTATTAAAAACTGTGAAACTTGTGCGAAAAATAAACAAACACAACATATAAAAGAGAAACAAACAATAACAGACACACCAAAGAACACATTCGAAACAATTGCTATAGACACAGTAGGACCGTTAAGAATATCCAACGGTTATCGATACATCCTCACAATGCAATGCAAATTGTCAAAATACGTTATTGCACACCCAATTGAAACAAAAGATGCTAAAACTATCGCCAAAACACTAGTAGAACAACTAATATTAAAGCATGGTATTTTCAAAACTTTAAAATCAGATAATGGAACTGAATTCGCCAATGAGCTAATGGGAAACATTTGCAATTTATTAAAAATTCAACAAATTTTCTCAGCACCATATCATCATGAAACACTCGGCTCAGTGGAACGTAACCACAGAGTATTAAACGAATATTTGCTTAATTTTGCTAATGATTATGAATGGGACAAATGGATACCGTATTACACTTTCGCGTACAATACGAGCCCACATATTGATACAGAATATTCTCCATACGAATTAGTATATGGCAGATTACCCCAACTACCCGACGACATTATAGAAAAAAATGAACCGATTAACAATATAGAAAATTTCGTTAATGAACTAAAAATTAGACTTAGAAAAAGTATTAGTTTAGCTCAAAGCATAATTGAGAAAGTGAAAAAGGAAAGAAAAAATAGATTAGATAGTAACACAAACCCAGCAACATTCAAAGTAGGAGATCTAGTTTTAGTCAGAAATATTAATAGAAAGAAGTTGCAGAACACATATCACGGACCATATGAAATAATAGAAAGAGATAATGTAAATACTTTAATATTAGTAAACGGAAAATGTAAAAAATATCACAATAACCTATTAAAATTATATACACCACTAATTTGAAAAAGTGATAAACACATTTGAACATTTACGGTATTAATGTAAAACAAGAATCAAAAAACAAAAATATGCAAAACAAAATGCATATAGTTATTACAAGACTAGAATTATATTCAAACAAAAACAAAAAAAAAACATATGTATCGAAGTTACATTTAAGTAAGCAAAATCAAATAAAACAAAAAAAAACTCTGGCGCACCTGAACCGCTAGAAACACTAATGTTCGAAGAACAGTAGAAGAATCGTGCAGGTTTTGAGTGCATATTCCACCACATGTGCTGCTTATTACGGCCAAACTGTTTCAAATGCCATGTTTTACTTTCGTCTTAAGAATACATTATAACTCATATGGTGGAAGGTTTCAGATATTACCACTGGCATGAATTTCAACGTTTATGAGAGCAAAACACGGGTTAATTATATTCGTTATCAGTTGCTTATTTCACATAATTTTGAAAGCAGCATCTCATATAACATCAATGAAGAAAAT
>OX376374.1:84364758-84432728 GCA_947369275.1 Nemotelus nigrinus
TTTTTTTTTTTTTTTTTCCCTAGTGTAGATGGCAAAAAAAAATCTGCATACCAGATCCCCGGGTAACCTATCACCACGGGGTATGTGAGGTTTGACTCACTAAAAAAAAGGACCATCTACAAGCCCACGAAGTTCCGAGTCGGGACCCGCCTAAGCACTGCTTCAACCCGGTCGTGCTGACTCACCCATTGGTAACCACGGACTTCAAGAACTACCACAGCTTATGGGTCGGTAAGGCAACCCTCCTCCCGCTTTATACGCAGCACTTTCTCAACGTACGTTGAGACTGCGCGCCAGTTCTCCTCGTTTCGCAGCATTGCATTCACGATCGTCTCAGGTGCTACCAGGCCGATCGTGGACTCAATGGTGTGCCTCAAACTTACGAAGCGACTGCACATAAAGAATGTGTGCTGAGCATCATCGAGCTCAGTCACACAGTACCGGCAGTACGGTGTGACCACCTTACCCATTCTGTTCAGGTATTTCCTGAAGTAACCGTGCCCTGTCAAGAATTGACAAAGGTAAAAGTTTACCTCTCCGTGGCTCCGGCTAAGCCAAGGCTCAATAAGACCAATCAGCTTAGCCGTCCAGCGTCCTTTATCACTTTCACTCCAGCGTTGTTGCCAAAGTTAGAGGGTCAGTGTACGCGCGTGCGTCAAAGCCTCAGTTCTGACCAGCTCTGAGCGAAAGAGGTACCCCTCCTTGCGTTCTCGCGCTAGCAGATCGATCGGGATTACTCCCGATACAACCATCACAGCCTCTTCTGAGACCGTGCGGTAGCTACACGCGATTCGCAGGGCACCCCTGCGCTGGACACTGGCAATGCGCTTCCGGAACTTCCTAGTTCGAAGCGCATCTCCCCAAATTTCGGCGCCATATAGCAAGATGGAATTGGTCGTCACCATCAGCAGTCTCCGTCTCGTCTCACTGGGTCCGCCAACGTTAGCCATTAGCCTACTCAGCGAACTGACGACTACCAGAGCCCTGTCACATGCCCTGCGGATATGATCCCAATACGTCAGCTTGGTGTCCAGTGTCACTCCCAGATACCTGACCGACTTGCTGGTCTGGACCCCGACGGAGCCAACCGTCATGGGTATGACAGTTGGTATCCTCCGCTTCGTCAGCATGACAATCTCTGTCTTTGAAACTGCCAGCTGGAGGCCGTGCTCAGTCATCCACCGATCCACCCTTCTCATAACTTGGTTAAGTCTAAGTTGAGCGAAATCGGCAGATCTAGAAGTGATTACAGCTGCGACGTCATCAGCGTAACCTACCAAGAACACATCCGCAGGCATTTCCAGGCGGAGCAGATCATCGTACATGATGTTCCAGAGGTCAGGTCCTAATATTGACCCCTGTGCCGCACCTGAGGTGACAGGCTTCCTTCTGACTCCGTCCTGAGTGTCATAGAGCAACCATCGGTCCCTGAGGTAGTCCCGCATCATGGCCAGCAAGTAGCCAGGAATACGGAACCTCCCTTCAAGGGCCCGAAGGATGTCCGTCCACCTCGCCGAGTTGAAGGCATTTTGCACGTCAAGCGTTACCAGCAAGACGACCGGTCTGGCCCGGTAACATGCCTCTTCCGCTCTTGCTACAGCCCCAACAACCTCTGAGATGGCATCGATTGTTGAATGACCCCTCCGGAAGCCGTGCTGCCTGCAAGAAAGATCACCGGCTGATCTCACAGCTGACAGCAATCTCGGCTTTAGTAACCCTTCGAGAAGCTTCCCAGCAGTGTCCAGCATGCACAGCGGGCGGTATGCCGATGGGCAGCCCAGGTTACCCTTCCCCTTATCTACCAGTACTAGTCGAGCCACTTTCCACCGCGACGGGAAGACCCCCGCGACTAAACATGAATTATACAAATCCAATAATAGACGCGGTTGACTCTCCGCCACGACTTTAAGTGCCTCGACCGGCACTCCGTCAGGGCCTGGGGCCTTCCGGTTCTTCATCCTGGACACCGCACTGTTTAGCTTCTCGTCCGTAAAAAGAGGAACATCCGCCTGGTTAACGAATATGGGCCCATCAATCCTTGGCGGGTGCACCGGGAACAGCGAACCAACGATATGCTCCATGGATATCGCGTCCATGAGAGTGCTAGATCGCATACAGCCAAGTCTGCGAGTGACCAATTTGTAGCCATCTCCCCACAGGTCTGAATTGACCTCCTCACAAAGAGCCTGCCATTTGGCACGTTTACTCCTTATGATGGCCTTGGTCAGCTCCCTCTTTGCCGCAATGTGAGCAACAGATAGCTCTGCCACTCCCGGCCTATTTCTGGCTCGCTGTGCCCTGCGCCTGCACGCCAAAGCGATGCGTCGCAGTTCGGCGATTTCATCGTTCCACCAGTACGCATGTTGCCTCCTACGAAAGGGTTTCCGTTTGGGCATTGAAGCCTCACACGCCCTGCGAATCCACCCCATGGTTCTGTCAGCAGCGGCCTCTGCTGCTGCACGGGTCACTGGGGACCCAGATGTTAGAGGCTCCCCTCCCAAACTCGAAACGAGCGATGCGACCATCTCGTCCCTGTTAAGTTTAGTGGCATTCCAGCCATTCCACTTACAGGAAGAGCCTTGGCGTCTTTGCCTGCTCTCAGCAATTTGGAAGGTGATGTAGTTATGATCACTTGCAGTGTAATCTTCCATCACCCTCCAATCGCTGACGAGTGCCGCAAGTCTCTCCGGTGCCATGGTGACATCGGGAATGGATTCGCCAAAACCGGGCCTTCGGAATGTTGGCGTCGAACCCGTATTCAACACCAACAAACCCAACCTCGATGCCATCTCGACTATGCGCCGTCCGCGAGTGTTTTCGGTAGGCATACCCCACTCCAATGCCCTTGCATTAAAGTCACCCCCTACGATGACATTGCCAGCGATGCCGCGGAGAGAGTCTTCTAGTGAGCTAAGTTTGGCTCCGAATTCCTGCATTGATTCATTCGGAGACAGGTAGCAGCTCAAAAAGGTGATCTCTCCGTACGTCACCCACACGTGACCGTTGCCTGAGCCGCGGGCGCCGATGCGAGCCCTCTGCCCGTCAGCGATCCAGATCGCCGCGTACCCCGTAGCATCTGCTAGCCAAGCGGACGAGTTCCTCCCCCTATAAGGCTCGCTGATCAATATGATCTGAGCCTTATGTTCGCGGACTAGTTGCGTGAGGAGGTCGTCCGCAGCTCTGCAGCCCTGCAGGTTGCCTTGAAGGACTCTCATGTCCTACCCTGCTTTTTCTTGGCATCGAGTGCGTCTCTGAAAACTCGACACGTACTCGATCCCATCAGATGCTTGGCGTCATTCACGCCATGTTTCTCAGTGCATAATATGCACTGAGCCTGCGCAGAGCAGTCTGCTGCCCGGTGCCCAACCTGTCCACACTTCCAGCAGCTGGTGCTCCGGTCCGGACCCTTGCAGCTACGCCTTGTGTGGTCGTAGCCTAGGCACCGGTAGCAGCGTGTCACCTCAGCCCACCTTCGCACTCGGGCACTTATCATTCCTACCCGGACTCGACCAGACTTGAGGATTTTGTAACTTACTCTTTTCGAGTCATTTGGTTTGCAGAGATATCTTTGGAGCCCTAACTGCGTGTCCGAGGCTAGATGAAATATCAAAACCTTACACACTAGTGATTTTTGCTGTTTTCCGTTTTCGGGATCATCTGGGAAATGTGAGATCCAGACAGTGTTTCTTACCGGATGATTTAATTTTTCTTAAACTACACAAAAGTTTTCTCACTCACTTAGTAGTGTTTTAACCGTTCTTTTCAGAAGATCTATCCCATCCTTAGGAGTTCCATATTTAGTTTGGAAATATGTGCTTAACGTGTTCGTTATAAAAAGAACATAGTGAAAGATGAAAAGTTTTACTGCAAACTTAGGATTACTGATTGAATGAAAGATCCCCACAGCATAAACTCGAGTCGCTGTATTTTCCTTCATTCATTTCTTTTTCTAAAGCCTTTTTTATAGTCCATTAGCTATCGATCACATATTTGCAATTGTGAAATCTCATTGACTAATGAGTCGAGCTTAAACTTCTCCTATCACGCCTTGTATTTCGATCAACTGCCTCTTCAAGCTGCTTCAACAATTGGTGTTTTGATGGCTTCGAAATGTTTAGGTAAAGGGATTCGATGGCATTGAAAAAGGATGTACACGTTTTGACTGTGAAAAGTGTGTCCATCACAATAAAGATAATTTTATGAGCTAGGCAGTGTACAAAATCTGTAGCTCTCTAATAGGCTCAAAATTATATCTGTTAAATACGTGGCATTTCTAGCTCCTGAACAGTCTACAAAGCTTAAGAACATTTCTTCGACTGCTAGCATCACTTTCATCATATCTTCTGAAAGCACGTCCTTGGCGACTGAGACACGTCGTAAAGTCGATAACCTTTTCCAAATAATTTCGATTCATCTTCAATATTCCAAGACTGTTCAAGCACCATATCACTTACTGTCTCCCAAGCTGTCAAGGGTTCGATTAAGCAATCTTGCCTTTAATAAAAACAATGTTTTAAGTTTTGCTGTTGGGCAAGAACTACTTTATTCACTTAATTCGACAGTCTTTTATGCTAAAATTTAATGCTGACTACCTGAGAAATTTTGAATATGCAAGAAAATATGATGTGACCAAAATAGTTGATATACAAAATATGCTATGAATGGAATGTTTGACAATTTATCTTGAAAACAAAATTAAGTTGCTGCGTATGAAGTATTCTTGGTTCCTATTACATTCCGTCGTGGGAATGGGTAGAGTGCATTCACCATAAAGATTGAGTTACGTTCAATCGTGTGAATGTATTTAGCGTTGAAAAGTGCAAACATTGCCACCCACCAAGAGCCTGATCGGCTCTTAAACCTGATGTTCTTCATACCATGTAGTTGATGGTTTCTTATTGTTTTGCTTACTGTTTTTTCTGCGAATAATGTAACGTATTATCAATATTCCTGCTAAGATCAAGAAGCAGAAGGTCAGAGTAGATGTAACTGCCGTAATTCCATGGTATTGGAGTTTCTTCCACGTGGTTTCCTTCGTCTCGATCAGCAAATCTTCCTGTTCGGTTGCCAGAGATTCGAAAGACTCAGATGGTTGTATGACCTGGTAATATGTTTTATCGCTGTAGTCTTATACGTAAGGTTGAAAACTTTCACTGAAGTTGTGATATATCTTGGAAATTGATGATTTTGAACTGTCCTTTACGCTGAAAGTATAAACTCTTTAGTATGGACCGTACAATCTTCTGGCAGTTGCAAAAGACCGGTTCCATTCAACATGATGTTCGTTCTTGTTTCATGGCAGATCGTCTGGGCGTGCGTTGGCTCTGGTGTAACAAACAACCAAGTATTGCTTGTAAAGCCGGTGCCAAACGATGCTACCAACACTCTCCAACGTTGGACACTTGATGGTTGGACGCATCATGTGGCCGATGCGCCAGCTACCAGTGCCCAATGTCCAGCGTCCAACGTTGGCGCTGGAACATGTTCGGTCTGTTGTCGGTCTTTTTGGCCGCTTCGAAGGGTTTTTTGTCACTGGAAGGTGTGATTGGATGACATTTGGTGAGCTGCTACACGATTCGTTCCAACAATTGAATCAGATTTTTGTTGTGTTTTGACAGGTATGCATTTTTATTGCTTACATATTTTAATTAAGTATCAATTTAAATTTTAATAGATAATTGATTTAAAAAAAATCATTCTAGATTAATAATATAATCGTTATATTTTGTTATCCATTTCGTGCTATCAATTAAATTGAAATTAAAAAAAGTAATATAATTTATGATACAAAATCAATGTGCACGAAAAATTGAACCAACACTGGAATCAAATGTACTGGATCAAGAATTCGATCCACCATGTAGCAGAGCGCTTGCCATGTCAATCGTCCAACATTTGACTCAAACGTTGGAGGCAAAAATTTTAATCAAACGTTCACCGCATCGTTTGGCACCGGCTTAAGCAGTTGTTTTAAAACAAGATTTTCAACTTTAAACGCATGTATAGAGCAGTTATCCATGGTATAAGCGTTATAAATCTCCTTGACAATGCAGTTCGACTTAGTTCGCAAATCAATCAGTATGGAGGCGGATTGCAGATATTTATTGTTGCTGATTTCTTGTGCGTTGGATAACTCCGCTTCCGACGTCTCGAAGTATAGCTGTTCTTTATAGTTGATTCCGAGAATGTTGTGGTTGATGTCGTATTCAACGAATGTTTTCCAATCATGAAGTTGGGGGATAGCAGTGGCCTTTACTAAGTCAAATGGACGCTTATCGACTATAAGAAGGTGCCCTTAGATGTCGATAGATTTGTTGGTGTGGAAAACTGATATCTTCGTTGTCATCATGTGTAGGAGATCTAAAGATGGAGAAAGCAGCATTTGTGCTTTATGAATATCTGCTTCGAGATCCGCCATGCGTATCCACTCCCAGATTCCTGTTCTTGTGTAAAGCGTAGTTAGAATGTGGTTGTATTTACTGTTTACCTCTTGAATGAAGTTTGTTGCTTGTTGGTATGTTCCTAAAAACTGAATATTCACGGCATTGTGATCGGTGTCAGCGCGGAATCGGTTAATCTGATTTAGTCCCTCCTCGAGCTGTTCCACAAAATGATTGAGCTGTTTGTTTATTCTTCTAGACGTTCTGTATAGCATTTTTGTAGCCTCGAGAACAATTGTGCTTTGGTGAGAAAGCAATCGTTGTAGTTTTCCTTGGTTTTCCGCCAAGCAACGTCAGCTATTACTTGATCGTTAACGCCAAACATTGCCGTGAGCATTTGTCCAAATAGACCACGTTTTGCGCGATTGGTACTAAACTGCAGTGTTTCAATTTTGTGCAGAGTTTCTTCGGAAAATTTTGTAGGTGACTGACTAAACTTTTGCATCTTATTTTCTTTGTTATGTTGCTTCCCAGCGTGCATAAATTTTTAATACCGTCAGTTACCATTTTCATGTTTTGTTTATCCCATAATAGGTCAGATATCGGGATTTTTATATTGAGTTGCAGTGATCCGCGCAATAGATTGCCGGTGCTTATATGCTCGATGAACAAACCTCCATCTAGGTGTGTAATGTTTGCTGTTCCTTGGGTTGGTGTCGAGAAAACACACAATGTTAGCAATGCTGTGAGTAGTGTGCTCGAAAAGAGTTGTCTTTTTGACGTTGTTTGCCGTTGTTCCCCCTTGGTTGCTTTCTTGCTATGGAGGCGATATCACTTGACGTTGGTTTTCGTTTTGTCGTAATTGTGTTTATTGTAGCTAACGGCTGAGAACGTGACTGCTTTGATTGTGCTTCGACTTCTGGTAGTTCATCTGATTGGCTGCTGAATGGTAGTCGGCAAATCTTTGTAATGGGTCGCTTGATGACATTTCCATGTAGTTTTAATGTGACTACACGTACTAAACCATCCTCGCCTGGATGAGTAGCCAATATTCTTGCTAATGACCATTGTAATGATGGAAAATAATATTTTTTGTCTAATACCCAGTCACCTACTTTTGAATTTTCTTGGGATTGAAGCCATTTTGGTCTTTTTTGAAGCCGTTGCAGGTATTCCCTTGTCCATCGACCCCAAAATGAATGTTTCATAGCCTGTACCAGTCCCCATAGCTTCAATAATGTCAGATTCGTCTCTTCCGGATTACTTTTGATTTCGAATAAACTCCTACCAGTCAAAAAGTGGCCGAGTGTTAAGGCGATATTATCTGAAGGATCATCACTTATTTCAGTCAAAGGTCTAGAATTCAGGCATGCTTCGATCTGTGCTAAAAGTGTATAAAACTCTTCGATGTTCAGTAATTGTTTTCCAATACATTTGTAGAGATGCCGCTTCATCGACTTCACCCCAGCTTCCCAGAGTCCACCGAAATGTGGACTCCCAGGAGGTATGAATTGCTATTCTAGACCTTCACGAGCTAATACTTCGTTGCTCGTGAGTAGCACATTCTTGTACGCATCTCGCAGTGTTCTATTGGCACCAATAAAGTTAGATCCACAATCGCTGTAGATGGTTCTACACTTACCTCGGCGTGCTATAAAACGCCGAATAGCAGCAATGCACGTTTTCGTCGATAAATCTGACGCTAATTCTAAATGAAAAGCTTTCGTTGCCATGCAAACGAAAACTACCACATATGCCTTTGTTGTTTTCGCGCCTCGTCGTCCATTCCATTTTACTGGTCTAGGCCCAGCATAGTCAATTCCTGTGTGCTCGAAAGGGTTTGATGGCCGTACTCAAGCTGCTGGCAGTGCTCCCATTAATTGATGATTTGGTTTTGCCGTTATCTTGAAACACGTAAGGCTACTTCAAATTTCCTTCTTTGCAAGTGAGGAGCCACCAATTATCCAATACACAAGTCGTGACGTTGCAAGTGTTAACTGTATGCCACCATGCATTGTTTGAAAATGGGCCTGTTTAATGAGCAGTTGTGCTAGTTTCCCTTTTGGTATGATTGCTGAATGCTTCGTGGTTTCCCTCACCAATGCGAAGTGTAGCCTGCCGCCCACCTTGAGGATACCTTCGGAGTCTAGCTATGGAGTGAGCAATCGGATGCTGCTTGATGTAGGTATGGGTTTCGTTTTTTGAAGATGCTGAATTTCTTCCCCGTAAGCATGTTGTTGTGCTAACTTTATGCACCTGTCATGAGACAGTTTGAGTTTCTTCGTTGACAAGCTCCCTTTGAGCTTATCTGAAGGTTTATGACAGTTGTGGATGAACCGCAGGCAATATGCTACCACCCTGTTCAACTTAGTGAAGCTTGAGTACCGAAGAAAAATGTCTGGTTCACTTGTTGTCTGTGTTGAAATGAGTGTAACCGCTCGCTCTTCCAGTTCTTTATCTTCGAAGTTGTGGACTTCAGTCCGATTTGATTTAGTATTCAGTTTACTCAGCCATGGTGGTCCATTCCACCATAGTGAAGATACTATCAATTCGGTGGGATATAAACCTCGTGTTCCTAGGTCGGCAGGGTTTTCGTGGCTTGCAACGTGACTCCATGCCGCTGGGGATGACTCTTGCTGTATTGCGCTCACTCGATTAGCAACATAAACTGTCCAGCTAGGTGCTGGTTTCTGCAGCCAGGCTAAAACGATTGTGGAATCAGTCCAGTAATGAATTCGCACATGCTTCCAACGATGGGCTTCAATTACTTGCTTCATGATGTTGGTTAGCAGAACCACTCCACACAGTTCCAATCTGGGTATTGATTGTGTTTTGATGGGTGCCACCTTTGATTTTGCGGCTAGCAGACATGTTGTGGTTGCTGATACATTAACAATTCTAGCATAATCTGCAGCAGCGTATGCCGTGGATGATGCAGCGCAAAATCCGTGCAGCTCAATCTGACTGGACGGAACATATCCTATCCACCGGGGAATACTAAGTTGGCTGATTTAATGCAATTGACTGCGCACTGTGAGCCATTCTTTGATGACCTCTTCATCCAGAGGTTCGTCCCAATTACACTTGGTTAGCCATATTTTTTGGATAGCTATTTTTCCAATTATGATTGTAGGCTGTAACCATCCAATCGGGTCAAATACATATAGCTTTGATATGTCAGAAAGAATCTCTCGTTTGGTCTTGAGGTCAGCTTCTTTACTGATGTTGATGGTAAATGAAAATGTATCTGATGCTGGATGCCAACAAAGACCAAGAGTGTTCATGTTGTTGGACAATTCAATGCTCAATGGAACTTGAGTCGCTCGATCTGCAATGGGAATTTTTTCCAATAGCTTTGTGTTATTTGCACTCCATTGTCAAAGGTGAAGACCTCCTTTGTGCAATAAGCTCTGGAGCTCCCTTTGAATTTGTATCAGTTCTGCCACGTCATGTGTGCCAGTTAAACAGTTGTCTACATAAAAGTCATCCATCAATACCTTTGATGCTTTCGGATATATCTTCCGTTCATCTTCAGCCAACTTGTGAAGGGTTTTGATGGCTAGTCCCATATATGTTAGTCGTCAATCGATAAATCTGAATTGGATCTGTCTTATTGAAACGCCACAATATTCGTAAACAATCACGATCAGCTTCGTCTATCCATATCTGCCGGTACATTTTTTCTATGTCCGAAGCCACTACATAACGATGTTGCCTCCATCTCACTAAGATGTAAAAGATGGTCTCTTGAATAGTAGGACAAGTCAGTAGCAATTCGTTGAGAGATTCGCCCAATGAGCCCTTTTGCGAGGCGTTGAATACAGCTCTTAGTTTTGTTGTTGGGCTACTATTCTTAATTACGGCGTGATGCGGTAAATAGTTTGACAGTTTCTTATGAATGTGATCTATGGGTACTAGCTCCATGTGGCCGATGTTGAGATATTCTTCCATGAAATTACTGTATTCCTTTTGTAATTCTGGATTCTGGGTAAACCGGTGTTCCAACTGACGAAATTGAATGTATGCTACTTTCTGTGTATCGCTCATCTCCCGGACTGGATCGACATTAGATTTGAATGATAGCCGTACCGAGTAAGACCCATTTGAGAGGCGTCGTGTAAATTTATGGTAGTGTTCTTCTGCTTCCGTCTCTTCATTTGTCAAAGGCATGACTACTGAGGCTTCTTCAAGTTCCCAGAATCGTCGCAATGACTGGTCCAGCTCGTTGTAGGAAACCATGCCTTGTACTTCCTGCTTTTCAGTTGCTTTTGCGACAGGTCCAAAAAGCACCCATCCCAGCTTCGTTTGTTGTGCGGATGGATTTCCTGGTAAGAATCCAGGCAAGAAGATTTTACTAAATATGTTGGCTCCAATCAGTTAGTCGATTTTAGATGGTATGTAGTAATTCGAGTCTGCTAAGTCTTCTGCATTGAGACCTTCGGGTAACTGTCCAGATGTCTGTGCAGTAGGTAGTGGAGTTGTAATGGTGTTTAGGATAAGTGGGCTAAACACTATTTTCTCCTGCACCGCGTTTAGTCCGATAACATGCGCTGCGATCGTAGTCTGTCCACGAGTCGTAACTTCGTGTGCTCCACCTACATAACCCATTGTAATTTTCGCATGTTTCGACGAATTGGAATCGCTCACTGTACTAACGCGTACTAGTGCTGTTGCTAGTAGGACTTGGTTTCGGTTGTCCGACATACACATGCATGTTTTGGTTGTGGCTGCTTCTGGTGGGTGTATTGTTTGTGTTGAGAAAATGTGTAATGACGTATTGTGTCGTTTTCCACATACCTTGCAGTCGTGCTTTGAAGTACACTGTTTTGCTCCATGTTGACTGCTCAGGCAATTGAAGCATAGTCGTTTTGAGTTGACGAATTCTCGTCGAGTTTGAACAGTAGATTGTTTGTACTTTGTGCAATTGAACAATCAATGATTTTCGTTGCACATTGGACATTGTGGGCCAGTCTGTGCGGAGTGAATGGTAACAGTTGGTCGCTTACTTGCCGGTTTTGCACTGGAGATCGATAATGCTTCTAGCATGATGAAACAATTTTTCAGAAAGTTTAGAACTTCCTGCAACGTTGGAACTGACTTTGACTGTCCGATATGTTTCTGCTTGTCCTTCTTTGTTTCCTCATCGAACTTTTGGTTGAGGATAGAAGTGGCTACGACATCGAAGGGATTGACGTTTACAGTTGAAAGAGTGGTAACAAGCTGATTAGTTATATCGACCAGCCGTTTCAATTGATTAACGTCATCCTTGTTGCACCTGGGAAGCTCCCAGAATCGTTGTACCGATTTGTTGCAGATTGCTCTGTCGTTGTCGTATCGTTAACAGAGCAGATCCCATGCTGGTTGGTAATTTGCTTCGGTGATCGTAGGATGTCGAATTAGGTGTTCTGCCTCATTGCGAAGAGAGCTGCGCAAGTATTACAGCTTTTGCACAGCGTTCAGCTTCTCGTTGTCGTGAACCATGCACTTGTATAGGTCGCGAAAAGCACACCATGATGAATATTTGCCATCGAATGTTGGAATTTTGAGTCGCTCCAGTTTGATGGCCTTCACTTCATTCGCTTGCCCCTGTCCACTTCCTGGTGCCGAAAGTTTGGAATTTGTGTTATATTCCTGAATTTTCTCCAAGAAAAGGGTAACATAGTCCATCACGATGTTCTCTGCTGCTTCAAACTCGTCCATGTACCTTCTACGCGCCTCCTTGTCGCTCTTCAGCTCCTGGCATGTTGCTGGATGACGGTCCTCGAATTTGCTCCAAAGTCCATGCAGCCGTTCCAACCTTGGCTTGAAGTATGCAAGGCTGTATCGTCTTGAACCGTCCTTCTTGAAGTTTTCGATAAGTCGTTGATAGCCTTGATCTGCAACTCTTGTCCAGCCTGTTCCGACATCTTGGGTTGACTTGATTCAATACTGCTACTATTGAATCCGGTTCGAAGGACCAATGTCTAGAGTTCGATGAAGCAATCTTGCCTTTAATAAAAACAATGTTTTAAGTTTTGCTGTTGGGCAAGAACTACTTTATTCACTTAATTCGACAGTCTTTTTATGCTAAAATTTAATGCTGACTACCTGAGAAATTTTGAATATGCAAGAAAATATGATGTGACCAAAATAGTTGATATACAAAATATGCTATGAATGGAATGTGTGACAATTTATCGTGAGAACAAAATTAAGTTGCTGCGTATGAAGTATTCGTGGTTCCTATTACATTCCGTCGTGGGAATGGGAAGAGTGCATTCATCATGAAGATTGAGTTACATTCAGTCGTGTGAATGTATTTAGCGTTGAAAAGTGCAAGCACAAGCACTATTAGAGTTTTATTATTGTTCAGTTTTTATTATTGTATGCAGTATGTCCTTCAATACATTGTGTGTGAGTTTTAGTATCCAGAGAATTTATCCGAATTGCGAAGTTTGGTCGAGCTGAAATTTTGGTGTATTTTTGGTGACAATAGAAATTCTATGGAAAATTTCGCATTGTGATGATTTCGCACGGAGTCATCAGATCATCACGAAATTTACAAGGCTCATCAATGGGCATAAAAAATAAGTCTCTGTAGTTTTTAAGTAATGTCTGGGCGACTTTGTTGTCACCATAAGTACATAAACACAAGTCTTTCACACCATTGACTCCCTGGTATTTTTTTCGGCTTTTTGAAAAAAATGCAAATGATATACAGTTAAATTTAAACTCTTAAAATTCCCAACCACCTGGTTCTTGCGTGTACGGTGTGTCGCGACCGGACAGAATTCAGAGGATATATTGTCCTTGGGTAGATACAGGTCTCACAAAAGTTTGATGAATATGATAGGAATTATGTGACTGTTGTATCACCATGAAAAAATGCTCGGTGAAATTGAATTGCTATGCCTTTTAACTTCCGATGCAGTTATCAAATTATAATGAAATTCACACACATTTAACCTGATTGTAAACCAAGTTAGTCAGAATTTTGGCCGTAGTGTTAGGTCCGCACTGCCAGCATCATCGATTTGATTAATTTTTGTCCTGGAAATCGGTACTATTAAATTTTCAAATAATAATGATTCCATTGTGAAAATAAGCCGAAAATATTTCAATTTCAAAAATTTTAACACAGTTGCGGAAAGTAACTCCAAACACCCTTTTTTTATAACTGCCAACGCTTTCAATGGATCAAAACCAAAGTTATAGAGTAAGTTATTTTAACGGGATACAAATTTGGTGTAGTCTTTGTTGTGGTGGTGTCAAAAGGTTTACAGCAGCAATATAGGACTTTCCAAGCTATTCAGTATGGACTTTTTGACTCAAACCTAATAAGTATACTTTATCATACGCAAAAGTCAAAGAAACATGCTCTCAAATATGGAATAAGACGGTGTTTGTTTTGTTTAATGTTAGGTATGAACGTGCCAATTGTATATGATCCCATCAAGAAAAAGTAAGCACAGCGAAAATTGCTCGCAACAAACAACATTGTCTTGAATAGGTAGCATAAAAGTGGCAGGGATGCCATTTTTGTTCTCCAAATGACCTCGAAAACTGTATTCTATTATTGCCTACCATTTTAATACTCAGATTCTGTTTTGCGAAAAACATAATTGCATAAAACGCCAGTTTATAAAAATGTTCTTATTTAAATACCAGTATATTACCCAGTAGGAATGAACAGATAATCTTAATAAAAAAAGGATGATTGGCGAGGCTCTTTTAAACTTAACGCTCTCAAACTTAACGTATAACTTGTCGAAATTAAATATCACCGTCCATTTCTCGAGATAAGTCCCATAACATCGTAATTAATACCGCAAATAACACAGTCTTTATGTTAGAAGTAGTGTGTATGCTTTGGAATAGGCTAAAACTACTGCACTACACAACTCTTGCTGTAACCACAAAAACCAAAGAAGCGAAAACTTAAGTGTCTGCTCTTGGATATATTTATTTTTCTGGGATGGCCAAACTAGGGCCTGGGAAGGTCCCAGCCCCCCTACGGCACGCCTATGCATATCAACCATTCCTTACCCAAAGCAACAAAACTCAACTATAACACAAATGATGAAAATTTTCAGTGCTGGTAACACTTTTCCAACGAAGTAGCAATAAGTTTACCTTCACAAGCTCATGCTTAAATCAACTTATCCTTTGAATTTCGTTCTAACCGGAGGATTTCATCGAAAGTTTTAGCGGTTTAACGTTGTCAGAGGCTGCCATCCGAAAAATGTTCAAAACCCGGAAAATTTAAAAATTGATTCCTTATTTTTATTGCAAATGCTTTGCATATGAGTACGTAATTTGAAGCATCTGTTGGTGCAATATTTACGAATATGGCTAAAGCTGGTTACCCTGTGTCAGCAGCAAAGCAAAATATAAACCAAATCTACTTCACGTTAAGTTAAGCCCAACCAGTAAATTTAGTTTCGATTGAATCACTGCGCTGGAAGCTATACGGGTAAAACAAATTTAAGGACTACCACCGTCAAAACTTTTCACATTTTCAAAGTGTCAATATTTATTGTTAATTTTTATTGCAGGATCATTCCCATTTGCAAATCTAATGAAATAATTGCTCAGTAAAGAAATTCCACAAAATTACAAAAATGGTCGAAGCTGGCAGTCCTTTCATAATTTTTGTACGAAATTCCTACGACATTTGGCTCTCATAAGAGTCTATTTACTGCATGAATTTCGTTTTGATTTCATGACTGCACCAGAAGTTATAGAGAAATAGCTTTATTTTGCTGAGCAAGTTTGCAAGATTTGGGAGACAAAAATTACCATAGCTGGCAACTCTGTTCTAATTTTTCAGCCAACTTTTCACCAAATTTTACCTAAAATAAGGTCCAAATATTGTGTGAATTTAAGTGTTAACAGTTCTGGTTGTGGCTGCTTCTGGTGGGTGTACTGTTTGTGTTGAAAAAATGTGTAATGACGTATTGTGTCGTTTTCCACATACCTTGCAGCCGTGCTTTGAAGTACACTGTTTTGCTCCATGTTGACTGCTCAAGCAATTGAAGCATAGTCGCTTTGAGTTGACGAATTCTCGTTGAGTTTGAACAGTAGATTGTTTGTACCTTGTACAATTGAACAATCTATGATTTTCGTTGCACATTGGACATTGTGGGCCAGTCTGTGCGGAGTGAACGGTTACAGTTGGTCGTTTACTTGCCGGTTTTGCACTGGAGATCGATAATGCTTGTAGCATGATGAAACGATTTTTGAAAGTTTAGAACTTCCTGCGACGTTGGAACTGAATTTGACTGTCCGATATGTTTCTGCCAGTCCTTCTTTGTTTCCTCATCGAACTTTTGGTTGAGGATAGAATTGGCTACGACATCGAAGGGATTGACGTTTAAAGTTGAAAGAGTGGTTACCAGCTGATTAGTTATATCGACCAGCCGTTTTAATTGATTAACGTCATCCTTGTTGCACCTGGGAAGCTCCCAGAATCGTTGTACTATTTCGTTGGAGATTGTTCTGTCGTTGTCGTATCGTTCACAGAGCAGATCCCATGCTGGTTGGTAATTTGCTTCGGTGATCGTAAGATGTCAAATTAGGTGTTCTGCCTCATTGCGAAGAGAGCTGCGCAAATATTACAGCTTTTGCACAGCGTTCAGCTTCTCGTTGTAGTGAACCATGCACTTGTATAGGTCGCGAAAAGCACACCATGATGAATATTTGCCATCGAATGTTGGAATTTTGAGTCGCTCCAGTTTGATAGCCTCCACTTCATCCGCTTGCCCCTGTCCACTTCCTGGTGCCGAAAGTTTGGAATTTGTGTTATATTCCTCAATTTTCTCCAAGAAAAGGGTAACATAGTCCATCACGATGTTTTCTGCTGCTTCAAACTCGTCCATGTTCCTTCTACGCGCCTCCTTGTCGCTCTTGAGCTCCTGGCATGTTGCTGGATGACGGTCCTCGCATTTGCTCCAAAGTCCATGCAGCCGTTCCAACCTTGCCTTGAAGTATGCAAGGCTGTATCGTCTTGAACCGCCCTTCTTGAAGTTTTCGATGAGTCGTTGAATAGCCTTGATCTGCAACTCTTGTCCAGCCTGTTCCGACATCTTGGGTTGACTTGATTCAATACTGCTACTATTGAATCCGGTTCGAAGGACCAATGTCTAGAGTTCGATGAAGCAATCTTGCCTTTAATAAAAACAATGTTTTAAGTTTTGCTGTTGGGCAAGAGCTACTTTATTCACTTAATTCGACAGTCTTTTTATGCTAAGATTTAATGCTGACTACCTGAGAAATTTTGAATATGCAAGAAAATATGATGTGACCAAAATAGTTGATATACAAAATATGCTATGAATGGAATGTGTGACAATTTATCGTGAGAACAAAATTAAGTTGCTGCGTATGAAGTATTCGTGGTTCCTATTACATTCCGTCGTGGGAATGGGTAGAATGAAGATTGAGATACGTTCAATCGTGTGAATGTATTTAGCGTTGAAAAGTGCAAGCACAAGCACTATTAGAGTTTTATTATTGTTCAGTTTTTATTATTGTATGCAGTATGTCCTTCAATACATTGTGTGTGAGTTTAAGTATCCAGAGAATTTATCCGAATACCGAAGTTTGGTCGAGCTGAAATTTTGGTGTATTTTTGGCGACAATAGAAATTCTATGGAAAATTTCGCATTGCGATGATTTCGCACGGAGTCATCAGATCATCACAAAATTTACAAGGCTCATCAATGGGCATAAAAAATAAGTCTCTGTAGTTATTAAGTAATGTCTGGGCGACTTTGTTGTCACCATAAGTACATAAACACAAGTCTTTCACACCATTGACTCCCTGGTATTTTTTTCGGCTTTTTGAAAAAAATGCAAATGATATACAGTTAAATTTAAACTCTTAAAATTCCCAACCACCTGGTTCTTGCGTGTACGGTGTGTCGCGACCGGATAGAATTCAGAGGATATATTGTCCTTGGGTAGATACAGGTCTCACAAAAGTTTGATGAATATGATAGGAATTATGTGACTGTTGTATCACCATGAAAAAATGCTCGGTGAAATTGAATTGCTATGCCTTTTAACTTCCGATGCAGTTATCAAATTATAATGAAATTCACACACATTTAACCTGATTGTAAACCAAGTAAGTCAGAATTTTGGCCGTGGTGTAAGGTCCGCACTGCCAGCATCATCGATTTGATTAATTTTTGTCCTGGAAATCGGTACTATTAAATTTTCAAATAATAATGATTTCATTGTGAAAATAAGCCGAAAATATTTCAATTTCAAAAATTTTAACACAGTTGCGGAAAGTAACTCCAAACACCCTTTTTTTATAACTGCCAACGCTTTCAATGGATCAAAACCAAAGTTATAGAGTAAGTTATTTTAACGGGATACAAATTTGGTGTAGTCTTTGTTGTGGTGGTGTCAAAAGGTTTACAGCAGCAATTAAGGACTTTCCAAGCTATTCAGTATGGACTTTTTTACTCAAACCTAATAAGTATACTTTATCATACGCAAAAGTCAAAGAAACATGCTCTCAAATATGGAATAAGACGGTGTTTGTTTTGTTTAATGTTAGGTATGAACGTGCCAATTGTATATGATCCCATCAAGAAAAAGTAAGCACAGCGAAAATTGCTCGCAACAAACAACATTGTCTTGAATAGGTAGCATAAAAGTGGCAGGGATGCCATTTTTGTTCTCCAAATGACCTCGAAAACTGTATTCTATTATTGCCTACCATTTTAATACTCAGATTCTGTTTTGCGAAAAACATAATTGCATAAAACGCCAGTTTATAAAAATGTTCTTATTTAAATACCAGTATATTACCCAGTAGGAATGAACAGATAATCTTAATAAAAAAAGGATGATTGGCGAGGCTCTTTTAAACTTAACGCTCTCAAACTTAACGTATAACTTGTCGAAATTAAATATCACCGTCCATTTCTCGAGATAAGTCCCATAACATCGTAATTAATACCGCAAATAACACAGTCTTTATGTAAGAAGTAGTGTGTATGCTTTGGAATAGGCTAAAACTACTGCACTACACAACTCTTGCTGTAACCACAAAAACCAAAGAAGCGAAAACTTAAGTGTCTGCTCTTGGATATATTTCTTTTTCTGGGAGGGCCAAACTAGGGCCTGGGAAGGTCCCAGCCCAAACCCCCCCCCCCCCCTTCGGCGCGCCTATGCATATCCAAAGCAACAAAACTCAACTTTAACACAAATGATGAAAATTTTCAGTGCTGGTAACACTTTTCCAACGAAGTAGCAATAAGTTTACCTTCACAAGCTCATGCTTAAATCAACTTATCCTTTGAATTTCGTTCTAACCGGAGGATTTCATCGAAAGTTTTAGCGGTTTAACGTTGTCAGAGGCTGCCATCCGAAAAATGTTCAAAACCCGGAAAATTTAAAAATTGATTCCTTATTTTTATTGCAAATGCTTTGCATATGAGTACGTAATTTGAAGCATCTGTTGGTGCAATATTTATGAATATGGCTAAAGCTGGTTACCCTGTGTCAGCAGCAAAGCAAAATATAAACCAAATCTACTTCACGTTAAGTTAAGCCCAACCAGTAAATTTAGTTTCGATTGAATCACTGCGCTGGAAGCTATACGGGTAAAACAAATTTAAGGACTACCACCGTCAAAACTTTTCACATTTTCAAAGTGTCAATATTTATTGTTAATTTTTATTGCAGGATCATTCCCATTTGCAAATCTAATGAAATAATTGCTCAGTAAAGAAATTCCACAAAATTACAAAAATGGTCGAAGCTGGCAGTCCTTTCATAATTTTTGTACGAAATTCCTACGACATTTGGCTCTCATAAGAGTCTATTTACTGCATGAATTTCGTTTTGATTTCATGACTGCACCAGAAGTTATAGAGAAATAGCTTTATTTTGCTGAGCAAGTTTGCAAGATTTGGGAGACAAAAATCACCATAGCTGGCAACTCAGTTCTAATTTTTCAGCCAAATTTTCACCAAATTTTACCTAAAATAAGGTCCAAATATTGTGTGAATTTAAGTGTTAACAGTTCTGGTTGTGGCTGCTTCTGGTGGGTGTACTGTTTGTGTTGAAAAAATGTGTAATGACGTATTGTGTCGTTTTCCACATACCTTGCAGCCGTGCTTTGAAGTACACTGTTTTGCTCCATATTGACTGCTCAAGCAATTGAAGCATAGTCGCTTTGAGTTGACGAATTCTCGTTGAGTTTGAACAGTAGATTGTTTGTACCTTGTGCAATTGAACAATCTATGATTTTCGTTGCACATTGGACATTGTGGGCCAGTCTGTGCGGAGTGAACGGTTACAGTTGGTCGTTTACTTGCCGGTTTTGCACTGGAGATCGATAATGCTTGTAGCATGATGAAACGATTTTTGAAAGTTTAGAACTTCCTGGGACGTTGGAACTGACTTTGACTGTCCGATATGTTTCTGCCAGTCCTTCTTTGTTTCCTCATCGAACTTTTGATTGAGGATAGAATTGGCTACGACATCGAAGGGATTGACGTTTAAAGTTGAAAGAGTGGTTACCAGCTGATTAGTTATATCGACCAGCCGTTTTAATTGATTAACGTCATCCTTGTTGCACCTGGGAAGCTCCCAGAATCGTTGTACTATTTCGTTGGAGATTGTTCTGTCGTTGTCGTATCGTTCACGGAGCAGATCCCATGCTGGTTGGTAATTTGCTTCGGTGATCGTAAGATGTCAAATTAGGTGTTCTGCCTCATTGCGAAGAGAGCTGCGCAAGTATTGCAGCTTTTGCACAGCGTTCAGCTTCTCGTTGTCGTGAACCATGCACTTGTATAGGTCGCGAAAAGCACACCATGATGAATATTTGCCATCGAATGTTGGAATTTTGAGTCGCTCCAGTTTGACGGCCTCCACTTCATCCGCTTGCCCCTGTCCACTTCCTGGTGCCGAAAGTTTGGAATTTGTGTTATATTCCTCAATTTTCTCCAAGAAAAGGGTAACATAGTCCATCACGATGTTCTCTGCTGCTTCAAACTCGTCCATGTACCTTCTACGCGCCTCCTTGTCGCTCTTCAGCTCCTGGCATGTTGCTGGATGACGGTCCTCCAATTTGCTCCAAAGTCCATGCAGCCGTTCCAACCTTGCCTTGAAGTATGCAAGGCTGTATCATCTTGAACCGTCCTTCTTGAAGTTTTCGATGAGTCGTTGAATAGCCTTGATCTGCAACTCTTGTCCAGCCTGTTCCGACATCTTGGGTTGACTTGATTCAATACTGCTACTATTGAATCCGGTTCGAAGGACCAATGTCTAGAGTTCGATGAAGCAATCTTGCCTTTAATAAAAACAATGTTTTAAGTTTTGCTGTTGGGCAAGAACTACTTTATTCACTTAATTCGACAGTCTTTTTATGCTAAGATTTAATGCTGACTACCTGAGAAATTTTGAATATGCAAGAAAATATGATGTGACCAAAATAGTTGATATACAAAATATGCTATGAATGGAATGTGTGACAATTTATCGGGAGAACAAAATTAAGTTGCTGCGTATGAAGTATTCGTGGTTCCTATTACATTCCGTCGTGGGAATGGGTAGAATGAAGATTGAGTTACGTTCAATCGTGTGAATGTATTTAGCGTTGAAAAAAGCAAGCACAAGCACTATTAGAGTTTTATTATTGTTCAGTTTTTATTATTGTATGCAGTAAGTCGTTCAATACATTTTGTGTGAGTTTTAGTATCCAGAGAATTTATCCGAATACCGAAGTTTGGTCGAGCTGAAATTTTGGTGTATTTTTGGCGACAATAGAAATTCTATGGAAAATTTCGCATTGTGATGATTTCGCACGGAGTCATCAGATCATCACGAAATTTACAAGGCTCATCAATGGGCATAAAAAATAAGTCTCTGTAGTTTTTAAGTAATGTCTGGGCGACTTTGTTGTCACCATAAGTACATAAACACAAGTCTCCCTGGTATATTTTTCGGCTTTTTGAATAAAATGCAAATGATATACAGATACAAATACAAATGATAAATTTAAACTCTTAAAATTCCCAACCACCTGGTTCTTGCGTGTACGGTGTGTCACGACCGGATAGAATTCAGAGGATATATTGTCCTTGGGTAGATACAGGTCTCACAAAAGTTTAATGAATATGATAGGAATTATGTGACTGTTGTATCACCATGAAAAAATGCTCGGTGAAATTGAATTGCTATGCCTTTTAACTTCCGATGCAGTTATCAAATTATAATGAAATTCACACACATTTAACCTGATTGTAAACCAAGTAAGTCAGAATTTTGGCCGTAGTGTTAGGTCCGCACTGCCAGCATCATCGATTTGATTAATTTTTGTCCTGGAAATCGGTACTATTAAATTTTCAAATAATAATGATTCCATTGTGAAAATAAGCCGAAAATATTTCAATTTCAAAAATTTTAACACAGTTGCGGAAAGTAACTCCAAACACCCTTTTTTTATAACTGCCAACGCTTTCAATGGATCAAAACCAAAGTTATAGAGTAAGTTATTTTAACGGGATACAAATTTGGTGTAGTCTTTGTTGTGGTGGTGTCAAAAGGTTTACAGCAGCAATATAGGACTTTCCAAGCTATTCAGTATGGACTTTTTGACTCAAACCTAATAAGTATACTTTATCATACGCAAAAGTCAAAGAAACATGCTCTCAAATATGGAATAAGACGGTGTTTGTTTTGTTTAATGTTAGGTATGAACGTGCCAATTGTATATGATCCCATCAAGAAAAAGTAAGCACAGCGAAAATTGCTCGCAACAAACAACATTGTCTTGAATAGGTAGCATAAAAGTGGCAGGGATGCCATTTTTGTTCTCCAAATGACCTCGAAAACTGTATTCTATTATTGCCTACCATTTTAATACTCAGATTCTGTTTTGCGAAAAACATAATTGCATAAAACGCCAGTTTATAAAAATGTTCTTATTTAAATACCAGTATATTACCCAGTAGGAATGAACAGATAATCTTAATAAAAAAAGGATGATTGGCGAGGCTCTTTTAAACTTAACGCTCTCAAACTTAACGTATAACTTGTCGAAATTAAATATCACCGTCGTAAGTAACATCGTAATTAATACCGCAAATAACATAGTCTTTATGTTAGAAGTAGTGTGTATGCTTTGGAATAGGCTAAAACTACTGCACTACACAACTCTTGCTGTAACCACAAAAACCAAAGAGGCGAAAACTTAAGAGTCTGCTCTTGAAAATATTTCTTTTTCTGGGACGGCCAACCTAGGGCCTGGGAAGGTCCCAGCCCCCCCTACGGCGCGCCTATGCATATCAACCATTCCTTATCCAAAGCAACAAAACTCAACTAAAACACAAATGATGAAATCCTTTGCATATGAGTACGTAATTTGAAGCATCTGTTGGTGCAATATTTACGAATATGGCTAAAGCTGGTTACCCTGTGTCAGCAGCAATGCAAAATATAAACCAAATCTACTTCACGTTAAGTTAAGCCCAACCAGTAAATTTAGTTTCGATTGAATCACTGCGCTGGAAGCTAACGGGTAAAACAAATTTAAGGACTACCACCATCAAAACTTTTGACATTTTCAAAGTGTCAATATTTATTGTTAATTTTTATTGCAGGATCATTCCCATTTGCAAATCTAATGAAATAATCGCTCAGTAAAGAAATTCCACAAAATTACAAAAATGGTCAAAGCTGGCAGTCCTTTCATAGTTTTTGTACGAAATTCCTACGACATTTGGCTCTCATAAGAGTCTTTTTACTGCATGAATTTCGTTTTGATTTCTTGACTGCACCAGAATTTGTAGAAAAATAGCTTTATTTTGCTGAGCAAGTTTGCAAGATTTGGGAGACAAAAATCACCATAGCTGGCAACTCTGTTCTAATTTTTCAGCCAAATTTTCACCAAATTTCACCTAAAATAATGTCCAAATATTGTGTGAATTCTGTATAAATCTGAAGGCTGAATCAGAAGTTATAGGCCAAAAACCGGTTTTTTTTTCTCAGTGAGTTTTCAATATGGTACCACTGCCACAGAGGTTCCTGAATTTCTAAATCACTTATGTCAGACTTGGTCCAAGTTAATACCAACATGTCCTGTAAATTTCATTATGATCTATGCGTCAGTTCTCGTGAAGAGAACTTTCGAGTGCTGAAAACAGAGGTTATTTGGTGATGGGTTGCCGTTCTTGTGCAAATCGGAGTTTTAAAAATTTCAACTTGACATGATGCCCAAAGGTCAAAATTTATCAATGATTTGAAGTTTTTGACAAAAATCAAAAAATTTTCATAAGGGTCAACGATTAGAAGGATTTTTTTTAGGAGCCTGTGGCAGCTTCGGGGTAACCTCCACTTCATTAGAATCCCACGCGTGTTAAGTTTTTGTCAAGACCAATAAGCTCTGAGAATTTTGCGACAACCAAATATTTTGGTCAGAAGTAATGACAAATCAAAATTTGAAAAAAAAATCCTTGCTTACTTTTAGGCACGCTACACCCACACACGGCTCCAAATTTTCAATTCTTTATCATAGACAAGCTAGGTTACGTTAGTAAAGAATACTGTCGGGAACGCTGCTTGTATTAGGCCGCCAATTTGGGCCCATTTGCCATCTTCCGCTGGCTTGTTAGAGCTGCCAAGTGACCACCTCGCCAAACTAGATCAGCTGACTCAGCGTGACGGTGCTGGCCACCTCTGCTAACCCTTGAAAGTGGTAACATCTAAAAATCTTGAGGCGTTTATTATAAAGGGCCGGACAATCACAGAGTGTATGCTCGATGGTGTCCTCTTCCATCTCGCACCTCTTGCATAAATTGCTGGATGTCAGTCTCATTCTTTTCGCATGAGAGACGGTAAGGCAGTGCCCTGTGAGCAAGCCAACCGTGGCTCTCAAGCGGTTTCTGCTAAGCTTGAGCAGTTACCTGCTTTTGCTTCGATCAGGTGATGGCCATAATGTCCTGGTCACCCTGCAGTCCAACCTGTTTTCCCATTCGGACTTCAGTTTGGCCCTATTGGCGGCATCAAGTTTGCTTGTGGCTTCAGTGATTGACCGTGGTACAATGATGCAGGGGCTTTTGCTAGCTCCTAAACCTTTCCTCGCCAATTCATCGGTTTTTTCGGTGCCCATGACTATACTATACCATGGCACCCACATAATCCGGATAGGAATATGCCTTGCCTTTTCATTGAGAGCCACTCTGCAAGCGTTAACAGTTTTTGAAGAACATCTGTAAGACGCAAGAGCGAGAATGGCTGCTCTGCTGTCGACGCAAATCGTCATTGATCTGGTTGATATTCCGCTAATGGACTCAACTGCCATGCGTTAAGCATGTAATTCAGACTGAAAGACGGTTGCATGGTCCGACAGTCTACACCACAGGTTAAGGCTCAGATCCGTAGAAAACAACCCCGAGCCAACTCCTGTGTCCGTTTTTGACCCGTCCGTGTAAATCCAGACGCCCTCATTTCGGGTAGCTTCCTTTTTCTTCCAGTCTGTTCTTGTAGGTATCTTGACCTGGAAATTCCTGCCAAGATGTATTATTTTGCTCATGTGGTCCATGTCTTCTGCAACGAGCCCAAATTTTTTGTGGCATTCTGTAAGAATACCGATGTGGCCCCTCTGATCTGAATCGTTCCACATGCCGGAACTTTTAGAGCGTATCACCGCTAGGCTTGCGCTTCTAAATATGAGTCGATCGAGGGGCATGAGTCCTAAAATCATATCCAACCCAGCCGTTGGGGCGGTTCTTAAACCACCCGTAATACATATGCAAACTAATATTTGCAGTCTTAATAGCTCCTTGCTATTAGTTTTACTCTCCGCTGCCTTCCACCACACGATCGCTCCATACACCAAAATTGGCCTCACAACACATGTGAATATGTAATAGGCCACCATAGATCTAAGACCCCAGGTATTGGAGTAGGCGGACCGGCACGCAAAGAGTGCTGCGCGAGCCTTACCAATTCTGTGCTTCACGTTAGTCCCCCAGTTCAGTTTCCTGTCCAGTATAAGGCCCAAATATTGAACACTATCAGCAAGTTCCAATATTATTCTGTTGAGATAAGGCGTGGCAATAGCCGGTACCCTGTGTCTCCTTGTGAAGAGTACAAGTTCGGTTTTTGCCGGAATTGCCCTAAGACCGACTTTTCTGGCCCAGGTTTGGACATGGTCCAGCGCTGATTGCATAAGGTCCGACAAATTTTGTGGGAACGCACCTCTCACAAGTACCACAATATCATCGGCATACGCCACCACCTCAAAGTCACTGGCCCTTAAATTCTCCAGTATTTCGTTGACTGTCTGGATACACAAAAGGGGAGATGTAATCCCTCCTTGTGGTGTTCCGGTTCCGACTATTCTTTCCGCTTTGGCCTCCAAAAGGAAGCCTCAAGACATGCTAAGAACATAGTAAGTTTTCATTCTCAATTCTTTTTTTTAACCAAAAATTTCACTGCTTGGAAATATAGGAGTACCTCAAAACTCACTAAAACACTCGCCGCCACCAAAAGGTTTAAGTTATCTGAATTTTAGCAAAATACAGACCTCTCTACTATCTACATCTACGTTCTCCGAAAATTTTAGCTCAATCGGATCGGCCACTCCAGAGATTATCTCTTAATCATTTTGCTGATATATATATATATATATATATATATATATATATATATATATATATATATATATATATATATATATATATATATATATATATATATATATATAATATATATATATATATATATATATATATATATATATATATATATATATATATATATATATATATATATATATATATATATATATATATATATATATATATATATATATATTTAATTTATTTACCAAACAAGGCAACATACATTAACAATTCAATATAACAACATAACAATTACATACAAATTTTTTCAAACACATTAGAAAACAAAATACAACACAACTTTTTATTTTAGTTACTTTACTTTACTTTAATATATTTTATTTTGATTTTAGCTAAATTGATGGGCAAATTAAGTGGGATTAGGATGTTGATAGGGTCTTTAATAAGTTTGTTCTAAAAGTGTGTTTAGAGATCCCCGAAGCGTAGTTGCTGCTTATAGAGTTGAAAATTCTACAGCACCTATTTATGGGCTCGTTATATGCATAGTTAGTGTGGTGATTGAACTCCTTGAGCAGGTTTGCATACCTAGTGCGTCTTGGTTGGTCATTGAAAATTATTTTGTTGGAGAGAGCTTCAACATTGACTGCACCACTTATAATATCAAAGGTTAGGCATGCACTTAACAGTGTTCTTCTAGAAGAGAGAGGCATTAAATTAAGTAGGCTCAGTCTGGTAACATAGAAAATAAAAAAAAATATAAAGATATATGAATTTTCGGCAAGGTGAGCTCAATACTAATTTTCTTCGAAAATTAGTAAACAGATACACCCACATGGTATGAGGCATTGTGAAATTACGTAGGGATAGAACGACGACCCTGGTGGCGAGGTAGCTGGCCGCAGCTAAACTATAGGATCCGCGGTCTATTTAATTTGCACAACTGACGTTCTCCATTGCTTAGGTGCAAACCAACCTCTTTGTAGGACCCGGAGTCGTCGCGATCGAGTTAGTTTCTGAAACACTGTGAGCACAAAAGTAAAAGCAGCAATACAAACCAGCGGATCATCTTTATCTTCATCGTTGGGACTGGTCTGCGCTCGATCGTGCGCTTCGTGCTCAGAATCGCCGTTTTATCTAGCTTATTACGAGTTTTAACAGCAGCGTCACCATTTGATCCGCGACTACTCTCACTACGGCGGCCATCACTACGTTTGTCGTTTTTGCTTGTTTGCATGTCACTCACATCGCCCAAATCTTCACCGCTCTTTGATATCATCGTCTCCATCCATATTCGATGCTTTTAGCGCATTGTCTCCTGACTCGAAGCACTAGGGTTCCACGAACTTCGTGGGTTCCGAACAGGCAAAATGATCTGATGGATGTTTTGCGTGTTGACAGATCGAATTGTCACCGAAATTGTATTGTGGGATGTTGTGAATACATATTATGTAAACACACATAAATGTCAGAACATATCAAATATGTCCACTTTGCGATTCTAGAGGTATTCCACGAAAGTGGTGAACACTAAAATTATAGTAGACTTAATTTAGCGGAGACTCAAACAATTGCACTTAATTTTCAAAACAACATTAAGGTGTTATGACACTACATTATTTTGCGCATTCATCATCTCATTATTAATCCGAAAAGAAAACAGATCGAAATATTTAGTGTGAAAGAGACAAGTAGGTGAGTGCAGTCAAAACAACTGTTCGTTTTGACAGTGACGATTAACTTTCTCTTTTTTAGTACAATTGCCGCTTTCAGCAATTGTATATTCGCAATGCAAGCTAATTGCATATTGGTATCCATTTCCAAAACAATTCAATCGACTTAAATCAAGGCTAGTATGTGTCAAATATTCTAATATGACACATTCAATTTCCGACTTGTCAAAATTTCAGCTGCTAGCAGCTGAATAATGCGAAGCCGGCCGCATTATTATAGCACACCACATTAATTATGACATTAATATTTAACAGTTTAACGTTATTGGCTAGTGAGGCCTATTCGCTCATACAAAATGCACATATCCATGTTTATTCATTGTCTCTCTCTACTCGGATTATTAATGGCATTATTAATGTAGTGTCATAACACATTTAAAAGCCAAATCCATACATTTTAGTACCTATATTTTTCATTTACTAAAATTTTACTACTTAAGAGCGAAAATGAGAGTAGAGAACTAATGAGGAGAGGAACATCAGTAAAGCCAACAGGACAAAAATCGCATACAAACAAAAATTTCAAAAACTATCATAAAATTACTAAGCTGTTGGTAATTAGTTTTGTGGTTTGAACGGGGGCAATTGCATGGCACAAAATTTTTAATTTGGTATCATGCAATCTTAGATTTGTATTTTCATTTTGATGTTTTTATGTGAAATTAAATTTAATCGCAGTTTTTGAAATATATGCGTGTTTTAACGGCGGCAGTATATTTCGGGATCACATTTTTCGCAATGTATAAAAGCCTTGAAATTCAGCGGTGGTCTACTTCTGGGACGATAGTAGACAACAAGTAGAATACAAAGTGAAATGAGTTTCCGGAATTGCAAGTAAGCTGCATGTTTGTGAAACGAAGCACATGTTTTCATAAAAACTTTACCCAACTACAGATATATTATGTTTTATTTTAAGTTTTTCAGCCCCCCTCTTCCTTTTATAACCGGGCTTGGGACCGTCTTTGGCGGAATTAGGGCTTGCTTAGTCCTCACTATATTTGTAGTTCACTTTCTTTTCTAAGTTCAGAACAATCGACAATTATCTTTTCCTTTACTAACATTTAATTTTATTTCAATGTTTTTCACTTTACACTCACTTTTGAAATTGTTATAATATTATTTCTTACTTATATTTCACTAAAATTAATTTCGACACAAACATTTTTACATTGAAATTTATCAAGTTTTGTTTCTCTAGCCCGATATAGATATTTTTGGTTACGCCACTGACCGAAGACAAATCAAACATGGCTGTGCAATTGCCATTCACGAAAACGTAAACAAACGGTCAACCCGCTACTTTGTCGTTCATTTTCTGAAAAACACGCACAATGCCTGACAAATATTTTACACCCGACGATAAATTTAGCCCGGATTATATATATTAACATTCACTTACCTGTGAAAAGAGACTGCTAGGACACCAAATCCTAGCCGATTTCGGTATGAACCAACAACACACTTTTGACTCATTATAACTTAAACTTAAGGAAGTGTTTATGGAATTTCACGTTGTTATATGAAACAAAGGGTCTATAATGCTCACAAAATTAGTTTTTTTAAGAAAAATCACCACCGCACACGAAAATTAATTACGTTTGAAATTCACTTTCCTCGAAAACACTACCAACATCCCGTACGATTGACAACGATTTTGACAGCTAAGCCCAAGCAGGCTCAAGCCGGAGAGAATCGAAGAGAGCGTTTTTGTCCTATTACACACACTTAAATGTAGGGCCAGAAGGATGATGTAGCCCGCTCCTCTTAGTTTTCTACTCTCATGTGCGAAACATAAGTTATTGAAGACAGTCTAGCTTGGTAAGCCAAATTGGTAGGCGACCAAACAGACTTTTGTACAACCAATAAAAGTAATTGTTATTATTCGTACAAGTATGTCAGAGCTGATGCAAAAGGGGCGGTTAAATTCGCCACGCAGAAGCGACGACTACTTGATTTGTAGAAAGGAAACAATCTAGAGAAAAAGACAATTGTTTCCTTCATGAACAACACATACGTACATTTCAGTCAGCTGGTCTGTCGAGAATATTGGAAATGTTTCGAGACTCGAAGACCGCTCGAAAATGGTCAATTTAGAGTGGCAACCTACGGTGAATGCTTGAGGTGAATGCCCCAAGCGAAAGTGCATAAACACTGCATGCAAGAAATGCAGCAGGTGCATTAAGCGGTAAAAGTACCGCTGAAGCAGAAGATCCAAGGCTTCATTGCTTGGAGCCAGGAGGCCCTGGGTTCTTTTAATCTGGTTGCGGTAAGAATAAAACGTGTGGAGACTGATCGGCGGAAAAATTCTTTGAATTTTTTTCTTTTCTTGGCATTGGATACCGACTACTGGGGCACCCTTGTGAACGAGAGGCAAAAAACTAATACCGAAGTGAAACTCGAGACACCTAGATGATCGGATTTCCTGGGCGCAAAATCCTATGGCCGAATGAAGGAAACCTCGGGAGCTTGTCGTGTGAGATAATTGGAAGAATTAGGCGAAGCTTTGACTCGGAGCGAGAGCGATTGAAGCGAAGTCCTATTGGGTCGAGTAACATATACCCAAGACGCACGAGTTTCTTCTAAGACGGTGTTTTCAGCAGCGAGGACCGTTGCACCATCGGTTTGAGAAAATAGAAATACCAGGTAGGAGTAGCTAGGGAATTATTGTAAATTGTACAATTAATAGTTTAAGTTTGGAATTGTGTCGAGTCGCCTTAAGATAAATTAGAATAAATTCACGCTAGATCGCGGCACCGCAAAGATTGAATTCCGTTAAGTAAAAAAAACTAAATAGGCGAACCATAGTGAACAAAAATCAAAGTGTATGCGACAATGTAAACGCGGTTGCATCGTTTCATTATTGAAGAATAAGTTTCCGTGTGAATCAAGATACAACCGCATCGAATTCTCGTTTCGCTCTGACAGTTGCTTAGACAGCGCGGACTTGAGATGAGTGGCACTCGGACTCACCCTTTCCCCTCGTGAGCAAGCCATCCGCGGCTGTCGTCCCCTACTCCCAGTCGAAGAAAAGGGGGGTCGTTATATCGACCAGTGCGGTATATATATATATATATATATATATATATATATATATATATATATATATATATATATATATATATATATATATATATATATATATATATATACATACATATATATATATATATATATATATATATATATATATATATATATATATATATATATATATATATATATATATATATATATATATATATATATATATATATATATATATATATATATATATATATATATATATATATATATATGAAGCACCCGCGGCCAAAACGGGGTAACCCTCATTTCAACTTTTTTTCAGGACGTCAGAAAAACATTCGCATTTTGTATCATTTTAACTTATCTGCCCGAAATATCGCAAGCTCCTAGATGACCTTTACATACGTCATGTACTAAAGTTTCAAACCATTTCATCAATTGCATTTTTATTAATGAGCGCTTCCGTAGCTCGGGGGGTAACCCCAGAGGTAACCTGCGTCCAAAAGGGGATAACCCACAGTACGCGTTTCGTGTTTTTTTTATGTATAACATTTTTCGATGCATAAATACAATTGTAAATAATATTTTTACCATTCACAAACATAAGTAATATTTTTTTTAAGTGATAACCTAAAAAACGTCTCTCCTCTACGACGCTGCTCACGGCGCTTCTCTTTCGCTCGCATATCTCGGCCAATTTTTGCGCTAGAACGACAGAACTTGAAATAAAAGTCGTCAAAAACTCATGCCGACAACGTGCATTTGAGCAAAAACCTGAAAATGGCACTTAAATCTTTCTTAAAATTAAAATATGGAAAACTGCTTACATGCCAACTGGATTGTTTACACTCGACTAGTCACACAGACACTACCGCAGTCAAACCCGAGCAGATGCAGGCACTCACAACAACGAGCCATCAGCTAATACCGCTAGATGGTGACTCAGGTCTTTTTTTTTCTCAGAACTTAGAAAAAGTAACGGCGCTCATCGAATTCCCATAAGACTCAATGAGGGGTTACCCCCTTTTGGACGCGAGCTAGTACTGCGGTTACCCCCATCGTCAGCTTTAATAATTAATTAAAAATAAAAATAATAACATTTTTCAATTTCTCCGAAAGCTCCTTGACGTAGTTTTTATTGGAGAATGTGAATATGTTAAAAAATCGATTTCGAAAAATATGAGGGTTACCCCCTTTATATATATATATATATGTATATATATATATATATATATATATATATATATATATATATACATATATATGTATATATAATATATATATATATATATATATATATATATATATATATATATATATATAGATATATATATATATATATATATATATATATATATATATATATATATATATATATATATACATATATATATATATATATAAAATTTATTTGAGATCGTTAGCCGCTCAAATTGACGTTGCCATAATTTGCGAGCAACATCGAATCTTCATATACGTCTGGGCGATGGATGCAAGCGGTAAAGCAACAGTTTGAGCGCGTGTTCCGTAATGCAACAAGTGGTGAATGGATATGTTTGGGCTTAAATTGGTGGCATATATTGTTGTTGCGCAGCACTAACTTTGACATTGATCGAATATTAACAGATGTTGGACAGCATAGCAATGGAGGCAAAATCGCAAAATCCGAAGCTCGTAGCCGGCGACTTAAACGTTTGGGCTAAGCGAAAAGTTTTAATGGAGGCTTTTTGCGCTTAAATATCGTCCTTGCAAACAAAGAGAATACCAACAATTTCAGTAGGCGAGAACTTTATTCCATCGTTGACCTCATTTGGGGAGCGACGGTCTAGTCAAAGACTTGCAGTGGTTGGTCAGGAAGCACTTCACGCACTGTGGCCTTCAGGCCATTATAGCTACACAATGTGTCCGAGTTCACAGGAAAACATGTTTGGCTGGTCATCAAAAAGGCTAGACGAAGAAATGTTCCGTGTTCGACGAAAGCCACGCAAATCATCAATTAAATACAACGGGTGTGTGATGCTTCCATGCCATAACGTTTTCTCTTCTAGAACAGGAAGGCAAATTGTTGGTGGAATGCAGACATCCACGAGCTTCAGAAAAACTGTCTTAAAACTAGAAGATGTATCAAGTGCCGCAGAAATACTTCAGATTACGAGGACTTGCAGAACCAGTACATATATGCCCGGAAGAATCTACAACTTGTATCGGCTAAGAGCAAGAGGATTCACTTAAGAAAGCTGTGTAACAAGCCGATTCCTACCCAAAGGGTGGAGTGTAATCCACAAATAATGTATCCAATGATGCTCCAGGAAATAGTCACAAAGCTATTTTCACAGAATAGATTCGTAATACAGGTAAACCCTCAAAACGTTCGGGCGATAAGCGGAGAAGAAATATTGGCAGCCATTCTGTAATGGGTTAATTTTAGAAATGTGCATATGTGTAAGGCAAGGTGATAGTTAATTGAGTTCTAAATACAATCACCGTAGCTTATTTTGGACTACATCCCTATTCCACTACAATATTTGTGTGTGGAAGGTGTTGTCCAGGTTTAAGCATGCTCTATGTGGTTTGTGTATGTAAGGTTTGTTGTCTTAGCTTAGTATTTGTTGTTTTGGTTTATAACATGCATGGTTTACGTGATGAAAACGTAGGAGCAATTAGTCATGAATAATAGTGGCAATTAGCAAAATAGCTTACTGGGAAAAACAAAGTAAGCAGCCCATGGGAATTAGCTCATTAGCTTATGCATGGGAACCAATTGAATATTGATTATGTATGATTGATAGGTAGGGATAGAGTAAGTAAAATTTTAGCATAAAAAGAGTGTTGAAAAACATCAAGAGATAGTTGTATAACTGTAATTGATAATTAAATACTGATCAAGAATAATTCAGTTAGTTTGCTTTATTCTGAAAGCAAACACAAGTCTAGCCTTACATCGGCTATTAAATAACATATCGGCTGCACGAGTCTTTACTCAGCGCCAAAATATACGGCAATTTACGGGTTGCCTTAGGTATAAATATACATATTGGTAGTCTACGAAATACGTATCAACTAACATCCGTTCTTTAGTAAGCGCATCTCTTCAGAGGATTATCGGAATAGGATTATTCTTCCAAGAAGACCCCAAGCACCTTTACAATACGGAAAATCGGTGACAAAAAAGCACACGGATTGGATGCGATTTCTTTGCTGATACGTTCACAACGTGCCTACGAGAAGGCGTTTTCCCAAGCAAAAGAAACAACAAAAACTGGTTCTTTTGGCCAAACAGGATAATCCTATTGAAGAGGCATCACCTTAAAATATGCTTACTAAATACGATGAGGAACATTTTCGAGCGAGTGATATACGACCGACTTCTGTCGTAAATTGAAAGCAAATCGGACCAGCAGTTCGATTTTTGAAAAAGACGGTGTCAGAATGATGTTGGCAATGAACGCGAGAGATAAAGGATGCGTTAGACGTAAAACGCCTTTAACTCCGCGAAGAGAGCCGTATTGTAGGCATGCTGGTCGATAATGGACTGTCACGCTATCTGGCATCTATAATCGTCGACTACTTCAAGGAAAAACCCTATTGCTACGACTCAGACGAAGGACCAAAACTCTACCTATTAACGGTGGGAGTACCACAGGGATCTGTTTGTACTTATCTACTTTAAAACATAATGTACGACGGGATACTAGGGCTACGAGTCCCTAGAAATGTGGCAGTTGTAGGTTTTGCAGACGATATTAGCATCGTGATTCCCACCCGTCATCTCGAAGAAGTCGAAATTTACGCAAGCGAAGCAATCTGAGCGGTTAAATCATGGCTTGATTGCACTGGGCTTAATTAAAGCAGCCGACTATAAGACGGAAATGGTACTTATCACAAAGCGGGGGAAACTACAAGCAGTACGGAAAAAAGTTGGTGACTGCATAATAACCCCGCAGCTTGCTATAAAATACCTAGGCGCAACTATCGATAGTAAACTGAGCTTGAAACCTCATTTAGAGAAAGTAGACAAGAATGCATATTGACTTATACTAATAACCAACTAATTGTCTATTAATTACTTTGCTGTCCATATTAATTAAATTATCCTCCTCACTATCAAATAAATGTTCAAATTAGCCTGAACAATGGTGATGCACAGTGTCCTTGGTCTGTGTTTAGTCTTCTATGCATAGGGGTTTTCCATATGTGCAGGCTTTCGTACGCATCCAGTTTTCGCATCTACTGTACCTCCTTGATCACCTCCACATTGTCCCAAGTTATGTTGTGATCCTCTTCCAATATGTGCTTTGCTACTGCTGAATGTACTAATGTTGTATTCTTTTTCCTCGCTGAAGCTGCTTCCCGTTTATGTTCCGTTAGTCTAACACCAACTAACTGTTTCGTTTGCCCGATGTATATTTTGTCGCATTCTGGGCAGGTAATTTTATAAACTCCACATTTTTCCTTTTTATCTTTGACGTGACATAGTATAGTACCTAATTTTTTAGTTTTACTGGTTGGAACTGCTTTAATATCAAAGCGTTCAAGAAGTACCCGAACTTTTTTGAATACTGATGAATAAATAATTCGAACTCTTATGGTTGTTTCCTGTTTTTCCTGCGTAAAAAGCTTCGTTAAAAGATCGCGCTGTATTCTATACTTTTTCTTTTTGACAAGATTTCCAATTATCCTCTCGTCAAATCCATTTTTTCTCGCCGTATCTTTAAAATATTTAACTTCTGAGTTAAAACTATCCTGATCCATGGGCACTATTAATAGCCGGTAAATCATCGAATTAAAGGGGGCCATTTTTTGGGAATGCTAATGATCAGACGTGGATGGTGTTGTCCTCTGGGTGTGTGCGGGCTTCCGGTAGATATTAAAACTAAGAAGACCTTCTTTCCTTATGACCATTGAATCCATGAAGGGTAGTTTCTCATTCTTTTCAATTTCCATTGAAAATTGGATGTCTTTATGTGCTTGGTTCAACTTCTCCAACGTTTCTCCTAAAGCATCTTTTTTAACTATAGCTAGAATATCGTCTACATATCTCAGCCAAACCCGAGGAAGCGAACCTTCTTCATAAAGTTTCTTCTCTAGTCTATCCATAAATATCTCACTCATAAGTGGGGATAAAGCATCTCCCATTGCAACACCTTTCATCGCTTTGAAGTATTTCCCCCTGAAAGTGAAATAACTTTCATTCATGCAAACCGTAGCGAGTTTCAAAAAGTCTTTAGCCCTCTTCCTCCCCTTCGGTTAGCTATTCCTCTCTAATAGCCAGTCCTCAAAGAACGTGAGTGCTTGTTTTACTGGCACGCTTGGGAACAGAGCTTTGACATCAAATGATACAACTAGCTCATCTTCCCCTATTGTTGCCACTGTTCCAAGCCGCCCTATTACCTCGTCTCGATTCTTAATCGTTGTAAACACATGCGACCTAAACATTGATTTTTGCGCGACTATTAATAATGTATGTATGTTGAATATAAGCTCATAAAATTCCCCTTTGATACAAAATCATTGAAATGAACATGTTTGAGAGACAAATGAAACGATAAATACAGTGCATGAATGAAAATTAAACTAAATGACAGCTGTCTTATACGAACGAGGACTAAATTCGATCTAAGCGAATTTAAGGTTAGGTTGGTATAAACACCTGAGGACTAAGTTCATTTAGTCCGCGCTTTAGGTCAGGTCACTTTTGGTTCGACCGGTGTAAACCCGTACTATATCTTGCGTTTCGCTCGCTCAGAGGGATACGCTGCTGTTGTCGGTGAGTGGAATAAATTGTTGATACTTGTCAGTTTGACATGTCAACAATCATGCACAACACAGTCTCCCTTTGGGAAGAAAAAAGTGTTTGTTGTTGTAGGGAACAAAAAATGTTTGAATTCAAATCCATACACTTTTACAGTTTTCGTACAATTTTAATCAAATAATTTTCATTGCGTTCTTAATGTTATAAAACTCTTGATTCAATTAGGGTAGCTTACAATAGAATTATAGTTTTTTGTTTTGTTTTTACTAATGTTCGAAGAACATTAGTATTAAACTCGTTTCGCCGAAAATTCATATTTCTTTATATATATATATATATATATATATATATATATATATATATATATATATATATATATATATATATATATATATATATATATATATATATATATATATATATATATATATATATATATATATATATATATGTATATATATATATATATATATATATATATATATATATATATTATAGTAATAAGGATAAGTTACGTTCTAGAAATAAGAAGCACCATAGCATCTAAGATCATGTCTAGCTCTAAGAATACGGAAAACCTTAAATGTATGCACACAAAGAAGAAGATGTAAGAATAAAGAAATGGATATTTTGTCTTGAACCGCCGAACAGTGCGTTTCACTAAAATTTATCAGAAGTTGGAATGATCGTGGATTTTAGTGCAAAGAGTACAAAGAATAAATTAGTTGAACAGCTTCGTGAAACCACGGGAAGCAAAAGTGTGTTGAAAAAGCGTTTGTTCGATGCGAAAAAAATCGATTCTCCGGCCGATGTTAATACGACTCCGTTAAGTCGTCCGCCACAAACAGTACCGAAAATTGTGAACGCTAGTGAAAACGACGCTAACAAGATGGCGACCACATTACGAGGCGCTCAATGATCGCAAGTATTCTCAGCACGCTACGACCAGATAAATCATCAGGACACTCAAGACGCCAACCTGACACTCGTCAGTAAACCGTCAATTATCGAGCAGGGTCCATTTTTCACGCCACGCGAATTATGCGAAATACTTGCGGAGTTCGATCCAGATAACATATGTGGACTGTCGATCGATAAATGGATCGAGAATGTGACGGCGATTCAATCTTTCTATAATATTGACGAAAAGATGTTGCTTTTCACAATACCACGAAAATTAAAAGGAAACGCGCGGCTTTGGTTTGATTCGCTGCCACTGGACTGCTTATCGTGCTCTAGTTTTACGTCAAGGCTAAGGCAATACTTTCCATCAAGATATAATGATGCCGATCTCCACCACGAACTAAGGACCAAACAGCGAAACCAGCATGAGACCGGTGAGCAATATTTCCACAAAATGTGTGGGATCGCGGCGAGAGGAAATATCGATGAAACTTCATTGATCAGATACATAACGTCCAGGATGAACGACGAGCGATTCCCAACAGCATTGTTAGCGACACTAATTTATCAGAATGTGGAACTGCTTGAGCGCTTGAGATGGTACGACAGCGTAAACGTAAGGCATTCGCTTTCCAACATCAGGAGTCAATTACGGCCAGCAGAATTTGAACGACATATTTAGCCGACACCGCGGTGCTATAATTGTAACGAGATGGAACATCTAGCGATCGACTGTTTGCAAGCGCAACGGAGGGTTCGATGTAGCATTTGTCGGAAAACATCTCATCCTACAGAGCGATGTCCACAGGAAGCGTCAAATCAAGTAAATATGATTGGAAAAAAAATTATTTGACATTAAAATAAGTTTAATTTATGATAGATGTCGGGAAATTGATGCTAGAACGTTGATTGATACGGGAAGTGCTATCAATTTTATTAAAATTTCAAAATCTTTGACCAACATAATGGCTGTATTTGTTCGTCTTGTGTTGTCTTAACAGTCTGTCATATATATATCACCTAAAAATTTCAGTGGAAAAATCTCAGGAACGCGCGATCCGATTGAACTGAAATTTTCAGCATACATTGGTGTACATGCAAAATAGTGTTAAATCTCACAAAAATCAATAATCTTAAACCCTTTGGCGCCGGCGGCCATTTTAGTGATATTTTGAATATACCTATTATTCTGTCAAAAAATAACTTTTGCGAAAATAAAGTTTCTGAAATGAATTCTGAACGTGCTTCAAATGTGAATTAGGTAATGTTTTTGAAATTTTTAACCCTATGTGTGCGCTAGGTGCCTAAAATAAGATTGAAATATTGGAAAAATGTTTGAATTGCGATTACTTTTTACTCAATTTGTAGATCATTATTAAACTTGATGAACATATTTATGTTAATAAGTTGGACTTTTGCATAGTTTTTCATGAACGTGCTGGCAATCCTGTAGCTACCGCAGGCACTGAAAGTGAAAACATTCAAACCATCGAATCTCCTAAAATATTTCCGTTTCTTAGAATGAAAACCAACTCGTATACAAATCTCATGCTATATCTACACAGTCAAAATAAAACTTTGGAATTTTCCTGTCGGACAAGAACGGTAGCCCTTTCCCAATTTGCCTATATTTTTAGCATCAAAAACTTCTGTTCAAGGGAATTCACGAACCAATAATCAGACAAAGTTGAAATTTACACAATACATTGGAATTAAGTAGGACCAGACCTGATCGAAACGATTTTTAATTGTGGTTAACTCTGCACCAGTGGTGCCACCTTGAAAAATTACATAGAAAAAAACTGCTTTTTGCCCTATGAATTCTGATTCAGTTACCAGATTTTCATGAAATTGACACAGTAGCTGAACCTTAACCTAAACCATGTTCTACAGAAATTCGGTTGAAAAATTCGACTGGTGCTGCCAGCTATGGTAATTTTTGTGACTTTGGTTTCGAAAATTCGCTCTGGAAAATAAAGCTTTTTGCCCTATAGCTTGCAATGCAGTCATGAAATCAATACGAATGTCATAAAATTAGTGAAACGTATTGTAGGCATTATTCAGACCAAATCTGGTTGAAAAGCCAAAATAGAGTTGCCGGCTATTGTTGGTTTTATGTTTATTTGCAATATCTTTATTAAGCGATTTTATCGTAAAACTTTCAAATGGTAATGATATTGTAGTGACATTATACAGCAAATATAGTCTTCGATTATTTGAAAAAACTCGCAGCTGGTAACCCTAAATTTCTTTATACTCCTATAACTTCGAATGCAGTCATCGGATCGAGACTAAATTTGCAGGGTAAGTTAAGTTCAACGTGAAGCAGATGTGATATATTTTTGGCTTTGATGCTGGCGAAAGGTTGGCAGCACGAATCGGTAGTGCTATTTTTGTATTAATGAATGCTTACAGTTAGTATTCATACCAGAAACATTTACAATGAAAATAAATAACCAATATTTCAGTTCCCAAAGTTCTGCAAATTTTTCGGATTGATGTTATATGAGATGCTGCTTTCAAAATTTTGTGAAATAAGCAGCTGATAACGAACATAATTAAGAAGTGTTTTGCTCTCATAAACTTTGAAAATCATGCCAGTGGTAATGTCTGAAACCTTTTCACCATATGAGTTATAATGTATTCTTGAGACCAAAGTTAAACGTGGCGTTTGAGACAATTTGGCCGTAAAAAGCAGCTCGTGTGGTAAAATATGCACTCAAAACCTGCACGATTCTTCTACTATTCTTCGAACATTAGTGTTTCTATCGGTTCTGGGCCGCTAGAGTTTTTTTCTTTTAATGTTTCTGACTAAAACTAGATCTCCTACTTTGAAGTTTGCTGGATATATGTTACTATAAGTATCTAATCTATTTTTTCTTTTCATTTTTACGTTCTCAATCCATTTTCGAGCCAAACTAATGCTATTTTTGAGTCTAATTTTCAGTTTATTAGCGAAATTGTCTAAATTGTTTATTGGTTCTTTTTCTTCTACAATATCGTCAGGTAATTGGGGTAATCTTTCATAGATAAGTTCATATGGAGAATATTGCGTGTCCACATGTGGGGTTGTATTATACGCGAAAGTATAGTACGGTATCCATTTGTCCCATTCGTAGGCATTAGCAAAATTAAGCACATATTCATTTAATACTCTGTGATTACATTCCGCAGTGCCGAGTGTTTCGTGATGATATAGTGCTGAGAAGGCTTGTTGAATTTTTAATAAATTACAAATGTTTTCCATAAGCTCATTGACAAATTCAGTTCCATTGTCTGATATCAATTTTCTGAAAATACCATGCTTTAATATAAGTTGTTCTATTAGTGCTTTGGCGATGGTTTTAGCGTCTTTTGTTTCTATTGGGCAGGCAATAACGGATTTAGATAATTCGCATTGCATTGTAAAGCCACGTACACATAGGACCAAGACCAACGACCAAGCCAGTCGTTGGCTCGGATTCGCTTAGTGTGTACGAAGAGCCAACCTTGTCCTTGGCCTTGGTTGCTGTTTGCTCTGCTGGCGGTAGCTTTAAAGCGTTGGCGATGTATTGGCCTTGGGACTCCGTTGTAGTATGGACGGTTGGTTGTGTTGGCTGTCTTTAATACCGAGTAGTGTGTTGAGCAAGACTAGGTTTTTTGCATGTTATCAAATATAGTGTACGGTGTCGAAATGCGTTCTACTACCACAAATGCGTTGTACTTTACAACCTCAATTTAATCGCTGTCAATCACTAGGTGTATGATGACACTCAGCCCGAACCACATCCAATGCCTTGGCTCCAAGCCTTGGCTCCAAGCCTTGGCTCCAAGCCTTGGCTCCAAGCCATTGGTGCTAATTTGTTCCTGTGTAGACGGCAGGACCAACGCCAGGGCCAACGACCAACATTCGATTAAACTGTCATTTGCCGTTCGTTGGTCGTTCGTTGGTTGGATGTGTACGCGCCTTAAGGATATATCTATAACCGTTGGATATTCTAAGTGGTCCTACTGTACCTACAGCAATTGTTTCGAATGTGTTTTTCGGTGTGTCAGTTATTGTTTGCTTCTCTTTTACATGCTTTGTTTGTTTATTTTTCGTACAAGTCTCACAGTTTTTAATAAATGTTTTTATCATCTTGTTCATATCTTTCCATATAAATTTTGGTTTTAGTTTTAGTAAAGTCTTTCTTACACCCAAGTCTCCTCCTATCGGTGTTATGTGGTAATTATTTATTAGTTTGAATTGTATTATTTTATCAGTTATTCGTTTTGGTGGTTTGTATAATATTATTTTTAGGAGTTCTTTATTATTTGTTAGGATTGTATGTTTTTAAATTCTTCTTTATTTATCATGTTATATATCTCATATCTTTCTTCTATGTATATTTGCATAATATTTCTTCTAGTTGCTTGTGATGTCAGTTTCTCCAATGTTGGAACTAATTCCGATAGATTATCGCTGTATCAAACTAAGATCTGATTGCTTGCAAATAAAGTTTTTGGAATACTGTCTCTTTCGAATTTTAATATTTTTAGATTTTTTATATCAGCTGGGGAATCGCTCTCCCATATGTAGATTTCATTAGCCATGAGGTTGCGTTTTGGTTTGATTAGTCTTCTTGTTTGCGCTTTTTTAGTGTTTTCTTAGTTTTTAACCATATTTCTTGATAGGGGCAATACTTTCTTTTCTTTGGTAATATTTCTCTGCTTTGGTATCATATCTTTTAACGTATCTGAATTTAATTTGATGCGTGATAATGCATCAGCATTTACATTCATTTTCCCCTCTCGATATATTATATCGAAGTCGTAATCGCATAAATCTAGTCTTATGCGTGATGATGGGTTTTTATGTGTAAACAATGATATAAGTGGTCTGTGGTCTGTAATGACTGTAAATTTGTTTCCAAATAAAAGGTGTTGTGAATACTAATATGTAAAAGCACATAAATGTCAAAACATATCAAATATGTCCACTTTGCGATTTGAGCGACATTCCACAAAAAGTGGTGAGCACTGAAATTAAACTTGACTTAGCGGAGACTCGAACAAGTACACTTAACGTTAAAAATAACACCGAAAACCAAGTCCATACATTTTAGTACACATAATTTTCATTTACTAATTTAACGAATAATGTTACTATTTAAGACCGGAATATGGCACAATAAAGTCAGTCTGAATTGGTAAGCCAAAAGAATCGGCGACCAAAAAGACGTTGCTCGTACAAGCTAAAAATATATTTTATTTTACATAAGTACGTCTGAGCTGATGCTAAGGGGCGGTTAAATTCGCCACGCAGAAGCGATGACTACTTATTTGCAAAACGACAATTGCTTTCCTCCTAGCTCGTTTACAAAAATAAAAACTTATATTTTTCGAACACTGGTAAAAGCTAACTGCGCATATCACATACCATTTCATGGCGATCCTGTAATAAACGATCCTGTAATAAGCGATCCTGTAATAAACGATCCTGTAATAAGCGATCCTGTAATAAACGATCCTGCGAACGATAAATTTTGGAACTATACATTACAAGTTACGAATAACTCAGGAAAATATATCTGAACCATTGGAGTCCGGCAACACTACGCGCCGTACATAGCAGTTAAACGATTTTACCGATCGATGTCTAATAACTCACGTTCCTGTGAATTACGATATTATATTTTTCGAGCCAACCGTTTTAAGAACATTGGAACCCGACAACATGTTTATATCGAAGAGAACATCTGCATATTATTTTAAAAATTTCGAGCAATACATATTCGAGTACAGGAAGGACAACGAATCGTCAACAACTATAGAAACTACAAACACTAAAAATGAAAAATCGAATTTATATTATGGCAAAAAACTAGGAAAACCTTCTAATTAAGCAATATTACATTGCACATAATATAGAAAATAAAAATTATCATGAGGAAAAATATTAAAACTAAATTTTGCATAAATAACAAAAAGCAGAGACTGAAAGTCTCGAAAATAACATTTATTTCAAGAACATGAAATTATAAAATCAAATAAGTCAAATTAAAATATGTAAAATTATTGCAAAAACAAGAAATTTAAACAAATGCAAATGCAAACTAATTAAGTTAAACTTACAATATGTGAACGCTTGAATCAAAGAAATATTTTGAATATTTTATTTGAAATATTTTTTTTTTTTGAATAAAATATAATTTAAGGATAAATTAAATTTTTTTTATAGAAAAGAAAAGTAAATTCAAAATAATCCGAATGATTTGCAATCAAACACAGTAGAATAACGAAAAAATGTCCATGGTCTGTGGTATGAGAAACAAGTAACCGAGCAGGTAAAATAAAAAAAAATATATTCGCATTTAAAGAGAAAATATATGAAACAAACGAGTAATTTTTTTATAAAAATTTAGAAGATTGAAAACATACCAAAATGAGTAACTTCGATATTGAAGTGGCATTGGAATGCATACCAGTTTTCAATGGTAGTGCAAAACAATTAGATTCCTTTTTAACCATATTAGGATTGATCAACAAAAACCTCAATAAAGACGGGAAAGAGGATTTATTAAAGTTTACAGAAAATGTCAAATTGGGCTCTAGCGTCAAAACTCAACTTTTGAGTACAAAAATAAGCAGCTATGAAGAATTAGAAAAAGTGTTAAGAGAAAGGTTCATGAGTAGAAAAAACCCACAACAAATCCATACACAGTTAGCACAGTTATATCAAAATGGATCAGTTGAAAAATACAGTGAGAAGATATTGCAGCTCATTAGCGAATTGAATGAAATTAAAATTAATAGCTTAGGACAAAGTCCATCTGCAGCAGAGAAAGTAGCGATACAGAAATCTAATGATTCTTATGCGCTTACTATTTTCAAAAACGGTTTAGACGGGTCACTTAAACCTACAATTTTTGCGGCACAGCCGAAAACACTTGTAGAAGCAATTCAAATCGCAACAGACTTAGAATCAAGCATAAATATCACGAAAAATGTTACGTATATAAATAGTAGAAACAGTTTAAATCAACAATTGAATTATAATTATAGAAACTGCCCAAACAATAACTGTCAAAGAAACTACTACAACACATATAAGAACAATAATAATTATGGTCAAAATCAAAATAATTATTACAGAAATAACAATAAGAATAATGGAGACAACTACAATCCCAGAAACAAAGTAACAAACCAAAGCAATAATTACAGAAATCATTATAGAAATAACAATAATTCTGAAAGAATTGAAAAAAATTTAATAAACCAGAGGTATGGAAATACTTATAACGATATCGTGCCTGAAACTTATAGAAGCTATTCAATAATTCAAGAAGAGAGCGAAAAACACATCGAGTTATTAAACACAAACAAAAAAGATGAACTGATAGATAATATTAAAACAGAAACTGAATCATTGAATGAATACCGATTGATTGAAGTCGAAGGTCCAATAAACGATATACTCAATGATGAAGAAATAGTTAAAGAAGCAGTGCAAAGTATTGACATGAACGATATGAGTTCACAAGCATTAAAAAATATGAAACCAATACAGGAAAATGTCAATGACAAAAAAGTATTATCATGTACTAGAAAAATAATCAAAAACCAAAAAAATACAGGGCAAGATAAAAATAAAAACAAATCCGAGAAAGCGAATAAACCAACCCACAATACAAAACATACGAAAGCTGATTTATACAACAGCAATTCAAAGATTAACGTAAAAATATTGATAAAACCAAAACATTACATGAAGCCTAAAGAAGCCTTCCTTTGTAACAGCTATTCTAACGCCGATATGGAAAATTTGATGAAATCAAAATTCGGTATAACGAATATTCCTAGAGTGATAATGGAAAATAATAAAGTCACAGTTAGATGCAGTGATAATCCATCAAAATTAGTTTTGCCATTGGAGAAGCTGACATCTCAAATAACTGAAAAAAAGATATCAAATGTGTGCCGAAACAAGAACCACAAAATTCCAAACACATCTAACATAGAGACATTCAAAAACATGCTTAAAAGAATGCTACAAAAAATTCAAATACAAAACGAACCGATGAAAATAATCATTTACAAAACACCAAAGAGAATAATTGAAAGCTTAATTCAATTTAATTATATTAATGAACTACAAATCAAGCTTGCAAAATATGAAAGAATAAATTAAAGCAAACAATAAAATTAACTCAGGAATTGAAATAAACTTTTCAACTTTGAAGTAAAATATTTATTCTTTTTTGTAACAGATCGAACATACTTTTCGGAACCTAAGTTTATTCAATCAAATACAACAAAATATTTAAATATAAAAATGAATTCTTTGAATTTTCAAGAAATTTTAGTTAAAAACACCAAAAAACAGCAAAAAGAATACCACAAACCATACAAAATATAAAGAAATTTTGTTAAATCATATATATTAGCGAACAGAAAATTGCACAATTATTTACTAAAGAGATATTATTAAAGTAACACAAATATGAAAATATCATACAAAAATAAACACAAAAAAAGCATATTTAAGCATAAGCATTGTAATTACATTGTTATTCAACACAAAATTGATGAAAACCTTCATACATTCACACATTAATTAATATTTATAGAAATTATTATTTTTTTTTACAAGCAAGAATACCAAATTACAAAAATAACATAAAAAAAAAGCTTTGAGTAGAAAATCGCACATATATTTTAAGTTAAAACTAAACGAAACACTTATGAATTAAATATTCAAGCCTAAGCTTTCTATGTACATAAACAAAAACGTCAAAAAATGTGATTAAAATTGTAAAGTATGGATTTGAGTTCAAAAAAAAAAAAATTTCCTTTCTACAGAAAAGAAATTTTTTCCCCAAAGGAGGAGGGTGTTGTGAATACTAATATGTAAAAGCACATAAATGTCAAAACATATCAAATATGTCCACTTTGCGATTTGAGCGACATTCCACAAAAAGTGGTGAGCACTGAAATTAAACTTGACTTAGCGGAGACTCGAACAAGTACACTTAACGTTAAAAATAACACCGAAAACCAAGTCCATACATTTTAGTACACATAATTTTCATTTACTAATTTAACGAATAATGTTACTATTTAAGACCGGAATATGGCACAATAAAGTCAGTCTGAATTGGTAAGCCAAAAGAATCGGCGACCAAAAAGACGTTGCTCGTACAAGCTAAAAATATATTTTATTTTACATAAGTACGTCTGAGCTGATGCTAAGGGGCGGTTAAATTCGCCACGCAGAAGCGATGACTACTTATTTGCAAAACGACAATTGCTTTCCTCCTAGCTCGTTTACAAAAATAAAAACTTATATTTTTCGAACACTGGTAAAAGCTAACTGCGCATATCACATACCATTTCAAAGGGTCTAAAAAAAAAATAAATCGCCCAATGGATTGCTTATAATTCTTTTTCGATGATCGGTTTGTTTATTTCATGTTTCCTAGGGTTTTACTTGCGTAAGAAATGGGTAAGTCATGTCCTTTTTCGTCTTGTGAGAGTACTGCACTTAATGCGTAGTCTGATGCATCGGTTGTGACAATAAATGGTTTATTGAAATCTGGGTATTGTAATATGAGAGTTCGAGTCGAGCACCCGAACGAGATAGACGTGCGAGGAGCGAAAATCGATATCGACATTATCGTGGGTTCGAGCCGAGGACGACTGAATTCGAAGCCGATTAGTTGCGGATTGTGCAGCGAGCGTATATATGGTGTGAGTAAGTTGAATTTCTCTGTGAAAATACATATTTTTGAATATTTATATTTTAAAAGTGTATTTTGTGACACGTTTGGCATTGATCGCGAGTGAATTGGTTAAAATCACATTTAAAATCATTTTGCTTCTTACCCTTTATTTAATTAAATTTTGTTTAAAGAAATATTAAAAAGTTTTAAGTGCGCAACTGGCCGCGATGACGGACGGTGGGATGGACACCACCGAGTTAGATAAGGAACGCGATTATTTCGCAAAGAAAACTAAGCAGAGGCTGGGAAAGCTCTGCAAAAAGTTTAACGCTGATGTCCGAGAAGATTTCCTTCTGGAGCTTCTCGAACAATGCAAGCTATCTTTGTGCGCCGGTAAACTAACTGGTGATGATGAGACGGAAGACCTTGCAGCGGACCTCGAAACGGACGTGGGAGAAACCACGATCGAGGAAAGCGAGAGCGAAGAAAAATGGACACAGGCGATGTCCATAATAATAGTGACCTAGGAGCAAAGGTCACAGAAGAGCTAGTTGAGTGCCCTTTTAAAGCACCAACTTCTATTCCTGGTGGAAGGCAAAGGGTAAGCCCCACTTCACCTCCCCTATCGCCTTTCGGCCCAAAGCCTAAAAAAGGCACCGATGACACATCAGTCAGCTTTCCGGAACTGTCTGACGTAGTCAAAAGGGCTAGTTCTGCTGCCCCTCAGCCTGCTCTTCCAACTCCACGTCGAATGGTCCCGAACCCTGAAAGAAGAAAGGTTTCGACTCCTCAAGGCCAAGTCACCAAGGAGAAAAATGGGAGGATCCCCCCCATAGTGTGTCAAAGATTGGAACTTAAAGGCTTCAGGAAAAATCTTGAAGCGATTTGCGTAAGCAACGGGGAAAAAATTCCTGAATTTGAGGCAAGGGTTACCAACCTCAATAAAACTACTCTCTTCCCTGGGAGCCTTGAGTCACACCAGCGGCTCTTTGAAATTCTAAAAACCAAATCCATACCTTGTTTTACATACACACCACAAAGCATTAAGAGGACAACTATCCTCCTAAAGGGAGTACACACTTCCTACGACGAAGAAGATGTCTCCGCTGAGCTGACACGGCTTCTAGGAGCACAGGTTTCTAACGTGAAACGGTTTTCTACTGTTCACTCACGGAAAGAAGCTAAAAAACTAGGAATCTTTTTAGTCCAGCTCGCACCTGGAGTAGATGCTAAGGTAGTCCTAAGCATCAAATTTTTGTTGCACCAGCGGATTCAGTGGGACCGCTTAGAAAAAAAGAACATCATGCAGTGTTTCAACTGCCAACGTTTTGGACACACTGCGTCCAACTGCGGCCTTGGCACACGCTGTGTCAAGTGCGATAAAATACACACAACTAAGGAGTGCGATGTACCAAAGGGCTCAAATGCAGTCTACTGCGCAAATTGTAAAACAACTGGCCACCCAGCAAGCTACAGGGGCTGTCCTGAGGCAAAGAAAATCGAAGAGCGTCGCAATGCTACTAAAGCAGCGAAAGTAATTAAACAAGCTCACAAAAAAGACTTTGTGGCTGCGGCCATTCAAAATACTGTCCGACCTGGTGTTTCCTATGCCAGCCACTTTGCGGCAGAAAATAAAAATATAACCTCAAAAAAACCCTCTGCTCCTTCTACTCAAACAACTAGTACGGCTAAAAACAAATCACAGCCAACCATCGACTCAGTAGTCTTTGGTGAATGCCAAAATCTCTTTGGATGTAATCTCTTCGCGTTGGTAAACCAGATCAAGGATTTCATCCCAACAATTGGTAAACTTTCTTCTCAATCAGAGAAACTAGATGCCTTTATTTCACTTGCCCTTCGCCTAGCCGGTAATGCGTCCTCTTAAATTCGCAGCTTTAAATATTGTTACCTTAGCTCCTATCTATAAAAGGAACTTCTTACAGGATTTCCTGAACAATGAGAATCCTGATATACTTTTCCTCTCTGAAACCAAGCTGAAATCCCGCCACCGTGTAGCCATGGATGGGTACAAAATCATTCGAGAAGACATGTCTGAGGATCTGAATTCTTCTAATTTTGGAACCGCACTTTTAGTAAAAGAACGGTTCAAAACCCAACGGCATCTGATTCCAGGACTCACAACCATGGAAGTTATCTGCATCAGCCTTCAGCTGGGGAATGACCACATAGTGTTTGTAGGTATCTATGTCCATCATCATAACAATGGTTCAATGCTGATTCAGGACCTGGACTGCATTCTGGCAACTGCATCCTCACTAGGGCTGGTCATCCTCGGGGGTGACTTTAATGCCAGATCACAATCATGGGGCAATAGCACCAACAACCCATACGGCGAAGCAATAGGGAAATGGCTTACACAGACCCCAAGCCTTATCAAGCCCATCTTTCCGCAGGAACCAACCTTTCGTCGATCTTCATCAATAATTGACTTCTTCCTTGTGTCCCCAAGTCTGGTTAGCTCTCTCCCACAATTTGGCAGCTACGAATGCCAAGTCCGCGATGCTGAATCTGATCATCAGTTGATCCAGTTATGCATCAAAAGAAAACGTGGCCTAGACTTTCTAACCGTTGACCTATATTCATCCCCTATAATAAAATCAACTGGGACCGATTCGCAACAAACGTTGCAACTCAAATTCAAAACCTTGGTCTTGACTGCTCCCGAAATCTTTGCTCACAAGAAATTGACGAGGCTCTTGAAAAGCTCAACCATATCACCTCCTCGGTCATTGATAGTTTAGCTATCCCAAAAAAATCAACAAACTTTGCCTTCCGTGACTTACCGCAAGATATCATTCAGCTCCATAATCGGCGGAAAACATTAAGACGTCGTCTTACCAGAATCTACCACAGACATCTAAATACGGAAAATAACCAATACAAGTATACCTCTGCCCTAATTAAATACCTGAACATTTTAATCATGGCCAAAACCAAATCCCATCTTAACGGGAAATTCGAAGAACGTCTTCAAAAAATAGTACCTGGTAAAGACATGTTCCAGGAAATTGATAAAATCACAGGTCGGAAGAGACTTAAATGTAATTTCACTTCTAATGGCAGCCCACTCCCTGATGATAGAGCCACTGCTGACGCTATTGCTGCTGCCTTTTCTCTCATCTACCGTGGTGAGAAACATAGCTCTGATCCCAACTTTGCTTCAGTCGTCAAGACTTCTATCTCTAACTTTCGGCAAGAAAATCAATTGTTTACCCTTTCAAGGTTCAGTCCAGCAAATCCTTCCACAAATTCCCAAGGCCATGGTTCCTTTGTAGATAAAGAAACCCTTGTTACCCTGGTGTCGACCCTCTCCTCTAAAAAATCTTCCGGAGAAGATAAAATTTCCAATTTCATCTTGAAAAGGCTCCCTACCTGCTTCTTTGATCACCTCTCCGTCCTATTCAACTCTTGTTTTAATATTGGATATTTTCCCACTGCGTGGAAGCGTGCGAAAATATTTCCAATCCCAAAAGCGTCAGGTTCCTGTGATGTCCTTAACACTCGTCCAATTTCTCTCCTCTCAAATTTGGGAAAACTACTCGAGAGGATCATTAAAATACATCTAAACCACTCCATAGAAGAGAATAACATCATACCCAGTAGACAATTCGGCTTCAAAGCCAAACACTCCACAGTGGATGCACTTATGGTTCTAAAAAGTGCCGTTGAGGAAAGTATCCAAAACAAAAGGGTTTTGGGTGCCTGTCTCATTGATCTGCAGAAGGCCTTCGACTCCGTTTGGATTGAAGGACTCCTATACAAGATGATCAATTTTGGCTTCCCAACATGGTTAATTAAAATTGTTGATAACTTTCTTTGTGGCAGGAAGGCTTTCGTCACCTTTAATGGGGCTCTTTCGGATGAATTTCCAATCGACTCAGGTGTACCTCAGGGCCCCGTTCTCGGACCTATCTTATTCAACATTTTCACAGCAGATATCCCAGGAATCTCAAATAATTCTCCCATAGGTGTTTCTGCCAATCTTTACGCAGATGATCTCCTCTTCTGGAATTCTCAACATAACCCGAACTTCGTAGCAGCGGTGTTACAAAGGTACGCTAATCAGCTCGTGGCATATTACTCAAAATGGGGCTTGAACATAAATGCCAACAAAAGCGAACTGATATTTTTCAGAGGCACCCATGCCGATTTCAAGAGAAGAATAAAAGCAATCAAAAATTCCAAAATTGTTATTAATGGCCAGTCAATCACCCTTTCGAAAACAGTTAAATACCTTGGCATAAAGCTCGACCCTCGCTGGAGCTGTAGTCAACACGTTCAGACAAGCCTCAACAGGGCAGCCGGCGCATACCACCACATAGGCTGTATCTTCAAGCCGAACTCCATTATCTCAACTCGAGCAAAAACAATCGCCTATAAACAACTGATTAGACCTATACTTACTTACGGTGCCCCTATCTGGTCCTCCGCTCCTCCTTACGTACTTGAGAAACTGGCAAAATTTGAACGCCGCATCCTCCGAAACATCACGTCGCTCTACTTTAAGGCCAATGGCCACTACTACAGGAATAGTGAGCTATACCACCAATTAAAAATAGCACCTCTTGCCTCTCACTTGGTTCATCTCAAAAACAACTCTATTCGACGCGCCATAGATCACCCCAATCCTATCATCCAATCGCTCCATCCCAGACCTGGATCTTAACGATCAGAACCTCATCTTAGGAATAGCTCATAGGTAAATGAGCTTTGCTAACAACAATTAAAGTTCCTAAGTGAACTTGTTTGTTTTGTTTAACTTGATCAAGACCAATTATCTTTTATATCCCACATTTCTCTTCTAAGACACCTTAATTCCGGACACGAACCAACTCGATCTCCCTCTTTTCCTTAAAACAGCTAAAGTAACTAAGTAGATGAGCTTAGCTACAAACATATTCTGTATTTGAAAAATTTCAAAAAGGTTAGAATTTCGAGCCACAAGCCACTAAAGGCAAAGCTCAAACGTACATCTATCATGCTAAGGAAATAGTTTTAGGTCATCTATTTCAAAATTCTTCACCACTTCACTAGCACGAAAACCTACCCCCGGAACGGGTATTGTAATATTGGTGCATTCATCAGTTTATTTTTCAGTATTTCAAATGGTGACTGACACTTTTCCGTCCATAGGAATTTCGTATGCATTTTTAACAAATCGTTCAGGCATTTTGTGGTTTTGGCAAAGTCTGGGATAAATCGGCAGTAATAATTAGAGAATGCAATGAATCTTCGGACTTCATCTGCGTTTAAAGGTACTGGATAGTTTCTAATTGTATTAAATTTTGCAGGGTCTGTGCGGACTCCGTCTTTTGTGATTAAGTGTCCCAAATACACTACTTCACTTCTCAAAACATTGCATTTTTCAGGGGTGAGCTTGAGGTTGTATTTTTCTAGCTCATCAAATATTTTTATTAAATTGCTATTATGCAACCAAAGACAATTATGTCATCAATAGATAAAAATGCTGCTGAATCTAATCCACTTATAGCTATTGTTAGCAAGCGTTGGAAGCTACTCGATGAAATAGTAAGACCGAAAGGTAATCGTTTGAACTGATAATGTCCTTTGTTTGTCGAAAAGGCTGTTAATGGTCTCGATTCTCTTGTCAGTTCGATTTGGTGAAAGGAACTTATCATGTCAAAAGTGGACAAGTATTTCGCTTTCCCTAGCCTGTCTTAGACATCTTCTAATCTTATTAGTGGAAACTTGTCATTGACAGTTTTGTTGTTGAGTGCCCTGAAATCCACAACAAGTCTCCATTTTGTTAGGCCTGACTCACTTTTCTTTGGTGTCAAAAGTAATGGTGAGTTGTATGGGCTCGTGGAGTTTTCGATAATGTTATCATTTAGTAATTGATTTACTTGTTTATTTATTTCATCAATGTGTGTATGGGGCAATCTATAGTGCCTGATATATGTATAGTTCCTGATATATAAGTTATTATCTGTAAGAGGGTCGTGATCTAGGTGAAAGATATGCTGATAATGTTGAATAATTTCTAGTATCGATTTTTTATCTTCTGAGTTCAAGTGGTTTATGTTGATATGTTTTAATAAATCTTTAAATCTTTGCTTATCTCTGATGTCTTTATTTACTGAAGTATTCTTTTTATGTGTTTTGTATCCAGATAATGGTTGTGTTTCTATTTTAAAATTTTTATTTACAATGTCCTCTTCGTTAGTGTTAAGTAGTTTTATATGTTTAATGCCTTCTGCTGGTATTATTGTACCACCTATGTAGACTCCCGGTGTGATTTCTTTATTAACTATCACACTGTCTTCTTCAATGGTAAAGTCAACTGGACAAATAAATTCACATCGTGCGGGTATCGTTAATTTGTATATTTTGGAATCTGTACTGATTGGTATTGTATAATCTTCACTGTCGATATTAATTTTTAACGTATATGTTTCGTAATCAATTTTTGCTAGTTTTCGTACGAGGAAGTCTCTTCTTAGTATTCCATCTGTATGGATAGGGAAATCAGGTTTCACAATTTGGAAAGGGTAGACTATGGTTTTTTCACCAATGTTCAAGTCTAGATTCGCAATACCTATTGAGTATATTTCCTGGTCTGTTATGCCAGAGAATTTGCATCGTTTGTCTTTTTCTATGCTTTTATCTTCTAAAATTGCATTTATCTTGCAGATTAAAATATATCTGCTCCTGTATCTATTAATAATTTCAAATATTTTCTTGACTTTCTACATTATAGAGTAATGTAATTCTTCAATTGTGAATTTAATAAGTATATCTTTTCTATCTGGATCTTGGGGTCAACTTTTATTCCTCATTGCTGCTGGCCTCCGGGCCGATGGCGTTTGCCTGCATTATATTTACTCTGTGTTGCCCATTATTTTCGTAATTTCTACTTGTTCCCCTGTTGTTTCTACTATTTATGTTGGAGGAGTGATATATGTTTCTGTACCTTTGATTGTTGACTTCATCATATCTGTGGTTGTAATTATTTCTATAATTATTTCTGTGATTGTTGTTTTGATTTGCATTATTGCTGACATTATAATTGCTTCTATTACTCCTGTTATTATTTATGTTATTAGTAACATGGTTTTGGCTATAGTTACTATTCCTATGTGTATAACTATAATTATTTGGTTTATTTCTATTGTTATAATTCAATTGCTGATTTGTATTATTATATTATATTGTTACTTGATTCAAACTCGGTTGCTATCTGAATTGCTTCGATGAATATTTTGGGTTGAGCCGCAACAATAGTCGGCTTAAGGGGTTCACTTAACCTAATTTTGAAAATAGTTTATGCATATGAGTCATTTAACTTCTGAAATGCGCTTTTTTCTGCGGGAGATGGGTTCTGACCTAAGCTACTACTCTGAATTTCACTTAGTTCATTAATGAGTTCAGAAAATTTTCCGCCGAATTTTTCAACCGTTCCGCGTTTACTTAATTGTGCAAATTGAGGATGAATTTGCTGTGGACGTTTTTACTAATGCTCGAAGAAGAACATTAGTATTAAAATCACTTTGGCCAAAAATTCATATATCTGTATATATATATATATATATATATATATATATATATATATATATATATATATATATATATATATATATATATATATATATATATATATATATATATATATATATATATATATATCATCAAAAAATTTCAGTGAAAAAATCTCAGGAATGCGCCATCCGATTGAACTGAAATTTTCACGACACATTGATGTACATGCAAAATAGTGCCAGGTCTCACAAAAAGTAAATAATCTTTAATCCTTTGGCGCCGGCGGCCATTTTAGTGATACTTTTAATATACTTAGTATTCCGTACACAAATAATTTTTGCAAAAATAAAATTGAAGGAATAAATTTCAAACGTGTTTAACATGTGAATCAGATAATGTTTTTTTAAGTTTTTAACCCCATGTGTGCGCTGGGTGCCTAAAAAGAGAACGGGAAAACTTGAAAATTTTAAAGTGCGATAACTTTTGACGGAGCTATTCAAACATTACGAAATTCTCACGGCATATTGGTATTATTTAGTTGTAGATTTGTGAAGCTTTTATTGAGCGTGCTGGCAACCCTGTAGCAAGCCCAGGCATTGAAAGTGAAAACCTCCAAATCATCGTCTATATTGAAAAAATGCCGCTTCTTCAAAAAAAGCCACTCGTATGTAAATCTTGTGCTTTGTTTGCATAAACAAAAAAAAAATTTGATATGGTATAACGGGCACGCTTGGTAACCCTTGCCCAATTTACCTATATTTTGAGCATCAAAAACTTCTGTTCACGGAAACTCACGATCCGATTATCAGAATAAACTGAAATTTCCAGAATGTATTGGTCTTAAGTAGGACCAGCTCTGATAGAAGTGATTTTGAAATGCGGGCGATTCTGTGCCAGTGGTGCCATCATGAAAAATCACTAAAAGAGACAGCTGCTTTTAGCCCTATAAATTTTGATTCAATCGTTCGATTTTAACGAAATTCATACAGTTGCTGGATCTAACTGCAAACCACGTTTGGGAGAAATTTGGTTCGAGCTACCAGCTTTGATAATTTTGGTGTCTTAAATTTGAAAAAATAAAAATTTGGAAGTGAAAACATTGAAAACATCGAATATCCTAAAAAATGTCCGCTTCTTACAATAAAACAAATCTGTATACAAATCTTATGCTTTATCTACACGTTCAAAGTAAAACTGTGGAAATTTCATGTCGGACAAGAACGGTAACCCTCTACCAGTTAACCTATATTTTTAGCATCAAAAACTTCTGTTCACGGGAACTCACGAGCCAATAATCAAATACAGCTGAAATTTACAGAATGCATTGGACTAAAGTAGGACCAGGTCTGATAGAAGTGATTTTGAATTGTAAGCAACTCTGTGCCAGTGGTGCCATCTTAAAAAATTACAAAGAAAAAAACTGCTTTTTGCCCTATGAAATGTGAATAAGTTACCAGATTTTCATGAAATTGACACAGCAGCTGAACCTTACTTTAAGCCGTGTTTGGTAGAAATTTTGTTGAAAAATTCGGTTGGTGCTGCCAGCTATGGTAATTTTTGTGTCTTTGGTTTTGAGAATTCGATCAGGAAAATAAAACTTTTTGCCCTATAACTTCCAGCGCAGTCATGAAATCAATACAAATTTCATACAATTGATGGAATTGATTGTAAACATTATTCAGGCCAAGTTTGGTTGAAAAACCACGATAGGGTTGCCAGCTATTGTTGGTTTTGTGTTAATTACCAATATCTTTATTAAGCGGTTGTTTCGTAGAATTTGCAATTGGTTATGATATTGTAGTGACAATAAACAGCAAATATTAAGTTTTCGATTATTTGAAAAAACGCGCTGCGGGTAACCCTAAATTTCTTTATACTCCTACAACTTCGAATGTAATTTAACAATGTCAAGCAGATGTGATATGTTCTTGGCTTTGATACTGGCGAAAGGTTGCCAGCACGAGTCGGTTGTGCTACTTTTGTATCAATAAATGCTAACAGTTAGTATTCATACCGGAAACATTTACAATGAAAATAAATAACCGATGTTACAATTCGCAAAGTTCTGCAAGTTTTTCGGATCGTAGCCCCAAACACCAACTTCAGTTCCAGTGCTGCAGGCACTGAGCATTTTTTTCATTGATGTTATATGAGATGCTGCTTTCAAAATTTTGTGATATAATCAACTGATAACGAATATAGTTAACCCGTGTTTTGCTGTCATAAACGTTGAAATTCATGCCAGTGGTAATATCTGAAACCTTCTACCATATGAGTTATAATGCATTCTTGAGACCAAAGTAAAACGTGGCATTTGAAACAGTTTGGCCGTAATAAGCAGCTCATGTGGTGGAATATGCACTCAAAACCTGCACGATTCTCCTACTGTTCTTCGAACATAAGTGTTTCTAGCGGTTCAAGTGCGCTACAGTTTTTGTTTTTGCAAAAACTCTAGCGCACGCAAAACTGTAGCGAATTTACTTCTGAGAATTTTTTCTAGTTCTTCATAGGTTTTTATATCTCATGTTCAGAGCTGAGTTTTAACTGCTGTTCCTTATTTCACGTTTCTTTTAAAATTAAACAAATTGTTTATTCCATCTTTGTTAAGACTTTTGTTGATAAGACTATTTATTGTTAGAAACGCTTCTAGTTCTTTGGGGTATCCCGTAAAAGTTGGTATGGATTTTAATGCTGATTCGATATTTAAATTACTCATTTTGCTGTCTACTGAACTTTCTAGTTTTTCTAATAGTAGTTCTTTTGCCTCGTTATATTTTCTTATCAATGTTTCTAGTAATTCTTGACTACTGTCTATGATATTAATTGCTTCTATTTGGATTTCCTCTAAAGTATTTAATTTTTCTAGAATTTATTCTTTTTTGTATATTCTGTTTGGGATTTGAAAAGTTACGCTATGTCGTTCTTCTTTGGAAGAAGATTTTCTAGTCAATTTTACTCTTTAATCTTCTAAGATTCTTTAATCAAATTACTACCACAAGTCAAAGACGAGGTAGAGAATAAAGAAATAAATATCGTTTTTAAAAACGCAAGTGATCTAAGCTTCAGCGTGGCGAATCTAACCGCCCCTACTAGCTTCAGCTTTAAATACACTTTTGAAATAAATGAAACGATTATTTCTATTATTTCTATTTAACATCTGTTTGGTCGCCGACCGATTTGGCTTACGGAAACAGACGGTTTTATTCAAACGAATTTCTCCTATATATATCGTACATTTGAATTAGACAGTGTGTGGATCGGTCTTACAAAAAGAAAAATTATTTTACTATATCTTGTGTTCCACCCGCTCAGTGGGGGATGTTACTGTTGTCGGTGAGTGGAATAAATTGTTTACATTTGTCAGTTTGACATGTCAACAATCCTGCACAGCAATACACATAAACTAAAATCCACACAAACTTATGTCTAATAAAGATCAATATGTCCTGTAAGCCTACGAAATATCTGGTGGAAACACAAAACAGTATTATATTTTATATGTATTGCCATTTATGTCTAAATTTATGTCAAAACAGTACTGTTCAGACATAATTTTGACACACTGATTTTCAAAACGGCATCAATTTAGCTTAGGTGTAAGAATTTGATCAAATTCTGAAATATTTAACGATGAAATGAATGAAATGTTATCAATAATGGGATGGCCGCCTAATTTTCTCTCATACAATTCAATTTGAAGTCAAAATCTATCGTTAATTTGAGGGATATCATTTTGTTAGATTGCTTCTTGTCAAACTAAACTTCGATTTCAAAATAATATCAAACCATTAAATGCCCACTTCAAAATTTTTGTCAAGATATAGTTTAGAGCCAAGAAAGAAAAATACGACGATCTTCGGAGAGTAGCTAAAAGAATAATTAGACGTAAGAAACGAAAGCATTTTGGCAGCATGCTGAATAACATGAATGACAACTTTATGGCTAACAACACTCGACAAGCGTACAAAGTAGTGAAGCACTTAAAACAAGACTTTAAACCACGAACTAGCCTATGTAGGGCTGCCGATGGAAGCATCATAAGTGGCTTAGAAAGGTGAAGGAAAGATAGGCGTCCTATTTCCAGCAATTAATGAACGGAAATGTCCCCACACCCAACGAATCCCCATCACTAATTGGTACATACCTTGACAGTGCCTCATCTCACCCTCCTACATTAGATGAAGTCCGACAGGCCATGGACCGCTTGAAACCCAACAAAGCACCGGGCGTGGATGGGATCCCCACGGAGCTTCTGAAGATAGGCGGGATTTCCGTTTAAAGGGCTATCCAAAGATTGGTGACAGACATATGGCAACAAGATACGATGCCGGATGAGTGGCAAAAAAGTGTTATATGTCCGATTCACAAGAAAGGAGATAAACTGCTATGCGAAAACTACAGGGGCATATCACTACTTTGTACGTCGTACAAACTCTTGACAAATATTTTAGATTTTAGGATTTCCCATCACGTTGAGAAAATTCTTGGTTAATAACAAGGTGGTTTCAGACGTGGAAGATCGACAACTGACCAAATAATAACGTTCAAACAAATTTTGGAAAAATGCTGGGAATTCAACATTGAAGTCCATCGAATATTCGTCGATTGAAACAAGCGTACGAGAGCATCAACGGAACTGCATTTGAAAGCATCATGCTAAAGTTCGGAGTCCCAGCAAAGTTGGTACGATTGGTGAAATGACCATGACCGACTCCACGTCACAAGTGCTGATTCAGAATAATATGACCGACTCGTTTCGACTAAAACAAGGGAATGGACTAGTTTCGGTACTCTTTAACTTAGCGTTTGAGTATGTCATCAGAAAAATCCCCGTTGACACAAGAGGAACTCTATTATTTAAATCAACACAGCTAGTGGCTTACGCTGATGACAAAAACATTATGCCACGTTTGTCAACGACGCCAAGGAAGTATTTGTAGCTCTAGACGAAACCGCAAAGGAACTTGGTCTTCAAATTAGCGAACGAAAAACGAAAGTTATGACTCAATCAAGGAAAAGGACGCCAATAAGACAAAACATAACGATAGGGGACTATAGCCTTGAAAAAGTTGACAACTTCGCATACCTAGGGACGAACCTCTCGAAGGATGGGAATGAGCTTGATGAAATCAAACGACAGATTCAATTAGCCAATATAACATTTTTTTCGGTGCTTCCCGCTTTGAAATCTCAATGCCTACACAGGAATACGAAGCTTCGTATCTATAAAACAATTATTAGACCTGTGGTATGCTACGGAAGCAAAACCTGGACAATGACCCAGGCGTCTGAAAAAGCCTTGAATACGTTCGAGAGGAGGGTATTGCGAAGGTTCCTCGGTCCAATACGGGAAGAAGATGGATGGCAAATCCAATACAACAACAAGCTGTATACCATATATGACGAACCGGAAGTCTCTACAGTCATAAGACTACAAAAATTACAATGGGTTGGCCACGTCGAACGAATGAGCGACAATCAAATCCCCAAACGGTCTCTCAATGCGCGACCGAGCAGAGCCAGGACAGTCAGTTAAACACGCAAGCGCTGGGAGAATTTGATAGCTGCTGACAGCAAGTCACTTCTGGGAGCACCAAACTGGAGGACACGGTCACTGAACCGAGACGACTGGAGGCAAATAATAAAGGAGGCTAAGGCTCGATTTGGGCTGTAGTGCCCCGATGATGATGAGAGTTTCTATCACTATTTATGTTATGCTAGATTTTCTGTCTGGTAGAGTCACCACCTTAATTGCTTGGTGACCTGATGTATGTCTGCGAACATACCACAATTCGAAATAGTTCACATTCTGCTATCACTTTTATGTATGTAATTTTAAATTAGCCTAACGTACTTGCGTGGATCTTCGAAATATATTTTCTCTCAAAGAATCATTTAGAAATTGAATCAAGCACTTGCTGTCATTAAATGCCTACACCACATAACCATAATTGCAAATGGTTCATTTAAAGCTCATGCATAAGGTGGTGATGTCACTATTCACGAGACACGCACCAATTAAGTGAACAGCACTCGCCGGAAGCCCCAATATTAAACAGCGAATATCAGAAGCCGTCATATTGGAAGTTTCTTTCCATGAATACGCTCCTAAGAAATGAATTTCAGTTACCAGAAGCCACCACATTTGAAATTTTCCTATTTGTACACGCTCCTCCAAAATGAGCAGCGTTCTTCAGAAGTTGCCATATTGCAAATTTCCTTGCATGGGAACGTCCATACAAAATGAGCACCAATCATCAGAAGTCGCTGGCGGAAATCTTCCTGCATGTACACGCTCGTAAATTTGAACAGCACTCGCCAGAGGCCACCATATTGGAAATTTGACTACACGTACGTGCTGATACGAAGCGAACATCAGCAGGATCACTTGTTGGTCAACTCATTGCTCAACAGCGGTTAATGCGGAGCAAAATTCAGCGATTCGACAACGACTTCATACACGGACACTTCAGTGCCAGGAATTATTAAACAAGTTAATTTGAGTGCGATCATATCTCGCCAAACGTGAATTCAAATTCAATTTCAGTGGTGAATTAAGTTTGGAAGGTTTTTTATTCAGAAATGTTCATAAACTGTTACGAAGCGACTTTGAAAGAATTGTAAATAATTGCAACAAAACATACGAAATTGCAAGTTCCGATTTCTGTGCCGACAAAATTTGCGATACCTGGCAGGTTTTTAGCTACAAGTGATTCGCAAAGATGTTTAATGTGCCAGTTTTGAGTGCCCAATACTGCATTTCACGCTTCCTCCTGAAAGTATGCGAATTAATTATTAATGCCCTACGTAAGTATATAAAAGTAAGAAGTTGTGTGCATTAGCTAAATTGATTAACTTAAAAATGTGGATCTCATAATGCAATTAAAAAAAGGTCCTCATAACCCAGTAAATGTGTTACTTGGTAACAAAGGGGAGTTTCAGTTCAACAACAAGAAAAAAAAAAACTCTAGCGCACCTGAACCGCTAGAAACACTAATGTTCGAAGAACAGTAGAAGAATCGTGCAGGTTTTGAGTGCATATTCCACCACATGTGCTGCTTATTACGGTCAAACTGTTTCAAATGCCACGTTTTACTTTCGTCTTAAGAATGCATTATAACTCATATGGTGCAAGGTTTCAGATATTACCACTGGCATGAATTTCAACGTTTATGAGAGCAAAACACGGGTTAATTATATTCGTTATCAGTTGCTTATTTCACATAATTTTTAAAGCAGCATCTCATATAACATCAATGAAGAAAATGCTCAGTGCCTGCAGCACTGTAACTGAAGTTGGTGTTTGGGGCTGCGATCCGAAAAATTTGCAGAACTTTGCGAATTGTAACATCGGTTATTTATTTTCATTGTAAATGTTTCCGGTATGTATACTAACTGTAAGCATTTATTGATACAAAAGTAGCACAACCGACTCGTGCTGGCAACCTTTCGCCAGTATCAAAGCCAAGAATATATCAAATCTGCTTCACGTTGTTTAATTACATTCGAAGTTATAGGAGTATAAAGAAATTTAGGGTTACCTGCAGCTAGTTTTTTCAAATGATCGAAAGCTTAATATTTGCTGTTTATTGTCACTACAATATCATTACCATTTGAAAATTCTACGATAAAACCGCTTAATAAAGATATTGCAATTAAACACAAAACCAACAATAGCTAGCAACCCTATCGTGTCTTTTCAACCAAATTTGGCCTGAATAATGCTTATGACAGGTTTCATTAATTGTATGAAATTCGTATTGATTTCATGACTGCACTGGAAGTTATAGTGCAAAAAGTTTTATTTTCCTGAATGAATTTTCAAAACCAAGGACACAAAAATTACCATAGCTGGTAGCACCAATCAAATTTTTCAACCAAATTTCCACCAAACAGAGATTAGAGTTAGGTTTAGCTTTTGTGTCAATTTCATGAAAATCTGGTAACTTATTCACATTTCATAGGGCAAAAAGCAGTTTTTTTTCTTTGTAACTTTTCAAGATGGCACCACTGGCACAGAGTTGCCCACAATTCAAAATCGCTTCTATCAAATCTGGTCTTACTTAAGTCCAATGCATTCTGTAAATTTTAGCTGTATCTGATTATTGGTTCGTGAGTTTCCGTGAACAGAAGTTTTTGATGCTAAAAATATAGGTTAACTGGGAGAGGGTTACCGTTCTTGTCCGACATGAAATTTCCAAAGTTTTATTTTGAACGTGTAGATAAAACATAAGATTTATATACAGATTGGTTTTATTGTAAGAAACGGACATTTTTTTGAATATTCGATGGTTTGAATGTTTTCACTTCCAAATTTTTTTTTTCAAAATGAAGACACCAAAATTATCATAGCTGGCAGCTCCAACCGAATTTTTCGACCAAATTTTCACCAAACGTGGCTTAAAGTAAGGTCCAGCAATTGTGTAAGTTTCGTCAAAATCGAACGATTCAATCAGAATTTATAGGGCTAAAAACAGTTATCTTTTTTAGTGGTTTTTCAAGATGGCACCACTGGCACAGAATCGCTCGCATTTCAAAATCACTTCTATCAGACCTGGTCCTACTTAAGGTCAATACATGCTGTGAATTTCAAATAATTCTGCCCATCGGATCGTGAGTTTCCGTGAACAGAAGTTTTTGATGCTAAAAATATAGGTAAATTGGGCAAGGGTTGCCAGGCGTGCCCGTAATACCATATCTTTTTTTTTTTTTTGGTTATGTAAACAAAGCACTAGATTTACATATGAAAGGCTTATTTTTGAAGAAACGGCGTTTTTTCAAGAGAGACGATGATTTGGAGGTTTTCACTTTCAGTACCTACCCTAGCTACAGGGTTGCCAGCACGCTCATTAAAAGCCACACAAATCTACAACTAAATAATATCAATATGTCCTGAAAATTTGGTAATGATTGAATAGCTCTGTCAAAAGTTATCGAAATTTAAAAATTTTCAAATTTTCCCGTCCTCTTTTTAGGCACCCAGCGCACACATAGGGTTAAAAAATTCCAAAGCATTATCCGATTCATATGTAAAACACGTTAGAAATTTATTTTATTAACTTTATTTTTGCGAAAATCATTTGTGCACGAAATAATAGGTATATTAAAAATATCACTTAAATGCCCGCCGGCGCGAAAAGGTTTACAATAACTGACATTTAAAGAGACCTGGACCTATTCTGCATATACACCAATGTATCCTGAAAGTTTCAGCTCAATCGAATGGCGCGTTCCCGAGATTATCTCACTGAAATTTTTTGTACATATATATATATATATATATATATATATAGAAATATGAATTTTTGGCCGAATCGATTTTAATACTAATGTTCTTCGAACATTAGTAAAAAAAGGAGCAACCCTTCTCCCCGAAGGGTTGCCCCTTTCTGATCCGCGATGCCACCACTCAATTTTGCAGGCCGAACACTTAAATGTACCCACCACTCGTAGGTAAAATAGGAGTCAGGGCATCCGACTTATGTCATATATTGGTCGGATGCCGATGACCTAGATTTAAGTTAATTTAAGAAACGAGACCGACGCAACGACCGAACACCTGCCGACTAGTCAGGAAGGACCCCCCAGAACGTGGACAGTCGGAAGGAAAACGCGAACGTACCCCTTGGCGGGCCGGAACACACAAACACGGCGACGACTCAGTAAACACCAACTCACCTGTCTGTAATCCTTGGGGAAACGCCGTTCAAAACTTCCAACCTCCTGGGTACCTCTTTGGAATAGCTTCTGGTGGCGGCATAGACATGATCCAGGATCGTCCACGAGCGCCCTGAAACGAAAAGACACCACCAAGAATCGGGTCCAACAATGGCACAAGTCACTTACCTGACTCTGGCTTGTCCGCCGTCTATAAATTGCCACGATGATTGCCGCTAATAACCCGTCACGCCTGGGCGATTTCTCCAGAAATCAAATTGGCCACCGGAGCTGCGGAATCACAGGGATTTAGCAAATCGCCACGACGTTTTGGTTGCTGATGTAAATAAACCGCTGGCAGTGACGTTCCAAATGTCACCATGCATATATGTCATACCTGAGTCCCACACTGCCCGAAAGCTGTGGTGGAACAGTCAACATGGTGAATCTCGCAACCCACCATAGGTTGGTGCCTCGTGTGCCATGAGCGAAGAGTACATTGCACCTGAACAACGGAAGCTTAGGAAAACCGTTCGGGAGTAGTGAACGTCGAGGAGAAAGATCGCGCAAAAGTTCTTTCTAACACGAGACAGCGAGGCGTTCGCAAGTCGGGAAGAAGTATTCGATAAAGCTACGTTTTTTTCTTAATACTCAGGTGGGTTTCGATAGAGTGGAAAAAGGTGCTTTCTTTGCTGCACTTTCTAACACGAGACAGCGAGACGTTCGCAAGTCGGGAAGAAGTATTCGATAAAGCTACGTTTTTTTCTTAATACTCAGGTGGGTTTCGATAGAGTGGAAAAAGGTGCTTTCTTTGCTGCGCTTTCTAACACGAGACAGCGAGGCGTTCGCAAGTCGGGAAGAAGTATTCGATAAAGCTACGTTTTTTTCTTAATACTCAGGTGGGTTTCGATAGAGTGGAAAAAGGTGCTTTCTTTGCTGCGCTTTCTAACACGAGACAGCGAGGCGTTCGCAAGTCGGGAAGAAGTATTCGATAAAGCTACATTTTTTTTCTTAATACTCAGGTGCGAAGCCATAAGGTGTGGACGAAAGCAGGAATCTGGTGCTTTAAATCAATGGTCAATATTCTTCGGTGCGAAGCGAACTTTTGAAGTAAAAAGGGGATCCACGCGGGAATAACGCCGACGGAGCTGACCGAGTGGAAAGGAGACAAAGCGTTCGAACTTTCGACGGATCTTCAAGCAATACCAGGAGAAAAAGGTCAGTCAATTAATTAGCAAATGAAATTTTTTTTGGCGAGCAAATGTTCTGGCGGGAAACGTAAATAATCATCGTACCGATAGCGATAAGATTAATATAAGAAGAAATATTACGGATATTAGTTACTAGGTACACTGACGTTGTGTAAAAAATTGAGTGGTGGCCGCGTAGCGTAAATTCCGTATAAAAATTCAAGTCAATAACTTGCTAAGCCGTTTAATTTTTTGTCGATAATAAAAGCAATTGGAAGATGAATTGACTTCATGTTGTCCCGGGAGTAAGAGTGAAGTTAGGATAAAGTGAATTTCAGTCTCGGCAGGCCCCGCATCGGGGTAATGATCGTAAGTGAATCCCGAACCAATCTTTCGCGAATTCAAGAATAGTAGAGATACATCGGGACGGATTCAAATAATTAATTTCAAATTCGAGCTCGCATAGTGTTTTATGTGCGTTAGTGATTCATATTTCATTTGTGGCGATTCGAGTTCGCACTCCGAATTGCGGGTGCAAGGATAGTAGCTAGCATTACTAGTGGTACAAGCGTACAAAGTGAATTACAGGCGGCCTAGGTTCATATTTTATTGGTGGCGATTCGGGCTTGCGCGGGTTGAGGCGCCCAACCGAGCTGAAACGAGTTTCTGGGGGAGCCAAACCTCACTCAACGGCTCCAGGTCCATTTTAGGGGTGAGTGAGTGGCGCCCACGCCCATTTCCATTGGGCTAGACCGGGACCTACACGGACCCACCCAGATCTTGTCCTCCCGAAGGCAGGGGAGGTAACAAATGTTGAAAAATCAATTGATTAAACAAAACTTCATTAAGTTTTTTATTTTATAAATTAGTGTATACGTCTTCAGTACTTCTAACTGAAATTGCATTCACCGAACGATAACAATTGCTCCGAGTTTTTCAAGCTCAGTGAAATGACGGCAGCTTTGAGACGAGCAATCCAAATAATCTTTGAAAACGTTCACACATTACCGAGATATTGCCAAATTTGCATTATGCTGCTCTGTGTTGCTCCACTAATTACTTCATTAGCTTTGGCAATAGTCGTCGCGCAACGAATTGATCTGAAAGTGGTTCGTGTAACAGCTACATTAAAAGAAGTAAGAAATTAGAAAATTAGAAGAATTAGTTGGAATTTGAAAAACTTTTACGTTGCTTAGGGTAGTAATGCAAAAAAACATTTTCAAATTTACGTTGTCATGGTTGTTTAATCTTTAACATTATAACAGAAAAAAAATCTAGCGCATCAGAACCACTAGAAAACTAATTATCGAAGAAATTGTCTTTAAGTGACAGTGTGGAAAGACATAATACATTTTTTTTTGGAGAATCATCTCAACCATTCCTTATCCAAAGCAACAAAGCTCAACTATAACACAAATGATGAAAATGTTCAGTGCTGGCAACATTTTCCCAACGAAGCAGCAATAAGTTCACCAAAACAAGCTCATACTAAAATCAACTAAGGTATCCTTTGAATTTAGTTCTCACCGGAGGATTTCATCGAAAGCATCAGCGGTTAAACGTCGTTTGAGATTGCCATCCGAAAAATTTTCAAAACTCGGAAAATTTAAAAATTGGTTGCTTATTTTTATTGCAAATGCTTTGCATATGAGTTTGTAATTTGAAGCATCTGTTGCAATATTTATGGAAATGGCTAATGCTGGTTAGCCTGTGTCAGCAGCAAAGCAAAGTACATACCAAATCTGCTTCACGTTAAGTTAAACCCAACCAGTAAATTTCGTTTCGATTGAATCACTGCGCTGGAAGTTATACGGGTGAAAAGAATTTTTGGGTTACCACTCTCAAAACTTTTCAAATTTTTAAAGCGTTAATAATTGTTGTTAATATTCATTGCAGGATTATTCCCATTTGCAAATCAAATGACACAATCGCTCAATAAAGAAATTCCAGAAAATTACAAAAATGGTCACAGCTGACAGCCCTTTCATGATTTTTGTACCACATCCCTGCTTCATTTGGTTCAAGTTAAGGTCCATTTACTGCATGAACTTCGTTTTGACTGTATGACTGGACCAGAAGTTATAAGGAAGCTTATTTTGCTGAGGAAATTTGCAGGATTTAGGGGACGAAAATCACCATAGCTGGCAACTCTATTCTAACTTTTCAGCCAAGTACAATGTGAATTTTGCTAAAATTTGATGGCTGTATCGGAAGTTATAGGCCAAAAACAGGTTTTTTTCTCAGTGATTTTTCAAGATAGTACCACTGCCACAAGATTGCTTGCATTTCAAAATCACTTCTATCAGACCTGGTCCTAGATAAAACCAATATGTCCTGTAAATTTCATTATGATTGGATAATCCAGTCGTCAGTTCTCGTGAACAGCACTCTCGGGTGCTGAAAATAGAGATAATTTGGTGATGGGTTGCCGTTCTTGTGCAAAACGGAATTTTGAAAATTTCATTTTGACGTGAGTAACAAAAGTTAAGATTTATCAATGACTTGAATTTTGTGTCAAAATTCAAAACATTTTCAGGAGGGTCA
>OX376374.1:84432928-84472928 GCA_947369275.1 Nemotelus nigrinus
ATATATGGAAATATGAATTTTTGGCCGAATCGATGTTAATACTAATGCTCTTCGAACATTAGTTAAAAGAACCATTCTAATCAAAGAAATGCAACAATAGTCCAAGCGAAGATACAGTACATTTACAAAGTGAAAATGTTAATGATCACATGTCAATAAAAGACTATTTTTTCAATAAGTATAAACAACATATATTATGTGTCGAAATAGAAAAACCAGAGCAGAAACTTAAATCAAATAATACAAGAACTATTTTACACTACTAACGAAAGCTTAACTATCCATTTTTTAAAATGAGATTACGTGGAAGACAAGTATTAATTTGAAGCGAATTCATAAAAGTTTCGAACATTCTGAAGGAATTTGAAACGAGGATGAGCTTATGGCTCGTATAAAAGATTATCATGACAGAGAAACAGGTAATGCAGCAGTAACAGAAAATAACGAAGGGTTAAGAAGGCAGATTTATTTTCCAAATTTTAAATTATTCATAAATCGCTTTATTAACGTTGAAAGTTTATAGAATTCCTATTAAACCTTTACTACCTTTACTTAATTTATCAGAAACACCAAAAGACTCTGGAGAAATAGTGCATATGGATTTATTATTTAAAGATGGCTTCACTATCATGACAAGCATATATAAGTTTTCAAAATTTGCAGTAGGGATAACACAAATCATTGAAGATGGTGATTTTGACTCAGTATTTCCAAAAGAGGTATACCTAATTAAGGATATCAAACTTCATATAACGAAACCCACATTCACATACTGGAAATGCAGACATAGAAAGGTACCATGAGATAATTCAGAAAAATGAGGGCATTATTTAAGAGCATACTGAAGCTTACGACGAAGGGGATATTCTTTGAAGCCCTTAAATTCTATAGCAGACAAATACATTCTCCAACAAATGAAAGGACAATATATGTACATTCAGAAAGAATAGGTAAAGGCACAGCTTTCAAAAGAATCAAAACGGGAGCAGAATATACAGAAACAAGAAACGAAATTTTAGTTAAAAACCCGAAAGCGGGAAGGTATATTTTGGAGCTTAAATTTAAAACACAAACATATAATGAAAGAATAGTAAAAGTTAACATAAAAAGACCCAAAAAGAACATTATAATTACAGGTCGAGAGCTACCCAGCAACCAACAGGAAGTACAAGATGTTGACAACATTGAAAATAATGATGACAAGACCTAACGTCGGTGACGTTAGTCTAAATTAAATTAAAACAGACCAAATAGAACTAGTGACCGGAAGACATATGATTTTACACAAAGTGAACTTGGAACATATTCAAACAAATATTGACTAAATCAGACAAACAAACATGCTAGGTATTTATGACCACGAACAATGGACATAAGATCAAGAATTCGATGACATGGAACAACAATTACATACATGACTACCGAAAGAGTATAGACAAAAATTAAAACAATGTCAATCGTACAAAACGAATTTATCCCAAAACATGCTTCATACTATCGTTCGAAACAAACTTATTATAACAACTGCAAGCACTTTATTTATTTATTTATTTATTTTACTAATCAAGTCGTACATGTATAAAAATAGAATAAAATAAAATAGTACATGCAGAAATAAATACAAGACTAATAAATAGTGCATAAATAAAATTATGAATAAGCAGACAACAAATAAAGTAATAAATAAATGACAAATGACAAATAAATGACTAACCATTTAAATACCAAATTTAAATTTAAAATGAATATACAATGCATAACTGCTAGTATGGTGGGGGTGGGGGAGATTATAAAGAGAGAGCCTTGATGATGTTATTTTTTAACGTTGATTTGGAGATTGTAGGGGAAAGTTCTTGCTCATGCTATTGAATAGCCTGCAGCACCTATTTATTGGCTCGTTTGCTGCATAAGTTGTGTTGTGTTGGTATTCAGTAAGCAATCGTCGGGATCTAGTGACTCTCAAGGGCTGATTGAGTACAAACTTTTCTTTCAAGTAAACGACATTAACCACGTCTCTGATGACATCGAAGCTGAAGCAGGCAGATAACATTAATCTTCTCGACGCAAGAGGTAACAAATTAATACATTTAAGGCAATATTCGTATGAAGGTAGATTAGTGAAATCATAAGGGTTGAAAAGATCCCTCAAAGCGAAAAGTAAAAACTGCTTCTGAACAGACTCAAATCTTTGGGTGTGAATTTCAAAAGTCGGGTTCCAGATGGCACATGCATATTCAAGAAGAGGACGCACGAGTGAAATATATAAGGATTTAGTAACCCAAAGATTCTTTAACTCTTTGGCCCGTCGCTTAATGAAACCAAGTTGTTTATTTTGCATCGTATTGTAGATTGAAGCGGAGCTTTTCATCCAGGGTGACACCGAGATCTAATATGTTGTCAACCCTGCTGAGTGACGTGTTGCTGCGGCGGTACGTGTAATGAACGCGTGCAGTTTTGCGAGAGAAGCTAATTGTTCGGCATTTGGCAATGTTAAGAGGGAGCTTGTTCGCCAAGCACCAATGGTCTAGAGAGTTCAGTTTGGACTGAAAAACCGTAGCGTCAGATGGTGTTCTGATAACATGGTAGATTTTGAGATCATCCGCATAAAGTATATGGGGAATGTCAGATAAAACCTCCGACATGTCAGATATAAAAATATTAAAAAGAAGAGGGCCAAGATGACTTTCTTGAGGTACACCGGATTTTACGTTGACTTTCTTAGAAATAAGACGTTGGAATTTCACGAATTGCAAGCGGTCGTGGAGGTAGGACCCAAGCAACTATAGTAAAGATCCTGCAATTCCGAATCGTTTCAGCTTGGGGATCAAAATGGAGTGATCAACTCGGTCGAATGCTTTGCTGAAGTCTGTATAGACTGCGTCAATTTGATCACTTTTCTCCATTTTGCACAAAACATCAGAAACAAGCACTATGAGATTAGTTGTAGTAGAACCACCTTTTCTAAATCCATGCTGCTGCTCGTTCAGTCGAGCGTCGACCAGAGGAGAAAGTTTTCAGTAGATGATTTTTTCAAAAAGTTTGGGAATAGCAGATAGAATGGCGATGCCTCTATAATTTTGAATAAAATGTCTATCGCCACTTTTATAAATTGGTGTAATCTATAAGATTTTCAATACGAAGGAAATAGTCCAGAGGAGAGAGAATTATTGAATATAGTATGAAGGGGTGAGCTCAGTTGTTTTACACACTTGATCAGAAAAGTAGGAGGGAGGAGATCAGGCCCAGGGCCCTTGTTACAGTCAAGCTCCATAATGGCAGTAAATATTTAATTCCTGGATATGGTCACATCCTCAGCACAAATTGTTTGAGTCGCACCCGGGAATCGATACAATGTTGGGATGCTAACTGGACCAAAAACTTCTTTAAAATGGTCAGCAAAAAAGTTGCAGTTCTTCTGAAGCAAAAAAGACAACAACGAATTTTCAGTGGACATTGAAGATTGATAGCCACTTGTTTTCCGCTTCATATTAACAAAATCAAAAAAATTTTGGGGTCGCGGATTATATTTTCCCCAGTATTTTTAATGTATCTGTCATACGCTTCATGAGACTTAGTAAAGAATTCCTGAGCAATTAAATCGTCTTCTTTAATACGACGGCTAATGTCGACTTGATTTTTCATTAGCTTGTAAAGTTTGTTGCTGCGATTTCTCAGACGTCTTAGAGTCTTGTCAAAATAAGGTTCAGAGAATTTATCTTTTTTCCTTATCTTAGGTACAAATTTATCGACCGCGTCAAAAACTAATCTATAAAACATGGCTACATCATCATCAAGGGAATGGCACATAAACACATTTGTCCAATCGACATTGTCAAGGAAATTGTGAATGCTATCATAATCAGCATTATGGAAACCGTATACAATCGTATTATTGTATGTACTTAACATGTTCCAATCTGTAGTGGAAAGTTCAACCGTAAGAGCGGAATGCTGAAGACTATTAGAAAAGAGATTATCTGCGTACACAGTCCACTACATCGTCATAAATATTTGTAAAGATTAAGTCTAACCAATTACCATTTTGGCTGGGAGTCGGAACAACCTGCTGCAAATCATGGCCATACAACGTACTCACAAGGTTAAAATCAGAAGACTCAAATTGGTTTACTGGTATTAAACCATCATCAGACTTATCAGAAACAAAACGCAAATTCAGGCGATTAAAATCACCCAAGAATATAACTTTATCCTCAGCACTACGAGAAGCCATAAAATAACATATTTGCTCATATAATTGTACATTGAGTCGTCAGATCTCGGTGGGACGTAAAATAAACCAATATTAACTGAGGTTTTGTCAATTGAAACGCGGATAAATATATGCTGGAACAATTTGTGCGAGGCAGAGTTTACAAGTTCACTTGAGTGAGTGTTCTTAACTGCCATTAAGACGACACTACCTCTTGTTTGACCAGTGGAAACTTAGTCTCGGTCATTTCTAAAGATTGTCCAGTTACTGTCAGGGATTTTTTCATTGATATGCGAGTCATTTAACCAAGTTTTAGTGAAAGCAAGCACGTTGAAATGGCGAGATTTGGTGTCAAGATTTTACTCCTTATACTACCGCAATTGTGGTCAAAAATTCTGGGGCTTTTGATTGAGGATATATTGTTTGGAGCGAAACCCGATACGGTTATAGGTTTTTCGTGAAGAATTAGAATTAGCAGAAGTCGTAGCAAGACCAGTGTCAAAAATTGATGGTCTACTGGATGAATTTGAATTACGAGTTACGATTGAGTCGACTGAAATGGAGAGGAGGTTTGAGTTGGATATGCTATAGCATGAGTCTTAGGATGGAAACACCTGACGGTAGAATTTCGATTAAAGCTGCGGAAGTCTCTAGTCAAAAGATTTGAAGGAGCTATCTGGTTAGTAGCTAAAGATGAGGTACAATCACTAGTCACAATTGAGTCCTTATTTCTACTTTTGATGTTGCTGCTAGCGATGATGGTCCTCCAATGACAAAATATGATGCCATTCCATTTATAGCTCCTACCGCTTCCATTCACATGAGTAAAAAGCCAAGCATACTTTTCAAGGATTGAAACTTTGTAGCTCCTGCTTGCGAATTTATTACGTTGAGGTAAGATCTCAACGCTGAAATCACTGATGAAAAGTTTTCCCTCTAAGATCCTGCTAAGCCAAGACCTATCGGTGGAATCTGGTACTCCTTTTACAAAAAAACGAGATTTTCTTATTGGTGGTAACTTTGTGGGGGGCTGAAAATCATCATGATTTAATTCGCAGCTTTTGATTTTTGAGATACGTCTCAGCCAAACATCTTCCGACCAATAAGTGCCAAATTTAAAAATTGCCTTCTGGGAATCATTATTGAGAGGTTCAAAAAGAGTTTTTTGTTGAATAACAACTTCGTGATTCTCGATGGTAGTGAACAATTCCTTGATAGGAGAGGTTGGGACCAGTGCTGCCATTTATTTTTTTGGAGTAATGTTAGATTCAATTTTATTTAATGCTAAATAATGCCAGATCGTGTAACATTTTACTGCTAAATAATGCTTTCTTATTTTATTAAAATAAACATGATTCGATATGAATATTATATAAATATATATATATTGTATTTATATAATAAAAACAAATGAGAAGCTTCTTCTCTTGTGTAAAACTCATTTATACTAATATTTTTCAAAACATCCTTTGGAATCTCACAATCAAAACAGCAACAATTATTTATTTTTAAGTTAAGAAAAAGTCTTGGTGTCGGATGACGAAGATTTTTCTCCATCTTTATCTGTGCGATTGCTTGCATTTGAAGCCCCGTACAATACAATTGATTCACATTATTCAAGGAAAAATATGTTACTATAATGCATATACTTTGGTAAACTTGAACTTATAGATACCCGAGACACCTGGGTGTTTGAAGTGGATAGGACCATATCATTTATTTTTAGCATCATCACGATTTAATCGAATGAGAAACCTGAATTTACCATATTTAATGCAATCCAAAATTGTCTTAGTATTGAAATATCTAACATTTCATTTTATTTCACTAAACATTTCGCTTTTTCTGCAACGTTAATTGCACTTGTCACTAGCATTGGGGTTTCCTGGGAACCGTAGACAAAGAATAGAAGACTGAGTATATATCGTTTGTTCGCTTGAAAACACAAAGGCGTAGTACTAGTTCTAATGTACTTTTGTTTGGTTTCGTTCGCTGGGGGTAGGTTTATAGTTGATATTTTCAGAATACTCTAGCCTAAAGCTCATTTTCACGCAATACCGCGGGGGACGCTCGAAGATTTGCCCGACCACAGCCGCAGACGGCCGTGGGAAAAAGAGCGCCACTCGTTCGATTTCTATGCGTTCCCTCGGCTACGGATCGAGACGTAGTCTCACGGATAAGCGATTTTCTAATCAATAAAGTCACCAACGATTTGTTTTTACATACATAATATTATTACTAAGGAAAATCAATATTGCAACAATATAATATAAATAGAAACAACAACTACCTGTGGGGGCCCCCTCTCGATGAAGACAGTCTTCTCCGTTGATGGACCTTGAAGCTTCTATGATACTGCCAGCAAGTTCGTTGAATCCGACAGTTTGTCAAACCAAAACTCGCACTTCGGAACGGCTGGCCTCGAGATGCTTGCTTATTCTTTTTTTCGTTCCTCTTCAATATCCTTTACCAAATCCTCCAGTTGCCTGAATTCATCTTGTAGCCGTTTGTTTTCTTCTATAAGACGTTTCTGTTCAGCCAAGCATTTATTCAATTCTTCGTTACCCGGAACGGTCGGCTTTGACACATTAGCTGACACCAATTGAGCTTGCAGCTGATTGATTTCGTTTTTGAGAGCCTCATTAGCGGCATCTTTGTCAGCTTTCACTTTACAAAACTCAGTTTCCAAATTCAATTTAGCTACCTTCACTGCATCCACTTCCTTCCTCAAACTGTTCCTCAAATGTATTCTTCTGTGATACTGCCAGCAAGTTCGTTGAATCCGACAGTTTGCCCAACCAAAACTCGCACTTCGGAACGGCTGGCTTCACTGAATTCACACTAATCAAACGCACAAAATTTGGGTTATTTCGCAAAAGTCGACACTTGCTTATAGCTCGAAAGTTTTCACAAGCTTCCTATTTGATTGAGTGACTCCGCTTGAGATAGATTCGAAACTCCTCTACGATTACTTTCCAACTCGAATTCTCTAACTCACCAAACTCATAAACTACATTTTTTTTTTAATTCAATTTGTCAACAACTGTCTTTTTTTTAGCGTACTGAATTTACAATCTATACAAACATCAAAGTATTAGATTGAATTTGGCAACAACATTATTAATGAACATTTATTTTTAGCTTTCAAACAAACCGTTGGTGAAATAGAGCAAACTAAATTTGGAATCGGACCAAAAGTGACTCTCCTCTATATTTACCGTTTAAAAACATTAACCAAATATTTAATCCGTAACATTTTCCCCCTCACGAAAACAATTTCCTGAAATTCAATTGATGATACACTGACAGACTAAAGCTTTTAATGCATAACTTCATAATTTCTGTTCAATTAAGATAATTCAGTTACTTCAACTAACGAACATCAATTAAAAATAATAAAAAAAAAACAAAAGATGTCCCGACGGAACAAAAACAATGCTCGCGACTTGTAAAATTAACAAGTTTTTAATTAATTTTTGTTGTTGTTTTGTTTTTGTTTGAATTGATGTCACGAAACCATTAACGTGTTAATTCATGCTAATTATATCTGTCTTAGGTTATCTCAGTCTACGTACGGTTTAAGATCCTTGGCATGCCAGCGTCCTGCCTCACGCCCTTCGAGATCCACCAACTTAAAAATAAATGAAGACTCACGCTGCACAATTCTAAAAGGTCCCAAATATTCTGGAGCTAGTTTCGCAAAATAAAAATGAGCTGCGTCGGATTGGGCTAAATTACGCCTCCAAACCAAGTCATCTACAGAAAATGGAGGAATCCTTTTTCGGAGGTTATATCGCTGCATGCTCTTTCCTGTGGCCTCCTTTAGATGTTGAAGTATTACTTCCCGCCCTCTGTACCGGATCTCTGACTAACTCATCCTCGCATGGAGGTTGTGGTCCCTTTCGCGAAACGATCATCTCTCGACCAAAATTCACAAAATAAGGTGTGGCTCCCATGGCCTCGTGTGTATATGTGCGTAACGCACACCCAATCTGTGGTTAATCACAATCCCACTTCCGATGATTTTCACCGACGTACGCCCGAAGCATACGTTTAATATTTTGATTTATACGCTCTGCCGGATTTACCTGAGGGTGATAGAAGGCTGTATATTGCAACCGGGTACCATATGACAACATGAGTGTTTGTAATTCCTTGGACCGGAACTGTACCCCGTTATCACACACTATTACCGCAGGGACTCCAATCAGTAAAAAGACCCTATCTTCGAGTAGTCTGGAAACTTGAGTGGCCGTGTCCTGCCTTAGTGGAAATATCAGAGGAAATTTCGTACAGTAATCCACTACCGTTAAAATATAGGTGTTGCCCTGCGTCGATCGAGGCAAAAAACCGATTAAATCGATACAGATAATCTCCCATGGTTCTTTTGCTTGACCTACCCTGGTAGTCATGGTTCCATATGGCGGTCGCTTCTCTACTTTTGTGGCCTAACAAACTTTACATCTGGCCACATACCATTGAATATCGGCACGCATTTTAGGCCAAAAATACCTCTGTGCCACCCGATCGTATGTGCGACTTGCACCCATATGTCCCGCTGTTGGTTCATCGTGACATTCTTGCAGAAACTTTTTCCTGTCCCCTTTGTTAATCACTTGTTTCCATGAGTTTCCTTTGAGATCCGAATAACGATTGGAAACTCTTTTCCACAAGAAGTTGCCCTCTATCCGCCAGTCTTTAAATTGATCTGGATTGTTTCTTACCTTAGCCATCATTCCTTATACCCATCTATCTTCAAACAACCTATCGTTCACAACTGCCGCTACTTCAGGAACCGACCACGATAAAGCGTCTGGCACCAAATGTTCTTTCCTCTTTCGGTGAACAACGTCATAATCAAACTGCTGAAGCCGAACTGCCCATTTTGTGAGTCTCCCTGCTGGATCCTTCAGGTTATTTAACCACACTAAAGAATGATGATCGGTGACTACTCTAAATTTGGTACCTTCAATATATGGCCGCAATTTCTCTATCGCCCACAAAACGGCCAGGCATTCTTTTTCAGTGGTCGAATATTTCCTCTCTGCTTTGTTTAGGGAACGAATCAAATAACAAAAAACTCTAGCGCACCTGAACCGCTAGAAACACTAATGTTCGAAGAACAGTAGAAGAATCGTGCAGGTTTTGAGTGCATATTCCACCACATGTGCTGCTTATTACGGCCAAACTGTTTCAAATGCCACGTTTTACTTTCGTCTTAAGAATGCATTATAACTCATATGGTGCAAGGTTTCAGATATTACCACTGGCATGAATTTCAACGTTTATGAGAGCAAAACACGGGTTAATTATATTCGTTATCAGTTGCTTATTTCATAAAATTTTGAAAGCAGCATCTCATATAACATCAATGAAGAAAATGCTCAGTGCCTGCAGCACTGTAACTGAAGTTGGTGTTTGGGGCTGCGATCCGAAAAATTTGCAGAACTTTGCGAATTGGAACATCGGTTATTTATTTTCATTGTAAATGTTTCCGGTATGTATACTAACTGTAAGCATTTATTGATACAAAAGTAGCACAACCGACTCGTGCTAGCAACCTTTCGCCAGTATCAAATCCAAGAATATATCAAATCTGCTTCACGTTGTTTAATTACATTCGAAGTTATAGGAGTATAAAGAAATTTAGGGTTACCTGCAGCGAGTTTTTTCAAATGATCGAAAGCTTAATATTTGCTGTTTATTGTCACTACAATATCATTACCATTTGAAAATTCTACGATAAAACCGCTTAATAAAGATATTGCAATTAAACACAAAACCAACAATAGCTGGCAACCCTATCGTGTCTTTTCAACCAAATTTGGCCTGAATAATGTTTATGACAGGTTTCATTAATTGTATGAAATTCGTATTGATTTCATGACTGCACTGGAAGTTATAGTACAAAAAGTTTTATTTTCCTGAGCGAATTTTCAAAACCAAAGACACAAAAATTACCATAGCAGGTAGCACCAATCAAATTTTTCAACCAAATTTCCACCAAACAGAGATTAGATTTAGGTTTAGCTTCTGTGTCAATTTCATGAAAATCTGGTAACTTATTCACATTTCATAGGGCAAAAAGCAGTTTTTTTTCTTTGTAATTTTTCAAGATGGCACCACTGGCACAGAGTTGCCCACAATTCAAAATCGCTTCTATCAAATCTGGTCTTACTTAAGTCCAATGCATTCTGTAAATTTTAGCTGTATCTGATTATTGGTTCGTGAGTTTCCGTGAACAGAAGTTTTTGATGCTAAAAATATAGGTTAACTGGGAGAGGGTTACCGTTCTTGTCCGACATGAAATTTCCAAAGTTTTATTTTGAACGTGTAGATAAAACATAAGATTTATATACAGATTGGTTTTATTGTAAGAAACGGACATTTTTTTGAATATTCGATGGTTTGAATGTTTTTACTTCCAAATTTTTTTTTTCAAAATGAAGACACCAAAATTATCATAGCTGGCAGCTCCAATCGAATTTTTCGACCAAATTTCTACCAAACGTGGCTTAAAGTAAGGTCCAGCAATTGTGTAAGTTTCGTCAAAATCGAACGATTCAATCAGAATTTATAGGGCTAAAAACAGTTATCTTTTTTAGTGGTTTTTCAAGATGGCACCACTGGCACAGAATTGCCCGCATTTCAAAATCACTTCTATCAGACCTGGTCCTATTTAAGGTCAATACATGCTGTGAATTTCAAATAATTCTGCCCATCGGATCGTGAGTTTCCGTGAACAGAAGTTTTTGATGCTAAAAATATAGGTAAATTGGGCAAGGGTTGCCAGGCGTGCCCGTTATACCATATCTTTTTTTTTTTTTTGGTTATGTAAACAAAGCACAAGATTTACATATGAAAGGCTTATTTTTGAAGAAACTGCATTTTTTCAAGAGAGACGATGATTTGGAGGTTTTCACTTTCAGTGCCTGCCCTAGCTACAGGGTTGCCAGCACGCTCATTAAAAGCCACATTAATCTACAACTAAATAATATCAATATGTCCTGAAAATTTGGTAATGATTGAATAGCTCTGTCAAAAGTTATCGAAATTTAAAAATTTTCAAATTTTCCCGTCCTCTTTTTAGGCACCCAGCGCACACATAGGGTTAAAATATTCCAAAGCATTATCCGATTCATATGTAAAACACGTTAGAAATTTATTTTATTAACTTTATTTTTGCGAAAATCATTTGTGCACGAAATAATAGGTATATTAAAAATATCACTTAAATGCCCGCCGGCGCGAAAAGGTTTACAATAACTGACATTTAAAGAGACCTGGACCTATTCTGCATATACACCAATGTATCCTGAAAGTTTCAGCTCAATCGAATGGCGCGTTCCCGAGATTATCTCACTGAAATTTTTTGTACATATATATATATATATATAAAGAAATATGAATTTTTGGCCGAATCGATTTTAATACTAATGTTCTTCGAACATTAGTAATAACTCTTTCACCTTCCGGGAAAACTTGACTTAGTACAGCTCCTAACCCGACATCTGACGCATCCGTCTGGACAATGAATGGTAAGTTGAAGTCTGGACACGACAGAATCGGAGCAGAAGCCAGTTTCAATTTGCATTTGTTGAAAGCCAGTTCACATTCAGAAGTACACTGAAAACGCTGGTTTTTCCGAAGCAGATTCGTCAGTGGTAATCCGGTATAAACCGCCGGTACCAGGATACCATACCCAAAAACTGTCGAAACTGTTTCACAGATTGGGGTCTGGGTATATTAATCACACTCTCCACTTTCTCGGAATCGGCGATTAAACTGTCTTTATCAACTAGATATCCCAAAAATTTTAGTTGAGGACGACAGAAATGGCACTTATTCCGGGACAGTTTAAGGCCTGCCTCCCTCAACTGTTTAAATACCTCCTGGAGTATCTCTAAGTGTTTGTCGATCGTCTGGGTGACGATGATGATATCATCCAGATACGTGAAACGTAGGGTTCCAAAGCAGGACCTAGAACACGATCAATCAACCGTTGCCACGTAGCTGGGGCGAAAATAATCCAAACGGCATCCTACAAAACTGAAATAAACCCCTACCTGGAATTGTGAAAGCGGTAAACTGACGGGAATCTTTCGCCACAGGTACTTGCCAGTAGGCGGACTTTATATCTAGAGTCGAAATATATTTTGCGTCCCGTAACTTATCCAACGTAGCTGAAACATAGGGTAGAGGATATGCATCCTTTTCAGATACCCGGTTGACTTTGCGAAAATCTACAAAAAAACGATATGTGTCATCTTTCTTTTTCACCATCAAAATTGGTGAAGACCATGTACTGGAGGATGGCTCTACTACTCCCAACTTCAACATTTCTTCCAACTCAACGTTGATGTGTTTTTGAAGAGCTGGTGAAACCGGGTAATACCTTTGTTTAATGGGTATCAAATCCGTCTTGATGACGTGCTCCACTAGAGTAGTACATCCCAATCCCTCTCCCATTTGCACAAATTCGTCATCCACCAAATTTTTCAGATGTGACTCCTCCTCCTGAGAAACACTGATTCTATCGCGTAAATGTTCAGCTGAAAAAGTCACCGCTTCGTGCATAAAATCCCAACAATCATGTTTTAAATTTAAGGTAATTCCAAACTGCTTTAAAAAATCTACCCCGAGGATCAGCCCATGCGGTAACGAAGGAACCACCAAAACTTCCATCCACCTTGCCGCCCTATATAGCTTAATGGGCACCAACACCTGGCCCAGGATGTTACACCAACCCTCATCTGCTAATCGTACCGCTTGTTGTGTAGCCGTTCTCAGTTCTACTCCAATTTCCTGGAGCTGCTGCCAACCTTTCTGCCCCACAATCGTAGTGGACGCACCGGAGTCTACCAAACCCGTAAACTTTCTCCCTAAAATATCCACACCCAGATGAGGACGTACATCCCCTGGTTGTGAAGAAAAAATGTACGCGGACCTTTCTTCTGCTGTTTGTTTGTTCCGTTACTTATCCAACGTAGCTGAAACATAGGGTAGATGATATGCATCTTTTTCAGATACCCGGTTGACTTTGCGAAAATCTACAAAAAACGATATGTGTCATCTTTCTTTTCACCATCAAAATTGGTGAAGACCATGCACTGGAGGATGGCTTTACTACTCCCAACTTCAACATTTCTTCCAACTCAACGTTGATGTGTTTTTGAAGAGCTGGTGAAACCGGGTAATACCTTTGTTTAATGGGTATCGAATCCGTCTTGATGACGTGCTCCACTAAAGTAGTACATCCCAATCCCTCTCCCATTTGCACAAATTCGTCATCCACCAAATTTTTCAGATGTGACTCCTCCTCCTGGGAAAGACTGATTCTATCGCGTAAATGTTCAGCTGAAAAAGTCACCGCTTCGTGGATAAAATCCCAACAATTATGTTTTAAATTTAAGGTAATTCCAAACTGCTTTAAAAAATCTACCCCGAGAATCAGCCCATGCGGTAACGAAGGAACCACCAAAACTTCCATCCACCTTGTCGCCCTATATAGCTTTATGGGCACCAACACCTGGCCCAGGATGTTACACCAACCCTCATCTGCCAATCGTACCGCTTGTTGTGTAGCCGTTCTCAGTTCTACTCCAATTTCCTGGAGCTGCTGCCAACCTTTCTGCCCCACAATCGTAGTGGACACACCGGAGTCTACCAAACCCGTAAACTTTCTCCCTAAAATATCCACACCCAGATGAGGACGTACATCCCCTGGTTGTGACGAAAAAATGTCCGCGGACCTTTCTTCTGCGGTTTGTTCCTTACAGTTAATTACGGTGCCCTGTTTGCCGCCTATCGAGCACCGCAGTCGTTTCCCGCTTCCTTCGTTTGGTTTTGGTCCCCTGAGCGCCATGTTGATCACCTCCTGCGCGAAGTACACTCTGGACACCTTGAACGAATCGTATTTGGTCGGCCGCATCCAAAACAACGTCTCAACTCTGAGCACTGTCTCGCGAAATGCGCCTGACTGCCACAGTTCCCACAAACTCCGTGTGGCCTATCGTTTGATGAAGTAACAACTTCCACTAAACAAGGGTCTGCATAGGCCAGATCTGGTTCTAAAAGCTTTGCCATCCTTCGATTTGGTGGAGGATTAAAAGCTTCTACCATGGCCCTCGTCGCTTCCAACTTCCTTCCCAGCTGTACTAGTTCAGCCACCGTAGCTACTGATTGCATTGCTAGCTGCATCTGATAAAAAGAGTTAATGTTTCTCCGTAGGATTTTCATTTTTTGGAACTCACTACACGGTTCTCCTAGCCTTCGAAATAAACCATCCATCACGGCTACATTAAATCCAATAGACTCGCCTTGGCCTTGAGTACGCCGCCGAATCTCATCCCAAAGGCGATCATCATAATCAGCCGGAAGAAATTCGGCCCGTAGCTCACGTTGCAGGTCTTCCCAGCTACAGCACCTGTTTCGATTAGCCCTATACCAAATGAGAGCCTTGCCCTCAAACAAATCCACCACGGCATTATATAATTGAGAGGAGGCTAAACCGCGGGCAACACGGAGTTCTTCCACTCGCTCAAGAAAAGCACTCACGGAGCTTAGAGTTTCACCCGTGAACTTAACCCCCCATTTGACAACATTTTGTTGTTTGGAAAAATCATCCCTGACAAGCCTTGGGGTTGAACAGAAGGCTGGTCCTTCTAAATTTTGAAGAGACTTTGACTCCGGTGCCGGTTTTGACTCCAGTACCCCAGTCTTAATTGTTTTCTCTTCGTCTAGCCTCTCGACTTCTTTTGAATCCTCCAGAACAAAGCCTATCCCCATCATTATACGCCGCCGTATCTTGTCTATCTTGTTTGGCAACGCGTTTGTTAACTGAGCCATGTTCTTAAGGCGGCGCAAACCAAATTTAACCTTTGCCTTGAGTCTCAAGTAATCTCTTGACCTCCTATCGCCGGTGAAGTTTTCTGCAATGCTTTCGACTTCCCCTGTCAGCGCCTTCATAGCCTCCAAGTCCTCCTCATACGTGAATGGATAATCTTTAATCTGTAACGATTTGCCATTGCCTCCTCTGCTCGTAACGCTGCCCGTAAAGACCTCCGCATCTTATCCCTAGTATCTGGAGGGAGACCCCGGATGGCTAGTTCATAAACCAGCTCATCTTTGACCAAATTGTCCACCAAATACTTGTTTGCCATCGACATGGCTAAATGAACTCCTATAAACTTATAGCTATGTGAAACACCAAAGACAATCAACTATATATTTTACAGAGTTTAAAATTAATTCAACAAATTTACACTCACAATAAACCACGGAACTTCAGCCACGCAAAGACTGGTCACCAAATCACTATTGTTATTATGCAATCACACCCGCGAAATCACACTCACTACCATGCGACACAAAATTATCATTAACAATCAAAGACACAATTCACAACACACCCGCAATTACCAAAATTGGCATCACCACTCATTGCCAAAATTGGCATCGCCACTCGTTCGATTTCTATGCGTTCTCTCGGCTACGGATCGAGACGTAGCCTCACGGATAAGCGAGGGAAAAATGTATATATATATATATATATATATATATATATATATATATATATATATATATATATATATATATATATATATATATATATATATATATATATATATATATATATATATATATATATATATATATATATATATATATTTTTAAAGAAAAACAAATACTCTACACTAGGGAGAGTCACTTTTGTTTCACTTTCTAGAGAGTCACTTTTCATTCCCCTTTCTAATCAATAAAGTCACCAACGATTCGTTTTTAGATACAGAATATTATTACTAAGGAAAATCAATATTGCAACAATATAATATAAATAGAAACAAAAACTACCTGTGGGGGGCCCCCTCTCGATGAAGATAGTCTTCTCCGTTGATGGACCTTGAAGCTTCTGTGATACTGCCAGCAAGTTCGTTGAATCCGACAGTTTGTCAAACCAAAACTCGCACTTCGGAACGGCTGGCCTCGAGATGCTTGCTTATTCTTTTTTTCGTTCCTCTTCAATATCCTTTACCAAATCCTCCAGTTGCCTGAATTCATCTGGTAGCCGTTTGTTTTCTTCTGTAAGACTTTTCTGTTCAGCCAAGCATTTATTCAATTCTTCGTTACCCGGAACGGTCGGCTTTGACACATTAGCTGACACCAATTGAGCTTGCAGCTGATTGATTTCGTTTTTGAGAGCCTCATTAGCGGCATCTTTGTCAGCTTTTACTTTACAAAACTCAGTTTCCAAATTCAATTTAGGTACCTTCACTGCATCCACTTCCTTCCTCAAACTGTTCCTCGAACGTATTCTTCTGTGATACTGCCAGCAAGTTCGTTGAATCCGACAGTTTGCCCAACCAAAACTCGCACTTCGGAACGGCTGGCTTCACTGAATTCACACTAATCAAACGCACGAAACTTGGGTTATTTCGCAAAAGTCGACACTTGAAAATTATGCTTATAGCTCGAAAGTTTTCACAAGCTTCCTATTTGATTAAGTGATTCCGCTTGAGATAGATTCGAAACACCTCTACGATTACTTTCCAACTCGAATTCTCTAACTCAACGTACTCAAAAACTACATTTTGTTTTGAATTCAAATTTTCAACAACTGTCTTTTTTTTAGCTCACTGAATTTACAATCGATACAAACATCAAAGTATTAAATTGAATTTGGCAACAACATTATTAATGAACATTTATTTTTAGCTTTCAACCAAACCGTTGGTGAAATAGAGCAAACTAAATTTGGAATAGGACCAAAAGTGACTCTCCTCTATATTTACCGTTTAAAAATATTAACCAAATATTTAATCCGTAACATCATATTTGTTGAAACGAGGCGGCACTTCATCGTGTTTTCAAATGTAAGGTCAGTTTGCGTATACTATGCATCGCCATGAAGTCGGTTTTGCATGCTGTTTGACTGAACACTGAAAATTTTCCCTTTCATGAAAAAGCACGAAATTTCAATCGAATCTGTGATAGTGCGACATCCTGAAAAGTGTTACATGTGTGGCGCGAATACATATTTTCAAATATTCGCGGCAAGGAAAATATTTTTCGCGCAATGTTATTATGAAAGTCGAATATTTTTGTATAGATACTTTAATACTGCTTAAGACGACTTTATAATCACTATCATTAGGTCTGTTCCCGTACTCTCAATAACTGAACTTTACTGAATTTTCCCAAATCATGTGGTGGAGAATTTCATGAAAAGTACGGGAAATTATAATACTTGAAATTATATACAATGAAATTATAATTACCAATACATTCACTTGAATATTACTAGAATGTAGCACTTTGAACTTATTACTCTATTACTCTATACTATTACAAAAACAGTCACATCTACTTGACTATTATACTATATTATATTAGTGTTTGAATAACTGTTTGAATAACTGTTCAATGTATATAGAATGTATAAATACTTCAATGTAAGTTGATCAGTCTCTATCAAGCACGCAATAAAGTAAGTTGAGAACACAAGCTCCTGTGTCTAGATAAAACATGGTGTCAGGTGTATAATATTTAACAAAGTGAAAAGTTGAACCGAAGTGAACGAAAATTTAGCGAAGAAAACAAAATATATGAAGACACGCAAGAAAATGGAAGAGCAAAATAAACTGCTGTTAGAAAAGATACGTACACTTGAAGAAGAATTGGAAAGAAAAAGTGGAACGGCAGTGGTTAATACAATTAATATCCCGCTACCCGAGCCCCTGATCATCAAGAGCGGTGACGTTATATTGAACTTTAAACATTTTGTCCAAAGATGGGAAAATTATGTACTTGCTAGCGGCCTCGATAACAAACCTGAAGAAATCAAAAAAGCGATTCTTCTAACTGCAGTGGGAACCGATGTTTTCAAAATTTATAATAATCTCCCATTATCGGAAGAAGACAAATCGACGGCAAGCAATGTATTAAGTGCGATCCAAAGGCATTTAACACCGCAAGTAAATAAGCGCTATGAACGTGAAGTTTTCAATTAAGCTACGCAAGGTGAAAATGAATCTTATGATGAATACTTTGCACGACTCAGAGAAATGAACAAGAACACGCAATATGGCTCTTTATCTGATGATATTTTGCTCGATAAAATAATATGCTCTGTAAAAGATGTTAGTCTGCGTGAAAGGCTTTGGTTGGACACTGAAATAACGCTTACAAAAGCTATCGATATTTGCCGAGCTAAAGAAATGGCTTTAAAACAAATAAATGATATTTGTACCAGCAATAACGCAAACGAGCTAATCAACAAAGTTCATTACAAATCCCGGAGACGAAAAGGTAGCAGTAACACAACGCACACATACCAGCACAGAACTTGCAAATTTTGTGGAAAACACTATCATAAATCTTTAAATGACTGTCCAGCGAGGAAAGCAATGTGTAGACGATGCAGTAAACAGGGTCATTTTGCAGTAGTATGTATGTCAGCTAATATAAATAAAAACCATCAATTCGATAGAGATCGAAAACATGTCAAGAGCATCCAAAATGAAGCACAAACATATATACAAGGTGGAACATCTACTAGTGCAAACGAGATTATACTAACAGTACACAATTCAAATAAATTACTGACAGCCGACTTACATTTTAAACAAAATGTAAATGGACAAAGTAACAGGTATGTGAAAGTAAACTGCATTCTCGATACAGGAGCATCATGCAACATTGTCGGTCTCAAAGATTTGAAAGACCTGTTGAACACACCTACTATCAAAGCCATGCCAACTAATACCAAACTATACGCATTTGGAGACAGCATAATAACTCCATTAGGCAAAATCAGGTTACAAATAAAACATAAAAACAAGTTTTACGATGAAGTATTCGAAATAGTGGAAAATCAACATGTACCACTACTCTCACTGGATACATGTAAAAAACTTGGATTAATAAAAGTTTGTTGCGAAATAAAGCGTGAACAAATCTTTTCGTCAACAGAAGGTTTCAAAAGTGCAGAAAATATTTGTAAACAGTACAAATCAGTTTTTGAAGGATTGGGAAATATAAGCAGTGAAAAGAAATTAGAACTAATTGAAAACTGTGTTCCAAAAAAACAATTTCCGCGTCGAGTCCCCATCGCACTCCACGATGATTTGAAAAAGACACTCGATGAAATGGAAAAGAATGGTATAATTTCTAAACAGATTGAACCATCACCATGGCTAAATAATATTGTTTTAGTGAAGAAGCAAAACAGAAAATTACGTGTTTGCTTAGATCCACGAGAGCTGAATAAATGCCTCAAGCCCATTTGATTCTTCGGTCGAACTTTGGCCGAAATATTGCCGGATTTAAGTAATGCTAAAGTTTTTTCTACGGTTGATGCCAAAAACGGATTTTGGCAACTGAAATTAGACAAAAAAAGCAACAATTTAACAGCGTTTTACACACCATGTTGCGAAACCCGAAAGCAGCCGAGCCGCCGTCAGTGCAACATTTTAATTTAGGTCAAATTCGGTTCTGTCCCGCGTGCCAAACCTGCCAGCTAGCTCAGTCTGGCGTGGGTGTTTGGGACGAACCTGACCTTCGTGCTACGGCACGCAGACGATACAACATTTAATGCATGGGACGAATAAACGGGAAAGGAAGGGAAGGGAAGAAGAACTGTAGGCATCATTAAAATGAACAAATTATCTAATTTTCATTATATATATTTAAATTCATGAAAATAAATTACCAAGCCAAAGAAAGGAAAGTAGACAAAAATGAATAACAATGGAATGAAGAGTATGAGTAATAAAAATTTAACTAAAAATTAGGTGCTGTAAGCAAGAACTAAAAGAAAAATAAACGTCATGAATAAAAAAACAAAAAAAAATCGTTATTCACCAATTTTGGAAGTGGATATATACGTACGCAACCCCGGCCGGAATTCGTTCACACCGATCTTGACAATGATTTGAAAATATAACGATTATATAATGAAACTATATAACTTAATATACAAATCAAAAGCAAAAACCTGAAAATTCAATGACTAATCAAGAAAACTAAAGTGAAAAAGAAAGAATACACATGATCACTTATATATAACGTTACCACGTTATGTCCACAATATATGTTATGTTAACAATCCACTCAAACTAATAATACTAATTGAAAACTATTTTTTTTTTAAAACTGATAATCAAATAATTTTGAATTCCTCAATACTGTTAAATTAATTCAATCTACATGGAGTACGTTAATTCTAAGTTCGTTTTGAAAAAACTGATTAAAAAAAAATGACCACTTATCTGGGCAATTTATTAATCCATCGTGCTGGTTCATCTTGCCGTGCTGCATGAATTGCGATGTCCGAACGCCAAATGTGAACTCTAAATTTTTAATTTTTCCACACCGGACTCCAAGTTCTTCTCAACTGCTTGCTCATTTTATTGACCCTTGAAAGTTTCTGTATGACTTCCAATAAGAAACGTTTCTTTCTTGCAAACAACTTTTTTTTCCCTTTTGTTCCACTGATAATAGCAGGAACTCCCAAAAAAAATAAATTTTCGTGCTCAAAAAAACCCAATTTAGAATAAAAACAGCGCTAGCTTTTTCACTCTGTTAAACTTTTGTCTCAATGTCAATAACACAAACTTAGTTTCCAGTAAATCACTTTGTTAAATTATTCAAACTTGCTAATTTTTCTCATTATAATAGCACAAACTTCAAAACAAATCGTTGTTTTTTTACTTTCCAGCTCCTCCAAAGTCTTTCAAATCCGATTCGCGGGAGGAAAAAAAATGTTCACTATTCGATTAAATATACAGTAGTTTTACTGGATTTTTCCCAGTTTTCACCAATGTACTTGAATGCATTTATAACTCCCGGAACGCACCAGTTGCATAAAAAAAATCAATTCATTTGACGAATTGATTCTCACGAAACATACACTTTCTTTCCAAGTTTTTCATCACTTCTTCAAAAAAAACAACGATAATCTCCTTGTTTTAAAGTACTCTGTTACGTTGTAACAAGGGGCGCGTTCACTTTGAAAAAAAAAAAAAAAATACAGCCTTCCCCGGGGAAGGCTGAACAATCGCGGGATAACCACCACTCCACTAAGTAGGAGTTTGTTACCACCACTCCGTAAAAAGGTTTAATAGGGCCGTGGTAGCACCCGAATTGTGTGATATACTTGTCGGATGCTAACCATCTAGCTGTTAAGTTACTTTTAACAATACTTACGTTACGCACCGGATCTGGTATGAACCTACTCGGCCCCTTTCCAAGGAGTCAAGGGGGCCATCAAATGACGTCATCCTGTTGTAACATCACGACTTCTCGACGACCGTCGAGGAACGGGCAACTCGAGATATTGCCCCAAGGCGAGTGCTCGGTTCGGGGCCGCGCACGTCGCTGCGACGAGTACCGGACGACCTGGAAGGAAAAGATGAAACGATCACAAAGTATCGTGTCCGGGATACACAAGGAACAACCAAAAGAAAAAACAAAAGAAAGAATACTTATCTGATCCGACCACAGACTCTGCCACCAGCGATCGCCAATCTCAGTGAGGCCGGATGGCTCAGCAGGCGTCGGAGCTGCCGTATAACCTCCGATGCCATCACCACAGCTACTTCAGGCAGGCGCGCAGTATCCACCGGCTCCACGAACATGCTCCCGAAAACCATTTAAACTTATATTTCGCGAACTATACGGCTACCACAAATTCACTTCTCACGAAACCGATATACCAATTGACAGACGAGAACATAAACAAACATCGGAAACCGACACAACTCAAAAGTCAATGAAATCCAGGGGTGGTTTAACGACGACCACGGTAAATTATTGGATTGGTGGAAATCCTCGACCGGCACGTGGAGAAAGTACATTCACCCGGTCGTACGGGAAAGAAGAAAGTACGGGACTCGAGTGAGACTGGAGAAAGCAGCGGCACCTGATGAAGGAAAGAAAATTTTCCATTCTGTGTGCGACAGTGGAAACGAGCAGATCGCTAATTTATTGGAAAAAACTAACAGGTACGGAAAATCGAAATTCTGTGTGCGACAGTGGAAACGAGCAGATCGCTAATTTATTGGAAAAAACTAACAGGTACGGAAAATCGAAATTCTGTGTGCGACAGTGGAAACGAGCAGATCGCTAATTTATTGGAAAAAACTAACAGATACGGTACGGAAAATCTAAATTCTGTGTGCGACAGTGGAAACGAGCAGATCGCTAATTTATTGGAAAAAACTAACAGGTACGGAAAATCGAAATTCTGTGTGCGACAGTGGAAACGAGCAGATCGCTAATTTATTGGAAAAAAAACTAACAGGTACGGAAAATCGAAATTCTGTGTGCGACAGTGGAAACGAGCAGATCGCTAATTTATTGGAAAAAACTAACAGATACGGTACGGAAAATCTAAATTCTGTGTGCGACAGTGGAAACGAGCAGATCGCTAATTTATTGGAAAAAACTAACAGGTACGGAAAATCGAAATTCTGTGTGCGACAGTGGAAACGAGCAGATCGCTAATTTATTGGAAAAAAATAACAGATACGGTACGGAAAATCTAAATTCTGTGTGCGACAGTGGAAACGAGCAGATCGCTAATTTATTGGAAAAAACTAACAGGTACGGAAAATCGAAATTCTGTGTGCGACAGTGGAAACGAGCAGATCGCTAATTTATTGGAAAAAACTAACAGGTACGGAAAATCGAAATTCTGTGTGCGACAGTGGAAACGAGCAGATCGCTAATTTATTGGAAAAAACTAACAGGTACGGAAAATCGAAATTCTGTGTGCGACAGTGGAAACGAGCAGATCGCTAATTTATTGGAAAAAACTAACAGGTACGGAAAATCGAAATTCTGTGTGCGACAGTGGAAACGAGCAGATCGCTAATTTATTGGAAAAAACTAACAGGTACGGAAAATCGAAATTCTGTGTGCGACAGTGGAAACGAGCAGATCGCTAATTTATTGGAAAAAACTAACAGGTACGGAAAATCGAAATTCTGTGTGCGACAGTGGAAACGAGCAGATCGCTAATTTATTGGAAAAAACTAACAGGTACGGAAAATCTAAATTCTGTGTGCGACAGTGGAAACGAGCAGATCACGAATTTATTGGAAAAAACTAACAGGTACGGAAAATCTAAATTCTGTGTGCGACAGTGGAAACGAGCAGATCGATAAGTTATTGGAAAAACTAACAGATACGGTACGGAAAATCTAAATTCTGTGTGCGACAGTGGAAACGAGCAGATCGATAAGTTATTGGAAAAAACTAACAGATACGGTACGGAAAATCTAAATTCTGTGTGCGACAGTGGAAACGAGCAGATCGATGATTTATGGGAAAAAAAAACTAACAGATACGGTAAATCGAAATTCTGTGTGCGACAGTGGAAACGAGCAGATCGATAATTTATTGGAAAAAACGAACAGATACGGTACGGAAAATCTAAATTCTGTGTGCGACAGTGGAAACGAGCAGATCGCTAATTTATTGGAAAAAACTAACAGGTACGGAAAATCGAAATTCTGTGTGCGACAGTGGAAACGAGCAGATCGCTAATTTATTGGAAAAAACTAACAGATACGGTACGGAAAATCTAAATTCTGTGTGCGACAGTGGAAACGAGCAGATCGCTAATTTATTGGAAAAAACTAACAGGTACGGAAAATCGAAATTCTGTGTGCGACAGTGGAAACGAGCAGATCGCAAATTTATTGGAAAAAACTAACAGGTACGGAAAATCGAAATTCTGTGTGCGACAGTGGAAACGAGCAGATCGCTAATTTATTGGAAAAAACTAACAGGTACGGAAAATCGAAATTCTGTGTGCGACAGTGGAAACGAGCAGATCGCTAATTTATTGGAAAAAACTAACAGGTACGGAAAATCGAAATTCTGTGTGCGACAGTGGAAACGAGCAGATCGCTAATTTATTGGAAAAAACTAACAGGTACGGAAAATCGAAATTCTGTGTGCGACAGTGGAAACGAGCAGATCGCTAATTTATTGGAAAAAACTAACAGGTACGGAAAATCGAAATTCTGTGTGCGACAGTGGAAACGAGCAGATCGCTAATTTATTGGAAAAAACTAACAGGTACGGAAAATCTAAATTCTGTGTGCGACAGTGGAAACGAGCAGATCGCGAATTTATTGGAAAAAACTAACAGGTACGGAAAATCTAAATTCTGTGTGCGACAGTGGAAACGAGCAGATCGATAAGTTATTGGAAAAAACTAACAGATACGGTACGGAAAATCTAAATTCTGTGTGCGACAGTGGAAACGAGCAGATCGATAAGTTATTGGAAAAAACTAACAGATACGGTACGGAAAATCTAAATTCTGTGTGCGACAGTGGAAACGAGCAGATCGATGATTTATGGGGAAAAAAAAACTAACAGATACGGTTAATCGAAATTCTGTGTGCGACAGTGGAAACGAGCAGATCGATAATTTATTGGAAAAAACTAACAGGTACGGAAAATCTAAATTCTGTGTGCGACAGTGGAAACGAGCAGATCGATAATTTATTGGTTTTTCTTTTGTTTGAGAATATTTGGAAGATTACATTTTGATCTAAGTAATTTGGTATAGAGATAAGAGAAAATTTTCAAAACTTTTCACACGACCGGTATTTTTCGAATCATATTCTTGTGTAAGAAAGGATTGTTATAGTGGAGTGGTGGTCTTCGTTATTTGAAATAAGCTCACGTAGCGTAGGCGTTAGATTTGGAAACTGTTTCGGTATTAGTAATATCGCGAAGTCGCGTTGAGAAAATAAAGAATTTGTTATCGTTTTACGAGATCGTATTTTTCAAAATTCTGTTCAAAAAGAGGTATCAACCGTTTCGCCGGTTTTGATGGTTCGGCGACAGTGAAGTAGAGGGGTTGTGCTACACGCAATAGCGATCCCCATTCCCAGAATTTCTGACCTCGGTGAGCCGTAATCTCACTTGGCGGCTCGTGGTCCATTCTTGGGGTGAGTGAGTGGCGCCCACGCCCAGTCTCCTGAGCGAACCCGGGACCCACACGGACCAAGCCGAAGGTCAATACCCCCTCAATTAGGCGGGGTGGGTAATAACTCCTCGTTCAATCTCACTTTCACTTTTCTTTTAAATCCAAAATCTTCCAAAGTATCTCCGCAAAAACTCTCGCACGCCACACTCTATCGATCCCAATCCCAATCTGTCCCTCATCCAGCTCCCGTTGCCGCCAAGTCCCGTCTTTTTTTCGTGTTGCTCAGCTGTGCAGCAATTCTTCTCCACACCTCGCACCATGCAACTCCCGTTTTCACCGGCCTGATAACGCAGCTGATGCAAGTATTTGCATATCAGCTGAGCACAGGTCAGCGAACCTGATGCAATGCAATGACGCATGCGACAATCAAACGCATACGCAAAGCCGGTTTTCGCTGCCAATGCAATGCATTCGACTGTCGCATGCAGCACTGCATTCGCAAGGTTTGTGGGTATATGTGTGTGGGTGATAGCTGTGGCGAGGCTGTTTCGCAACAATCGTGGGGACGACCCAGACCCTGAAGTCTCACCAAGCCGGGCGCATAACATGCCACATTTCGTCCAATCTTCACATCAACCTGAGTTAGTTGTTTTTCATTCAGTTTTCAGTCCCGTATGTCTTTGGAGTGGTAAACTCCCAGCAGCTTCCCACTCGCGTCCTGCAGCTCGTAAGTGACTTGCCCAGTTTGTCGTTTTACGATCGCAGGAACAAAGCGGGGAGCGAACTTAGCAGCAAAGCGATCGATGGCATTGCTAACGGCAAAGTTGCGAACATAGACTTGCTGACCCTCGGAAAAATTGCGTGGCCTCGTTCGAAGATTATAGCGCTGAGCCCTCTTTTTGTAGGCCTCACTCAGTTTGTCTTTAACAAGGTCCTGTACTAGGCGTTGTCTGTCGCAGCCAGAACGTAATTGCACCTCACCATCTTCAAAAGCTTGTAGGCTTCTGAGGAGTGCGTATTCTGAACCGTGCTGGATAGGGTGATATCCGAACATGAGGAAGTGAGGCGAAAAACCAGTAGAATCATGAACTACCTTTCGAAAGGCAGAACACGATTCCGAGAGCTTCTCGTCCCACCTGCCATGATCGGAACCTATATAGGCTCTGATTGCGTTCAGCGTAGACACATTAGTTCGCTCCGAAGCATTTGCCTGTGGTGAGTACAGTGGTGTGAAACAATGCTTCACGCCATATTTATCCAAAAGCTGAGCAAATGCTTTGGAAGCAAACTGGTCCCCATTGTCTGAATGAAGCCATTCGGGTACTCCGAAGGTCAGAAAGATCTCCCGCTCGAGAAAGCGCACAATCGCCTCGCCTGTAGCCTTCACCATGGGCTTGAGCCACACAAACTTTGTATAATGGTCCAGGACCACAAACAATTGGGTATTTCCAGATTTTGAGCGAGGATATGGGCCCATGAAATCCACAAAAAGTCGCTGCATCCGCCGCTCGGACTCTCTGGGGGATCCCAAGGGTGGTCTCAATGAAGAATTCGGAGGCTTGATCCGCTTGCAAACTACGCACTCTCTTACATGCTGCGTAACATCTTGCCTCAATCGAGGCCAATAATAATATCTTTGCAGCAGCTCAAATCCGAAATCGGCGCTTCGCTGGTGCTCATGGTTATGTAAATACGACCATTAGAGACATGCAAATTTTGAAACAGATGAGGCTGCCTCAAAATTTGCCCCCTCAAATGCTCGTAAGAAGGCTCCTGAAACGCCGATTCCGGAATGACTGCACCCAAATGCTTGTGCTCCGGGAGACAACCCTCAATCGCTGCTACCTGCACATCCGAAAAGCAAGCCCTTGATAAGGCGTCTGGAACGACGTTGAGGCTACCTTTTCGATGCTCAATTTTAAAATCGTACCCCTGTAGCTTCAGGCTCCAGCGAGCCAATCGTCCAGACAGATCCTGTTGTTGCATCAGCCATTTTAGGCTGGCATGATCTGTGATGATAGTGAAGGGCAGCCCCTCGACGTACGCTCTGAACCTCTTAACACTTTGCACCGCAGCTAGGCATTCCAATTCGGTAACACTGTAGTTGCGTTGCGCCGCGTTAAGTTTCAGGGACATATACGCGATGGGATGCTCTCCACCATCATCATCCTTCTGGAACAAGACACTTCCAATACCCAATGTACTAGCGTCACATTGAATGTAAAAGTGCCTTGTGAAATCGGGATTGGCTAGCACCGGAGCGGAAACCAACAGTTTCTTGACTTCATTGAAGGCATTGTTAGCAGCCAAAGACCAGTTGAAAGAACGCTTGCCTTTTAGCAGATCCGTGAGTGGAGCAGTGACGGAAGCAAAATTTGGAATAAAACGTCTGTACCATCCCGCCATTCCCATGAACCGTCTCACGTCTTTTACCGTTCGGGGCTCTGGATATGTCAGAATACCTGACACCTTCTCCGGGTCGGTTCGTAAGATCCCATCACTAACCACGAAGCCAAGGTACTTGATCTCCTTTTGGACAAACTTGCTTTTTTCAACATTGATGGTCAAGTTGGCGTCTCTGAGCCGTCTCGCAACAGTGCTCAAGAGCTCCAAATGTTCATCAAATGTTGAGCTTGTGACGAGCAAGTCATCCAAGTAAACAAATACCTTGTCCTGCAGTTCGTGTGGTATTACTTTGTGCATTAACCGACACATAGTCTGCGGAGCGTTGCACAGACCGAACGGCATAACCGTGAAACGATACAAAGGTCTGCCGGGGACGGTAAAGGCAGTTTTATCACGTTATGCTTCGTCTAGTGGAATCTGCCAGAAAGCGTCTTTCAGATCCAAACTAGTGATGAACCTGGTATCTTGTAGGCGTGCCAACAGTCCCTCAATGAGAGGTAATGGGTAGGCATCTTTTAAGGTGACCTCGTTCAGACGTCGGGCATCGAGGCACAGACGCACCTTGCCAGGCTTCCTCACCAAGGTGACGGGGGAACTCCACGCGCTATGGCTTTCCTCTATCACACCCAGTGACAACATACGATCGAGCTCATCATACATCAGTTTCTGTATAACCGGTGACATGGCATAGTGTCGTTGTTTAATGGGCTGAGCGGAACCCGTGTCGATCTTATGTGACACGAGTTTGGTTTTGCCCAGGCCCTCCTTGTTATATGAAGGAAACTGATGTATGACAAGATCGAGTCGTTGCTGCTCCTGAGTGGTCAATAGGTGAAAACCAGGGCACGCAGGCTCTGTAAGGGCTTCGACCGAGTGACATTGCGTTGGAGCGATTTTGAAAAGGTCCCAAAAGTCCATACCCAGATAGACAGGGTGGGTTAGAGACGGAACGACCAAAAACCGCGTCCATTTACTCTGGTCGTTAAATCGCACCAGGGTGCCAACATATCCCACCACTGGACTCTTTTGACCCGAAGCTGTCTGAACGTGGGTCTGCATAGTATGCATATGCAGGCCCAAGTCTGAGAGCAGGTCCAAAGAACCAGCGCCGAGTATGCTGACACTAGCCCCACTATCGAGTAATCCCGTTAACTTTCGTCCCTTGATGATGATTTCGGCGAAAGGGCGATTATCACCTTTAATGGTAACTATCGACTCAACGCTGGCGCGTTTCAAAAATTTTCTAGCGGCAAAGTACCTCCAGGATCTATGGAAGCGCCTGGACGAGGACAATTCCAGACAAGCAGGTCGAAATGAATTGACGCAAGTGGATTCAATACTCGAATCAGAAAATGAAAGGCCATCAGAGAATTGCGTTTGAACATATGGGTTGGATGTGAGTGGGTAGGATGTGATATTGTCATTTTGAAGTGAAAGAAATTTGGGATGCATATCATCCAGTCAAGATAGACGTCGCAACTCCGGATCAACATTAGTGGCTACATCCACCTTTCCGTGGCGCGAGTTGAACCGCGGAGAGTCAGACTGATTTCTGTTCGTCACCGTTACTTTACTACCATCATAAGCTCGACATTTGGGACACTGAGGCTTCATGACCCCATCAGAACCACATCCAAAACAAAAAACTCGCTTAATGGGCATCGAACAATCTAAGAAGGAGTGTCCCAGGTCTTTACAATTCCAACAGACCCGAAATTGTCCACGTTGAGTGCTGAGTTGTGGACTTGGGGTATTGAATCGTTTCGTCACGACTTCGTGCACATGATTTGTTTCACAATGCCTAAGACTCATTCTACTAGGCTCTTCTATTCCATGGGTCCATTCTTCGCCATGTGCTAATCCCGACCGACGACAGGACTCTGGTCGTTCCATGAATTCGTCATTTACATCAATTTCATTGATTCCCAACGGACGACGAATTGGTCGACGTTCGACATCCAATCCACGCCACACGGACTCAACGCGAGTGCATCTTCTGACGAGATCACGGGTATTCGAAAAATCGAACCCTGCCAAATGCTCCTGAAGTCGAACATTCATATTCCTAAAAAGAATACATTGCAGGTCTTCATCACCTAACGAAACTTGCAATTGAAGAGCCAATGCCTCAATCGCTTCATAAAAATCAATAAAGCTCTCATTGGGACGTTGCCGTCGAGCGTCCATAGCCCGCCGAATATCAACATCCGTGCGATGCGGTGCGAATCGTTCAAAAAATTCCGCTTGGAGTTGGTTCCACGTCAAGTTCCTATAGAGATCTCGCAGCTGCCAGTACCAATTAGCGGCTACACCCTTCAAAAGCAAGTGCAGGTCCCTTACCAATTCATGTCCCGAAACTCCATAATCAGAAGCCATCGTGGACACGCGAAACAGGAACTGCCGAGCGTCCATATCTTTCGAGACCCCATCGAACAACAAACCCCATTTCGTAATAGGGACCAATGTTCGTGGATGTTCGGCGTTTCGTCCTGCCTCTCGAAAGGTAACCCGCGGCTCCGTACCAAGAGGACCCCTATTAACCGTCGACGACAAATGATCTGCTCCAATTTGAGAGGGCTCCACCGCAGTAGTGGGTGGCAGAACCGTGTGCCCTTGGCCAACTCTTGGGGGAGTGCTGGAAGCGGAAAGACTAAGACGACCTAGCTCTCGGTCAATATGGGAATAACTAGGGTCCCAACTCGCCGTTCGTCGCCTCTTGCTCGATTAATTAAAAATGTAAATAATTAAACAAGACCTATGAAATAAAAGTATAAAACTAACTATTACTAACAATTCCAATTCACAAATTCACCCCAAACCCGATCACCTACAGTTTCCCTCTCAAGACTAAAATAAACCCGGAAAGTTAAACAAGAACCGAGAAAGAAATTTATTTCCCCCCTCTAAAGCAAACTCGTGACGGTATATATAAACCTTGAATTTGATAGACCAATAAATTCTATACAGAAGGAGAAACGAAACTCCGTAAAAAATTAAAATTACTGAAGCGATTAAATATTTTACCACCCAGATAAGTACACTGTTACTTGTGAGTTATAACCAAGAGTACTCCGTAGATTGTCAAAAGTAAACAAAAGAAGAAAGATGTTTCCCAAAATAACTAAATTGAAAATAAATGCAAATCATTAAAAAAAAATTAATGATGCCTACATTTTTCCTTCCCGTAGGGATGTTTTTGAAGGAAAGGAGAAGGTAATAAAATTTGAACACATAATGAGAAAATGGGAACTAAGGAAATGGTAAACAGATGACCACAAGTTGAACTTCCCAGCTGAGTCAAGAAAATTCGATGACCCCATTTCGTGAACTGCTCACCAGGTTACAATCAAGTAGACCTACACCGACAAACCGGTGGACTCAGTCACAATCTAGTATCATCGAACTTCAATGCAAGAAACAAAAGGCTCGAGGCACTGAAAAAAAATCAAAACTGCTCGCCTCTGGCCAAGCGACTTCACAATCAAAGGATATTTCAGCGACTTTCAACTCGAGTGGTTCCTTTTGTTTCGCCTCAAGCTGAGAGTCAGTACACAAGTGAAAAGAGGCGTCCCTCTGTCATACACTGGACAACTCACAATAGCACGAGAACGGGCGCCAATGCTGCACTGACGACTGCTCGACCGGAATGAAATGAAGGAAAAAAAAACATTTAAAATAGAAAAAGAGAAAAAACGTATAAAATAGAAAAAGAAAATAAGAAAGAAAAAAAAAATATTAATTTAAATGAAATCCAACATGAATAATCTGATTAAGTGCCAACTATGGCCAAAGAGAGAAAAAAAAATATGGCTGAGGCAATCAAGTGCTCCCGGGAACAAATATCACCCCAGCCCATCAGCTTAATCATGCGGAGCAAGAAATGGAATCAAAAATCAAACTTAATAAAACCCATATAAAATTGACGTACTGAAATTACAAAAAAAAAATTGACTAAATAAAATTCTGAAGAAAACAACCACAAACTAATTTACCATATTTGGGCGCCATTTGTTGCGAAACCCGAAAGCAGCCGAGCCGCCGTCAGTGCAACATTTTAATTTAGGTCAGATTCGGTTCTGTCCCGCGTGCCAAACCTGCCAGCTAGCTCAGTCTGGCGTGGGTGTTTGGGACGAACCTGACCTTCGTGCTACGGCACGCAGACGATACAACATTTAATGCATGGGACGAATAAACGGGAAAGGAAGGGAAGGGAAGAAGAACTGTAGGCATCATTAAAATGAACAAATTATCTAATTTTCATTATATATATTTAAATTCATGAAAATAAATTACCAAGCCAAAGAAAGGAAAGTAGACAAAAATGAATAACAATGGAATGAAGAGTATGAGTAATAAAAATTTAACTAAAAATTAGGTGCTGTAAGCAAGAACTAAAAGAAAAATAAACGTCATGAATAAACAAACAAAAAAAATCGTTATTCACCAATTTTGGAAGTGGATATATACGTACGCAACCCCGGCCGGAATTCGTTCACACCGATCTTGACAATGATTTGAAAATATAACGATTATATAATGAAACTATATAACTTAATATACAAATCAAAAGCAAAAACCTGAAAATTCAATGACTAATCAAGAAAACTAAAGTGAAAAAGAAAGAATACACATGATCACTTATATATAACGTTACCACGTTATGTCCACAATATATGTTATGTTAACAATCCACTCAAACTAATAATACTAATTGAAAACTATTTTTTTTTTAAAACTGATAATCAAATAATTTTGAATTCCTCAATACTGTTAAATTAATTCAATCTACATGGAGTACGTTAATTCTAAGTTCGTTTTGAAAAAACTGATTAAAAAAAAATGACCACTTATCTGGGCAATTTATTAATCCATCGTGCTGGTTCATCTTGCCGTGCTGCATGAATTGCGATGTCCGAACGCCAAATGCGAACTCTAAATTTTTAATTTTTCCACACCGGACTCCAAGTTCTTCTCAACTGCTTGCTCATTTTATTGACCCTTGAAAGTTTCTGTATGACTTCCAATAAGAAACGTTTCTTTCTTGCAAACAACTTTTTTTTCCCTTTTGTTCCACTGATAATAGCAGGAACTCCCAAAAAAAATAAATTTTCGTGCTCAAAAAAACCCAATTTAGAATAAAAACAGCGCTAGCTTTTTCACTCTGTTAAACTTTTGTCTCAATGTCAATAACACAAACTTAGTTTCCAGTAAATCACTTTGTTAAATTATTCAAACTTGCTAATTTTTCTCATTATAATAGCACAAACTTCAAAACAAATCGTTGTTTTTTTACTTTCCAGCTCCTCCAAAGTCTTTCAAATCCGATTCGCGGGAGGAAAAAAAATGTTCACTATTCGATTAAATATACAGTAGTTTTACTGGATTTTTCCCAGTTTTCACCAATGTACTTGAATGCATTTATAACTCCCGGAACGCACCAGTTGCATAAAAAAAAATCAATTCATTTGACGAATTGATTCTCACGAAACATACACTTTCTTTCCAAGTTTTTCATCACTTCTTCAAAAAAAACAACGATAATCTCCTTGTTTTAAAGTACTCTGTTACGTTGTAACAAGGGGCGCGTTCACTTTGAAAAAAAAAAAAAAATACAGCCTTCCCCGGGGAAGGCTGAACAATCGCGGGATAACCACCACTCCACTAAGTAGGAGTTTGTTACCACCACTCCGTAAAAAGGTTTAATAGGGCCGTGGTAGCACCCGAATTGTGTGATATACTTGTCGGATGCTAACCATCTAGCTGTTAAGTTACTTTTAACAATACTTACGTTACGCACCGGATCTGGTATGAACCTACTCGGCCCCTTTCCAAGGAGTCAAGGGGGCCATCAAATGACGTCATCCTGTTGTAACATCACGACTTCTCGACGACCGTCGAGGAACGGGCAACTCGAGATATTGCCCCAAGGCGAGTGCTCGGTTCGGGGCCGCGCACGTCGCTGCGACGAGTACCGGACGACCTGGAAGGAAAAGATGAAACGATCACAAAGTATCGTGTCCGGGATACACAAGGAACAACCAAAAGAAAAAACAAAAGAAAGAATACTTATCTGATCCGACCACAGACTCTGCCACCAGCGATCGCCAATCTCAGTGAGGCCGGATGGCTCAGCAGGCGTCGGAGCTGCCGTATAACCTCCGATGCCATCACCACAGCTACTTCAGGCAGGCGCGCAGTATCCACCGGCTCCACGAACATGCTCCCGAAAACCATTTAAACTTATATTTCGCGAACTATACGGCTACCACAAATTCACTTCTCACGAAACCGATATACCAATTGACAGACGAGAACATAAACAAACATCGGAAACCGACACAACTCAAAAGTCAATGAAATCCAGGGGTGGTTTAACGACGACCACGGTAAATTATTGGATTGGTGGAAATCCTCGACCGGCACGTGGAGAAAGTACATTCACCCGGTCGTACGGGAAAGAAGAAAGTACGGGACTCGAGTGAGACTGGAGAAAGCAGCGGCACCTGATGAAGGAAAGAAAATTTTCCATTCTGTGTGCGACAGTGGAAACGAGCAGATCGCTAATTTATTGGAAAAAACTAACAGGTACGGAAAATCGAAATTCTGTGTGCGACAGTGGAAACGAGCAGATCGCTAATTTATTGGAAAAAACTAACAGGTACGGAAAATCGAAATTCTGTGTGCGACAGTGGAAACGAGCAGATCGCTAATTTATTGGAAAAAACTAACAGATACGGTACGGAAAATCTAAATTCTGTGTGCGACAGTGGAAACGAGCAGATCGATAAGTTATTGGAAAAAAACTAACAGATACGGTACGGAAAATCTAAATTCTGTGTGCGACAGTGGAAACGAGCAGATCGCTAATTTATTGGAAAAAACTAACAGGTACGGAAAATCGAAATTCTGTGTGCGAAAGTGGAAACGAGCAGATCGCTAATTTATTGGAAAAAACGAACAGATACGGTACGGAAAATCTTAATTCTGTGTGCGACAGTGGAAACGAGCAGATCGCTAATTTATTGGAAAAAACTAACAGGTACGAAAAATCGAAATTCTGTGTGCGACAGTGGAAACGAGCAGATCGCTAATTTATTGGAAAAAACTAACAGATACGGTACGGAAAATCTAAATTCTGTGTGCGACAGTGGAAACGAGCAGATCGCTAATTTATTGGAAAAAAACTAACAGGTACGGAAAATCGAAATTCTGTGTGCGACAGTGGAAACGAGCAGATCGCTAATTTATTGGAAAAAACTAACAGGTACGGAAAATCGAAATTCTGTGTGCGACAGTGGAAACGAGCAGATCGCTAATTTATTGGAAAAAACTAACAGGTACGGAAAATCGAAATTCTGTGTGCGACAGTGGAAACGAGCAGATCGCTAATTTATTGGAAAAAACTAACAGGTACGGAAAATCGAAATTCTGTGTGCGACAGTGGAAACGAGCAGATCGCTAATTTATTGGAAAAAACTAACAGGTACGGAAAATCGAAATTCTGTGTGCGACAGTGGAAACGAGCAGATCGCTAATTTATTGGAAAAAACTAACAGGTACGGAAAATCGAAATTCTGTGTGCGACAGTGGAAACGAGCAGATCGCTAATTTATTGGAAAAAACTAACAGGTACGGAAAATCTAAATTCTGTGTGCGACAGTGGAAACGAGCAGATCGCTAATTTATTGGAAAAAACTAACAGGTACGGAAAATCGAAATTCTGTGTGCGACAGTGGAAACGAGCAGATCGCTAATTTATTGGAAAAAACTAACAGGTACGGAAAATCGAAATTCTGTGTGCGACAGTGGAAACGAGCAGATCGCGAATTTATTGGAAAAAACTAACAGGTACGGAAAATCGAAATTCTGTGTGCGACAGTGGAAACGAGCAGATCGCGAATTTATTGGAAAAAACTAACAGGTACGGAAAATCTAAATTCTGTGTGCGACAGTGGAAACGAGCAGATCGATAAGTTATTGGAAAAAACTAACAGATACGGTACGGAAAATCTAAATTCTGTGTGCGACAGTGGAAACGAGCAGATCGATGATTTATGGGGAAAAAAAAACTAACAGATACGGTAAATCGAAATTCTGTGTGCGACAGTGGAAACGAGCAGATCGATAATTTTTTGGAAAAAACTAACAGGTACGGAAAATCTAAATTCTGTGTGCGACAGTGGAAACGAGCAAATCGATAATTTATTGGTTTTTCTTTTGTTTGAGAATATTTGGAAGATTACATTTAGATCTAAGTAATTTGGTATAGAGATAAGAGAAAATTTTCAAAACTTTTCACACGACCGGTATTTTTCGAATCATATTCTTGTGTAAGAAAGGATTGTTATAGTGGAGTGGTGGTCTTCGTTATTTGAAATAAGCTAACGTTGCGTAGGCGTTTGATTTGGAAACTGTTTCGGTATTAGTAATATCGCGAAGTCGCGTTGAGAAAATAAAGAATTTGTTATCGTTTTACGAGATCGTATTTTTCAAAATTCTGTTCAAAAAGAGGTATCAACCGTTTCGCCGGTTTTGATGGTTCGGCGACAGTGAAGTAGAGGGGTTGTGCTACACGCAATAGCGATCCCCATTCCCAGAATTTCTGACCTCGGTGAGCCGTAATCTCACTCGGCGGCTCGTGGTCCATTCTTGGGGTGAGTGGGTGGCGCCCACGCCCAGTCTCCTGAGCGAACCCGGGACCCACACGGACCAAGCCGAAGGTCAATACCCCCTCAATTAGGCGGGGTGGGTAATAACTCCTCGTTCAATCTCACTTTCACTTTTCTTTTAAATCCAAAATCTTCCAAAGTATCTCCGCAAAAACTCTCGCACGCCACACTCTATCGATCCCAATCCCAATCTGTCCCTCATCCAGCTCCCGTTGCCGCCAAGTCCCGTCTTTTTTTCGTGTTGCTCAGCTGTGCAGCAATTCTTCTCCACACCTCGCACCATGCAACTCCCGTTTTCACCGGCCTGATAACGCAGCTGATGCAAGTATTTGCATATCAGCTGAGCACAGGTCAGCGAACCTGATGCAATGCAATGACGCATGCGACAATCAAACGCATACGCAAAGCCGGTTTTCGCTGCCAATGCAATGCATTCGACTGTCGCATGCAGCACTGCATTCGCAAGGTTTGTGGGTATATGTGTGTGGGTGATAGCTGTGGCGAGGCTGTTTCGCAACAACCATTTGGCATATATAAATTTTTAAGAGTCCCATTTGGCATTGCGCCTGCTATGGAATTATTTTTAGGTGCACAAGAGATTGTGTTAAGTGGACTAAAAGGTGTTATAAGCATTGCCGATGACATTCTTATTTACGGGTCAGGTAACACAGAGAAAGATGCCCTTTTTGACCATAATCGAAATTTAGAAGCACTTCTAAAACGACTTCAACAACACAATTTCAAACTCAACAAAGAGAAAATCAATTTATGTACGAACGAAGTCAAGTTTTATGGACACTTACTTAATAAGGATGGTATCAAAGCTGACGAATCAAAAGTTTCAACAATCAGAAGTATGCCACAACCAAAAGCGAAAGAAAAGGTTAACCGCTTTTAAGGAATGGTAACATACCTGGGACAATATATTCCTAATCTCGCTCAAAAATCATACAACTTAAGGCAGCTAACGCACGTCGCTACAAATTTTGCGTGGAAAATCGAACACGAGAAGGAGTTTCTTGAACTTAAAGAAATACTAGGGTCAATCTCAACGCTAAAATACTACGACTACACTAAGCCCGTAACCATACAAACAGATGCATCATCTTTTGGCATCGGAAGTGTACTTTTGCAAGATGGACAACCAGTCGCATATGCTTCGAAAATGTTATCTTGTACGCAAAGGAACTATGCTCAGATTGAGAAGGAAGTGCTTGCTATTGTCTTTGCATGCAAACGATTCGACCAATATATATGTGGGAAAAGAGACATAACTATCGAAACAGATCACAGTCCTTTAGTCAAAATTTTCTCTAAATCACTATTGGAAGCTCCGAAACGCCTTCAAAACATGATTCTAATATTGCAACGATACAATTTGAACATCAAATATACGAAAGGAAACGAGATGTATATTGCGGATACATTGTCCAGAGCGCCTGAAAGTAAAGTCAACGAAGAGAAATGGTACGACATTTTTTAAAATCGAAAAAGTTTTCAATATAATCGACAAAATAAACCACACTGAAGACATGCCAGTAAGTGATCCAACGATCGAACGAATCAGAGAAGAAACCCAGAAAGATAAGATTCTATTTGATTTATACAATGTAATAATAGAAGGATGGCCAAACAGCAAACGGAACCTCAAGGAGACCCTTAAACAATTCTGGAGCTTTAAGGAAATGTTGACAATACAAGATGGACTTATAATAAAAGGAAAGCGAATATTGATCCCGAACAGCATGCGCAACGAAATATTGGATAAACTGCATACGAACCATGCAGGAATTGAGCACACGATTAATCTAGCTCGACAAACAGTCTTCTGGCCAGGAATAAACAATGAGTTAAAATCAAAGGTGGAAAGCTGTGAAATATGCCTAAAGCACGCCATCAGACAGCAAAAAGAACCAATGATCACACATCAGGTCCCAGAACATCCATTCGAGATAGTTTCTATGGATATCTTCGAATTGAAGATCTCTAGCCGAATACATCGATTCCTAATAATCGTCGACCATTATTACGATTTTTTCGAAGTTGACCAACTTGCAGACATGTCAACTGCTCAATCGTCGACCATTATTCCGATTTTTTCGAAGTTGACCAACTTGCAGACATGTCAACTTTATCAATCATCAGTGTCTGTAAACGACATTTCGCACGTCATGGGATACCGAAAATAGTTGTAACTGATAACGGACAATGTTTCATGAGTTGTGAATTCAAACAATTCACGAAAGAATGGAATTTCACACACAAAACATCGAGCCCTCATCACCAGCAAGGAAACGGAAAAGCAGAGTCAGCTATAAAAATCGCTAAAACAATGTTAAAAAAATCCTTAGACGACACAAGTGATTTCTACAAAGCTCTTCTCGTTTGGCGAAACACCCCAAATATGATTGGTAGCAGCCCAGCTCAACGCCTATATTGTCGATGGCTACGTTGCAGCATCCTATCAATCGATCTAGCACAAGAGATCGTACCTGAGGTAAAGGAATCCATATCGAAAAGACGAGCCAGCGAAAAGAAGTACTTTGACAGGCAGACCAGGCCACTACGTCGTTTGAAAGAAAGCGAAAAGGTATATGTTAAACTTAATCCTAAAGACAAGTGTTGGATTTCAGGTATTGTCGTCCGAGCTTTCGATGAAAGGTCTTATATCGTCCGAGTAGGAAATAACGAATATCGAAGGAATTCAATACATATCAGATGACTTCCCATGGATTACACCGAAAACATGGTCAGCGGTACGAATGTCAACCTAGAAGCTAACGATAACGAATCATCTAAAGATCAAAATTCTGCTAATGTTTTTGAACACCCAAAGCGACTACGACGATCACCTAGACTGGGAAATAGTTCCAATACAAACTAATATGAATTAATTTTTTTCAAACAAACAGGATGCGTTATATACAATGAAATTATAATTACCATAACATTCACTTGAATATTACTAGAATGTAGCACTTTGAACTTATTACTCTATTACTCTATACTATTACAAAAACAGTCACATCTACTTGACTATTATACTATATTATATTAGGGTTTGAATAACTGTTAATATCTAATGTATATAGAATGTATAAATACTTCAATGTAAGTTGATCAGTCTCTATCAAGCACGCAATAAAGTAAGTTGAGAACACAAGCTCCTGTGTCTAGATAAAACAGCTCTCATTGTATTTCCTGAAAACTGACAACCGAAAGTGTCAGTTTTTGGTTTTTGGGAGAACAATACTGATTATCAAGTCATCCTTAGCGGTAATAAATTATCGCCACAAAAGTATTCGACCTTCATAGCAACATTAAAAAATATGTTGCTTGCCGCGCACATTTGAAAATATTTTCTCGCGCCACATCGTTTGATACTTTTCAGTATTTTTCAGTAGCTCAGACCCTACTGAAATTTACTGAAAGAGGGGAAATTGTCAGTTTTCAGTAAAACGGAGTACGGGATCAGCTTCATGGCAATTAATCGCGATTAATCGCAATTAATCATAGTACGCGAACAGACCTATTATTTCAAAATCAGACAACTGTCACTTCTGGTTGTCACTTTTAAGGAAATGCCATGAGAGCGGTTTTGTACTCTCTATGAATTTCCCCACCACATGGTTCAGGAAGTTTCCGTCCATGAATGCGACATGCAAGCACCGCGCAGTTTTCCTTTGCAAAATGCCCTGCATGTTACATATTTTAATGTGTTGTCGAAGGCTATGCAGTTATCAAGGCTACACTTGTAACCCATATTGA
>OX376374.1:84477928-84527430 GCA_947369275.1 Nemotelus nigrinus
CAATCCCCAAATTCACGATAAAGAGATAGAAAGGCAAATAAATGAAATGCTGGAACAAGGTATCATCAGGGAAAGTAATTCGCCGTACAGCTCGCCAGTAGCAATCGTTGCTAAAAAGATAGATAATTCAGGACAAAGAAAATGGAGATTGACTATAGACTCCAGGAAACTAAATGCAGTTACTGTAGATTATAAATTCCTAACGCCAAATATGAATGAAATATCGGAAAAATTCACAACATTGGACCTAGCGAAAAGAATTCATCAAATCCGAATGAAGGAAATAGATATTAAGAAAACAGCATTTTCAATTGCAACTGAATACTATAAACTTATAAGAATGTTATTTGGACTCAAGAACGCACCAGCCACTTTCCAGCGTGTAATTAACCATGTTCTAAAAGATGATATTTTAAATGTCGGAACATCTTTGCAGGCACATATACAAAATATTAAAAATGACGGAATTGTTTTATTTTTTTTGTTGGATGATTAAAATTGAAAAATTTTTTTTGAACATCTTTTTTGACAAAGTGGTTTCGAAAGTATGCGCTGTTTCTCATCAGACTCCAGCTCACAGTGCGTACTTGACTTATATGACCACTTGCAGTTGGAAATCATTACATTTTTATTTACGTTAGTTGTGACAAATTTTCACATATCCGACATATATCCATCGACATAATTTACTCATAAAGGTTATTTATTTGTGATCATGGTTGCCTTCTTGTCTAGAAATCAGCATAGACAACGTACTATATTTCGTCTCTAAAGCTTATCCAAGCAAAAAATTATTGATACGGGAAACTCCAACGTTTTGCGAAATAAGCCTCTGAAAGCAGAATCAAATTGGAATCGTTTATTTTTGCCGGATGATTAAAATAAAGAGTAGAAGAATCGTGCTGATTCTGAGTGCATATTCTACCACACGTGCTCCAACCTGTTTCAATGGCAAAATCACTTTGATCTTAACAATGCATTTAAAATCAAAGGTTGTAAAGGATTTCAGGAATTTTAAAATTTAAAAAAGTTAACCTCTGCAAAACTTTGAAAGCAGTATAAGGTAACATTAACAAAGAAAATGCTTACTGCTTGCAACACTTTACCATCCTTGCAACCAAAAGTCGCACACAATTTTCTCACGTCAAAATCAAATTACTCTATCGATTTTGATTTGATTCGATACTTTCGTCGAAAGCTACAGGGATACAAAGATGTTTAGGATCAAAAACGAAAGATGGTTGGAACTAAAAATTTTCTAAAATATAGAAATATTAAACATTATAGAAATATTAAACAACTTATTTTCATTGTAAGAGTTTACGATATGAATACTCGATGTTAGTATTTATTGATTCGAAAATAGCTAAAAACGCCTCGCAATGGCCACTCTTTGCAAGCATCAAAACCTCATATTAAAATCATCCTACTCTGCGAATTTCGTTTCGATCCGATGACTGCATTGGAAGTTATAAGGGTACAAAGAAATTTAGGGTAACCAGTGGCAAAAGTTTTCAAATTTTCGAAAACTTGATATTTGTTTTTTATTGTCACTACAAGATCATTACCGTTTGAAAACTTTACGGTCAAATTGCTTAATAAAGATATTGCAAATAAATACAAAACCAACAAAGACTGGCAACCCTATAATGGTTTTTTTTACCAGATTCCTTCTGAATAATGTCTATATTAAGTTCCATATATCATATGAAACTCGTTTTGATTTCATGACTGGACTGGAAGCTATAGGGCAAAAAACTTGATTTTTCTGAGTGAATTCTCAAAACCCAAGCCACCAAAATTACCATAGCTGGCAGCACCAACTGAATTTTCAACCAAATTTCTACCAAATACAGCTTAGAACAAGGTTCAGCTACCGTGCCAATTTCATGAAAATCTGGTAACTGAATCAGAATTCATAGGGCAAAAAGCAGCTTTTTGGTCTTTATAACTTTTTAAGATGGCACCATTGGCACAGAGTTGCTCACTTTTCAAAACCGCTTCCAACAGACCTGGTTCTACTCAATACCAATACATTTTTTGAATTTCATTTATATCTGATAATTGCATTGTGAGTTTTCGTGAATAGAAGTATTTGATGCTTAAAATATAGGTACATTGGAGGAGGGCTATCGTTCTAAATTTTAAACGTTTTCCTTTGGTATTATAGACAAAGCTTAAGATTTCTATATGAGTTGGTTTTCACTGCAAAAGACGAATCATTGGTTTGAAAGCTTTCACTTTCCATGCCTGCCGTGGCTGCAGAGGTGCCAGTAGTTCATAAAAAATTACAGGAGTCTACAAATTAGAATTGAATATGAATTGAATTGAATATATATTGAACATGTGAATTTTCGGTCGAAGTAATTTTATTTCTGATGATCAAAATGCTAGCAAGTTGAATGGTGTCTCTTATCGAGAGCAGTTCTCAGCGTGATTATTCAATTGATTATTCAAGTGCTTATATAGAGTACTGTCAACATTCCGTTAACGCCTCGAGTGATAATTTAGTGTTGAATCTGACCGTTTCTGTTGTGTGCAATAAGCAAATCCAATAAAAGAGTTCGAAAATCGTCTTCTGATGAAGACGACGTGGTCACACCGGCCCATATATGTTCGAGGTCTGTAAATTACAAGTTTACTGTGCCTACAAACAAAATGACCGCTATAAGTAGCAACCGGTATACTCTGCTGAGCCAACTTGGCGATCAAACGGATGATGCTAATGTCGATCGTGACAAACAAACTCCATGCATACCACCAATCACTATTGAAGAGTGCTCGAGAACCCAAATCGAAAATTTATTGAAGTCTCTTCATGTAAGTAAATACAACTTAAAATTCTCCAGCATCGGCACAAAGCTCCTGTTATGTGAGAACAGTGATAACTCAATAGTGTATGATGCACTAGTGGTCAACAAGATTAAATTATTTAGCCATTACGCTTCTGACAAGAAGCTATTATCAAAGCAAAGTAGTTCTCTGCAGTCTGCACACAATTTAGCCCGACGAGCTCAAACCTGCCCTTGAAGTAGTTGGAATTAACTGCGTCGATATAAAAAAAAACTCTAGCGCACCTGAACCGCTAGAAACACTAATGTTCGAAGAACAGTAGAAGAATCGTGCAGGTTTTGAGTGCATATTCCACCACATGTGCTGCTTATTACGGCCAAACTGTTTCAAATGCCACGTTTTACTTTCGTCTTAAGAATGCATTATAACTCATATGGTGCAAGGTTTCAGATATTACCACTGGCATGAATTTCAACGTTTATGAGAGCAAAACACGGGTTAATTATATTCGTTATCAGTTGCTTATTTCACATAATTTTGAAAGCAGCATCTCATATAACATCAATGAAGAAAATGCTCAGTGCCTGCAGCACTGTAACTGAAGTTGGTGTTTGGGGCTGCGATCCGAAAAATTTGCAGAACTTTGCGAATTGGAACATCGGTTATTTATTTTCATTGTAAATGTTTCCGGTATGTATACTAACTGTAAGCATTTATTGATACAAAAGTAGCACAACCGACTCGTGCTGGCAACCTTTCGCCAGTATCAAATCCAAGAATATATCAAATCTGCTTCACGTTGTTTAATTACATTCGAAGTTATAGGAGTATAAAGAAATTTAGGGTTACCTGCAGCGAGTTTTTTCAAATGATCGAAAGCTTAATATTTGCTGTTTATTGTCACTACAATATCATTACCATTTGAAAATTCTACGATAAAACCGCTTAATAAAGATATTGCAATTAAACACAAAACCAACAATAGCTGGCAACCCTATCGTGTCTTTTCAACCAAATTTGGCCTGAATAATGTTTATGACAGGTTTCATTAATTGTATGAAATTCGTATTGATTTCATGACTGCACTGGAAGTTATAGTACAAAAAGTTTTATTTTCCTGAGCGAATTTTCAAAACCAAAGACACAAAAATTACCATAGCAGGTAGCACCAATCAAATTTTTCAACCAAATTTCCACCAAACAGAGATTAGAGTTAGGTTTAGCTTCTGTGTCAATTTCATGAAAATCTGGTAACTTATTCACATTTCATAGGGCAAAAAGCAGTTTTTTTTCTTTGTAATTTTTCAAGATGGCACCACTGGCACAGAGTTGCCCACAATTCAAAATCGCTTCTATCAAATCTGGTCTTACTTAAGTCCAATGCATTCTGTAAATTTTAGCTGTATCTGATTATTGGTTCGTGAGTTTCCGTGAACAGAAGTTTTTGATGCTAAAAATATAGGTTAACTGGGAGAGGGTTACCGTTCTTGTCCGACATGAAATTTCCAAAGTTTTATTTTGAACGTGTAGATAAAACATAAGATTTATATACAGATTGGTTTTATTGTAAGAAACGGACATTTTTTTGAATATTCGATGGTTTGAATGTTTTTACTTCCAAATTTTTTTTTTCAAAATGAAGACACCAAAATTATCATAGCTGGCAGCTCCAATCGAATTTTTCGACCAAATTTCTACCAAACGTGGCTTAAAGTAAGGTCCAGCAATTGTGTAAGTTTCGTCAAAATCGAACGATTCAATCAGAATTTATAGGGCTAAAAACAGTTATCTTTTTTAGTGGTTTTTCAAGATGGCACCACTGGCACAGAATTGCCCGCATTTCAAAATCACTTCTATCAGACTTGGTCCTATTTAAGGTCAATACATGCTGTGAATTTCAAATAATTCTGCCCATCGGATCGTGAGTTTCCGTGAACAGAAGTTTTTGATGCTAAAAATATAGGTAAATTGGGCAAGGGTTGCCAGGCGTGCCCGTTATACCATATCTTTTTTTTTTTTTTGGTTATGTAAACAAAGCACAAGATTTACATATGAAAGGCTTATTTTTGAAGAAACTGCATTTTTTCAAGAGAGACGATGATTTGGAGGTTTTCACTTTCAGTGCCTGCCCTAGCTACAGAGTTGCCAGCACGCTCATTAAAAGCCACATAAATCTACAACTAAATAATATCAATATGTCCTAAAAATTTGGTAATGATTGAATAGCTCTGTCAAAAGTTATCGAAATTTAAAAATTTTCAAATTTTCCCGTCCTCTTTTTAGGCACCCAGCGCACACATAGGGTTAAAATATTCCAAAGCATTATCCGATTCATATGTAAAACACGTTAGAAATTTATTTTATTAACTTTATTTTTGCGAAAATCATTTGTGCACGAAATAATAGGTATATTAAAAATATCACTTAAATGCCCGCCGGCGCGAAAAGGTTTACAATAACTGACATTTAAAGAGACCTGGACCTATTCTGCATATACACCAATGTATCCTGAAAGTTTCAGCTCAATCGAATGGCGCGTTCCCGAGATTATCTCACTGAAATTTTTTGTACATATATATATATATATATAAAGAAATATGAATTTTTGGCCGAATCGATTTTAATACTAATGTTCTTCGAACATTAGTAAAAACTCTAGCGCACCTGAACCGCTAGAAACACTAATGTTCGAAGAACAGTAGAAGAATCGTGCAGGTTTTGAGTGCATATTCCACCACATGTGCTGCTTATTACGGCCAAACTGTTTCAAATGCCACGTTTTACTTTGGTCTCAAGAATGCATTATAACTCATATGGTGGAAGGTTTCAGATATTACCACTGGCATGAATTTCAACGTTTATGAGAGCAAAACAAGGGTTAATTATATTCGTTATCAGTTGCTTATTTCACATAATTTTGAAAGCAGCATCTCATATAACATCAATGAAGAAAATGCTCAGTGCCTGCAGCACTGTAACTGAAGTTGGTGTTTGGGGCTGCGATCCGAAAAATTTCCAGAACTTGCAGAATTGAAACATCGGTTATTTATTTTCGTTGTAAATGTTTCTGGTATGAATACTAACTGTAAGCATTCATTGATACAAAAGTAGCACAACTGACTCGTGCTGGCAACCTTCTGCCAGTATCAAAGCCAAGAATATATCACATCTGCTTCACGTTGTTATATTACTTTCGAAGTTATAGGAGTATAAAGAAATTAAGGGTTACCTGCAGCGAGTTTTTTAAAATAATCGAAAACTTAATATTTGCTATTTATTGTCACTACAATATCATTACCATTTGAAAATTCTACGATAAAACCGCTTACTAAAGATATTGCAATTAAACACAAAACCAACAATAGCTGGCAACCCTATCATGGCTTTTCAACCAAATTTGGCCTGAATAATGCCTATGATAGGTTTCATTAATTGTATGAAATTCGTATTGATTTCATGACTGCACTGGAAGTCATAGGGCAAAACGTTTTATTTTCCTGAGCGAATTTTCAAAACCAAAGATACAAAAATTACCATAGCTGGCAGCACCAATCTAATTTTTCAACCAAATTTCGACCAAACAGAGTTTAGAGTAAGGTTCAGCTACTGTGTCAATTTCATGAAAACAAAAATTAGATGAAGCCTCATTACAAAGTGGACATACAAATGCACAATTTAAACGATGAATTTTACAAAGAGAATTGAGTAAATTTATTCGAGTTAATAGAGGAATATTCTATCTAGAAGGAGATAGTCTCTCTGCAACGAATCAAATAGAGCACGAAATAAAGAGACCAAGAGAAGATCCAATATGCTCTTAGATGTTTCGCAATCCACAAATTCACGATAAAGAGATAGAAAGGCAAATAAATGAAATGCTGGAACAAGGTATCATCAGGGAAAGTAATTCGCCGTACAGCTCGCCAGTAGCAATCGTTGCTAAAAAGATAGATAATTCAGGACAAAGAAAATGGAGATTGACTATAGACTCCAGGAAACTAAATGCAGTTACTGTAGATTATAAATTCCTAACGCCAAATATGAATGAAATATCGGAAAAATTCACAACATTGGACCTAGCGAAAAGAATTCATCAAATCCGAATGAAGGAAATAGATATTAAGAAAACAGCATTTTCAATTGCAACTGAATACTATAAACTTATAAGAATGTTATTTGGACTCAAGAACGCACCAGCCACTTTCCAGCGTGTAATTAACCATGTTCTAAAAGATGATATTTTAAATGTCGGAACATCTTTGCAGGCACATATACAAAATATTAAAAATGACGGAATTGTTTTATTTTTTTTGTTGGATGATTAAAATTGAAAAATTTTTTTTGAACATCTTTTTTGACAAAGTGGTTTCGAAAGTATGCGCTGTTTCTCATCAGACTCCAGCTCACAGTGCGTACTTGACTTATATGACCACTTGCAGTTGGAAATCATTACATTTTTATTTACGTTAGTTGTGACAAATTTTCACATATCCGACATATATCCATCGACATAATTTACTCATAAAGGTTATTTATTTGTGATCATGGTTGCCTTCTTGTCTAGAAATCAGCATAGACAACGTACTATATTTCGTCTCTAAAGCTTATCCAAGCAAAAAATTATTGATACGGGAAACTCCAACGTTTTGCGAAATAAGCCTCTGAAAGCAGAATCAAATTGGAATCGTTTATTTTTGCCGGATGATTAAAATAAAGAGTAGAAGAATCGTGCTGATTCTGAGTGCATATTCTACCACACGTGCTCCAACCTGTTTCAATGGCAAAATCACTTTGATCTTAACGATGCATTTAAAATCAAAGGTTGTAAAGGATTTCAGGAATTTTAAAATTTAAAAAAGTTAACCTCTGCAAAACTTTGAAAGCAGTATAAGGTAACATTAACAAAGAAAATGCTTACTGCTTGCAACACTTTACCATCCTTGCAACCAAAAGTCGCACACAATTTTCTCACGTCAAAATCAAATTACTCTATCGATTTTGATTTGATTCGATACTTTCGTCGAAAGCTACAGGGATACAAAGATGTTTAGGATCAAAAACGAAAGATGGTTGGAACTAAAAATTTTCTAGAATATAGAAATATTAAACATTATAGAAATATTAAACAACTTATTTTCATTGTAAGAGTTTACGATATGAATACTCGATGTTAGTATTTATTGATTCGAAAATAGCTAAAAACGCCTCGCAATGGCCACTCTTTGCAAGCATCAAAACCTCATATTAAAATCATCCTACTCTGCGAATTTCGTTTCGATCCAATGACTGCATTGGAAGTTATAAGGGTACAAAGAAATTTAGGGTAACCAGTGGCAAAAGTTTTCAAATTTTCGAAAACTTGATATTTGGTTTTTATTGTCACTACAAGATCATTACCGTTTGAAAACTTTACGGTCAAATTGCTTAATAAAGATATTGCAAATAAATACACAACCAACAAAGACTGGCAACCCTATAATGGTTTTTTTTTACCAGATTCCTTCTGAATAATGTCTATATTAAGTTCCATATATCATATGAAACTCGTTTTGATTTCATGACTGGACTGGAAGCTATAGGGCAAAAAACTTGATTTTTCTGAGTGAATTCTCAAAACCCAAGCCACCAAAATTACCATAGCTGGCAGCACCAACTGAATTTTCAACCAAATTTCTACCAAATACAGCTTAGAACAAGGTTCAGCTACCGTGCCAATTTCATGAAAATCTGGTAACTGAATCAGAATTCATAAGGCAAAAAGCAGCTTTTTGGTCTTTATAACTTTTTAAGATGGCACCATTGGCACAGAGTTGCTCACTTTTCAAAACCGCTTCCAACAGACCTGGTTCTACTCAATACCAATACATTTTTTGAATTTCATTTATATCTAATAATTGCATTGTAAGTTTTCGTGAATAGAAGTATTTGATGCTTAAAATATAGGTACATTGGAGGAAGGCTATCGTTCTAAATTTTAAACGTTTTCCTTTGGTATTATAGACAAAGCATAAGATTTCTATATGAGTTGGTTTTCACTGCAAAAGACGAATCATTGGTTTGAAAGCTTTCACTTTCCATGCCTGCCGTGGCTGCAGAGGTGCCAGTAGTTCATAAAAAATTACAGGAGTCTACAAATTAGAATTGAATATGAATTGAATTGAATATATATTGAACATGTGAATTTTCGGTCGAAGTAATTTTAATTCTGATGATCAAAATGCTAGCAAGTTGAATGGTGTCTCTTATCGAGAGCAGTTCTCAGCGTGATTATTCAATTGATTATTCAAGTGCTTATATAGAGTACTGTCAACATTCCGTTAACGCCTCGAGTGATAATTTAGTGTTGAATCTGACCGTTTCTGTTGTGTGCAATAAGCAAATCCAATAAAAGAGTTCGAAAATCGTCTTCTGATGAAGACGACGTGGTCACACCGGCCCATATATGTTCGAGGTCTGTAAATTACAAGTTTACTGTGCCTACAAACAAAATGACCGCTATAAGTAGCAACCGGTATACTCTGCTGAGCCAACTTGGCGATCAAACGGATGATGCTAATGTCGATCGTGACAAACAAACTCCATGCATACCACCAATCACTATTGTAGAGTGCTCGAGAACCCAAATCGAAAATTTATTGAAGTCTCTTCATGTAAGTAAATACAACTTAAAATTCTCCAGCATCGGCACAAAGCTCCTGTTATGTGAGAACAGTGATAACTCAATAGTGTATGATGCACTAGTGGTCAACAAGATTAAATTATTTAGCCATTACGCTTCTGACAAGAAGCTATTATCAAAGCAAAGTAGTTCTCTGCAGTCTGCAGACAATTTAGCCCGACGAGCTCAAACCTGCCCTTGAAGTAGTTGGAATTAACTGCGTCGATATAAAAAAAAACTCTAGCGCACCTGAACCGCTAGAAACACTAATGTTCGAAGAACAGTAGAAGAATCGTGCAGGTTTTGAGTGCATATTCCACCACATGTGCTGCTTATTACGGCCAAACTGTTTCAAATGCCACGTTTTACTTTGGTCTCAAGAATGCATTATAACTCATATGGTGGAAGGTTTCAGATATTACCACTGGCATGAATTTCAACGTTTATGAGAGCAAAACAAGGGTTAATTATATTCGTTATCAGTTGCTTATTTCACATAATTTTGAAAGCAGCATCTCATATAACATCAATGAAGAAAATGCTCAGTGCCTGCAGCACTGTAACTGAAGTTGGTGTTTGGGGCTGCGATCCGAAAAATTTCCAGAACTTGCAGAATTGAAACATCGGTTATTTATTTTCATTGTAAATGTTTCCGGTATGAATACTAACTGTAAGCATTCATTGATACAAAAGTAGCACAACTGACTCGTGCTGGCAACCTTCTGCCAGTATCAAAGCCAAGAATATATCACATCTGCTTCACGTTGTTATATTACTTTCGAAGTTATAGGAGTATAAAGAAATTAAGGGTTACCTGCAGCGAGTTTTTTAAAATAATCGAAAACTTAATATTTGCTATTTATTGTCACTACAATATCATTACCATTTGAAAATTCTACGATAAAACCGCTTACTAAAGATATTGCAATTAAACACAAAACCAACAATAGCTGGCAACCCTATCATGGCTTTTCAACCAAATTTGGCCTGAATAATGCTTATGATAGGTTTCATTAATTGTATGAAATTCGTATTGATTTCATGACTGCACTGGAAGTCATAGGGCAAAACGTTTTATTTTCCTGAGCGAATTTTCAAAACCAAAGATACAAAAATTACCATAGCTGGCAGCACCAATCTAATTTTTCAACCAAATTTCGACCAAACAGAGTTTAGAGTAAGGTTCAGCTACTGTGTCAATTTCATGAAAACAAAAATTAGATGAAGCCTCATTACAAAGTGGACATACAAATGCACAATTTAAACGATGAATTTTACAAAGAGAATTGAGTAAATTTATTCGAGTTAATAGAGGAATATTCTATCTAGAAGGAGATAGTCTCTCTGCAACGAATCAAATAGAGCACGAAATAAAGAGACCAAGAGAAGATCCAATATGCTCTTAGATGTTTCGCAATCCACAAATTCACGATAAAGAGATAGAAAGGCAAATAAATGAAATGCTGGAACAAGGTATCATCAGGGAAAGTAATTCGCCGTACAGCTCGCCAGTAGCAATCGTTGCTAAAAAGATAGATAATTCAGGACAAAGAAAATGGAGATTGACTATAGACTCCAGGAAACTAAATGCAGTTACTGTAGATTATAAATTCCTAACGCCAAATATGAATGAAATATCGGAAAAATTCACAACATTGGACCTAGCGAAAAGAATTCATCAAATCCGAATGAAGGAAATAGATATTAAGAAAACAGCATTTTCAATTGCAACTGAATACTATAAACTTATAAGAATGTTATTTGGACTCAAAAACGCACCAGCCACTTTCCAGCGTGTAATTAACCATGTTCTAAAAGATGATATTTTAAATGTCGGAACATCTTTGCAGGCACATATACAAAATATTAAAAATGACGGAATTGTTTTATTTTTTTTGTTGGATGATTAAAATTGAAAAAATTTTATTGAACATCTTTTTTGACAAAGTGGTTTCGAAAGTATGCGCTGTTTCTCATCAGACTCCAGCTCACAGTGCGTACTTGACTTATATGACCACTTGCAGTTGGAAATCATTACATTTTTATTTACGTTAGTTGTGACAAATTTTCACATATCCGACATATATCCATCGACATAATTTACTCATAAAGGTTATTTATTTGTGATCATGGTTGCCTTCTTGTCTAGAAATCAGCATAGACAACGTACTATATTTCGTCTCTAAAGCTTATCCAAGCAAAAAATTATTGATACGGGAAACTCCAACGTTTTGCGAAATAAGCCTCTGAAAGCAGAATCAAATTGGAATCGTTTATTTTTGCCGGATGATTAAAATAAACAGTAGAAGAATCGTGCTGATTCTGAGTGCATATTCTACCACACGTGCTCCAACCTGTTTCAATGGCAAAATCACTTTGATCTTAACAATGCATTTAAAATCAAAGGTTGTAACGGATTTCAGAAATTTTAAAATTTAAAAAAGTTAACCTCTGCAAAACTTTGAAAGCAGTATAAGGTAACATTAACAAACAAAATGCTTACTGCTTGCAACACTTTACCATCCTTGCAACCAAAAGTCGCACACAATTTTCTCACGTCAAAATCAAATTACTCTATCGATTTCGATTTGATTCGATACTTTCGTCGAAAGCTACAGGGATACAAAAATGTTTAGGATCAAAAACGGAAGATGGTTGGAACTAAAAATTTTCTAGAATATAGAAATATTAAACATTATAGAAATTTTAAACAACTTATTTTCATTGTAAGAGTTTACGATATGAATACTCGATGTAAGTATTTATTGATTCGAAAATAGCTAAAAACGCCTCGCAATGGCAACTCTTTGCTAGCAGCAAAACCTCATATTAAAATCATCCTACTCTGCGAATTTCGTTTCGATCCGATGACTGCATTGGAAGTTATAAGGGTACAAAGAAATTTAGGGTAACCAGTGGCAAAAGTTTTCAAATTTTCGGAAACTTGATATTTGTTTTTTATTGTCACTACAAGATCATTACCGTTTGAAAACTTTACGGTCAAATTGCTTAATAAAGATATTGCAAATAAATACAAAACCAACAAAGACTGGCAATCCTATAATGGTTTTTTTTACCAGATTCCTTCTGAATAATGTCTATATTAAGTTCCATATATCATATGAAACTCGTTTTGATTTCATGACTGGACTGGAAGCTATAGGGCAAAAAACTTGATTTTTCTGAGTGAATTCTCAAAACCCAAGCTACCAAAATTACCATAGCTGGCAGCACCAACTGAATTTTCAACCAAATTTCTACCAAATACAGCTTAGAACAAGGTTCAGCTACCGTGCCAATTTCATGAAAATCTGGTAACTGAATCAGAATTCAAAGGGCAAAAAGCAGCTTTTTGGTCTTTATAACTTTTTAAGATGGCACCATTGGCACAGAGTTGCTCACTTTTCAAAACCGCTTCCAACAGACCTGGTTCTACTCAATACCAATACATTCTTTGAATTTCATTTATATCTGATAATTGCATTGTGAGTTTTCGTGAATAGAAGTATTTGATGCTTAAAATATAGGTACATTGGAGGAGGGCTATCGTTCTAAATTTTAAACGTTTTCCTTTGGTATTATAGACAAAGCATAAGATTTCTATATGAGTTGGTTTTCACTGCAAAAGACGAATCATTGGTTTGAAAGCTTTCACTTTCCATGCCTGCCGTGGCTGCAGGGGTGCCAGTAGTTCATAAAAAATTACAGGAGTCTACAAATTAGAATTGAATATGAATTGAATTGAATATATATTGAACATATGAATTTTCGGTCGAAGTAATTTTATTTCTGATGATCAAAATGCTAGCAAGTTGAATGGTGTCTCTTATCGAGAGCAGTTCTCAGCGTGATTATTCAATTGATTATTCAAGTGCTTATATAGAGTACTGTCAACATTCCGTTAACGCCTCGAGTGATAATTTAGTGTTGAATCTGACCGTTTCTGTTGTGTGCAATAAACAAATCCAATAAAAGAGTTCGAAAATCGTCTTCTGATGAAGACGACGCGGTCACACCGGCCCATATATGTTCGAGGTCTGTAAATTACAAGTTTACTGTGCCTACAAACAAAATGACCGCTATAAGTAGCAACCGGTATACTCTGCTGAGCCAATTTGGCGATCAAACGGATGATGCTAATGTCGATCGTGACAAACAAACTCCATGCATACCACCAATCACTATTGTAGAGTGCTCGAGAACCCAAATCGAAAATTTATTGAAGTCTCTTCATGTAAGTAAATACAACTTAAAATTCTCCAGCATCGGCACAAAGCTCCTGTTATGTGAGAACAGTGATAACTCAATAGTGTATGATGCACTAGTGGTCAACGAGATTAAATTATTTAGCCATTACGCTTCTGACAAGAAGCTATTATCAAAGCAAAGTAGTTCTCTGCAGTCTGCACACAATTTAGCCCGACGAGCTCAAACCTGCCCTTGAAGTAGTTGGAATTAACTGCGTCGATATAAAAAAAAACTCTAGCGCACCTGAACCGCTAGAAACACTAATGTTCGAAGAACAGTAGAAGAATCGTGCAGGTTTTGAGTGCATATTCCACCACATGTGCTGCTTATTACGGCCAAACTGTTTCAAATGCCACGTTTTACTTTGGTCTCAAGAATGCATTATAACTCATATGGTGGAAGGTTTCAGATATTACCACTGGCATGAATTTCAACGTTTATGAGAGCAAAACAAGGGTTAATTATATTCGTTATCAGTTGCTTATTTCACATAATTTTGAAAGCAGCATCTCATATAACATCAATGAAGAAAATGCTCAGTGCCTGCAGCACTGTAACCGAAGTTGGTGTTTGGGGCTGCGATCCGAAAAATCTCCAGAACTTGCAGAATTGAAACATCGGTTATTTATTTTCATTGTAAATGTTTCCGGTATGAATACTAACTGTAAGCATTCATTGATACAAAAGTAGCACAACTGACTCGTGCTGGCAACCTTCTGCCAGTATCAAAGCCAAGAATATATCACATCTGCTCAACGTTGTTATATTACTTTCGAAGTTATAGGAGTATAAAGAAATTAAGGGTTACCTGCAGCGAGTTTTTTAAAATAATCGAAAACTTAATATTTGCTATTTATTGTCACTACAATATCATTACCATTTGAAAATTCTACGATAAAACCGCTTACTAAAGATATTGCAATTAAACACAAAACCAACAATAGCTGGCAACCCTATCATGGCTTTTCAACCAAATTTGGCCTGAATAATGCCTATGATAGGTTTCATTAATTGTATGAAATTCGTATTGATTTCATGACTGCACTGGAAGTTATAGGGCAAAACGTTTTATTTTCCTGAGCGAATTTTCAAAACCAAAGATAAAAAATTACCATAGCTGGCAGCACCAATCAAATTTTTCAACCAAATTTCGACCAAACAGAGTTTAGAGTAAGGTTCAGCTACTGTGTCAATTTCATGAAAATATGGTAACTAATTCACATTTCATAGGGCAAAAAGCAAGTTTTTTTTCTTTGTAATTTTTCAAGATGCCACCACTGGCACAGAGTTGCCCACAATTCAAAATCACTTCTATCAGACCTGGTCCTACTTTAGTCCAATGCATTCTGTAAATTTCAGCTGTACCTGATTATTGGTTCGTGAGTTCCCGTGAACAGAAGTTTTTGATGCTAAAAATATAGGTTAACGGGGAGAGGGTTACCGTTCTTGTCCGACATTCAATTTTCAAAGTTTTACTTTGAACTTGTAGAGAAAACATAAGATTTGTATACAGATTGGTTTTATTGTAAGAAACGGACATTTTTGGAATATTCGATGGTTTGAATGTTTTCACTTCCAATTTTTATTTTTTCAAATTTAAGACACCAAAATTATCATAGCTGGTAGCTCCAACCGAATTTTTCGATCAAATTTTTACCAAACGCGGTTTAAAAAAAGGTTCAGCTACTGTGTGAATTTCGTCAAAATCGAACGATTCAATCAGAATTTATAGGGCTAAAAGCAGTTATCTTTTTTAGTGATTTTTCAAGATGGCACCACTGGCACAGAATCGCCTGCATTTTGAAATCACTTCTATCAGACCTGGTCCTATTTAAGGCAAATACATTCTGCAAATTTCAATTCATTCTGCTTATCAGATCGTGAGTTTCCGTGAACAGAAGTTTTTGATGCTAAAAAAATAGGTAAATTGGGCAAAGGTTACCAGGCGTGCCCATTATACTATATCAAATTTTATTTTTTGTCTATGTAAACAAAGCACAAGATTTACATATGAGAGGCTTTTTTTGAAGAAACGGCATTTTTTCAAGAGAGACGATGATTTGGAGGTTTTCACTTTCAGTGCTTGCTCTAGCTACAAAATGGTCAGCACGCTCATTTAAAGCTACACAAAGCTACAAATTAATAATGCAAATATGTTCTGAAAAATTCGTAATGATTGAATAGCTCTGTCAAAAGTAATCGCAGTTTAAAAATTTTCAAATTTTCCCGTTCTCTTTTTAGGCACCCAGCGCACACACGGGGTTAAAAAATTCCAAAACATAATCCGATTCACATGTAAAACACGATCAAAATTTATTTTGTCAACTTTATTTTTGCGAAAAATATTTGTGTACGAAATAATAGGTATATTAAAAATATCACTTTAATGGCCGCCGGCGCCAAAAGGTTAACAATAACTAACATTTAGTGAGTTTGGTCTCAAGAATGCATTATAACCCATATGGTAGAAGGTTTCAGATATTACCACTGGCATGAATTTCAACGTTTATGAGTGCAAAACAAGGGTTAAGTATCTTCGTTATCAGTTGCTTATTTCACAAAATTTTCAAAGCATTGTCTCATATAACATCAACGAAGAAAATGCTCAGTGCCTGCAGCACTGTAACTGAAGTTGGTGTTTTGGGCTGCGATCCGAAAAATTGGCAGAACTGTCTGAATTGGAACATTGGTTATTTATTTTCATTGTAAATGTTTCCGTTATGAATACTAATTGTAAGCATTTATTGATACAAAATTAGCACAACCAACTCGTACTGGCAAACTTCTGCCAGTATCAAAGCCAAGAATATATCACATCTGCTTCACTTTGTTTAATTACATTCGAAGTTATAGGAGTATAAAGAAATTTAGGGTTGCCTGCAGCGAGTTCACTACAATATCATTACCATTTGAAAATTCTACGATAAAACCGCTTACTAAAGATATTGCAATTAAACACAAAACCAACAATAGCTGGCAACCCTATCGTGGCTTTTTAACCAAATTTAGCCTGAATAATGTTTATAATAAGTTCCATTAATTGTATGAAAGGCGTATTGATTTCATGACTGCACTGGAAGTTATGGGGCAAAAAGTTTTATTTTCCTGAGCGAATTTTCAAACCAAAGGCACTAAAATTACCATAGCTGGCAGCACCAATCAAATTTTTCAACTAAATTTCTACCAAACAGAGATTAAAACAAGTCTCAGCTACTGTGTTAATTTCATGGAAATATGGTAATTATTCACATTTCGTAGGGCAAAAAGCAGTTTTTTTCTTTGTTATTTTTCAAGATGGTACCACTGGCACAGAGTTGCCCACAATTCGCAATCGCTCCTATCAGATCTGGTCCTATTTAAGGCCAATGCATTCTATGAATTTCAGTTGTATCTGATTATTGGTTCGTGAGTTCCCGTGAACAGAAATTTTTGATGCTAAATATATAAGTTAACTGAGAAAGGGTTACCGTTCTTGTCCGACAGGAAATTTCCAAAATTTTACATTGAACGTGTAGATAAAGCATAAGATTTCTATACAGATTGGTTTTATGGCAAGAAGCGGACATTTTTTAGGATATTTGATGGTTTGAATGTTTTCACTTCCAAATTTTTATTTTTTCAAATTTGAGACACCAAAATTATCATAGCTGGCAGCTCCAACCGAATTTTTCAGACGTGGCTTAAAGTAAGGCCCAGCTACTGTGTGAATTCTGTTAAAATCGAACGATTGAATCAGAATTTATAGGGCTAAAAGCAGCTATCATTTTTAGTGATTTTTCAAGATGGCACTACTGGCACAGAGTCACACGCATTTCAAAATCACTTCTATCGGACCTGGTCCTATCTAAGACCACTACATTCTGCGAATTTCAATTAATTTTGCTTATTGGGTCGTGAGTTTCCGTGAACAGAAATTTTCGATGCTAAAAATATAGGTAAATTGGGCAAGGGTTACCAGGCGTGCCCGTTATACGATATCAAAATTTTTTTTTTCTATGTAAACAAAGCACAAGATTTACATATGAGTGGCTGTTGCGTACGGCTTCAACAACCTATTTACTTACCGATCGATCCGTCCAGCTGACAGGTGTCAGTATAACTCGTCCAGCCGTTCCCGTGAAATTAACGCAATTCCAGTCAGCTGATGTTGGATATTAATGCTGTATTCTATTATGAAATTTCGACAAGTTAATAGTAGTTTAGTAAACAGTTAAAAATGTACCGAAATTTTCATCGCTATATAAGAAAAGTACCAGTTAGTTGCTCGCTCTCTTCTTTGTTATATAAAATTTGGATTTAATTCGCTACCTTTCGCATATCTTTCGATTTTTTCGTATTTCTTTCGATTTGTTTGCATTGTACTTTCTAATTTTCGTACGTTTGAATTGTTTCGCATAAGTGAATTGCAAATAAACGATTGAATTGTTATCTTCGAGTTTTTATTCTTGAAATTACAAGTGGAAGATAAAACATTTTGGTCCTTCGAACCGGATAGTGTGATAAGTTGAAAAGTAAAAAGTTTTTGTGGAAAAGTAAAAGGACAAAGCAAATCAGTGCAAGTGGTATGTTTAACAAAGACAATTTAATTCGTGGCGCGATTCGGTTATAACCGGGTGGTGAAATTTTACATTCGTGAAAATTGTATGCAGTAAGCCGGGGTTAGTCCCATTCCTATCTATATATCCTTTTATTCTATAAATCCTTCTGTTTTTTTTTCCTTTGTTCTGTTTCGTTGAAATATTTTAATATACATACATACAAATATGTTCTATTGGGCAAAAATCAGACCATTTGAATTACAACATTTGAATTACATAAATTCGGCCTTGAGTGAATTAGTTGACACTGAAAATTGAAATCGTCATTCATTGATTCTAATAATAGCTAATTCGCCTTCGAATCAAGTTAATATTGCTTAGGTATTGTGAATTGAGAAGCCACATTCAAGGTGTTGTGACTTCGTTCATAAATCGTTATAGTATTCCGACTTGAAATCTACATAGAAATTTGAGAAACTTCAGTCTGATTTGGCAGTTTCTAATAGTATTCAGAATGGAGAACTTAATTGTGCAGCAAAAGATGTCTTTACAGCAATTGAATAGACTTCGGTCTAATTTCAAAAAGACTTCAACAAGTCGTAAAACGTTGTCGTTTTGTGAAAGGGTGAGAGAACGTTTACAGAATTTACATACTGACTTCGAAGAAAACCATAAGAAAATTTTAGCATTGTAATAATATGAGGTGATGAGGCAGAGTTGAATATAGGTTATTTCGCGAGTGAAATTTTCATGCAGTTTGATGAGCAGCAATTAGAATTCATGGCTGAGGTAGATGACCAGTTGGAGGAAGTATTGGATAAGCAGCGGGCAGCAGAGCAACTAGAAGTCAATGCATCGAATAACGATAAACGGACGGCAGAAAAACCAGATGCAGTGAAACCAACACTGGATGAGGAACGGAAGTCAATGGACGTCGGATTGCAAGGCCAAGAATCAAACTTTGAGGATATCAAGTTACCTCGCATTTCTATACCAAAATTCTATGGGAACTACGACCAATGGATATCATTTCGGGACTTGTTCACATCGCTTATTCACAAACAGACGAATCTGTCAAAAGTGCAAAAGTTGCACTACTTGAAATGTAGTTTATCGGGGGAAGCTGAAGGATTACTACGCCAATACGCAGTAACCGAAGCAAATTATGACATAGCTTGGCATATCTTAAACAACAGATACGACAATGTCAACATCTTGTTGAATACTCAATTTAAAAGGTTATTTTCGCTGTCAAACGCCACTGAGTCATCTTCTTCTATAAAAACTCTTCTTGACACAACTATGGAGTGTGTACAAGCGATCAAGAACATGGGGGTCGAAAGTCTCTGGCATGCGATGTTGGTGTTTGTCGTAACACAAAGGTTACCTCCTGCCACAAGGCAGCTCTGGGAGCAAGAACACGTTCAAAGAACTATTCTTTCTTCATTAACCGACTTGTCTAAATTCACGCAGCGCAGATTTAGAGCTTTAGAGGCTGCAGGAATCGAGCGTATTAAAATATCAAGAAACCCAAATACTTACCAAGCACACAATGTGCAAATGCATACGAGTCAAGTAGTCCAACCTTGTGTTGTTTGCAAAGCTGAGCATCATATTCGACAACGTGCCACTTTTAGCCAAATGAGCCATGATTCCAAGTTTGACATAGTCAAACGTAATAAACTATGTATAAATTGTGTGACGAAAGGACATATGCTAGCACGATGTCCCAGTAGCAATAGATGCGCAAAATGTCAAAGGGCGCACCACACATTATTGCATAGGAACTCAAACTCAATTCCAACTAATTTCCTTAACGTTAATGCAACAGAATTCAAGTCTGTACATGTGCCGGCAAACAATTCCAATCAAAACGAATTGCATATGCAAACATTGAGCGCCGTTACATCCAAAAAGGTACTCCTAGCTACAGCTTTAGTTAACGCACAAACATTAAGTGGCTGCACGGGTTTGAGAGCATTATTAGATCAGGGATCGCAAGCGTCATTCATTAGCGAAAATGCAATTAAACAACTTAACTTGCAGAGAAAGCGAACAAACGCTAGTGTGAGTGGTATTGGGAAGGCTGATGTGTATGGACAAATAATAGCAGGCGACATTCACCTTCATGGGATGGATAGTTTCCGGAGGCATCAATACGTAACCAGAGTCGAATCTCCACAGTTTTAAAATAGAACTAATCCAACATGATGAAGTATATGCGCAATTAAGAAAATTTTGGGAGTTGGAAGAAATTGAAGTAATCCGGGAGCAAACAGCCGAAGAACGAATTTGTGAAGAGTTTTACGTTCAAAACACTCACCGTAATGCTGATGGGAGGTACGTTACTCGCCTTCCATTCAAAGAAGGAACTAATCGAAGCATGTTGGGCTTTTCAAGAAACACGGCAGTTGCCAGTTTGATATCACTAGAACGTAAATTTTCGAAGAATCCAGACTTATATAATGAATACTCCAAGTGCATCCAAGAATATGCAGACTTAAACCATATGCATGAAACAGATTGTAATGAAGACATTAAAGTAAATGCAAATGGCACAAAGGAATGCAAAGCGAATTACCTTCCTCACCACGTTGTGTACAAAGAAAGCACAAGTACAAAGGCTCGTGTTGTCTTTGATGCTTCCAGAAAAACGAGCTCTGGAATATCTTTAAATGATGTACTTTACTCTGGCCCGGCACTTCAAACCAGTCTTGATGAAATCTTGTTAAAATGGAGATGTTTGAAATTTGAATTTGTGGCAGACATAGAAAAAATGTACAGACAAACAAGAATACATAACGAAGACGCCAACCTTCAAAGCATTGTATGGCGTAACAGCCCTAATGAGCCAATCCGAGACTATTGTTTAGACACTGTCACATTCGGAGTCACGTGTGCTCCGTTTTTGGCTATCCGAACCCTTTGGAAACTTGCGGAAGATTCGCAATCGTCGTTGAAAATGGCAGATCAAGTAATTTTCAATGATATATATGTGATGGCATTTTATCAGGAGGAACCGACATAGATCAGGCGTTAGCAAAAAGAAATGATGTAAACACATTATTGTATTCAGCAGGATTTAAGTAACGAAAATGGGCTGCAAATAATGAACAAATTTTACGTGGCATTCCTGTAGAAGATTGTGAAACACTCCTCAGCTTAGACATGAACTGTGATAATGGTCTTAAGACCCTCGGTATTATTTGGTTCCCAACAGAGGATGAATTTGCATATAAAACCAACATTAATATGGAGGACGTCATTTATACAAAGCGAAAAATATTGTCGGATATCGCACGATTGTTTGACCCATTAGGATGGATATCACCAGTAACTATATTAGCAAAGACATTGATGCAATCACTACTTAGATGGTATAGCATGAGATGAACGAATCCCTGTCGATATTGCAACACTATGGCATAGTTTGAAATCAGAATTAAAAACACTTCATACTCTAAGAATACCTAGATGGCTTAAAAATGAACTAAATGACAGTACTGAATTGCACGGGTTTAGCGATGCTTCTCAGAAGGCATATGCAGCAGCCGTTTATATCGTTTCTCGTAGGCAAGACCAAACTAATTGTTCGTTAATATTTGCTAAAACAAAAGTAGCACCTGTAAAAGTCATTTCGACCCCACGTCTCGAACTTTGTGGAGCACTATTACTCGCCAAAACCATACAACGTGTTAGAAAATTATTGCAACTAGACATATCACGGATTTTTTTATGGACAGACTCAACTTTTGTGCTAGCATGGCTATCAAAGCACCCATCCAACTAGACTACTTTTGTTGCGAATCGAATCACTCAAATACACGAAGCCATAAAGGATATACAATGGAATTATGTGCCATCAGAGCAGAACCCAGCAGACATTGCATCACGTGGTATACTCCCTAAACACATTATCGACTGTAAACTATGGTGGAATGGTCCTGCCAGGCTGAAGGAACACAATCAGAATTGGCCTGCCCACCCACCTTTGCCGGTATGTACAATAGAAAAAAAGAAAGGGTCAGTTGTCTCACTACTAACAACTCAAGATGAATCAGATTTTTTGGGTGTATGGCTGACCAAATATTCGACACTACCCCGTTTAACTCGGATTACGGCAAATTGTTCCGATTTATTGCAATCGCTAAAGGAAATCGCTATAGCTCACCACACTTAAGCACAACCGAACTTGATTCAGCTATGAACTTTTGGATAAAGCATACTCAACGAAATGATTTTAGAATAGAAATCGATTGCTTGAAACATCACCATCCTATAGATAGCAAAAGTAGTATGTTGAAATTAAGCCCGTTTATAGATGCGAATGGAATACTCCGAGTTGACGGCCGACTCACATATGCTTGCATTCCATATGATACAAAATATCCAATTATTGTCTCCAAACAAAGCAAACTCTTACCTCTCAGACTTTTGAAGTATCACACGATAACTCTTCATGGAGGAGTACAACTAATGTTGAACGCTATTAGACAAAAATATTGGATTACTGATGTGAGAAACTCTATTCATTTTTTCGTGCAAAAATGCATTGTTTGCTATAAGCAAAAGGCACAATCTAGTACTCAACTTATAGGAAATCTGCCAGAGCAAAAAGTATCTCCATCTTGGCCCTTCACTCATTGTGGCCTCGATCTTTGTGGGCCAGTGGATCTCAAAATATTAAAAGGAAGAGGCACTAAAATTACTAAAGGATATATTGCAATTTTTATTTGTCTTTCGGTCAAAGCTATGCATCTGGAATTAGTTGGTGATTTATCAACGCAATCTTTTTTGGCAGCTTTTCGACGTTTTACGAGTCGACACGGACTAGCTGATCACATATACAGTGACTGCGGTACCAATTTCGTAGGTGCCAAAAAAGAATTGAAAAAAATAGTTAAACAAAATGAAGCCCTGATACACGAATTTGCTAGTGATGGTATAACGTGGCATTTCAATCCACCGTTATCACCACATTTCGGAGGGCTTTGGGAGGCCGGTGTTAAATCTACTAAATATCATTTAAGGAGAATCGTTGGAAATTCACTATTAACTTATGAGGAATTCAACACAGTGTTAACTAAAATTAAAGCATGTTTAAATTCGAGACCTCTCTGCCCGCTAACAAATGATCCGAATGATCTGAACGCTTTAGCGCCAGGTCATTTCCTAATAGGGGATATGTTACTCGCTGTTGCAGAAAATACGTTATTCGATATTCAACTCAATCGGCTTGATCTCTGGCAATACACTCAACGTTTGACCCTAGATTTTTGGAGAAGATGGTCAACTGAATATATCGCACGACTCCAACAAAGACCAAAGTGGAATCGCCGCCATTCCAATATCGAAGTCAATGACTTAGTACTCGTTAAGGATGAACGTCTGCCATCATACAAGTGGCCAATGGGACGAATCGTAAGAACATATGGTGGGCAAGATGGTCTAGTTTGAGTAGTAAGAGTACGTACATCCACCACAGAATTCGATAGACCCATTACCAAAATTGCTTTATTACCTGTAGAAAAGCCCCAGAAACACTAAATTGGTTATATTATTGAACTGAACTTGTTTTTTTGAATTAAACATTGAATATGGAATCAAACAAATGGTGAACTTATGAGTCAAATCGCTGACATAATGAATTCTCATCGACATTAGCCAATAAGCCCAAATTAGAATTGTGATACCTTGTTTGCACTCCTAATCCACTTCCTATCCCTCCCCCCGGCATAAATGTTCCAGAATGGCGAGGCGAGGTACCTGAAAACCTCAAGTTCCCGGGCATAGTTCATGGTCGCAAGGAGGAAATGCTGCTCCATTGAACCGTGCCATCGTTCAAGCAGAAATATCAAGTAGCAGACCAGAAGCAGAGAAGATGAAGATGATCTTTGTTATTAGTTAAAATTAAGTAATAATAATCTAATTACAGTGAAATATGAGACTGTCGCCTCATGAGAGGGGAGAATGTTGCGTACGGCTTCAACAACCTGAAAATAATATAAAATAAGATATAATTGACGATAATATTTACTTACCGATCGATCCGTCCAGCTGACTCGTCCAGCCGTTCTCGTGAAATTAACGCAATTCCAGTCAGCTGATGTTGGATATTAATGCTGTATTCTACTATGAAATTTCGACTACTACTACTCGGACCTGGTCCTATCTAAGACCACTACATTCTGCGAATTTCAATTAATTTTGCTTATTGGGTCGTGAGTTTCCGTGAACAGAAATTTTCGATGCTAAAAATATAGGTAAATTGGGCAAGGGTTACCAGGCGTGCCCGTTATACGATATCAAAATTTTTTTTTTCTATGTAAACAAAGCACAAGATTTACATATGAGTGGCTGTTGCGTACGGCTTCAACAACCTGAAAATAATATAAAATAAGTTATAATTGACGATAATATTTACTTACCGATCGATCCGTCCAGCTGACAGGTGTCAGTATAACTCGTCCAGCCGTTCCCGTGAAATTAACGCAATTCCAGTCAGCTGATGTTGGATATTAATGCTGTATTCTATTATGAAATTTCGACAAGTTAATAGTAGTTTAGTAAACAGTTAAAAATGTACCGAAATTTTCATCGCTATATAAGAAAAGTACCAGTTAGTTGCTCGCTCTCTTCTTTGTTAGATAAAATTTGGATTTAATTCGCTACCTTTCGCATATCTTTCGATTTTTTCGTATTTCTTTCGATTTGTTTGCATTGTTCTTTCTAATTTTCGTATGTTTGAACTTTTTCGCATAAGTGAATTGCAAATAAACGATTGAATTGTTATCTTCGCGTTTTTATTCTTGAAATTAGAAGTGGAAGATAAAACAGTGGCTTTTTTTGAAGAAGCGGCATTTTTTCAAGAGAGACGATGATTTGGAAGTTTTCATTTACAGTGCCTGTCCTAGCTACAGAGTTGCCAGCACGCTCATTTAAAGCTACGCAAATCTACAACTAAATAATACCAATATGTCCTGACAATTTCGTAATGATTGAATAGCTCTGTCAAAAGTTATCGTAATTTAAAAATTTTTAAATTTTCCCGTTCTCTTTTTAGGCACCCAGTGCACACATGGGGTTAAAAAATTCCAAAACATTATCCAATTTTGATGTAAAACACGTTCGAAATTTATTTCGTCAACTTAATTTTATTTTTGCAAAAATTATTTGCGTACGGAATAATAGGAATATTAAAAATATCACTAAAATGGCCGCTAGGAATATTAAAAATATCACTAAATTGGCCGAATCGATTTTAATACTAATGCTCTTCGAACTTTAGTAAAAATGAGTATATGTACAAAGCGATACGATGACCAAGCGAGCTACTTGCTTTCCTTTCCTAAAGGAGCAGTTAAGCTATCAGAGCTTAAACAAAAAGCGAAGTATATTCTCAATACGTTTGTGGACTACAGTTATTTTTAAAACAAAAGGCAAGGCCCAATTAGATGCTACAATTGCTAAACCTTCGGACACGGTTCAAAAAATTGTCACTTAATCACGATTTGCAGTCTCTGTGCGGGCAAGCATGAACCAACCGACTGTCCGATTCAAGATAGTCCGAATGCAAAACGCAAATGTGCCAACTGCTCAGGTGAGCAGGCTTCTGGATTTCCACTGTGTCCAGCATCAAAAAACTATATCGCACTTCAAGCAAAACTTAGAAGTCGCGTACAGTCTAACTCCAAAGCGAAGCTCACGACAAATCGCACTTCTGAGTTGTGCAATCCCATTTTCCTCAATTGCACAATATGCACACGCAACCAGTGTTGAACACATCATTAATCCCATCTTGTTCAGACGCAGCGAGGCAAAATAAAAACATTTCGCTCTCTGATCAAACAAAAGCGAATAGTAATAGTATGTCATCAGCAACTAATGCAAAAGATTTGTTTACTTCTTCCGAAATTATATGTATCGCTGACGAATTATTAAACAGGCTTAAATCCTGTAATTCTCGATAAGACCAACTTAAGGCAGTGTTGAAATTGGCATTTAAATATCTATATGGTCAGAAATAGAAACTCACCTAATATAAGTAATCTCAAAATTCTCTTTTGGAATGCTCAAATTATAAGCAACAAGTCATTGGAGTTTTTTGCCTATTTTCATACAGAAAACATTGATATTGCTATACTAACTGAAAATTTTCTGAAGTCTAAACATCGATTACATGACAATGCTTACAACATTTACAGACGTGATCGTGATGAGAACGTGCGTGGGGGTGGTGTTGCTATTATTATAAAAAAGAATTTGCCTCATAAGCAGATAAAACTGCCGAAGACAGTATGCATTGAGACTGTACCCGTTGAGCCCCACATCGCAAATTTCATCATCGCTTTGGTCGGCGCCTATTTTCCTGGGGGCGCATGCAGCCCAGATAAAGAACGCGCATTTCAAAATGATTTGCGGATCTTTAACAACATTTCTGGTAATTTTCTGGTAGCCGGTGATTTAAATGTACGCCATTCTGACTGGAACTGTACAAAAAAGATCGGTGGGGGAATATCTTGCACAGCCTATTGCCATCAAGTAATTTTCAAATCTTGCATAGTCTGTCTCCAACCTGTTTCCCAAGAAACAGAGGTAATCCTTCCACCTTAGACATTATTTTAACAAATTTCCCTCATTTTGACCCCGAACTATGCGTACATAAGGTTTTCACTTCCGACCATTTACCAGTAATCTTTAATTTGCTGAGTACCCCGCTAACACAGGATCCACAAATTATTTTTGACTTCCGGCACGCTAATTGGGAAAAATTCAAACGGTCCACTAAACGCCTAATTAACATCAATGAAATAAATCACGAACACTTCCAATCAACTGAAGAACCTATCTGCACGGGAGGCTATTCCCTTAAAAAGAATGCATACAACTTCTCAACTGAACGCAATATTCAGGCACTAATATTTGAGCGAAACAAATTTGGAAGGAAATGGCAACGCACGAGATTCGATTACTTCAAAAAGCAGTACTACGATCTTAATAAAAAGATCAAGTTTCAATTGAGAAAATTTCTCAACAAAAGCTGGTCCAATAAATTAGCTGAACTCGATTATAGCGGCAAATCTTTCTGGAAACTAACTAAATGCCTGAAAAATAGAAACAGTAAAATACCTGTTATCAAACTGGACAGGAATGAGCTGTTTCAACTCCAAAAACATTTCCAAAAACATTTCCAAAAACAGCACTCTATTACCGAAAATTTAAGTGACCCATACACAGAAAGCCTTTGTAATAACTTCAATATTCCTATTAAGGATTCCACTACTCCTCTTATCAGTCCTGGCGCAATAAAAAAAGTAGTAATGCTCCTGAAAAATCTTCAATCTCCTGGTGCTGATGACGTCAAAAATATATTCTTGAAACACCTACACAATAAAGGATATATTTACCTGTCGAAAATATTTAATGCTAGTCTTGAATTCAGCTATTTCCCAAACAATTGGAAGGTAGCTAAAATAATCTGCATAGCTAAAACAATCTACAAACCAAAGCATGACGTTAGTAGTTATCGGCCTGTTAGCCTGCTGAGCTGTGTTAGCAAAACTTTTGAATGTATAATTAAGCAAGGTCTTGAGCAACATATCTTGGCTAATAAAATTTATCCCGCCGAACAATTCGGGTTCAGCAAACAACATTCAACTGCCCATCAAGTGCAGCGCATTAAAAATACTGTATTAAATGGCTTCTCGCAGAAAAAGTCTACTGGATTGATCACAGTCGACATTGAAAAGGCATTTGACACCACTGTGTGGCATAGAGCATTAATTTTCAAAATCATATATCTTCAATTCACTAGCTATTTATGAAGTATCATAAGTAACTTTCTAAACGACCGCTAATTTTACGTTTCGATTGGCGATGCAAAATCTTCCCGATTTCTAATTACAGCAAGTGTCCCCCAAGGTTCAGTACTCAGCCCAATCTTGTACAATATTTTCACTAGCGACATTCCTTCACCTGAGTGCTGCAAACTTTTTTTGTTTGCTGACGATACAGCCTTTGCTGCTACCTCTGTCGACCCCAGTGAAATTTCAACCCTTCTTGAACGTGGTTTTTCGTCTCTCAACGAATATTTGAACAAATGGAAAATTGATTGAAAATTGTGTCATTAAATTTGAATTATTGTTAGAATGAAATTATTGTTTTGAAAAATACTTCAACCTTTATAAACTACCCCCTGCAAGTATGATATATTAAAAAAAATTAAAAATATTTTTTTTTTTTTTAGAATTTTAAATAATTGTAAACTGCATCTATTGAATTGAGAATATTTTATTAAATCAGACAGATGAAACCCCTGAAAATCATCCCCTAAGGCGTAGTAACTTTGAAAACTAGTATTAAAAATGTTTATTATAATTTTAAATGATTGAAAACTGTGTCATTAAATTTGAATTATTGTTAGAATGAAATTATAATTTTAAAAAATACTTCAACCATTATAAACCACCCCCTGCAAATATGATATATTAAAAAATATTAAATTTTTTTTTTTTTTTGAATTAGATATAATTGTAAACTGCATTCATTGAATTTATTCATTGAATAATTTATTACCCTGGTAAGCGGATCTTATATTTATAAAAATTAGTACAGATATTACATTATATTTATAAAAATTAGTAATTGTCGCTGTCGTCGTCTTCTTCGTCTCTTGTTTTCTCATTCTGCTGTTCATCGTCACTCTCGCTATTTTCATTTTCGTCCTGATCCAAAACGGGTGCTCTGTTTAAGCATGAATCTTCACTGCAGCCTCTGCACGTAGCATTGCAGAACAGTCCTACTCGTCGACAACCGCACGCTGAGCCACACTCCTTTTTACAACTACAAAATATCATTGGTAAAAGTTCTTCAGGCGCAGGTTGATAAGGGTTTTTGACTGGATGTAATATTCCTTCAATTTTAACCCAACCCCAATCAAGAGGGTTAATATTTTAGTTACCAAACCATATCTGGACTTGTAAAAATACTCTCTTTATATGCTCATTTAAAGCACCGTAAGCTGTGGTAATAAAATTCAAAATAAAGGCTGCTCAATGCCAAAAAGGTGCCTACAAGAGCATTGTATATAATTAACACTTATATTAACCAATTTAATTTGAAATTGTGTAAAATTATTTGTTGTACTTACAGTTTTATTTTTTATTTTTTATTTTTGTTTTATTTTTTTTCGTACAGGTATACAACACTTAATACGCATAAACAAAGATTTTTAACAAAAAATAGAAGAATAAAAAAGCCACGTGTATATTCTTTCGATTCTAACAGTGTACTGCTTACATCAAGAGCAGAAACGAGAAGCATCATTCAAAACATACAAAACAATACATATATATATATATATATATATATATATATATATATATATATATATATATATATATATATATATATATATATATATATATATATATATATATATATATATATATATATATATATATATATATATATATATATATACATGAACACACATATACCAACACAGATGTAAAAATACCGGTAAAATACTTTCACAATGTGCCAGCTGTTGCTTGGATGTAGCTCCGCTTCTCTTTCCTTATTTTTAAATGCTCCAATATTCGTGCTGCCAAAATTTAAAAAAAAAATCAGTTTGTTTTTCGACGATAACTCCTGTATTTTTTAAGCAAAAAACTTTACAAAAACAACATTTGGTAGAGAAATGGAAGGGCTTTAACGTTTTGTTTATTAAAAAAAAATTCAACCCTTGTTTTTGAAATGGGGTGAGTTCAAAGGGGTTGGGTGTGCCACAATTATTGCATGAATGCAAACTTTGAACCGCCATATCTCCTTCAATTTTTATGATAAAAAAATATAAAAATAAACGAAAATTTTCAGTAAAAAAAATGCTACAATTAATACTTGAAACAATTTTTTGTGTTATAAATACTTTTTGATTTATTTAAGAAAAATGCATTTTTTTTTGTCAAAATTACAAATATGTCGATTTTCATTTATACAATAATTTTTTCTAAACTAAGCATTTCAAACCTGTCAAATCATATGGATTATATCAATTATACCTAAATAAAGTTAATTGCAAGTAGGGAGCTATTAATTTCTATTAGGGTTGTAATGACGAGGGTTGATTTCTTGCATTTTTTTTAAACAAAAAAGGATAATCACTTTATTTTGGTCATAAGTTAGTCAATTCTTACGCAAAAGACTTTTATTGGAGCTCATTTGAAAGGGTTTTTAATTTACTTTAAAAAATGTTTGATTTGTTTTCTCCAAAAATTTCACCATATTCGATATATTTGAGTTTGAAGGTTCTCAATTTCGGGGTTCTTCGAAAATGAGCATTCTTCAAAGAGCAATAACAGAATCGCTATTAGGTCCACATAGATTTTTCAGGCACGAATTTCTTTGTTTTTCTATAAGCTATAACTTTGTTCAAATAACTTTTTTGGTAAAATTGATATTTTTCAAGTTATTCATGAGAACCGGTTAAAAAAAGGGGTTGTTTTTAACGAAAAATGCACAGTTTCAATCGCTTATAAATCGGGAAGGATCAACTTTAAGAAAAAACTTTAAAGCACAAAAGTTGCTTAAAATCGGTCAATCTATCGACTTCCATGGTTAATTTGATTGAAAAAATTTTCATCCCCTAGATGGGGTGGTTTTCACCCCAAGGGCAAAAGCCCGGTTTGGCACAGGGTAGATTTTGAAGAAGATATAATAGAGCTTAAATCCAAATTTTAAAGAAAATCGACCTTGATTCTCAAAATTCCACGGGAAAACGGCTGTTGACTGGACTATTAGAATAACAAATTAAGATAGTTTAATCAACTATTCAAATAGATAGAAAAATCATCGAGCGATCCTTGAATCATACAGCAGAAAGATATAAAATAGAACTATCTTAGTAAGCAACTATACTTAACATTCAAATATTACAAAATGAATGAGAAATTCTACAGGACAATTTCATGTCAGCTAGATTAGGATTAATGAGTAGGAATATTTTAACGACAACAGAAACTGTAGAGCATGACATACATATAGCTAAACTGAAACATTTAGAAATAGCAGTAGCCATCAACAATAAGAAACCTTTTTTTTAATTACCACATCAAATAATCAGTACATATAAATACATTGTCACACACGTTCCGAATCAAAATAATTACGAAATGAAATTTGAACAAGAATATATTGTAAAAATCAATAGCATTATGTACAAATACAATAATGAAAACAATTTCAAAGCCGATTATGTTTTTATACAAACCAAACATGTACAACAATTTAAAGAGAAAAAGCTTCAATTATAGAAGCAGAAGTGGGTACTGTTCTTGTAATCAACTCAAAAATTATACGGTATAGCACATGCGAAGAAAGAAATCAAGACGTAATTGGAAATTAACTTTTTATATTCAACAATTGCTCCTTACGTCTTAAACAACATAACATTTTCAAATAGATTACCAAAATATAAAGCTCGTATAATAATAACAAAAGTTCACTTAAAATTTTTCGATTTCGTAAAACAACATACTAGGAACGAATTAAATGACTTCCACCTAGAAAACTTAAAAGAAATTCAAGAAATTAAATATAAAAAAACAGACCCATTTCGCAATAAATATTTCGACAACATTAACTATATGCATATTTTTATTTAAAAAGAAAAACAATGCAAATTATAATTAATAGTACCAGAGGTAAATTCGAGGACGAATTTAAACATAAGGAGAGAGGAGTCATATCTTCAGATAAGAACACCCATGACGAAGAATCGAATAAATGCACAATTTAAACGATGAAGAACAAAGACAATTGAGTAAATTAATTCGAGTTAATAGAGGAATATTATATCTAGAAGGAGATAGTCTCTCTGCAACGAATCAAATAGAGCTCGAAATAAAGAGACCAAGAGAAGATCCAATAAACCCTTAGATGTTTTGCAATCCACAAATTCACGATAAAGAGATAGAAAGGCAAATAAATGAAATGCTGGAACAAGGTATCATCAGAGAAAGTAATTCGCCGTACAGCTCACTAGCAGCAATCGTTGCTAAAGAAATAGATAGTTCAGGACAACAAAAATGGAGATTGGCTATAGACTCCAGGAAACTAAATGCAGTTACTGTAGGTGATAAATTCCTAACACCAAATATGAATGGAATATCAGAAAAATTGGAGCGACATTGGACCTAGCGAAAAGAATTCATCAAATCCGAATGAAGGAAGCAGATATTAAGAAAACAGCATTTTCAACAGCAGCTGGATGCTATGAATATACAAGAATGCCATTTGGACCCAAAAACGCACCAGCCACTTTCCAGCGTGTAATTAACCATGTTCTAAATGATGATATTTTAAGTTTCGGAACATCTTTGCAGGAACATATACATAATATTAAAAAAGTGTTTAATAAAGTTAAAACAACAAGATGACAAGTGTGTCTTTTTCAAAAAAGAAACGCAATTCCTGGGTCGTACTATCGGATCAGAAGGCATAACACCGAATATGGATGAAATTGAAAAAAACTCTAGCGCTCCTGAACCGCTAGAAACACTAATGTTCGAAGAACAGTGAAAGAATCGTGCAGGTTTTGAGTTCATATGCCCCCACGTGAGCTGCTTATTACGGCCAAACTGTTTCAAACGCCACGTTTTACTTTGGTCTCAAGAATGCATTATAACTCATATGCTGGAAGGTTTCAGATATTACCACTGGCATGAATTTCAACGTTTATGAGAGCACAATACGGGTTAAGTATATTCGTTATCAGTTGCTTATTTCACAAAATTTTCAAAGCAGCATCTCAAATAACATCAATGAAGAACATGCTCAGTGCCTGCAGCACTGTAACTGAAGTTGGTGTTTGGGGCTGCGATCCGAAAAATTGGCAGAACTGTCTGAATTGGAGCATTGGTTATTTATTTTCATTGTAAATGTTTCCGGTATGAATACTAACTGTAAGCATTTATTGATACAAAATTAGCACAACCGACTCGTGCTGGCAAGCTTCTGCCAGTATCAAAGCCAAGAATATATCACATCTGTTCACGTTGTTTAATTACATTCGAAGTTATATGAGTATAAAGAAATTTAGAGTTATCTGCAGCGAGTTTTTTCAAATAATCGAAAACTCAATATTTGCTGTTTATTGTCACTACAATATCATTACCATTTGAAAATTAATAAAGATATTGCAATCAAACACAAAACCAACAATAGCTGGCAACCCTATCCTGGCTTTTCAACCAAATTTAGTCTGAATAATGTTTATAATAGGTTCCATTAATTGTATGAAATTCGTATTGATTTCATGACTGCACTGGAAGCTATAGGGCAAAAAGTTTTATTTTCCTGAGAGAATTTTCAAAACTAAAGACACAAAAATTACCATAGCTGGCAGCACCAATAGAGTTTTTCAACTAAATTTCCACTTAACAGAGATTAAAGTAAGGTTCAGCTACTGTGTCATTTTCATGAATATTTGGTAACTTATTCACATTTCATAGGGCAAAAAGCAGTTTTTTTTCTTTGTAATTTTTCAAGATGGCACCACTGGCACAGAGTTGCCCACAATTCAAAATCGCTTCTATCAGACTTGGTTCTATTGAAGTCCAATGCATTCTGTAAATTTCAGCTGTACCTGATTATTGGTTCGTGAGTTCCCGTGAACAGAAGTTTTTGATGCTTAAAATATATGTACGCATTTCAAAATTATTCCCAACAGACCTGGTCCTAGTAAATACCATTATGTCCTGTAAAATTCATTACGATCGGGTTATCCGGTCGTCAGTTCTCATGAACAGAATTTTGGAGTGCTGAAAATAGAGGTAATTTGGTGAAGGGTTGCCGTTCTTGTGCAAATCGGAATTTGGAAAATTTTGTTTGGACATGATAGACAAAGGTTAAAATTGATCAATGATTTGAAGTTTTTGTCAGTAAGCAAAATTTTTCAAGAGGGTTGATGATTTGAAGGATTTTTTTTTCAAGAGCCTGCCGTATCTACAGCTCTGCAATTTTTGCGGTAATCCAATGTTTCTGTCCGAAGTTATGACATATGAAAATTTCAACAAAATTTTTACCTACTTTAAGGAACTCAGCACTTATACACGGCTCAAAATGTCCAGTTCTTTATCATAGACAAGCTATAAACGTAATAAATTTTCATTTGCAATACTTTTCTTTAACAAAACTGTACACTGCTTGGAAATATAGGAGTACCGGAAAATTGACTAAAATGCCCGGCACCGCTAAAATGTTAAAGATATCTGAATTTAAGTAAGTTACGTACCTACCTACTATATACATCTATGTCTTCCGGACATTTCAGCTTAAGCGGATCGGCCACTCCAGAGATTATCACCCTTAAACATTTTGCTGATATATATATATATATATATATATATATATATATATATATATATATATATATATATATATATATATATATATATATATATATTGTTACCCTCCCCGCCTATTTGAGGGGGTAGTGACCCTCGGCTTGGTCCGTTTGGGTCCCGGGTTCGCTCAGGAGACTGGGCGTGGGCGCCACTCACTCACCCCAATGATGGACCACGAGCCGCCGAGTTAGCTTACGGCTCACCTAGGTCAAGAAATCTGGGAAGGGGGGTCGCTGTGGCGAATGGCACGGCCCCTCTATGTCTTCCAACCACCGATCTAATCAACCACGTAACACGGACCGTTCTGCCTCCTCGTACCACGAATATGAACGACGCCGTAATTTCGAATCAAAATATTTATTTTATACAATTCCCGTATCCTAGCGTTTATCGTGTCACAGAATTTCTTCTACGGTTTCGATATACGTAAATTCCACCACTCCACTATGACAGACTATCTAAAGTTTATCTTATTCTACGATGACTTTAAATGCGAAAGACAATCAAAATAAAGAAAACTTACATCAATTTTCAACTATGCACTAACCTCCTTCTTCCTTGTTGGTCGCGCTAGTAATAGATACAAAACAAAAGTCCAACCCCGACTCCAGCCGAGTCCCGGTTCAGTTGTGGGTGAATTTCTTCAAGGCCAGATTCGTTTACTGCTCGCCTTCGCCGTCACATAAAGATTCTTCCAAGGTTCCCAGTTTCATCAGCACGGGTGGAGTTCTGAACCCCAGACCGCTCGGTTCCCGGCCAGACGTGCTAGCCTCTGCACTACAGGGCCGGTACGAGACGAACGGTCTTATTGCCACTTGACCGTCTCGCCGTCGGTCTCGAGCGTCACTGGAAACACGGGTTCGAACCCCACCGGAGCCCGATTTCGATTTGCCGTTTGTTTTTTGAACGGAAGTCCTTTTTGACACCCCCACCGACACACCAAGGATGTTCCTCGACGTTCCGATAATTTCCAAAGTTTAATATCTGTTCGCCTTCGCCGTCACACAAAGAGTTCTTCGACGCACCTGATAATTTCCAAAATTTAATATCTGTTCGCCTTCGCCGTCACACAAAGAATTCTTCGACGCGCCTGATAATTTCCAAAATTTAATATCTGTTCGCCTTCGCCGTCACACAAAGAATTCTTCGACGCACCTGATAATTTCCAAAATTTAATATCTGTTCGCCTTCGCCGTCACACAAAGAATTCTTCGACGCACCTGATAATTTCCAAAATTTAATATCTGTTCGCCTTCGCCGTCACACAAAGAATTCTTTGACGCACCTGATAATTTCCAAAATTTAATATCTGTTCGCTTTCGCCGTCACACAAAGAATGGCCAATTTTTCCTCCATCAGGTACCACTGCTTTCTCTTTTCTCATCCCGGTCCCGTACTTTCTCCTTTTACAATGTGACCGGGTGAATGTCCTCCTTTCCACACGGGCCGGTCGAAGATTCCCACCAATCCGATAATTTACCGTGGTCGTCGTTAATCCACTCCTGGATTTTGTTGATATTTTGATTATGTATTTTTCCGAGATCGGTTGATGTTTCAGCTGTCATTTTATCGGTGGATATCACGTTGTCAATCAACCTGTGATCGTCGAAAGTGAATTTTCCGTGGCTGTTTCTGACGAGTGTGGTTAGTATATTCGCGTAACGAATGATCGGGAGTGACTCTGCGGGGATTTAGTACTGGAGGATTCCACTGATTAACTGTGGCGGACGTATTCGGCGATACCCTGCAGCTCCAGCGTTAGAGGGCCCATCAGGGCTCGGTGAAGTGGACGTCGGAGGGTGGTAATCAGATAAGTATTTCACTTTCTGCATCCCTCCTTGTGCATCCAGGACACGATGCTTTGTGATCATTTTCTCTGTCCTTTCCAGGTCGTCCGATACTCGCCTCAGCGGCGTGGGCTGCCCCGGACCAAGCACTCGCTTTGGGGCCATGTCGCAAGTTGCCCGTTTCCTCAACGGTCTCTGAGGAGTTGTGACGCTGCGGACGAGTGGCGTTTCGATTGCTACCATCAAGAACAAGTACACGAAAATAAGAATCCAACTGTGAAGCATTGTTGTCACACTGTGCGATTGCTTACGCACTTTTATATATATTCTCTAATTATAATCAATATGTTCTAACCCCCGTTCCTATTCTACTTTGAGTAGATATGTTCATACCGCAACACATAACTCTTTTCCCTAACTCGCAATTCAAATAACACTTCTTTAGCTGTGTGCCTACTTCTAGCTCATATTCTAGTTCGTGTATGTATGTCGATAGAACGACACTAATTCTATTTTTTTTTTTTTTTTTTTTTTTTTTTTTGGAATATGCATGTTTATATGCATGTTTATGCAACTCCGCCGATCGCAAGTCTAACTTGTGATATGCCGGTCCCAAGCCCGGAAAAAGGAGGAGGGTTTGAGGCAACGAGGTAACTCTATCCTCAGTAAAACCTGCATAGTTGCAGCCTGATGGCTGAATTACATCTAAGCGTCTCAGGTCATTAGGGAGGTTTAGCCACGTTGTCAGACCTGCAACATAGTTGTGTGAACTCTGGCACGAGGCAAGTCTCCTGAAGCAACTATCGCCGAGGCCCCCCATGGAAATGGTTGAGCGATGTGCCGACAACTCATCCTTGTAAAAACTTCCTCTGTCAAGAAACCTGGAACAAAAGCCTCGGATTGGACGGATCAACGACGACGACCACGCAAACGCACAACGGATTATTCTCTCGGAACCTGGAATGTACGCTCCCTGAACAAACCGGGGGCCGAAAAGGCCCTCCTTCATCAGGTCGAACAGTACAAACTGAGCATTACTGCAGTCCAGGAAACAAATTGGTTAGGCTGCGAGATCAATGACAAGAAATCGCATACCATTTTTACAAGCGGTAAACCATCGGGCCGCAAGGAGTTTGGAGTAGCATTCATAGTGAACAAGCAGCTTAAGTCGCGCGTTACCGACTTCAAACCCGTAAACGAAAGGCTGTGTGCGATTCGCATCAAGGCGCGATTTTTCAACCTCTGGCTCATCAATGTGCACGCTCCCACCGAAGTACAAGAAGACTCTGTAAAAGACGAGTTCTATGCCTGCCTTGAAACTCTCTTCGACTCACTTCCATCGAATGATGTCAAAATGCTACTGGGAGATTTCAATGCAAAAGTCGGGAATGAAAGTTGGCATCGGGGGACCACTGGAGGACACAGCCTCCACGAAGAATGCAATGATAACGGCCATCGTCTAATTGACTTCGCTTGCAGCAGGAACCTTGTTGTAAGCTCAACTTGCTTTCCACATCGTCGCATTCACAAGCAGACCTGGAATTCTCCAGACGCACATACCGTCAACCAAATCGACCACGTCCTTATTAGCAAGAGATGGGCGTCAAGTGTTATGGATGTTCGGTCGTACCGCGGAGCTAACTGTGACTCCGATCATTTCCTGGTGAAAACAACATACCGGTGCAGAATTTCCTCAGCGCACCAATCGAGATTCAGCCCTCCCAAAATCTTCGCGGTTGAGAATTTGCTGAACGATTATACGGCTCAGGTATATACGACCGCGCTTGAGGAAAGAATTTCACCAATGCTGCGCGACTCCAGCAACGTAGGTGTCCACGAGTTCTGGGAAGAGCTCAAAAATGCAATCAAGAATGTGGCAGAAAACGTTGTGGGATACAAAGCCCGACGAGCGCGAAATGAATGGTTTGACGAAGAATGCAGAAACTCACTTGACGCAAAGAACGAGGCCTACAGACAATGGGTCCAACGTGCAACCAGAGCCAAGAAGGAAAAATATGACGAGCTACGGCGAACATCCAATAGAATAATTAGGCGTAAGAAAAGAAAATACTTTGACGAGCAGTTGCTGAACATTAATGTAAACCTAGTTAGTAAGAACAACAGACAAGCGTACAGATTAGTAAATACGATCAAAAATGGCTACCAACCCAAGACTAGCCTCTGTAAGGACAAAGATGGCAATATTATCAGCGACACCGAAAGTATTAACAAACGATGGGCGTCCTACTTCGAAGAGCTTCTGAATCCGCCATCAAACATCCTGGCAGCAGAAGCTGAGCTCCATGATGATACCGTTGGTCAAACCCCATCCACACAATCCCCTACAGTAGAAGAAGTTGATCTCGCCTTGCGCTCACTGAAAAGGAACAAAGCGCCGGGCGCTGACGAGATACCAGCTGAGCTACTCAAGTCTGGTGGGGCGGGTTTATTAAGTGCGCTACATCAACTACTGCTGCGAATATGGGAGACTGAGGTGATCCCAGACGATTGGCGCAGAAGCATCATCTGTCCCATACATAAAAAGGGAGACAAACTGCGGTGTGAGAATTACAGAGGCATCTCCTTAGTCTGTACGGCCTACAAAATCCTGTCAAAAATCCTGGAGTATAGGATTAAACCGTTCGCGGAAGAAATCATTGGCGAGTATCAAGGCGGTTTCAGATCTGGTCGCTCCACAATCGACCAGCTTTTCACGGTCAAGCTAATTTTGCAAAAGTGCTGGGAATACGACGTCGATGTATACCAAATCTTTGTCGACTTTAAACAAGCATATGACAGCATCAATCGAGGCGCTCTATATAGTATCATGCTGCAATTTGGTATACCGGCCAAATTAGTGAGACTTGTAAAGATGACCATGACCAACTCCGTCTCGCAAGTCCGGATCCAGAACAGATTGACGGATCCTTTCGAAACTCTGGGTGGCCTGAAACAGGGTGATGGAATAGCGCCCACGCTCTTCAACCTGGCACTTGAGTTCGCTATTCGGGCAATGAATCTGAACACCAGCGGCACGCTACTTTTTAAGTCGACACAATTGGCAGCGTACGCGGATGACATTAACATCATGACTCGAAAACTGACCGATGCAGAAGAACTTCTGCTTAGACTTGACACCGCAGCAAAGGAAGTTGGACTACGAATCAACGAGGACAAAACGAAAGTGATGATGCAATCTAGGACAAGGACGCCAGCGCACGCGACCATCAACGTAGGGGACCTTTGCATCAAATTCGTGGACAACTTCATTTACCTTGGTAGCAATCTATCGAGTGACGCCAACGAAACTGACGAAATCAAGCGACGGATACAACTAGCAAATAAGACATTCTTCTCGGTCCTCCCCATTATGAAATCGAAATATGTGCACAGGAAAACTAAGCTCCGCGTTTACAAAACTATCATACGACCTGTGCTGTGCTATGGTTGCGAAACATGGACCTTGACACAAGCCTCCGAAAATAGGATCGACACCTTCGAACGGAAAGTTCTACGGCGGATTTTCGGGGCTGTTCGCGACCGAGATGGATGGCGCATCCGGTACAACAATGAGTTGTACGAACTGTACGATGAGCTGGAAGTCTCCAAGATCGTCAAATTGCAACGATTACAGTGGGCTGGGCACGTGCAACGCATGAATGACGATCGCATGCCAAAACGTGTCATGAACGCAAGACGTGTCGACGGAGCGAGGCCTAGAGGAAGACCAAGAGCTCGTTGGGAGAGCTCAGTGTATGTGGACGCCGGGCAACTACTGGGGCTCCAAGACTGGAGGACGCGGTCACGTGACCGAGACCATTGGAGGAATACTATCCAGGCGGCCAAGGCCCGACGTCGGGCTGTTGTGCCACGATGATGATGATGATGTTTATAAAGTAATTCTAATTCTAACTCCTAACTCCTAGTTCAAATTAAACTTTCATTGACTTAGTGTCTAATCCGAGATCTTATTCTATTTGGAATATGTATGTTTATTAATCAGCATTAACTCGAACCACTAATTCAAATAAAATTCTGTTGGTTTGGTGTCTAATCCAAAATTCTATATACGTTTCTACAGCCACCCTAACTTTAACTTCCAACTCCCACTCCCAATAAAATTTCGTTGGCTTTGTGCCTACCCTTGTCGTAACTAATTCCTATCTCCTAGATAGTTTCACGCAGTTACCCTATAGTAATTTGATTTTCACCTTTTATTTTAGCCGGCCTTGATGCAAATTCAATATAAGAGCCAACAACAGAGAAGTCAATAAGTATGCCTGAGGACATTCGGCCCCCCACCAGGTTGTTGAGCGACTTGGGACGCCGCCGGGCATGTGTTTTGGAATGTACAACCTCCCTCCTCGAACGAGATGTCCCGCCTCCGTAAATTATATCTTTGGGCGCTCTGCCAAGCTGCGTGTTTCATGCGCTCCATTACCTCCGAGCGTACCTTGTCGAGTTTTTCAGCTCTGGCCTTGGGCCCTAGAATATTCTGCCCCCCTCCGGGCTGTCCCCATCCCTCATGCTGCGTCACCATCTCCCTACCAAAGTTGAAAAAGTATGGTGTGATGCGTGTTACTTCGTGTTTGTAGGTGCGCAGAGCGCATGCAATCTTAGATAGATCTTTATCCCACACGCGATGGTTTTCGGTTGCATACGACCGTAGCATACGCTTTATATCCTGATTCTTACGTTCAGCTGGGTTAGCTTGTGGGTGATACAACGCGGTGAATTTTATCCTGGTTCTATAGGATTCCGCCAGTTGTCTCAGCTTGGTTCCCCGGAACTGAACGCCGTTATCACAGACCAGCCATTTTGGTGCCCCAAAAAGCAAAAAGACTTGCTCCTCTAAGATTTTACTTACGGCAGATGCGGTTGCCTGTCGCAACGGGAATAGTAGAGAGAATTTACTCACATAATCTAGTACGGTGAGTATATAGACATGCCCTTGTGTCGATCGTGGTAAGGGGCCCACTAGGTCCACACAAACCATCTCCCATGGTTGCTGTGGTTCTCCACTCCTGGTTACCATGTACCCAGCTGGGGCTCTTCTCTCCACCTTATTGGCCTGGCATACCTTACACCTTTTCACATATCGTGTCACATCAGCTGACATCTTTGGCCAGTAATGTCTTTCCGCAAGTCTACCTAACGTGCGACTCGCACCCATATGTCCAGCCTTTGGATCATCGTGGCACCGAAACATCATTTCCATTCTACCGGCCTTCGGTACTACTCGCTTCCACGCTTCAGTTCCCTCTAACTCAGGATATCGGCCAGGCATATGCTTCCAAAGTACGTCGTCCATCACCCGCCAATCCGCATAGCGTTCGGGCGCTTGTACGACCTTCTCTTTCATGGTCTTGTACCACAGATCTTCCTCTGTCTCGATAGTTGCTACCTCACCCCCAGCCATTAGTCGTGACAGCGCATCGGGTAGCAGATGCTCCTTTCCTTTGCGGTGAACAATTTCAAAAGGGTATTGTTGAAGGCGTGCCGCCCACCTAGCCAGCCGTCCCGTCGGATCCTTCAAGTTACTCGGCCATACGAGTGAGTAGTGATCAGTGACTACGGAGAAGCGTGCTCCCTCTACATACGGACGTAACTTCTCGACGGCCCACAGTACTGCCAGACACTCCTTCTCTGTGGTAGAGTACTTGCGCTCCGCCTTCGTCAAGGACCGACTCAGATAGCAGATTACTTTCTCCCCATCTTCATGCTTCTGAGTCAGTACTGCTCCCAGACCTAAATCTGATGCGTCGGTTTGGATTGAGAACGGTAGCGTATAATCTGGGCAAGTCAGGATTGGTGCAGTGGATAGCTTTAGCTTCGCCTGTGCAAAGGCAGTCTCACAGTCCTGGGTCCATTCAAACTTTTTGTTCTTTTTAAGGAGGTTTGTTAATGGTGCCGTCATCGTGGCGAAATCCGGGATGAATCTGCGGTACCACGAGACCATTCCCAGGAACTGTCTGACCCCCTTTACGTTGGTTGGAGGCGGTATCTCTATCATGCTTTTAACTTTGTCCGGATCCACATTTAATCCTTTTTCATCGACAACATAGCCGAGATATTTTAATTGTGGCCGGCAGAATTCACATTTGTCCTCAGAGACTTTCAACCCAGCTTGCCTCAAGCGTTTAAATACTTCCCTCAATATCTCCAGGTGTTTGGTGAAGTCTTGTGTTACCACGATAACGTCGTCGAGGTATGTAAACACGTATGGTTCCAGATCAGGTCCTAAGACTTGATCTATCAGCCGTTGCCAGGTAGCAGGTGCATTTTGAAGTCCGAATGGCATTCGAAGAAATTGGAATAATCCTCGATGCGGAAGAGTAAAGGCTGTGAATTTTTTTGATTGTTCGGCCATGGGCACTTGCCAGTAGGCCGATTTCACGTTGAGCGACGACAAGTATTTCGCATCTCGCAATTTATCCAGCGTGGCGGTTACGCAGCTCTGTGACGGCGTTTAACTTGCGATAATCGACGCAAAACCGATAGGTACCGTCTTTCTTCTTAACCAAAATGATGGGTGAAGCCCAGGGACTTGAAGATGGCTCAACTATGCCCTGCGTCAGCATCTCATTCAGCTCCGCATCTATATGAGTCTGTACCGCGGGGGAAACGGGGTAATAGCGCTGCTTTATTGGTACCGCTGAGGTTCGGATGACATGCTCCACTTGATTGATGCGTCCAATACCTTCCCCCATCCGTTCAAGCTCCTCATTGACGAGTTGACTGAGCTCAACTTCCTCCGCCTGTGTTAATAGGCTCCTGGGTTTTAATTGGTCCGTACTACCTCCTTCCAATGCACTTACGAAATCCCAACTCTCCTCGCTCAGCGCCAGGACTAACTCAAACTGCTTGACGAAATCTACCCCTAGAATTAGAGCATGCGGCAGCTCGGAAACCACTAAGGCTCGCAACCAATCCAACTTCCCCTTCAGCCTCACCGGGATAGCCACCGTTCCTACAATTGTGCACCCTTGGTTGTTGGCCATTCTGATGGTTCGTTGGTCGGAGCGCAAGAGTTCCGCTCCCAGTTCTTACAAAGCCTGCCATCCTTCTCCACCCACTACTGTATTAGAGGCACCGGAGTCTACCAGTCCCAGGAACTTGCGTCCCTATATATCCTCCTCCAGATGTGGCCTGTTGTCTCCTTGCCTCTTAGTCAGCAGGTAATGTATCTGTGCGTTTGCTGCGGCTCTCCCCTGTATTGATAATGTGCTCAGGTTGCCGCATACTGAGCACGGCGGTCGTTTCCCGACGTTGATGGCTGAGTTGGTCGCGGTTCCCCTCCTCTGGCACCCCCCTGTATACCCCCTTCTCTACAACCTACTTCAAATTGTCTTCTGGGATCCCTCTCCCGATTCGGTATCCTTCGGCAATTAGGACAGGTGGCCTTCCTCATTCCCAAACGACCACAACCGAAGCACTTTTGAGGCTCAGAACACTCTCGCAAGGTGTGTCCTATGCCTCGGCAATTCCAGCACCTAAGGTCGTTTCTCTGTACAGTAGCTAGTCTCAACCCTTCGGTACTCCCAACATACGCCAAGTCAGGTTCCAAGAGCCGTAGGTTTTTCCGGGTAGGGGGTGGCACGTAAGCCTCCACGGTAACGCGGGTAGCCTCCAACGACCGTCCCACTCTGACCAGATCTGCGATAGTCCTGACCGTCGTTAAAGCCAGTTGAGTCTGATAGAAAGGCGCTAAATTACGTCGAAGGATTTTCAATTTTTCTTCCTCGGAGCAGGGTTGGGCTCGGCGCCGGAATAACCCCTCCATGACCGACACATACACTCCCATGGACTCCTCGGGTCCTCGAGTGCGCCTCACGATCTCGGTCATCGGGCGGTCATCGTAGTCCGGCGGTAGAAACTCGGCTCTCATCTCGGTGACCAGCTCTTGCCACGAGCTCACACGAGAGCGATTCGCCCTGAACCAGATCAGAGCCTTGCCTTCAAATATTTCCACCGCCGACTGGAATAGCTGTCTGGTAGATACCCTACGAGCTTCCCGGAGCTCCTCAACCCGCTCCAAGAACGCACTCAAGGATCCCGAGTCCCCACTGTAGCGAAGGCCCCATTTTGCTACCTCTTGCCCCTTTGCTACTACCGAAGTTGACCTGGGCGTGGAAAATACGGGTTCTCCAAGATTCTCTACTAACTGATTTGGTTCGCTGACCCGAGCCGGTCCTTGTATTATCGCATCATCCGCGCCTAGCGCCTCCCGCTCGCTGTTGCTGTCGTCCTCCTGGTCGGGCTCCGTCTTGCCCGGTGCTCCCTCACCCTCTGCTTTTACCAGCAACTCCCCCATCGCCATTATTAGACACACTCGCAACTTGTGAGCCTCCTCGCCCATTACTCCCTTCTCATGTTGAGCATTTTTGAGACGCCGCATCCCAAACTCGATCTTGGTCTTAGTTTTGAGAAAGTCGGATGACTGTGGAGTTCCCCGAAATGCTTCGATCAAGGCCTGGATTTCGGTCACTTTCTCCTGCACTGCTTCTAAATCCTCCTCCAGTGTATATGGATAGTCTCGCACCGAAATCAAAGATGTATCCATCGAAGCTTCAGCTCGCAGCGCCACGCGCAGCGTTTTCCGCATTGATTCCATGGTTCCAGTCGGCTGTCCCCTGAATTCCAGCTCGTAAACTAGCTCATCCTTGCTGAGCCGATCAATTAAGATTTTGGCTGTGGTTGACATTCCGTTTCTGCTGCAGTTCTATTCCCAAATATTTGCCAAATTCAACTATTATACTATTATTATTTCACTAATTACTAAGGAGAATAAAGAAGTCTGTGTGTTTACTAAGCAATGATATCTATTTTTATTTTTGTTTATAATATACAATTCAAAATTCAATTTTCGATTCCAAGTATCCGTTCCCGATTCTTGTTGCGCGAATCGAGGATTCACCGCGGTCTCCGTCGCTTAGCAGGATGCCCCCCTTTCCAAAGTCGTCAACCTCAGTCAGCGGTCTTCCATTGATCGTCTCTGGAACTTTGCTGGGCTGAACTATCCTTATCGATTACGTGTCTACCGGTTCCAACTGTCTCCCGTAGTTCACTAACGTATTTCTCACACTTTCACTTACTACTCAACCCAATAACTTTAAGCAACCTTTAACACCACGATTTGCACCCCTTTCGCGCCTTTTAGGCCCCACGTTGGGCGCCAATTTGTTACCCTCCCCGCCTATTTGAGGGGGTAGTGACCCTCGGCTTGGTCCGTTTGGGTCCCGGGTTCGCTCAGGAGACTGGGCGTGGGCGCCACTCACTCACCCCAATGATGGACCACGAGCCGCCGATTGAGCTTACGGCTCACCGAGGTCAAGAAATCTGGGAAGGGGGGTCGCTGCGGCGAATGGCACGGCCCCTCTATGTCTTCCAACCACCGATCTAATCAACCACGTAACACGGACCGTTCTGCCTTCTCGTACCACGAATATGAACGACGCCGTAATTTCGAATCAAAATATCTATTTTATACAATTCCCGTATCCTAGCGTTTATCGTGTCACAGAATTTCTTCTACCGTTTCGATATACGTAAATTCCACCACTCCACTATGACAGACTATCTAAAGTTTATCTTATTCTACGATGACTTTAAATGCGAAAGACAATCAAAATAAAGAAAACTTACATCTATTTTCAACTATGCACTAACCTTCTTCTTCCTTGTTGGTCGCGCTAGTAACAGATACAAAACAAAAGTCCAACCCCGACTCCAGCCGAGTCCCGGTTCAGTTGTGGGTGAATTTCTTCAAGGCCAGATTCGTTTACTGCTCGCCTTCGCCGTCACACAAAGATTCTTCCAAGGTTCCCAGTTTCATCAGCACGGGTGGAGTTCTGAACCCCAGACCGCCCGGTTCCCGGCCAGACGTGCTAGCCTCTGCACTACAGGGCCGGTACGAGACGAACGGTCTTATTGCCACTTGACCGTCTCGCCGTCGGTCTCGAGCGTCACGGGAAACACGGGTTCAAACCCCGCCGGAACCCGATTTCGATTTGCCGTTTTTTTTTTTGAACGGAAGTCCTTTTTGACACCCCCACCGACACACCACGGATGTTCCTCGACGTTCCGATAATTTCCAAAGTTTAATATCTGTTCGCCTTCGCCGTCACACAAAGAGTTCTTCGACGCACCTGATAATTTCCAAAATTTAATATCTGTTTGCCTTCGCCGTCACACAAAGAATTCTTCGACGCGCCTGATAATTTCCAAAATTTAATATCTGTTCGCCTTCGCCGTCACACAAAGAATTCTTCGACGCACCTGATAATTTCCAAAATTTAATATCTGTTCGCCTTCGCCGTCACACAAAGAGTTCTTCGACGCACCTGATAATTTCCAAAATTTAATATCTGTTCGCCTTCGCCGTCACACAAAGAATTCTTCGACGCACCTGATAATTTCCAAAATTTAATATCTGTTCGCCTTCGCCGTCACACAAAGAATTCTTCGACGCACCTGATAATTTCCAAAATTTAATATCTGTTCGCCTTCGCCGTCACACAAAGAATTCTTCCACGCACCTGATAATTTCCAAAATTTAATATCTGTTCGCCTTCGCCGTCACACAAAGAATGGCCAATTTTTCCTCCATCAGGTACCGCTGCTTTCTCTTTTCTCGTCCCGGTCCCGTACTTTCTCCTTTTACAATGTGACCGGGTGAATGTCCTCCTTTCCACACGGGCCGGTCGAAGATTCCCACCATTCCGATAATTTACCGTGGTCGTCGTTAATCCACCCCTGGATTTTGTTCATATTTTGATTATGTATTTTTCCGAGATCGGTTGATGTTTCAGCTGTCATTTTATCGGTGGATATCACGTTGTCAATCAACCTGTGATCGTCGAAAGTGAATTTTCCGTGGCTGTTTCTGACGAGTGTGGTTAGTATATTCGCGTAACGAATAATAGGGAGTGACTCTGCGGGGATTTAGTACTGGAGGATTCCACTGATTAACTGTGGCGGACGTATTCGGCGATACCCTGCAGCTCCAGCGTTAGAGGGCCCATCAGGGCTCGGTGAAGTGGACGTCGGCGGGTGGTAATCAGATAAGTATTTCACTTTCTGCATCCCTCCTTGTGCATCCAGGACACGATGCTTTGTGATCATTTTCTCTGTCCTTTCCAGGTCGTCCGATACTCGCCTCAGCGGCGTGGGCTGCCCCGGACCAAGCACTCGCTTTGGGGCCATGTCGCAAATTGCCCGTTTCCTCGACGGTCTCTGAGGAGTTGTGACGCTGCGGACGAGTGGCGTTTCGATTGCTACCATCAAGAACAAGTACACGAAAATAAGAATCCAACTGTGAAGCCGGGAGTGGCGATTTATTCGTCGGACGATGATGACAGGTCTGATCTCGAGACGCGACGTAGAAAGAATGAGCTCCTATTAGCTCCTTGGGAGGGGACCGCCTGGATACATCACCAATCCGGTATCCGGTGCGTAACGTAAGTATGATTAAAATTAACTTATCAGCTAGGTGGTTAGCAACCGAAAGGTATATAACACAAGTCGGGTGTTACCACGGCCCTAACAAACATGCCTACTGAGTGGTGGTCACAAACTCCTACTTAGTGGAGTGGTGGATTGCCTCGCCATGACTCAGCCTTCCCCGGGGAAGGCTGTATTTTTTTTTCGAATCAAGGTAAAAGCGTTCCTATTGTTACCACGTAACAACTTATATATATATATATATATATATATATATATATATATATATATATATATATATATATATATATATATACATATATATATATATATATATATATATATATATATATATATATATATATACAGTGGCACACAGCTTATTTGATACAGTGACAAAAATGCAAATCACTGTAATTTTGAAATGAAGAACCCTATCCAAAAAATTTAAACGTATTTGACTAGATGCATGTTCAACGAATACAATGCAAACAAAAAATGTTCCAGCAATATTGCTCGGCGTCCGGTAAAAGAGAAATACCACTGACGCGGAAAAATTGCAGCTCACAGCTTATTTGATACAGACACTTCAATGCGAATAAACTTCTATTTGTCGCGCCGTTAATCGGTCTTGGTTTTGTTTCTTGAGTTTTTGATTGTGTTTAGACATTGGCTTGAGTAATTTTTTGCAAGATCTTGTAAGCTGAAGTGCCAAAATGAGCTAAAATTGTAAAATGGGTCACCACACAACAATGGAACAGAGCGAATTGGTATTAAACCACTTTGAATGTGGACAAAGTGTTCGAAAAATTGCTGAAAGTGTGAGTTTGAGTGTCTCTACAGTGCAGCACATAATTGAGCGCTTCGTACACGAAAATTGGGTAGAAAATAAGAGGAGAAATGCGTCAAACAATATTTTCACCGTATCCGACGAACGATACATTGTAAGCAAAGTGAAAGCAAAGACGAAGATTTCCGCTCCAAAATTGGTTACTGAGGTTCATCGTGAACTAGTCCGACGAACTAATCCGACGAGTTCTTCGCGACCATGATTTCAACGGGCGAGTAGCTCGTAGGAAGCCATTCATTTCCAAAAAAAATACAATAAGCTGATTTGCCTTCGCCAAAGAGCATGTGGGAAAGTCATCCGCGTTCTGGAATACGGTTATTTTTGCGGACGAGTCCAAGTTTAACATTTTTGGCTCCGACGGAATGTCATATGTCTGGCGCAAGGCAAACACTGAGCTAAACAAGGAGAAGCTCAAATCTACTGTGAAGCATGGTTGTGGTAATGTGATAGTTTGGGCCTGCAGGTCCGCAGCCGGAGTCAGAAATTTAAGGTTTATTGAGGAAACAATGGACCAAATAAAGTACCTTGATGTACACAAAAACAATTTGCTGCAAAGCACTGAAAAACTGGGTGTTCGCAACCAATTTCGTTTGTACCAACACAACGATCCAAAGCATAAGTCTGGAATTGTGCAGTCCTGGCCAATTTGGAAGTGCCCTCATTTGATGTCTCCGCCGACACAGTCACCAGATATGAGCGTCATTGAGAATCTGTGGACTTTGTTGGATAACAACATTAGAAAACACAAGATTTCTAATAAACAAGACCTGAAGAATGCAC
>OX376374.1:84527630-84561116 GCA_947369275.1 Nemotelus nigrinus
GAAAATTCAATACGAACACACCGAAGTTCCCCAAAAACCCTTAGATATAGTTCACCTAGATATTTACAACATTCATAACCAACAAATACTAACACTATTTGATAAGTTTTCAAAGTTCGTTTACGGATATATAGTGCCTGCCCGAAGTAGTATTAAAGTAATAAGTTCCCTTAGGGATTTCTTCTCGCATCATAGTAAACCCAACAAATTTATATGCGATTCTGCCCCAGAACTTACATCAACAATCTTTAATCAAATCACTACACACTTTACTTGTCCCCAAAATTCAGCAGGCAATGCCCAATCAATAGATTTCACAGTACATTAACAGAAATTTATCGAGGCAGATCCCGAAAGATATCTTAAATGAAGCTCTGGCTACGTACAACAACTCGATTCACTCAATAACAAATCTGACACCATTTGAGCTACTCATAGGCCGAACCCCAACTTTCACTAAAAACACACAACATATATCAGAAAATGATTACCTAAATAAATTGCGTAGCTATCAAAACGAGATATATCCTAAAATAAGAGATGTAATAGAAAAACATAGCAATGAAGTAATAAACAAACTTAACGAAAATAGAGAGGTGCCACCTAACTTTGGAGAAAACAAAACCGTATACGAATTTAAAAATAGGCGAAATAAATTAGCTCCTAGAGCTAAACAACTTAAAGTAAGATCCAACCACAGAATAGTTATAGTTACCCCCAACAATAGAAAATGTCATAAAAATAAAATCAAACGAAAACGTAAATTTCAGGTTACTGGCGACAAGCTCCTGCAAGAAAATCGAGGTTCGAGACTTGAACAGGAACCAAGGACTCCTCGCGATGGACCTGAGACAAGCTACAAAACAGATTCAATATACTACTACCGTACAGAAGATGAAGACGTGGACTCATTAACGGACTTGAGACAGTCATAAAAACAATTGCAGGTTACATGGACAGCGAAGACGCTAGACAAATAAATAAAGAACTGGACAATCTAAAAACAAACCAATACAAACTGAACGACCAACTAACGAAACAAACAAAAATCAATTTTGGAATACATATTAACCTGAAAACATATTAACCTACAAAAAAAAACCTTAGAAAAGTATTTAAGTCATTACTCGGAAGGAGTAGAGAACAAAATTTTAAACAACGAAGAATCCTTGAAATATATGCCATACGTCCACTAGACACACTTTAATATTGAAATTCTATCAGCACTCCTTCAAGAAATTTTAGATAGAGACAAATCCTCAAAAAAGATGAAATTAGCCTTATCCAAAATATGCTGCAAAGAGATAATCTTACAATCAATGATAGTGAACTTTACGAACTTCTTTCCTTACAAGCCTATTATAATTCCTCCAACATAATTTTCAATATCAGAATTCCCACCTTCCTGCAAGAACCATTTACCCTCTACCGCTTATTCCAACTCCTAATCAACAAAAATTATACGTCAACCTACCGTATCTCTACGTCCTTCTAAACGAACGCTGTGTGCAATTCGGGAATGAGCCATGCACTGAAATTGGGAAACAATATATATGCGAAAAACACCAACTCCAACAATCGTCAACGGAAAGTTGCGTTTCAAACATCATCTCCAACCAACCAGCAACTTGCGAATTCATTGAACACTCAAACGAACCAAGTATATTGAAACCTGAACAGCAAAATATCCTGATAATAAATTCCCCACAACTCACAATACAAATAACTTGCGGAATCGAAAACAAAACACTTTCCGGCACTCTATTAATCAGATACAGCAATTGCTCCGTCAAAATCAATGAAACCATTTACAAGGATAGCGAACGAGTATTTTGGGATAAAATCAGTATTGTTCCATCAATTCTCCCAGAAGTCAATCATTCAAAAATCATCAAACATTTAAATCTGCAAAAACTTAAAAGCTTTCACCAAGATAACCTGCATTCGATTCAGCTCCTGAAAAAGGACTTCAAACACCTACCCTTCGTAGCTACAGTACCAACATTCGTTATCATAACCATCATAATCATCCTAGCCCTACCATTTGGAAGGAAACTACTCACAGACACTCACCGCATACCAATTCGAAATACGGAAATCATAGTCAACGCTTCAGCTCATCGAGAACCAGATCCCTCTAATCCACCAAAGGACATCCGCTTTTCTTGGCCTTCGCTACACTAAGGGGGGAGGAGTTACGATGCTGCCCACCAACAAACTCATCTAGCCTAAGCACTTGCATATTCATGTATATTGTATTATTTTGCTGAAGCTCGCTGCAACATTGTAACGATTGTTTTAAAAATCATAGATGCATAACTTTGTCTAGACGTAATAATAAAACACCTGTCTGAGGAATGTTCAATAGTACGTAAAACAGTATTGTAGAATTCCACGCTTCAATGAAATAAATTCATCAGATCTTGTTGCACACGGGCAGTCGTAATTAATACTTCATACCGTTCATAATAACAGTGTTGTATCTCAGCCAAACAATTGTTACTAATGTTCGAAGAAGTACATTAGTATTAAAATCACTTTGGCCAAAAATTCATTTTTCTATATATATATATATATATATATATATATATATATATATATATATATATATATATATATATATATATATATATATATATATATATATATATATATATATATAAATATATATATATATATATATATATATATATATATATATATATATATATATATATATATATATATATATATATATGTATATATATGTATATATATATATATATATATATATATATATATATATATATATATATATATATATATATATATATATATATATATATATATATATATATACATATACATATATATATAAGGGATTTCTTACATATATATATATAAGGGATTTCAAAGCATCAAATATCCTAAAAAATGTGCGTTTCTTACAATAAAACCAATATGTATTTAAATTTTATGCTTTATTTACACGTTCAAAGTAAAACTTTAGAAATTTTATATCGGACAAGAACGGTAATCCTTTCCCAATTTACCTTTATTTTTTGCATCAAAAATGTTTGTTCACGAGAACTCACGAACCGAAAATCAGATACAGTTGAAATTTACAGAACACATTGGACTTAAGTAGGACCAGGTCTGATAGAATTGATTTTGAATTGTAGGCAACTCTGTGCCAGGAAAATAAAACTTTTTGCCATATAACTTCCAGTGCAGTCATGAAATCAATACGAATTTCATACAATTAATGGAACCTATTACAAGCATTATTCAGGCCAATATTGGTTGAAAAGCCACCATAGGGTTGCCAGCTATTGTTGGTTTTGTGTTTGTTTGCAATATCTTTATTAAGCGGTTTCATCGTAGAATTTTCAATTGGTAATGATATTGTTGTGACAATAAACAGCAAATATTAAGATTTCGATTATTTGAAAAAACTCGCTGCAGATAACCCTAAATTTCTTTATACTATAACTTCGAATATAATATAACAACGTAAAGCAGATGTGATATATTCTTGGCTTTGATACTGGCGAAAGGTTGCCAGCACGAGTCGGTTGTGCTACTTTTGTATCAATAAATGCTCACAGTTAGTATTGATACCGGAAAAATTTTAAATGAAAATAAATAACCGGTGTTTCAATTTCCATAGCTCTGCAAATTTTTCGCATCGCAGCCCCAAACACCAACTTCAGTTACAGTGATGCAGACACTGAGCATTTTCTTCATTGATGTTATATGAGATGCTGCTTTCAAAATTTTGTGAAATAAGCAACTGATATATAAGCAACTCTCACAAGCGTTGAAATTCATGCCAGTGGTAATATCTGAAACCTTCTACCATATGAGTTATAATGCATTCTTGAGACCAAAGTAAAACGTGGCATTTGAAACAGTTTGGCCGTAATAAGCAGCTCATGTGGTAGAATATGCACTCAAAACCTGCACGATTCTTTTACTGTTCTTCGAACACTAGTGTTTCTAGCGGTTCCGGTGCGCTAGAGTTTTGTTTTCTTACGGAACACGTCCGCTCCCATAACTCCCGCATATTCTTTGTGAGAAACCGACTTTTCATTAAAAAAAATTTATTCTAACCGTTTGTTAATTCTAAATACTAAGAATTTCTTCACAAAAACACCAGGCATTCCCAGTCAAATCTGGACAAGATCACCATTTTATAATGTTCTCTCATTATATAAGTCACTCACTAATCTCACTTTGTGGTAAATTTTAATAACTTTGCTACACCGGCAAATGAGTTACTTGAAAGAAAAGATAAATGTATGATTGGTGAAAATCTATTGTGTTACAATTTAAGTAGACAAAGTGTAAATAAAACTAACATAAAGAAATAGATAAATATAAACAGGAATCATTTTGTTAGATATAAACAAAGTCATATATAGTCGCCGCGCCCCGAAGTGATAAGGGTTTGTTTCCTGCTAGGTCATGCCATCGCCTACGATATACAAGTATATAGGACGAACGAAGCTGACTCGGCCCAGAAAAGAAAAAAAACGTACCCTAAATCGGGGGCCAAGAATCTAAAGTAACATAAACAAAAATGACTCGCGGCGAATACACTTTTCAACGAACTTCATATGGGAAAGACCGTCTTTCGATATACGGGCAAAGCTAGTCACGAAACACAAATGACAAAATTCTGGCAAAATTATGTAACGCAAACGATTGCGTACTAAATCAAGCCATGTGATCCGCGCACCCAAAACGATCTTCAACATTTTATCGTAGCGATACTAGTGAAATTTGACACGATCCGATTTCAATAGCGAATTCGACGTCAACCTTAAGCTGAAACGGAAGACAACAAATTCCGGAGTTGTCGCCGTTTATGATGGAGTTGAATGAACAAGTAGAGTATACGAATATTGAATCCGTAAATCGAAACAAAATATAACTATAAAAAAATCCTAGCGCATCAGAACCGCTAGAAACACTAATGTCTTAAGAACAGTAGAAGGTTTGTGCAGATTTTGAAAGTGTACTCTACCACTAGCAGCTTTTCCTACTTAAACTAATATACCCTTAGTAATGATAAACCCTGAGCCAATTTAAGTTCGATGACTTCATCGAAAATAACAGCGATGGAAATGTGTTTGGGGCTGCCATCCATAAAATGTGCAGATCTTAGAAAATTTAAACATTGTTTACTTATTTTCATTGCAAATGTTTGCAACAAAAATACTAAATGCAAGCATTATTGAAACAAAAATAACAAGAAGGCCTAGTGCTGGCAGCTCTTTGATAGTACCGATGCAAAAAATATGTCGCATATGCCTCACGTTGAAGTCAACATGCTCAGCGAATTTTGTATTGATCCGATGACTGCATTGGAAGTTATTGGGATGCAATTTTCACTATAAGATCACTACGATTTGAAAATTCTATGCTAAAATCGCTTACTAAAGGAATGCCAAAAATATACAAAAACAACCATAGCTGGCAACCATATCATTGTTTTCGAATTAAATTGCTACTTTATATTGCCTACCATAAGTTTAACTTGCCATTTGAATTTCGTTTTGATTCCATGACTGTACTGGAATCTATAAGGCAAAGAGTTTTATTTTCAAAATTACCATAGCTGGCAGCTCGAACCGAATTTTTCAACCAAATTTCTACCACACGTGGTTTGAAGTAAGGCTCAGCTATTGTGTGAATTTTGTTTGACTAAATCAGAATTTAAAGGGTAAAAACAGTTTTTTTTCTTAGTGATTTTTCAAAATGGCACCAATGTCACAAAATTGCCCGCAATTCAAAATCACTTCTATCAGACGTAGTCCTATTTAAGGCCAATATATTCCGTAAACTTCAACTAATTCTGGCTATCATATCGTGAGTTTCCGTGAACAGAAGTTTTTGATGCTAAAAATCAAGGTAAATTTGGAAAGGGTTATCAGGCGTGCCCATTGTAAAATCTCAAATATTTTGCTTTGGCTATGCAGACAAAGCATAAGATTTATATGCGAGTAACTTTTCCTCCAAGATGCAACATTTTTTCAGGAGAGTCGATGATTTGAAGGTTTTCACTTTCAGCGCCTGCCCTAGCTACACGGTTGCCAACATACTCATTAAAAACTGCAAAAGTTAAAAACTAACTGAAGCAAATGTGTGCTGGTGTCTGTTGAGAATCAGTGCATGCTTTCGAAACCACTTTGTCAAATAAAATTTTCAAGATAAATCAAATTTTTTTTCAATTTTAATCATCCCGCACAAACAATTCCAATTTAAAGCAAATACGTTTTGTAAGTTTTATAATGATTTAATATTTCTGTCAAAAGTTATCGCAATTAATAGTTTTCAAATTTTTCCGTTCTATTTTCAGGCACCTAGCGCAAACATGGGGTTTAAAATTTCCAAAATATTATTAGATTCATATTTAAAACACGTTTGAAATTTATTTCGTTAGCTTAGTTATTGCAAAAATTATTAGTAGACGGAATAAAAGGTATATTAAAAATATCACTAAAATGGCCGCCGGCGCCAAAGGGCGCCAAAGGGTTTGTCCTAATTCACAGGCTAAATCTGCTCGTTCTACGATAATAAACACGGTTCCTGCGTCTGATCACGATGCGGATGCCGTTTTAATTACTTCAATTGCTTCATCACCGACTGCGGTTCATCGTGAACCTTCAGGAGGTATTCTTCAGCCTTGTCAACCGGCTCGTACTCTACCGCGCTTAGTTGTTGCTTCGCCACCTCTGCATGTGTTTGTATCGCGTTTCGCATGCAATACTTCAGCAGAAGCAATCATCGATTACATCACTGCTAAAGTTGGCTACTTACCGCCTTTGCTACTTTGCAAGAAGCTTACACCTGATAACCTGCAGAATCAGGAAATCTCTTCGTTCAAAATAACGGTAACTGCTGGTAACGATCTTCTGCTTCACAAAGAATTCTGGCCATCTGGTGTGCTGTTTAAGGAATTTACCAGGAGACCTCGTAAAAATTTTCTTCAAACTTGATCAAAGATCTCCACAACGTAAAAACCCTAGGCTTAGTTGACAACGTGTTCTTAACTGGAATCAGAACCAATGGAGCCAGTACTTTTGAAATCAATAATATCAATCCAATTAACGTATACTACCAGAACGTTCGTGGACTTAGGACCAAGCTAAGTACGCTGAATCTCTCGTCTATTCTTTCTTCTGATCATATAATATGCTTATCCGAAACATGGTTAACAGTAGATATTTACGATAACGAGCTGTTTCCGTTTCATACAGTTTTCCGCCGTGATCGTGATCGAGCTACATTAGGTAAATACGATGGCGGGGGTGTGTTAGTTGCAGTTCACAGGTCTCTTCAAGGAACACTCTGTATGGATTTCTCTCCCTCTCCTCCTATTGAATGTATTGCTGTGCGCGTTGCCCTTGCTCCCACAAAAGTTCTGATTGTTTTTTCTGTATATTTTCCTTGTAATTCCCCAGTTGCGATTTATAATAAATTTTTTGATGAGCTATCCACCTACCTCAACATTAGCCCTCGTTCTGCCTTATCTCTAATATGTGCTGATTTTAACTTACCGAACCTGGTGTGGAATCATAACTTTTCTAATATAATCTCATCCAGCAATATTTCCTTGATAACCTCATCCTTTTTATCTTTGTGCTCACTCTCCAAATTAAACTGTGTTCCCAATGTAAATAACAAAATACTAGACTTTGTTCCATCTAATATCATTCATACCGCCTCCTTCCCCTATGTCCAAGCTGACTTACATCACCCTCCTCTCTCAGTCACACTTCATGTTGATCTTCTGACCTTAAGAGCTCCTTCTCGAGCCAGGCGCTTTAACTTTCATAAAGCTGACTTCGTTAGCATGATGACTGAATGGACTCGGTTAACTGGTTCTCCTTCTCTCGCGGCCTCAATGTCAATGACCTTGTCATAAAATTTCACAACTTCCTATCCAACCTTATCTCCCGCTTCACTCCTTCCAGACGTCCTCGCAAGCCTAACGACGCTCCTTGGTTTAGTCTTGTTGTGGCGTCAGCCCTGAAAGCTAAGGATGTCGCTCGTGCTTGATTTAAACGAACAGGCTCTCATGAGGACTACATCAAATTTTCGAAGCTACGATCTTCTGCCAAAACTGCCGTAAATCAAGCTATCCGAGCTTACTTTTCCAGCATTGAGTCCTCTATCTGCTAATCATCAAAAACCCTTTTGGTCTTATGTCCGCTCCCTCAAAAGCTCCCATCGTTTCCCCGATTCCATGTTCCTCGATAATGCTACGGCATCGAATCCACGAGAAATTTGCGACCTCTTCGCATATTTTTCTTCCTTCTTTTCCTAACATAATCATATCTTGCCTTGTGAAATTCCTCATGTTGCTTCATCCTCCCTTTCTTCCATTTACACCAATCCTCTTGAAATTGAGTCCTTACTCGAATGTCTTGATGTCAATGTCGGTTGTGGCTCTGATGCTATCCTTAACCTGTTGGCCAAATCACTGTCATCGTCCTTATGTGTTCCCTTGTCAATTATATTAAACCTCAGCCTCTCCTCCGGCTCCTTCCCTTCCAGTTGGAAATCTGCTTATATTTCCCCCATCCACAATTCTGGAGACCCAAGCTGTGTTTCGAACTACCGTCCAATTTCCCTCCTTCCGTGTTTTGGAAAAGTCCTTGAAAGAGTGGTTTCTAACAGGCTTCTTCCTCTCCTCCATCCCTTCCTTGCTCCGGAACAGCATGGTTTTGTCAAAGGTAGATCCCCCACCTCTAATCTTGTAACCTTTACTAACTTTGTTGCTTCTGCCTTAGACCAACGGAAACAAGTGGATGTCGTATATACCAACTTATCAAAAGCTTTTGATTCTGTTGACCACAGAATTCTCCTTGCAAAGCTTCGTAGTTATGGGGTGTCGGGTTCTATTTTCTCTTGGTTTTCATCTTATGTTTCTGGTCGTTCTTGTGCTGTATCTGTGCAATCTTCCACCTCTTCCCCTTTCTGTCCGCTTTCCGGTGTTCCTCAGGGCTCCATTCTCGGTCCATTATTATTCCTAGTATTTATAAATGATCTCCCTTCCTTTATCCGTTCTCCCTGCCTCTTGTTTGCTGATGACTTTAAGATTTTCAAAGTAATTGAATCTACCAACGACTGATTCCAACTCCAAAACGATCTCTCCACTCTGTGCGACTGGTGCTCGAAAAATTCACTTACTTTGAACATACCCAAATGTCATCAGATGTCCTATACATATAAAATGTCACCCTTAATGTTTTCCTATACTCTGTACGGCTCTTCCATTACGGCTGTGGATAATTTTAAGGATCTTGGTGTGCACTTTGATCCAAAGCTCAAATTTGACCTGCACATTGCCTATATAACCGCCAAGGCCTCTCGTCTGTCAGGTTTCATTCTTAGATGCTCTTCTTCGTTTACCAGCATCGCTACCTCTTTCCATCTGTTTTTTTCACTTGTTCGTAGCATCCTAGAGTATTGTTGTCAAGTGTGGTCTCCCCGTCATAAATATCTCAGTGATGCAGTGGAACACGTTCAGCGTAGATTTGCTCGCTCGCTCCTGTTTAAGTTCAACATCCCTTACTGTGGTTATAGTGATCGTCTTTCCTTACTCCAAATTCCTTCATTAGAGTCCCGACGAGTGTTCCTTGACGAATGCTTTCTTTTCAAGCTACTCCACTGCCCTATGCTCTCCGATCTCGATTATATGCTGTGTCTACGTAACGTCAATCGATCAGATAGATCCCAATTAATGTTCTCCATTCCTTTTGCGCGTTCTGAAGTTTATTTTAACTCGCCGCTAGTGCGTATGCCCAGGAAGCATGACGATCTTCAACTTGGTCCTTTTCCGCTAACGTTCTGTCAATTTAAGTCGCAAATTAAAAGCATTATCCTTAATGCTTCTTATAATGTTTGACTTTCTTTTTAATTCTTTTTTTTCCTTACCATTTTTGCGCCTTCTTAAATGTTACATTGTAAATTAGCTTTAGATTGTTGTAGTTCTAATTTGTATTTTCTAATATTTTCATTTATTTGTTTGCTTAAACGTCAACGTCAAACGGAATGACTGCTGCGGAAATCTCTGCGTGGAGATTTAGTTAGAAACAAGTTTCTAAAGTGCATATCAACATATCAAAAGTTTTCAACTTTGTGATTACTTCTCTCGGCATTGTTTGATACCATTCCTCAATATCGAATCATTTAATATACAGTTTAAAATCATGATCAAAAAAATAAATCTTCGTTTTCGGGAATCCCCCAAAGGGAAGGCCGTCGTTAGCCGCGTAACGCCGTGTTTATCGTGTCGTCAGCATAATAGCTCCGAAAGGTCGACTTGGTTGTTTTGTTGTACATCGCTTATCTTGTTAACGATCTGACCTCCTAACACACTTTGTTTCTTTCTTTCAAGCTGTGAAAGTGCATCATCGAACAAAGAAACCCAAGAAGTACGGTTAGTTTTTTTTTCAGTAAACTAAGTGCGCGTCAACCTGACATTGTTATACTTTTCTGCTGTTCTTACCTTCAACAGCCACAATAGCGCAGTGGGTACGTACTCGACTCTCTGATACAAAAGCGGTCGGTTCGTCTCCCATCAGCGCCGCTTCAGTTTTTGTTAAGTGTTGTTCATATTTTAAAAATTCTAAAATAAATTTCAATTACATAAATAAAACTCTCAAATCAAATTCCAAAATAATACACAATTAAAATTCTAAAGTTGAAATCAAAACAATTGTATCACGTGGAATAATTGCACGCAGCGCCACCTAGCCACCAACTTGGGACACTTGTGCTTCGCTAACACATTCCACATCCGAGGCATGATCCATTCTAATTACTGTCTTTGATATGTCTACAAAAAATCAGAGACAGTACAGTAGCTTAGAACAAATTGATATCCACTCAATTCAAGACAGCTACCTACAGAGCATCCAACAAAAAGCAAACGAAGCTATCTCGTCTCGTAAGCAGCTGGATGACATGGTTGGGGACACATCTAATGAAAATGGAGCATCTAATGCTAACGTAGATGCGAGGCCTCCAAATGCGGACAAGAAAAAGGGTTTGGACCGATACTTCACTATTGTCAAAAGACGGCGAAGTACCCACTCGTCTCAAATTGGAAACGAGAAGAAAATTTCTAAGCCCGATGATCAACAAGCTTCTACCAGTAGGAACTACTACCAACTACTTGCAACCGAAAACGACTCCGAAATTGCTTCGTTGCCAAAGCAAATTAAGCCACCGCCAATATACCTGAGAGAAAAAACAAGCAATAGCTTAGTCAACATGTTGGTATCAATTGCTGGTAAAAACAACTTTCATGTCACACCGCTAAAACGTGGTCACGTTTCTGAGACCAAAATACAAGTTTCTACTGAAGAAAACTTCAGGAAGGTGACAAAAGAGTTTGATTCACAGCGTCGTCAATATTATACTTACCAACTAAAAAGTTGCAAAGGATTGTCGGTGGTAATTAAAGGCATAGAACCTGATATTGATGTTGATGAGTTAAAGCAGGAGCTCGAAAGCCTCGGTTTTGCAATTAAATCTATCACAAATATATTTAATAAATTCAAACAGCCCCAGCCACTGTTCAAAGTGGAACTAGAGCCCGAAGCCAGCAAGCCCAAAAGAGGTGAAACTCACAAAATTTATAGCCTGCGATATATTATGCACCGCAGAATCACCGTCGAAGAGCCGATCAAACGTAAAGGCCCCGTGCAATGTGCAAATTGTCAAGAATATACCAAAACCTATTGTTCACTCTCTAGCGTGTCTGTTATATGTGGCGAGTTTCACGCTACCAAGTCCTGTGACAAGAGTAAACTAGATCCTGCAATTAAAAAATGTAGCAATTGTGGTAACAACCATACTGCAAACTACAGAGGTTGCCCAGTATTCCAATCTCTGAAAGTAAAGTTGTTTCCGCCTCAGAACCACGCTCAACAGGCTCTAATATTGCAGCTAATAGACCAGTCCTCATGCCGGAGACTTTTGCACCTTCATGACTTGTAACTCCTGTTATCAAATATTCCGACGCAATCAAACAAAACGCACATTGCTCTGCTGAAACCACTGCTCAAAGCAGCTCCAACAACGAACTCTCTTCGATTTTGTCAACGCTCTCAGACAACATGAATCGGTTCATGACGACGATGAGTAACATGATGCAAGAATTACTTAAAAATCAAAACATGTTGCTCCAATTTCTCTTTAACAGCAAATGAACTCATTCAAGATCGCCCATTGGAACGCGAATGGCATTGTCCAGCATAAAACGGAAAGAACCTGCTTTATATCAACCCACGACATTGATGTGTTCCTCTTATCGGAAACGCACCTCACAGAAAAAAATAATAAATTCGACATCCCAGGCTACATCTTCTACGATACCAAACACCCAGATGGTAAGGCTAGAGGCGGGTCTGCAATAATTATTAAAAAACATCTGTTCCATCATCCTTTGGAAGAACTCAGCGAAAATTACATGCAAGCGACATCCATTTGCCTACGTGAGCAGTCGAGCGAGATTGTAATTTCGTCCATCTACTGTCCACCGAGGAACAACATTTCAAAGGCAGTATTGGAAAGCTTCTTCTCATCGCTGGGAACCAAATTCATCGTGGCTGGCGACTTTAACGCGAAACACACGTTTTGGGGATCTCGTCTCAGAACACCTAGGGGCAAAGCACTCTTCGATACATTACAAAACTATGGTTTGAGTCATATCTCAACCGGCCAACCAACATATTGGACGTCAGATATCAACAAAATTCCGGACCTCATAGACTTCGCAATCTCGAAAGGAATACCTCCAAACTCCGCAAAATCAGAAGTAGTTTTTTATTTGTCCTCAGATCATTCTCCTGTCATCATTACTCTGGATATGTCGCCCCACTTCGCTTGCTGTAAGCGTAGATATTCACAAAAAACCAACTGGAGTGCATTCAGACGACACCTCACCAGCTCAACATATCTTAGTGCATCTTTCAAATCACCGGATGATGTCGATTCCGCTGTTATCCTTTTCAACGAGCATGTGTTGGAGGCATTTGACACCGCGACACCTAAAATGGAACTAAATCCCTCAACTCGGAAAACAACATACTCCTCATCAATAAAAATCTTAGTACAGAAAAAAAGACTCGCACGAACGAATTGGCAGCTGCACCGGTCTCCCCAAACTAAAACACTACTCAACAAAGCTTCTAGTGAGCTCAGACTGGCACCTGCGAAAGACAACGAGTTAAAGTTCCATTCATTCTTAGACAGCCTCAGTCCCACTAAAAATGCTGACTATTCATTGTGGAAAGCAGTCAAAAAAATCAACAAACCTACCATCAGGGAAGCCCCACTAAGAACTGTCAACGGGAAATGGGCCAAAAGTGACGCAGAGAAAGCCACCGCCTTCGCAGTTCACCTAGAATAGGTTTTCACACCTTTCACCACGGCAACATGTGACTTTCCAACTAATGTCAACGCTCAGGTCTCAGAACCAATCAAGACTTCGGCTAAGGAAGTGCAAGATATCATTATTCAGGAAACATGCTCAAAAAAATCTCCGGGAATTGATCTCATCACCAATGCTATGCTCAAACAGATGCCACCGATCGTATTCTCTTGGCTTTCTAATCTATTCAATGCTATCCTTCGAATCGGATATTTTCCTGAAGTTTAGAAAACAGGTGAGATCATAATGATCCCTAAGCCTGGTAAGGACTCTTCTCAAGTGAAGTCATACAGACCTATTAGTCTTTTGTCATGCGTCTCCAAAGTTTTGGAGAAAGTTCTGTTGAAAAATCTACTACCGATACTAGAAGATGCAAAAATAATTCCAGAACAGCAATTTGGGTTTCGAAGACATCACAGCACCATTCAACAGGTCCATCGACTGGCGTCAGACATTAAAATAGCATTCGAAGACAAGAAGTACTGCTCAGCAATCTTTTTAGATGTAACTCAAGCCTTCGATAAAGTCTGGCACGAAGGGTTGATCTTCAAAATTGAATCAATGCTTCCAAAAAGCTTCCACAAAATACTCTCCTCCTACCTGACCAACCGCACATTCCAGGTGAGATACAAAAGCTATTCTACCGCTAAACATCGTGTGCATGCTGGTGTACCACAAGGAAGTATTTTGGGACCGGTACTTTACACTATATTCACATCTGATCTCCCAATATGCGACAAAACAACGACAGCTACCTTTGCGGATGACGTTGCCATACAATGCACTGATTCAGACACAGTTACGGCATCCCGTACATTGCAAGGCCACATCTCACTTCTTGAAGAATGGCTAGCGAAATGGAGATTCAGAATGAACGAAACGAAATGCATACACGTTACCTTCACATTGTTAAAACTGACTTGTCCTTAAGTATATTTAAACAATGTACCTATACCTCAAAGTAATGAAGTAAAGTATCTCGAAATGCACCTTGATAGGAGGCTCACCTGGAAACGGCACATTGAAGCTAAAAATCAACAACTGAAGCTCAAATTCATAAACCTCAAATGGATTCTCAATAGCAGGTCAAAACTTTCTCTCGACTCTAAAGTGCTCGTCTATAAGTCTGTCTTAAAGCCAATCTGGACATATGGCTTACAAATATGGGGTGCAGCCCGCCCTTCAAACATCAACATCATCCAGAGGACCCAATCAATAAAACCTCGATCTATCACCGGAGCCCCGTGGTACTTCCGCTACGCCAATCCCCATAAAGACCTGCGAATCGAGACGATTTCAGAAGAAATTAAGAACCGTAGTGGAAAATATATTGCAGCCCTCGCTCATCATCCCAACAAGCTGGCAAAAAAAATACTAACTCATCGTAAATTTCAGCGATTGAAAAGAACTGACCCGTTGGACCTTCCATCTTTAACGTAGAAAATACAGCTTGCGTAGCCAATTTCTTTGCTTTTCAAACTCTTTCAAACATTGAACACTGTAATTCTATAACACAGATCATAGCTTTGCTCTTTGCTGTGTGAATTTATGTCAATAAAGTAACTTGGGTCCAAAATGTTCACGTCTTCAACTGTGAGGAGTACACATCACTTGTTTTAGCATGTAAGATTTTAAAACTAACTGAAGCTTCTTATACGAAGGAAAAAGTTTAATAAAGGTATTATTAGAAAAAAAAAAAAATTTATTTGTTAATTTTTCTATTTTCTTCTTTTGGGTTTATTTCATATTTCTATTTTTGAAATTGGGCAGAAGCCTGTTAAAATGGATTTAATTAATAAAATAAATAAAATAAATAAAGATAATTAACATTTTTTTGAGACTTGGACCTATTTGGCATATACACCATTGTATCCTGAAAGCTTCAGCTAAATCGGATGGCGCGTTTCCGAGAAATATTCACTGAATTTTTTTGATGATATATAAATATAAATATATATATATATATATATATATATATATATATATATATATATATATATATATATATATATATATATAAATATATATATATATATATATATATATATATATATATATATATATATATATGTATATATATATATATATATACATATATATATATATATATATATATATATATATATATATATATATATATATATATATATATATATATATTTATATATATATATATATATATAAATATAGGTTAGGTTAACGTGGCTCCCGGTCCACAGAGGTCTGCCGACCGGCACACATAGGCACAAAAGAGACCCGTTGTGATGCCACAATAATTTGTCACTCTCTCCTACTCCCTGAATTCGGGAAACCATCTGCTTCCCTTAACAAATCGCGTTATCCCCTTTAGATTAACCAGGGACAACTCAGTCAGGTTTGAGAGAAAGGGGGCGCCCATTGCCACCAACCTTCTTCTTGCCAGCGCTGGGTAGTGACACAAGAGGTGGAGGACGGACTCCTCTTCATCCTCAGAGCCACAACTCCGACGGAAATCGTTAAACTGCACTCCCAATCGTTGTGCATGTCGTCCTGTGAGGCAGTGGCCCGTAAGAACTCCAACAGTGCAGCGTAGAGCACTTCGAGTTAAGCCTAAAAGCTGCCTGGTGCGATGCGCATCCATGGATACCTAGGACTGCCTTGGTATTGCACAGGATGATTCATTTGCCCAGGACCTCCTAGCATCCTCGAGATATTTTTGCCTGATGGCCAGTTTGACCGATGTCATCGGTATACCTATTGAGAGGGAGCAGGAGACCTCTGGCAACAAGGTTCCAAGCCTTACTAGCTCATCGGCCTCACAGTTGCCCTGAAAACTCCTATGTCCAGGTACTCAAATCAACTGTACAACCGAATGTCTCAACATCTCCCTAAGAGATGCACGGCATTCAGCAACAATCATGGAAACGACAAAAGGACCAGCGAGGGATTTAACAGCCGCTTGGCTATCTGTGAAAAAACAAATACTAGCCCCGAATATTCGATTACACAGAAGCCAGTTAATTGCCTGTAAAATAGCCGCAACCTCCGCCTGAAAGACACTACAATGGTCTGGTAGACGTAAAGACAGCTTAAAATTCAACTCATCTGAGTATACACCACTTCAGACTCTTTTGTTTAGCTTTGAGCCGTCAGTGTACAGATGGATAAGCCCACTTTTGAGGGCGACACCATCACGCCATTCATCCCTACCAGGAATGCGAGTTGTAAACTCCAAATCTAGTAGGCACTGCGGAGCGACGTAGTCAACACCCGCTGGAGCGGGAACTCCCTCAACCAAAATCCTCGCATGGCCGAATTCTGTTGTATTCCATGCCGAGATACAATTCAGTCTCACAGCAGCAAGATTAGCTTGCTTTTAGATAAGTAGATTGGTTGGAAGCCAATGAAGTAACACGAATAGTGCCTTAGTAGGGGTGGTGCGGAGCGCACCAGTTACAAGTAGTGCAGCCATTCTCCGCACTTTTTCAAGCTGCTGTTTGCAGGTAGCCTTAATAATCCGCTGCCACCAGAATGCCACCCCAAACAGTAGAATTGGCTCAACCACAGCAGTGTAAAGCCAAGCAGTAGTACAAGGTTGTAGTCCCCAATTCGCTCCTATGGCCCTTTTACAGCAGTAAAGTGCGTTGAAGGTCTTCCGCGCTCTTTCTGCTACATTCTTAGTTCATAGTAACTTTGAGTCAAGTATCAGCCCTAAGAACCTAACCTTTTGGCTCAAGTTAATGGAGACCCCATTCAATTTGGGTAACTCAAAACCAGAAACTTTGTACTTCCTTGTAAACAGCACTAGTTCCGTTTTATTAGGATTCACATTCAAGCCGCACTCACGACTTCAACGTGAAAGGATGTCAAGAGAGTGATTTAGCCTCTCCGATAGCGTAGATAAATACTTTCCCGACACTGCTACAGCTATGTCGTCCGCATAAGCAATCACTTTGCAGCCGGCACGGTCCAGCCTCATTAGAAGAGTATTCACCGTGATGTTCCACAGCAAGGGAGAGAGGACTCCACCCTGAGGTGTTCCCATACTGACTCCTTGTCTTATGCTGGCACTCCCCAGGGAAGAGATAACCACTCTACTTTTGCGAAGCTGTACAATAAAAGCAATCAGCCGCTCGTCCACATGCAGCACCGAGAGAGCCTCAACAATAGCGTTAGAATTTACGTTGTTGAAGGCCCCCTCGATGTCCAAGAAGGCGGCAAGCGTATATTCCTTAAGAGCAAGCGATTTCTCAACTTGCTCAATAAAGACGTGAGGAGCAGTCTCCACAGACTTGCCTTTGGTATAGGCGTGCTGTGACTGCGAGATCAACATATAATCGATCGATCTTTTAGTATGGTAATCAATGATCCTTTCCAAAATCTTAAGCAGGACTGAGTTAAGACTTATTGGACGATAGTCCTTTGGCTTAACTTGAGAGACTTTTCCTGCTTTTGGAATAAACACAACTCTAGTTTTCCGCCAGCTGGTGGGAACATACGAGAAGCGTAGGCAAGCGTTATAAATCTCCCTGAGCCATGGTAACGATACTTCTATGGACTGCTGAACGTCAGCCGCAGGCACGCCATCAGGGCCCGGGGATTTAAACGGCTCAAAGGAGCTAACAGCCCACCTCAGCTGGGCTGTAAACTAGCTTTTAACTACCGTAATTTAGTTCAGTTTGGTGCACTGTCCCTATAGGGCAATAATTACCCGGGAAATGTACGTCCATAAGAACGTTTAGAGTATCTGCACTCGAACTAGTCCAAATACCCTCAGGGTTCATTATGCACCCCATAGCCTTCGTTTCTCGTGCTTAAGACCTTACGAAGGCGATTTGCCTCGCTGAGACTCTCTACATTTCCACAGAAAGATCTCCATGAGGACCTCTTAGCCTTTCGTATGGCACACTTAAAAGCCTTCAGCTTCGTTTTATACACCGACCAGTCATTAGATCTTTTCGAGCTATTAAACTCCCTCCTACATTCTCCCCGCAGGATACTGATTTTCATACTCCACCAGGGAGGCTTAGGATTGCCTCTGACCGAGGGTGGCTTACATGCTTCCCTAGACGCAGAGTTGAGAGAACTAGTAAGGGTGTCAACCGCCCGATCCAATTCATGGTTGCAGTCAATGCTGCTAGGAGCAGTTTCCAGTGAGGATCGTACCAGAGCCTTAAATAGCTTCCAGACCGTCCTCTTTCTGTTGATAAAAGCTGCCTGCATAGCAGAGCTGCGGCCAGCCACGTTATAGGATATGTACCTATGATCAGAGAATGAGCACTCTTGTAGAACCCTCCAGTCACGGAGAAGATGCGAGTGCCGCCCACTAATTAAAGTAACATCAAGAACCTCCCTGCGGTTTGAGGTAAGGAAGGTTGGTTCACTAACAGTATTGGCAATAAAAAGGTCGTGGGCTAGGATGAAGTCAAAAAGTTCCCCACCTCGGCCATTAGTGTTGGAGCTACCCCATACTTCATTATGAGCGTTGGCGTCAGTCCCTAGAATAAGAGGCACACTAATCTTTGTGGCTTCAGCCACAACACCCTTGACAATGTCGCAAGGTGGGCTATCGCCATGACCGTGTGCCATGTAGCAAGAAACAAACCAGTATGGTCTCTGGTCGATTTCCACTGCAACAGCCATGTTATCCCTGTCGCTGAAATTGTGTAGTACAAGGACGTTTATGGTTTTCTTGACAAGAATGCAGACCTGTGGCTCATGTATGCCATCGGGTACCACTAGTCTGTATCCCTCAGTGCGTAACCCGCAAACCCGGTTTTTAGCAACCTATGGTTCTTGGATTAGAATCAGCTCTTCCTCTGACCTAGACAGTCGGAAGAGCAGAGTAGCTGAGGCTACTTTGGAATGGTGAAGGTTGATCTGCAATACCTTCACCATCATTTATTTTCGACGATGGTTAGATCCAGGTCCTCCCCGTCTGACATAGATGTCTGCCCAGCCTCTTCCTCTGCTTCCAGAGTCATGAGGTCCAGGCAGCCACCCAAGTCGGAGGTAGTCCCGACACTAACCCCGTCTGCGTAGAGGGATTCCACGTCCGACTCATCCTCAGATGTCACCCTCAAACATGTGTCCAACCCCTTTTTAGGTGGGTCCCCCGTCATGTGAGTCACCTGTTTAGGTTGAGGTTTCTCAGGTGTTGGATCTCCCGCAGCAGAGGTCTTCGGCCTGTCGCTTCGGTAGATCCGCAGGGCTAGTTTTTCGACCCCATACCTGATAATGCCTTTTCGGGCATCTAAGACCGGGAGTGCCTCTTCATTGATGATGAAAAGGGCCTCCCGCCGATTATCTACTTGCTTTCCAATCTTCGCAATCCTCCAATTTTAAGTTGGAAGATCCGGGTTGAAAAGCCACACTATTTCCAGGACTTCCACTGGATCCGAGTGAAAACTTGGAATCCAAGTCCTGCATCTAGGCCGGCTGGGAATCTCATCCCTGTGCAGCACCTTAATCTTGGCGCCTGGCCAGAGTTCCTCCAGCTCGGAGATTGCCTGCTTATAAAAATCGGCTGATCGTTGGTCTCCACACGAAACCAGCCTGATTCTTTTGTACTAGCCCGCGTCGTTCACCGTAGGTGGTGAACCCGAGCTGGCCTTCTGCAGTCTGCAGCAGACTCCAAATAAAGCCTGCCTGATCTTAAGCCAGTTTTTGGGGGAGATGGTTCCATCTCCCTTGCTGGCATCAATCACGGCCCAAACCAGGCACTCTTTGGCCATTTCACTAAATGGCCGAGTTATCGCTGTAGGAGCCGTCACTACTTTCTGCTTTTTGCAGTCTTGTCTGCCCTGATTCATCTGCTCAGCCGACTTTTGTCGTTTCTGAGCTGAAGCTCCAGGGTGTAGAGGGAGCGGTTTAGAGTGCTCCCCAATTTGTGATTTTGCCCACTGAAGGGACTTTTTGTCCTTGTCGGACATAGTGTCAGGAGGGACATTTTCAAACTTCCTCAGAACTTTGAAGGCTGCCCTTCTAGTTCCATTAGCCCAAGATTTATTGGCGGAGGAGTTTTGTGTGCCTGAAGAGGAAGCGGCTCTGAAAGTAGCGCTTGTTGATGGTCGGGCTGGCTCATTCACCGAAACCTTCCCATCAAACTGGCCACAAACGGACTTCTTGACATTCACAGGGCCAGACTTGGTGACCTCAGCCCCGGGACCGCCTGAAACAGGGGTTGAGGAAGATTTTGAAGGCATAGGAGCTGACCCACTCGTCATGTGTCCACACCTTTGCTTAGCCGCTGTGCCAGGCAATAGAGCTGACGCACTCGTCATGTCTCCATAGCCTTTCTTGGCAGCTGTGCCAGTGGTCAGTGGAGCTGACTTGATCGCCATGTCTCCACGAACCCCAGCAGCGTTAACCTCAGTCCGCAGAGCTGGCTTATTCACCATGTCTCCACTTTCTGAAGCTTTAACTGCAAGCAACGGCGCAGCTAACTTAGCCCCCTCCTCTACATTAGAGCATGAGTTTGGTTCGTGTAAGCAAAACACGCTAGATTGCATGGACGCGTTCTGAATTGCCCATAAGGGTTCCATCAGTGCATGCCGACGGTAATAATAGGAAATGGATAAAAGAAAGTTCAATATATTTGTATGAAAAGTATAAATGCTGGTGTCATTTCTTCGGCCCCCGTGGTATACCCTTTTATATACATATATTTTGTGTTGAAATCGTGAGTGAAAGAGAAGCCGTCGTCAATTCCTTGCTTTCAGACGGTGATTTAGAGACAGTTTTGGTTATCAGATCAAAGCGAGTGGCGCCTAAAAATCTGACTCACCCCCATTTCTGCGGGAGCGAGGCCGACCAAAACTTTCCCCCTCTTTACTCCATCGGGAGAACAAGGGCACTGAGCGTGTTTCGCGAATTAGTTGGTAATGAATTGGCACCCAACGTGGGGCCTTAACGGTACTGTCGGCATACCGGTATATGTGCAAAATCTGTGTAGACAAGCCTCAAATTGTGGGCAGGTGGTTAATCGCATAAATCGATGATATAAGAGGTCGGGTATCCTCGCAAATCAATTTTCCATCCGGTACGTAAGAGATTCATGTTAGACTTGAAAACTTGGGTTTCTGGCGCTTTTGACGATATCGGAATTGTCGGTCCGGGTCTTATACATTACACGTTATGAACATTGAATACATTGAATAGATTGAATATTTTGATTATTTATATACATTGAATATTTTGTATACATACATACATTGAAAACCTTGAAAATTTTAGCGCGTTAAGTGAATATTTTGATATTTTTATCGCATATTTTGAATATTTTAGGAAATTTTTACTACGTATGCTGAATATTTTAGGTTCTGGCACTATTGAGCGACTGAGTGAATAACGCGTTTATTGGAAGTCATATGTGGGGAAGTGTGTGCGAGTTAATAGGCTTAGAGAAAAAAATTTCAGAGCAGCCGTTCTTTGTAGGTATACATAGTCAGTAAGTGGTTTGCTGTGAGGATCGAGTGACAGCCGATGTTTGGTTACTAGTATAGATTAGTTGTGTTGAACCGTGTTGTTAGTAGGTTGTTAGTTGGGACAAGTTTGGCTTGGAACGCTTTTGATTGAGTTGCATAGGAAAGATATTGACTTAGGAATGAAGATTCCCGTAGATAGACTGACGAAAGATGAGCTCACATACAAGCTCGCCATCCACGGTTTCTCATCGGACACAGTGGACAAGAGCGAGACCCTGAGGACTACGCTGAGGGCAGAGGCGGTGTTAGATACATCCTATGTCAAAGCAGAATATCCCTTCGACTATGCGATGGACTACAAGGAACTTTCGGCAGAAGTGTTTGAAGCCAAAGAACTGGTGGGCAAGGTGACGGAAGACAAATCATCGCTGCAGTAGTTGAAAGCAAGAATCAGGATTGAGTTCGGGTTCCGCAGATTGGAAAACATGCATGCGGTGACCCAAAAGCAGAAAATGGGCGCAAAAGAGCTCCGGAATAGACTTTTCTGAGCGATGGGGAGCCAAATAGAGAGAGTTTGTGATCTCAGTGAGGATGAGATGGAACCACTTGGAGGCGAGCAAGCGACTCTTTTTGGCTAGCAGTCCAAGGGAGTGAGACCGGCGGACGTAGCCACAAGGGGTCTGAAGTTCAGCGGGGACTCCTCGGGTTCCATGAACGCCTTTCTTGAATAGGTGGAAGAATTGCAGCAGGCGAGAAGCTTGACTTAACCACAAGTTTTTAGAAGGACGGAAGAACCAAACTCAGATAAGCCTCAAACTTTTTTACCACAACTGTGGTGGTATGAGAGGCAAGCTAAGTAAATTATACCTTGACGCCAAATCATGCCATTTTAATTTACTCGCCATCAGAGAAACTTGGCTTAATGCCTCTCATAAAAATGAGGAGATTCTTCATAGTACTTGGACCATTTACAGAAGTGACCGTGATTATTGTTCTATGGGTCAGTCGCAAGGAGGTGGTGTCTTACTTGCTGTTAGCAAAACATTTTCAAGTGAGCTCGTAGATACAACCCCAAATGCTTTTTTCCAATGTATAATTTTTCGGATCTCCTCGAATAACAACTCAATTTACATCGCTGTTGTCTACATCTCTCCTAGATCTGACGAATCTATCTACATCAATTTTTGTGACACAATATCTTCATTAGCGACATCACTTAGCGAAAAAGATATAATAATAGTTTTAGGTGATTTCAATCGTCCGAAGTTTTGCTTTGTTCCGGATGAAAATGATTCTTACCTTCTCCCCGTAAACCTGGTAGACACTAACAATTTCAATCTTGCGAGTACCTTTTATGGTAATGATTTACAACAGGTTTCCCACATCCCTAACCAAAATGGAAATTGGTTAGATCTAGTCTTCACGAATGGTTATGACGAAGAAGTGGTTAGTCCAACTAATGACGCTGAGCATTTTTTTTGCAACAGTATACACCATACAGCACTGTCAGTAGAACTTTCCCCTTCTAATTCCACCTACTTAAAAACTTACAATAATTCAATTGTATTTGACTTCCGTTATGCTGATTATGAAAGCACTAAACATGTTCTTGATACTACTGATTGGTGGACTACTCTTTCAACACAAGATCTCAAGACAGCCATTTCCCATTTTTAGAGAGACACAAAGACACAAAAATTACCATAGCTGGCAGCACCAATAAAATGTTTCAACCAAATTTCCATCAAACAGAGATTAGAGTTAGGTTTAGCTACTGTGTCAATTTCATGAAAATCTGGTAGCTTATTCACATTTCATAGGGCAAAAAGCAGTTTTTTTTCTTTGTAATTTTTCAAGATGGCACCACTGGCACAGACTTGCCCACAATTCAAAATCGCTTCTATCAAATCTGGTCTTACTTAAGTCCAATGCATTCTGTAAATTTTAGCTGTATCTGATTATTGGTCCGTGAGTTTCCGTGAACAGAAGTTTTTGATGCTAAAAATATAGGTTAACTGGGAGAGGGTTACCGTTCTTGTCCGACATGAAATTTATTTAGTTTTATTTTGAACGTGTAGATAAAACATAAGATTTATATACAGATATGTTTTATTGTAAGAAACGGACATTTTTTTGAATATTCGATGGTTTGAATGTTTTCACTTCCAAATTTTTTTTTTCAAAATGAAGACACCAAAATTATCATAGCTGGCAGCTCCAACCGAATTTTTCAACCAAATTTCTACCAAACGTGGCTTAAAGTAAGGTCCAGCAATTGTGTGAGTTTCGTCAAAATCGAACGATTCAATCAGAATTTATAGGGCTAAAAACAGTTATCTTTTTAAGTGGTTTTTCAAGATGGCAACACTGGCACAAAATCGCCCGCATTTCAAAATCACTTCTATCAGACCTGGTCCTATTTAAGGTCAATACATTCTGTGAATTTCAAATAATTCTGCTCATCGGATCGTGAGTTTCCGTGAACAGAAGTTTTTGATGCTAAAAATATAGGTAAATTGGGCAAGGGTTACCAGGCGTGCCCGTTATACCATAACTTTTTTTTTTTTTTGGTTATGTAAACAAAGCACAAGATTTACATATGAATGGCTGTTTTTTGAAGAAACGGCATTTTTTCAAGAGAGACGATGATTTGGAGGTTTTCACTTTCAGTGCCTGCCCTAGCTACAGGGTTGCCAGCACGCTGATTAAAAGCTACACAAATCTACAACTAAATAATATCAATACGTCCTGAAAATTTCGTAATGATTGAATAGCTCTGTCAAAAGTTATCGAAATTTAAAAATTTTCAAATTTTCCCGTCCTCTTTTTAGGCACCCAGCGCACACATAGGGTTAAAAAATTCCAAAGCATTATCCGATTTATATGTAAAACACGTTAGAAATTTATTTCGTTAACTTTATTTTTGCGAAAATCATTTGTGCACGAAATAATAGGTATATTAAAAATATCACTTAAATGGCCGCCGGCGCCAAAAGGTTAACAATAACTGACATTTAAAGAGACTTGGACCTATTCTGCATATACACCAATGTATCCTGAAAATTTCAGCTCAATCGGATGGCGCGTTCCCGAGATTATCTCACTGAAATTTTTTGTACATATATATATATATATATATATATATATATATATATATATATATATATATATATATATATATATATATATATATATATATAGAAATATGAATTTTTGGCCGAATCGATTTTAATACTAATGTTCTTCGAACATTAGTAAAAAAATAAATTGTCTGAGCCATGGCTTGATAGTGACCTTAGGCATTCGCGAAATCGTAGAAACAAATTCTATAAGTGGACTAGAGAAAATACTGACGTTAGTCCTGCTATTCAGAAAGAGTATAATCAAGTCGCTAAGCAATTTTTAGCAAAGTCTCGTGAAGCTTATGATACTTACATTAGGTCAACCGGCGAAAATATAGTCCGCGACCCGAAAATTTTTTCGATTTTGTTAATGTGAAGCAAAAAACTACTAGCTATCCATCGTCGATGTTTCTGAAGAATATTACGTCTTCTTCTCCTAAAGAGATATGTGACCTGTTCGCAGATAGTTTTCAAAAAGTTTTTAGTGCACCAGACCCAACAAACTCACACCTTTGTTCCTCTGATTCAAGTCCAACGGCTTTTGTCAACCATTTAGAAATCTCCCGCGATGAAATACGTAAAACTATTTTGGAACTCAACTGCAACAAAGGGCCCGATTTTTTTCATCCGATCTTTTTATGCAAATGTGTGGAGCAGCTTAAAACTCCCTTGCATATTTTTTTAATAGACCACTTTTGTCAGGAATTTTTCTATCTAGTTAGAAGCTTTCATATGTCACACCAATATTCAAGAATGGTGATCGACGCTGTATTGAAAATCATAGGGGCATTGCCATTTTGTCTTCGATTCCGAAACTTTTCGAAAAGGTAGTATACGACAAATTTACTCCCCTAGTTGATTTCCGTCTGAACGAGGAACAACATGGCTTTAGAAAAGGTCGCTCAACTACCATGAGTTTGACAATCCTAATCTCAGACGTTCTATGCAAAATGGAAAAAGGTTACCAAATTGACGCAGTCTACACTGACTTCAGTCAGGCATTTGACAGAGTTAACCATTCTATCTTAACTCTTAAGCAACAGAAATTCGCTATTACTGGGTCTCTTCTCAGCTGGCTGACTTCCTACCTTTGCGATCGAACACAATGTGTAAAATTTCAAGGATTTTTATCAAAAAACATTAGTGCTACCTCTGGTATCCCCCAAGGTAGCCATCTTGGTCCACTTCTCTTTAATATATTTATTTCCGACCTATCTGACGTCCTAGCAGGCGTACCACATTTACTCTATGCAGACGACCTCAAACTTTATCTGCCCATTGAATCGGAATCGGATGCCCTCTCTCTCCAATCCAAACTTGATTCCCTTGATCATTGGTGCAATGTAAACAAGCTCACTCTCAACATTAATAAATGCCAGGTTATTAGTTTTTCCAGAAAATGCACATTCACACTCAATACGTACTTCCTCGGTAATAATGTGCTAACTCGAGTTGATAACATTGTTTACCTCGTTGTTATCTTAGATGAAAAACTCCGATTCACTTTACACTACGATAAAATTTTTTCTCGTCCAAACAAACAACTTGGCTTCATCAAAAGACGAGCCAAAGAATTTCGTAGCCTGTGGGTCACCAGATCTTTATACACTTCACTTGTACGTCCTATTCTCGAATACGCTTGCATTAGCTGGAATCCTGCTTTTGAAACCCACAGTGACAGACTCGAGTCAATACAAAAACAATTTTTACTTTTCGCCTTGCGAGAGCTATACAACCTTTATGATTTTAAAAGCCTACCCCATTATGAGTTTCGACTAGGTCATCTTAACCTATCGACACTAGCCTCCAAAAGAATGGTGATATCGGCCTGCTTCACATTTGACGTCATAAGAGGCGCTATTAATGTAGATTTCCTGAATAATAAAATTTTGATAAATATCCCTGTGAGGAACACCAGGTCCAATCGTTTCCTAAAAGAATATTCTCATTCGACTACATATGGAGCTAATGAGCCAAAAAATTGATAATGCAGAGCATTCAACAGAATAAGCAATTCACAGTCCCCTACGATCTCCAAATCATCCTTCAAGCCCTCTCTTTTCCATGCCATCCGTACCCTTCACCTATAGCTTATACGTCAATGTTTTATTTACTGATTGCTATTTATTAATTTATTTTTACTTTTTTATTTTGTTTTTACTAATTTAACTTGTTTGTTTTTACTTTTTCCTTAACTTTACTTTACTTTTTCATTTTATTACAAATGTTCGAAGAAGAACATTAGTATTAAAATCACTTTGGCCAAAAATTCATATTTCTACATATATATATATATATATATATATATATATATATATATATATATATATATATATACATATATATATATATATATATATATATATATATATATATATATATATATATATATATATATATATATATATATATATATATATCATCAAAAAATTTCAGTGAAAAAATCTCAGGAACGCGCCATCCGATTGAGCTGAAATTTTCAGGGCACATTGGCGTATATGCAGAATAGTGCCAGGTCTCACAAAAAGTTATTAATCTTTAACTCTTTGGCGCCGGCGGCCATTTTAGTGAAATTTTTATTATACCTATTATTCCGTACACAAATAATTTTTGCAAAAATAAAGTTGACGATATAAATTTCCAACGTGTTTTACATGTGAATTGGATAATATTTTGGAATTTTTCAACCCCTTGTGTGCGCTGGCTGCCTAAAAAGAGAACGGGAAAACTTGAAAGTTTTTAAATTGCGATAACTTTTGACAAAGCTATTTAATCATTACAAAATTCTCAGGACATATTGGTATTATTTAGTTGTAGATTTGTGTAGCTTTAAATGAGCGTGCTAGTAACCCTGTAGCTAGGGCAGGCACTGAAAGTGAAAACCTCCAAACCATCGTCTCTCTTGAAAAAAAGCCGCTTCTTCAAAATTAAGCCACTCATATGTAAATCTTGTGCTTTGTTTACATAGACAAAAAATAAAATTTGATATGGTATAACGGGCACGCCTGGTAACCCTTGCCCAATTTACCTATATTTTTAGCATCAAAAACTTCTGTTCACGGAAACTAACGATCCGATAAGCAGATTTAATTGAAATTTGCAGAATGTTTTGATTTAAAATAGGACCAGGTCTGATAGAAGTAACTTTGGAATTCGGCCGATGCTGTGCCAGTGGTGCCATCTTGAAAAATAACTGAAAAAGATAGCTGCTTTTAGTCCTATAAATTCTGATTGAATCGTTCGATTTTAACGAGTAGCTGGACCTTACTTCGAACCACGTTTGGTAGAAATTTAGTTGAAAAATCCGGTTGGAGCTGGCAGCTATGATAATTTTGATGTGTTAAATTTGAAAAAATAAAAATTTGGAATAGAAGACATTCAAACCATCGAATAGCCTAAAAAATGTCCGTTTCTTACAATAAAACCAATCTGTATACAACTCATATGCTTCATTTACACGTTCAATGTAAAACTTTGGAAATTTCATGTCGGAAAAGAACGGTAACCCTTTCACAGTTAACTTATATTCTTAGCATTAAAAATTTCTGTTCGCGGGAACCCAAGAATCAATATTCAGATACAATTGAAACTTACAGAATGCATTGGACTTAAGTAGGACCAGATCTGTTAGTAGCGATTTTGAATTGCAGGCAACTCTGTGCCAGTGGTGCCATCTTGAAAAATTACAAAGAAAAAAAAACTGCTTTTTGCCCTATGAAAGGTGAATAAGTTACCAGATTTTCATGAAATTGACACAGTAGCTGAACTTTACTCCAAGCTCTGTTTGATGGAAATTTGGTTGAAAAATTCGATTGGTGCTGCAAGCTATGGTAATTTTTGTGTCTTCGGTTTTGAGAATTCGATCAGGATAATAAAACTTTTTGCCCTATAACTTCCAGTGAAGTCATGAAATCAATTCGAATTTCATACAATTGATGGAACCTATTATAAACATTATTCAAGCCAAATTTGGTTGAAAAGCCACGATAGGGTTGTTAGCTAGTGTTGGTTTTGTGTTTGTTTGCAATATCTTTATTAAGCGGTTTTATCATAGAATTTTCAATTGGTAATGATATTGTAGTGACAATAAACAGCAAATATTAAGTATTCAATTATTTGAAAAAACTCGCTGCAGGTAACCCTAAATTTCTTTATACTCCTATAACTTCGAATGTAATATAACAACGTGAAGCAGATGTGATATACTCTTGGCTTTGATACTGGCGAAAGGTTGCCAGCACGAGTCAGTTGTGCTACTTTTGTATCAATAAATGCTTACAGTTAGTATTCATATCGGAAACATTTACAATGCAAATAAATAACCAATGTTTCAATTCCAAAAGTTCTGCAAGTTTTTCGGATCGCAGCGCCAAACACCAACTTCAATTACAGTGCTGCAGGCACTGAGCATTTTCTTCATTGATGTTATATGAAATGCTGCTTTCAAAATTTTGTGAAATAAGCAACTGATAACGAATATAATTAACCCGTGTTTTGCTCTCATAAGCGTTGAATTTCATGCCAGTGGTAATATCTGAAACCTTCCACCATATGAGTTATAATGCATTCTTGAGACCAAAGTAAAACGTGGCATTTGAAACAGTTTAGTCGTAATAAGCAGCTCATGTCGTGGAATATGCACTCAAAACCTGCACAATTCTTCTACTGTTCTTCGAACATTAGTGTTTCTAGCGGTTCAGGTGCGCTAGAGTTTTTTATTTGATGTCTTTTTTTATATGTGATTTTGTACCTTGTTTTGGTGCATGAATAAATAATAATGATTTGTTTGATTTCCGAGCACTTATATGGTTCCGGGTCAATCGGGGTCTAGTCGGATGCTGAGATAGGCTGGTTGAAGAACTAAAAGCCAAGTTCTTACCGTCCGATTACGAGCATCGTCTCTGGGACGAGATTCGCAAGCGGACCCAGGGCGAAAGGAAATCAATGAATGTAAATGTGGCCGTAATAGAGCGCCTCTTCAGCAAATTGAAAACGAGTTGCTCGGACGAGGTTTACTTGAAGGTGCTTTGTAGGAACATCGCACTTTTTTATCAGCAACAATTTTGCTTGAGACCCGCAAAGTCCATCGCTGATCTGATAAAGATGCGCCGTACCTTGGATGCCACGAAGGCATGGATAGCAGCGTTTGTGCCACCTTTTTTGCGATCTAGACGATGCCTGCAACCGGATTTGGCATACGTACGGGTGGAAAGTGGAGCGCATGTGTCGGCTGTGGAAGGGTGAAGCTGAGTTCGGTGTAGAAATTGCAAGGGGGAAGAACACCTATCGATGTGGTCGCCAAGGAATCTTGCGATTCGCATGCCCAACTTGTCAAAACGGGACTAGGAGACACGATGTAGGGGCGCACTCCAACCGGCACGAATCGGGAAACATCGTGATCCCTTAGTGGTCAAGTGAGCATGAAGTCACGGCCGCAATCGACGAAACAATTACCAATGGTTGAAAACGCTCTAGTAGAGAGTAGCCGAGATAATCGGCCGCACTTAAAAGTGGATGTAGAGGATGATAGAACGGAGGGACTACTAGACTCGAGAGCAAGCCGCACTATTTAAGGGAAAAAAGGGTGGTCTCGCCTGTCAAATAAGCCATTTGGACTGAATCACATGAAGATCGAGGAGGTCCGACTCGCAAATGGTGCTACCTGTGCGGTGACAGGGCTGTTGTGGTTGAGGTTTACGTTGAATGGCTGAACACATGATCTGGACACCCTGTTTATTCGGTCGGTTCCTCAAGAGCTGATATTAGGAGTCGATTTCTGGCAGTGGTTTGAAGTCGTCCTAGATATAAAGGGACGGCAGTGGACTTCTCTTGCCTCAGCGGTGGTGGTAGAAGCAAAGGAATTACAATGCTGGACTCGCTTCTCGAATGAGGAGGCACGGACTTTGACAAATCTATTGGAAGGGCAGTTCAGGTTTATGGGGGATGGACTCGGATGCGCAAAATCTGTAAGCCATGCTATCAAGACGGAATTGCCCTCAATTAAGCAAAGGTATTAACCGGTGCCACCCGCAGTTCAGGCTTAAGTCAATCGGGAGCTGGACGAGATGTTGGAGACTGGGGTGGTGGAGACATCCTCACAGACTCTACTGGTGCTTGAAATGATGGGTCGTTTAGATTCTGTGTCGAGTTTCAAAAGATAAACGCGGTGTTCGAAAAGGACACGTATCCGCTTCTTCGCATTTGTACAACTCTCGACAAATTACGGAACACGAGGTACCCGTCGACTTTGAATGTGAAATCGGCATATTGGCAGGTTCCGATGGCAAAAGAGTATATGGCGTTCACCGTATTCGGGCGAGGGTTATTCCATTTGCTCAGGATGCCTTTTGGTCTTCGCAGTTCAGGAGCCACATGGCAAAGACAAGTCGACGCGGTGCTCGGGCCCGTCCTCATCCGTATGTCTTCACGTATTTAGGGTATATTATCATCGTTACAGACACTTTTGAGTGACATGTTGAGGCACTGCGAGACGTTTAAAGCTGATTGAGGGAGGAGGGGTTGTGGATAGTGAAATACTACTGCCAATTTTGCAGTGTCCAATTGCGATATCTAGGCTATTTTACTGACGACAGGGGCCTACAGGTGAATCCAGAAAAAGTTCAAGCAGTTAGAGAGTTTCCTCGTCCGTCTTCAGTCAAACAAGTGCGTCAATTGCTTGGGATGTGGTCATGGTACAAGCAATTTATCCCCAACCATGCCACTATCATAGCGCCTTTAAGTGATCTCCTGAAAAAGGCAGGAAATTTATATGGTCCGACGAGTATTAACTGGCCTAGCCTCGTGTAAACTCAAGCTAATTTCAGTGCCTGACTTTGACTTTCAGTTTAAGGTACCGAAACCCGCCTCGGATGTGGGAATAGGGGCCATTTTGGGTCAAGCGTACCCTACAGAGGAGAAGGTATTCTGCTACCTAAACCGGTCGTTGTCAAAACAGGAGCGAAAGTGTTCTGCGACGGAAAAGGAGTGCCTCGGAGTCGTTTGGGCGATAAATAAACTACGCCCATGTATTGAAGGAACACGTGAATACTCTGGCTGCTCCATTTATCGTGGAGATACGGTATACGATGATGCTGGAAAATGTTCAGGCAAACCCTACCAGCTATCCAAATTGGACAGTGTCTAAAGGTACGCTGTGGAAGCGGAAAACAGGGAACAAGGGTATTCTGGGACCTGAATAGGGTTGGAAACGGATCGTCCTAAAGGCGGAAGGAGAAAGCATCCTCCAGAGGTGTCACGATGACCTCAAGGCTGGGTACATGGGGTTGGATTGGACAGTAGCCGGGGTCGCTAAGAATTATTATTGGCCCCAAATGAGCACTGATGTGCGGGACTACGTCAATAGGTAAAAAGTGTGTCAGAAAAACAAGGTAAAGCAAAATGCGCCAATTAGGGTGATGGCGGTCAGAGCAGTGATACCGAAATCTTCTTGGGAGATGATCTGTGTAGATATATATTATATATATATATATATATATATATATAAATATATATATATATATATATATATATATATATATATATATATATATATATATATATATATTTATATATATATATATATATATATATATATATATATATGTATATATATATATATATATATATATATATATATATATATATATATATAAATATATATATATATATATATATATATATATATATATATATATATATATATATATATATATATATATATATATATATATATATATATATATATATATATATATATATATTTAGCACCATTTGCGAGTCGGACCTCCTCGATTTTCCCGTGATTCAGTCCAAATGGCTTATTTGACAGGCGAGACCACCCTTTTTTCCCTTAAATAGTGCGGCTTGCTCTCGAGTCTAGTAGTCCCTCCGTTCTATCATCCTCTACATCCACTTTTAAGTGCGGCCGATTATCTCGGCTACTCTCTACTAGAGCGTTTTCAACCATTGGTAATTGTTTCGTCGATTGCGGCCGTGACTTCATGCTCACTTGACCACTAAGGGATCACGATGTTTCCCGATTCGTGCCGGTTGGAGTGCGCCCCTACATCGTGTCTCCTAGTCCCGTTTTGACAAGTTGGGCATGCGAATCGCAAGATTCCTTGGCGACCACATCGATAGGTGTTCTTCCCCCTTGCAATTTCTACACCGAACTCAGCTTCACCCTTCCACAGCCGACACATGCGCTCCACTTTCCACCCGTACGTATGCCAAATCCGGTTGCAGGCATCGTCTAGATCGCAAAAAAGGTGGCACAAACGCTGCTATCCATGCCTTCGTGGCATCCAAGGTACGGCGCATCTTTATCAGATCAGCGATGGACTTTGCGGGTCTCAAGCAAAATTGTTGCTGATAAAAAAGTGCGATGTTCCTACAAAGCACCTTCAAGTAAACCTCGTCCGAGCAACTCGTTTTCAATTTGCTGAAGAGGCGCTCTATTACGGCCACATTTACATTCATTGATTTCCTTTCGCCCTGGGTCCGCTTGCGAATCTCGTCCCAGAGACGA
>OX376374.1:84561316-84615652 GCA_947369275.1 Nemotelus nigrinus
AAGAAGGCAAAGACTCTTATGCCAATTTCGATTTGCCATAACTTCTAAGAAAAATTATGGATCATCGTAAAATTTTCAGAGCGTATTGATGTAGACTAAAATTTAACACATATGGACTTTCAATTTCAATTTAACACATATGGACTTTCAACAAATATCCTTCAAATCATCGACCTTCCTGAAAAATATTTGATTTTTGAAAATGAATTCAAATTATTGATAAATTTTGACTTTTGTCCACCAAGTCAAATAAAATATTTTAAAATCCTGCGGTAAACAAGAACGAAATCAAATTACCTCTTTTTTCAGCACTCAAAACTTCTGTTCACGAGATCTGACGATCGGATTATGCGATCAATATGAAATTTACAGGACCTGTTAAAATTAGCTGGTACCAGGTCTGGTAGAAGTGATTTTGAAATACAGGCGGTGGTGCCATTTGGAAAAGTCGTTGAGAAAAAAACTGGTTTTTGGACTATAGCTTCCGATGAAATTCACGCAGTAGATGAACCTTACTTTAAGATAGATTCCATAGAAAATGGATTGAAAAATTAGTATAGGGACGCCAGCTACGACGATTTTAGTCTCCTTAATATTGTAAATTTGCGCAGGAAAATAAAAATTATTTCCCTATAACTACCGATGTAGTAATGAAATCAAAACGAAATACATGTGATAAGTATGTCTTGTTGCGTTTCTATTTCTGTAGGAATTTTGTTGAAAAATCGTGAAAGGGTTGCCAGCTATGATGAATTTCGTAATTTATGACATTTCTTTATCGAGCGATGTTGTCATAAAATTTCCAAATGGGAATGATCCTGCAATGACAATTAACAACAAACTGTTACGTTTCAGAAATGTAAAAAGTTTGGACGATGGTAACCCTAAAATTAAACTCACTCCTATAACTTACAGCGCAGCCATTCAATCGAAACGAAATTCATAGAGCTGGTTTAACACAACGTGAAGCAGCTATGGTGCTAGCACATGATTGCCAGCACCAGACAATTTCGTAAATATTGCATCAACAGATGCTTCCATTTACTATTCATAAGCAAAGCATTTACAATAAAATAAGCAACCGGTAATTAAATGTTCTGAGTTTTGGAAATTTTTCGGAAGGTAGCCCCAGACATAGTTGAATCGCTGAAACTTTCGATGACATCCTCGAATGAAAATGAAATTCAAAGGATAAGTTTATTAAGCACGAGCATGTTATGGTAGATTTATTGCTGCTGTGTCGGACAAATGTTAACAGCACTGAACATTTTCATCATTTGTGTTTTAGAAAATGCTGTCAGAAAATGATATTTGTTCTTTTGAGTACGAAATGGTTGATATGAGACTACAAAAAAGTGTAGAACGTCTTCACATATTTTAAATCCCTCAAAGATGGCTTCTTCGAAAATTAGTTTTCTAGCGGTTCTAATGCACAGGACTTTTTACTAATGTTCGAAGAACATTAGTATTAAAATCGATTCGGCCAAAAATTCATATTTCCATATATGTGTATAAATATATCATCAAAAAATTTCAGTGAGATAATCTCGAGAACGCGCCATTCGATTGAGCTGAAACTTTCAGGATACATTTATTTATTTATTTATTTATTTATTTATTGATTTAATGTCTATAACAACAGATCAAGTCCAATTACGCAATAGACAATGATAAATAAAAATAAAAATATAATATAATTCAATGATAAATAAAAATAAAAATATATATAAAACGAACAAGAGTATCATAATTCAATAGAAAATAAGAATCCAAAATTTAAATATGCAATTAGCCAAGATGAGCATGCATTAAACAGAATAAGTAATTACTTTATCTTTTAACATGTTTTTGAAAAGCATCAAGGTCGGTGGTAGGGAACCAAGTCTGAGTTCGTTATGCTGCCTAGGTAAACGTAGCAGCGGTGAAAAGTAATATGTATCAGCCCGTGCAAATGGAACATTAAACGTTAAAGTTGATCTACATGACCGATCCAATACACGGACGGAAACCAGGTTGCAGAGGTCTGATGGGACAAGTCGATGGTGTAATTTAAATAGAAGGCATTCATCAAAGAACAGCCTACGAGATTTCAGGGATGGAATTTGCAGCATGGTAAGTCTCGCACTATACCCACAGTAAGTCAAATTGAATTTGAAAAGCAGAGTGCGGGTGAACCTGCGTTGTACAGATTCAACCGCATCAATTAAGTACTGAAAATGTGGGCACCATATTTGACAACAATACTCAACGATACTACGGACAAAAGAGCAAAACAGGTGTACACAGGTGGAGATATCGGTAAAATGCTTAGAAGATCTAAGTATAAAACCCGAGAGCCTGGACGCTTTGGCAGTAATATGCAATATGTGTTGGTCAAATAAGAGTTTAGTGTCGAAAATAACTCCCAGGTCTTTAAAAGAGAATACAGCATCGAGAGAGGTACCGGAAGCGCAATAAGAAAACACTAAGGGGTTAGTTTTACGCGTGAACGACATTTGGCGACATTTTAAGACGTTCAGAGTAAGATAATTTGCACTACACCAGTTGCCCAAAGTGTGCAGATCATTCTGTAGCTGAAAGCAGTCTTCAATTGTATCGATTACTCTGAAAATTTTAAGATCGTCTGCGTAAAGAAGGGAGAAGGAGTTTAGGAGACCTGGCAGATCATTAATATAGATTAAGAACAACAAGGGGCCAAGTATCGAGCCTTGCGGAACACCAGAGGTGGGATAGAAGGGAACAGAGGAGCAGGAATTCACAGTAACAACACAAGCACATTCATAAATGTAAGAAGAAAACCAGGAGAGCAGCGGTCCATAAAAGCCATATTTCTCTAATTTCAAGAGAAGAAGCACGTGATTAACAGAGTCAAATGCCTTAGAGAAATCAGTGTAAAGAACATCCACCTGTCTTTGCTGATCGATGGCAGAAGCCACAGTATTGCTGAAAGATAACAAATTGGTAACAGTGGATTTACCCTTGACAAATCCATGTTGCTCCTTGGCAAGGAAAGGCTCGAGTAGAGGATAAATTCTGTTGTAGACAACTCTCTCAAGTAGCTTGCTAAAGCAAGGTAGAAGCGATATTGGACGGTAATTGGAGATACAAGCGGGGTCACCTGCCTTAAGTATGGGAAAAATGTTGGCTGATTTCCATATGGAGGGAAAAACACCAGAGGCGATGCTTAGGTTGAAAATAATGGACAGGGGTACACAAAGTGAAGAAGATAGTGACTTAGTTAGTATATTAGGAATACCATCAGAGCCAGAAGAAGCGTTAAAATCGAGACAACTCATTAAATATTCAACTTCTAAAGGGTTTGTACGAAACGACGAGAGCGCTCTAAGGTTAGCGCGAGACGACGAGGGAGTGGTGAAAGAAACATGTGGAGGAGAAAGAGGGTTTTGTGGGGAAGAAAATGACGAGAAAAAACGAGCAAAGAGCTCACAGGTCTCTTCAGTTGTAGCGGCAGAAGTTTCATCAAGAAACACATTTTGAGGAACATTGGTGTATATGCAGAATAGGTCCAGGTCTCACTAAATGTTAATTATTGTTAACCCTTTGGCGCCGGCAGCCATTTTAGTCATATTTTTAATATACCTATTATTTCGTACACAAATAATTTTTTCAAAAATAAAGTCGACGAAATAAATTTCGAACGTGTCTTACATGTGAATTGGATAATGTTTTGGAAATTTTTAACCCCAGTTGTGCGCTGGGTGTCTAAAAAGAGAACGGGAAAATTTGAAAATTTTTAAATTGTGATAAATTTTGACAGAGTTATTCAATCATTACGAAATTTTCAGAACATATTGGTAATATTTAGTTGTAAATTTGTGTAGGTTTTAATGAGCCTGCTGGCAACCCTGTAGCTAGGGCAGGTACTGAAAATGAAAACCTCCAAATCATCGTTTCTCTTGAAAAAATGCCGTTTCTTAAAAAAAAGCCACTCATATGTAAATTTTGTTTTATATTCACATAGACAAAAAATAAAATTTGATATGGTATAACGGGCACGCCTGGTAACCCTTGCCCAATTTACCTATATTTTTAGCATCAAAAACTTCTGTTCACGGAAACTCACGATCTGATAAGCAGAATTAATTGAAATTTGCAGAATGTATTGATCTTTAATAGGACCAGGTCTGATAGAAGTTATTTTGAAATGCGGGCGATTCTGTGCGAGTGTTGCCATCTTGAAAAATCACTAAAAAAGATAACTGCTTTTAGCCTTATACATTCTGATTCAATCGTTCGATTTTGACGAAATTCATACAGTAGCTGAATCTTACTTCAAACCACGTTTGGTAGAAATTTGGTTGAAAAATTCGGTTGGAGCAGCCAGCTATGATAATTTTGGTGTCTTAAATTTGAAAAAATAAAAACTTGGAAGTGAAAACATTCAAACCATCGACTATCCTAAAAAAAAGTCCGTTTCTTACAATAAAACCAATCTGTATACAAATCCTATGTTTTATCCACACGTTCAAAATAAAACTTTGGAAATTTCATGTCGGACAAGAACGGTAACCCTTTCCCAGTTAACCTATATTTTTAGCATAAAAATTTCTATTCACGGGAACTCACGAACCAATAATCAGATACAACTGAAATTTACAGAATACATCGGACTTAAGTAGGACCAAATCTGAAGGAAGCGATTTTGAATTGAAGGCAACTCTGTGCCAGTGGTGCCATCTTGAAAAATTACAAAGAAAAAAAACTGATTTTGGCCCTATGAAATGTGAATTAGTTACCAGATTTTCATGAAATTGACACAGTAGCTGAACCTTCCTTTAAACTCTATTTGGTGGAAATTTGGTTGAAAAATTCGATTTGTGCTGCCAGCTATGGTAATTTTTGTACCTTTGGCTTTGAAAATTCGCTCAGAAAAATAAAACTTTTTGCCCTATAACTTCCAGTGCAGTCATGAAAACAATACGAATTTCATACAATTAATGGAACCTATTATAAACGTTATTCAGGCCAAAGTTAGTTGAAAAGCCGCGATTGGCTTGCCAGCTATTATTGGTTTTGGGTTTAATTGCAATGTCTTTATTAAGCGGTTTTATCGTACAATTTTCAAATGGTTATGATATTGTAGTGACAATAAACACCAAATATTAAGTTTTCGATTATTTGAAAAAACTCGCTGCTGGTAACCCTAAATTTCTTTATGCTCCTATAAATTCGAATGTAATTAAACAACGTGAAGCAGATGTGATTTATTCTTGGTTATTGAGTGGTACCTTCATATCTCCAGCACGGTATCTCCAGCACGAGTCGGTTGTGCTACTTTTGTATCAATAAATGCCTACAGTTAGTATTCATACCGGAATCATTTACAATGAAAATAAATAACCAATGTTTCAATTCCCAAAGTTCTGCATATTTCTCGGACAGCAGCCCCAAACACCAACTTCAGTTACAGTATTTTCTTCATTGATGTTGTATGAGATGCTGCTTTCAAATTTTTTGAAATAAGCAACTGATAACGTATATAATTAACCCGTGTTTTGCTCTCATAAACGTTGAAATTCATGCCAGTGGTAATATCTGAAACCTTCCGCCATATGAGTTATGATGCATTCTTAAGACCAAAGTAAAATGTGGCGTTTGAAACAGTTTGGCCGTAATAAGCAGCTCATGGAATATGCACTCAAAACCTGCTTGATTCTTCTACTGCTCTTCGAACATTAGTGTTTCTAGCGGTTCGGGTGCGCCAGAGTTTTTACTAATTTTCGAAGAAAAGTAGTATTAAACTCGTTTCGCCGAAAATTCATATTTCTTTATATATATATATATATATATATATATATATATATATATATATATATATATATATATATATATATATATATATATATATATATATATATATATATATATATATATATATATATATATCATCAAAATGATTAAGGGAGATAATCTCTGGAGTGGCCGATCCGATTGAGCTGATCCTTTGGGAGAACTTAGATGTGTTTAGTAGGTAGGTCCACGATTTGCTAAAATTCAGATATCCTAAACCTTTTGGCGGCGGTGAGCGTTTTAGTGAATTTTGAGGTACTCCTATATTTCCAAGCAGCGTGAATTTTTGATCAAAACAAGGATCGGAAATGAACAAATATTATGTTCGCAACTTGCCGATGACAAAAAATTGGAAATTTTGAGCCGTGTGTGGGTGCAGCGAGCCTAAAAGTAGGCAAGGATTTTTTTCAAATTTTAATTTGTCATTACTGCTGACAAAAACATTGGATCATCGTGAAATTTGCAGAGCGTATTGATGTTGACTAAAGTTTAATACATTTGGATTTCCAAGGTCGTGCGGGTAACCCTGTAGCTGCGGCAGTGTCTTGAAAAAAAATCCTTCAAATCATTGAACCTCATGATTTTTGACAAAAAATTCAAATCCTTGATAAATTTTAACGTTTGCGCATCATGTCAAATTGAAATGTTAAAAATTCCGATTTGCACAAGAACGGCAACCCATCACTAAAATACTTCTATTTTCAGCACTCGAAAGTTCTGCTCACGAGAACTGACGACCGTATTATCCGACCATAATGAAATTCACAGAGCATGTTGGCTTCAATTAGCACCAAGTCTGATAGAAGTGATTTTGAAATGCGGGCAATCCTATGGCAGTGGTGCCATCTTGAAAAATCACTGAGAAAAAAAAACAGCTTTTTGGTCTATAACTTCCGATTCAGCCATCAGACTTAAACAAAATTCACACAATATTTGGATCTTACTTAAGGTAACATTTGGTGAAGATTTAGCTGAAAAATTAGAATAGAGTTGCCAGCTATCGTGATTTTTGTCTGCTAAATCTTGCAAATTTGCTCAGCAAAATAAAGTTTTTTTCCCTATAACTTCCGGTCCAGTGTAGAAATCAAAACGAAGTAAATGCAGTAAACAGATTTTAATGTGAGCCAAATGTCATAGGAATTTCGTACAAAAATCATGAAAGGACTGCCAGCTATGACCATTTATGTAATTTTGTGGAATTTCTTTACTGCGCGATTATGATTTGCAAATAAGAACGATCCTGCAATGAAAATTAACAACAAATATTAGCGCTTTAAAAATTTGAAAAGTTTTGAGGGTGGTAACCCTAAACAATTTTTCACCCGTATAACTTCTAGCGTAGAAACGGCTCTCCATAGGGTAGTTCTCGAAATAGAAAAAGCACTCCGCTACAAAGAATACACTTTGGGAGCTTTTCTAGATATTGAAGGCGCCTTCAATAATGTGCACACAACAGCCATTATGGAGTGCCTCCGTGCAACCAACATCCACCCCTCTATTTGCAGCTGGATTAGCAATTTGCTTAAGCAAAGGCTCATAACAGCTGAGTGGGCGGGGTCCCAGATCACTAGGAAGGTCCATAGAGGCATGCCACAAGGAAGAGTTCTATCCCCCCTCTTATGGAACCTGGTTGTAAATACAATTTTGGATAAACTGGAGCGCAAAGGACTCACGGTTGTGGCCTATGCCGATGACATTGCGATATTAGTCTCGGGTAGGTTTCTGCACACAGTTGGCCAACTCATCGAGTATGCTCTGGGGCTTGTTGAGGAGTGGGCAAATACCGTGGGCCTTGGCATCAACTCCAATAAAACTGACCTTGTACTTTTCACAAGGAAGTACAAAATTCCTGAATTACCTCCAATCAGGTTGGGCGGCGCCAGCTTAAGCCTCAAGTCGCAAACTAAGTACTTGGGTCTTATTCTGGACAGCAAGCTCACCTGGAAGGCGAATTTGGAGGAGAGAGTAAAGCGGGCCAGCAATGCGATTTACGCCAGCAGGAGAGTGCTGGGTAAAACGTGGGGTCTAAGCCCTGCCTTAACACACTGGATCTATATGGCAATAGCCAGGCCTATCCTTGCGTACGGATGTTTGGTCTGGTGGCCAGCAGTAAATAAGACTACCTTTGCTAGCATGGCGAACAGAGTTCAGCGGCTGGCGGCTCTCTGCACTACAGGTGCCTTAGCCTCGACTCCTTCGTCTGCTTTGAATGTCCTGCTTCATCTCCCTCCGCTTGACCTCTTCGTGAAGGGCGCTGCCGCAAAAGCTGCTGTCAGGCTTAGGGAATCGGGACACTTTGAGTCACGATCCTTCGGTCACAGCAGAATTGAGCGGGGGTACACAGGTAGCACCGACTACTTGGTCCCCACTTTATGCTTCGAGCGCGGATATCAAGCGATCGTGGGGGATGGGCAGGAGTGGAATCGGCAAATGGGTGCAACAACTCTTAGTATCTACACTGACGGCTCTAAAACGGCTGCCGGAGTGGGTGCTGCAACTTCTTCCGCAGATGCAACTATGGAAGCAGCTTTTAGGCTTCCTAACCACTGCAGTATTTTTCAGGCGGAGGTTTTTGCGATACGTAAAGCCGCAGACCTAGCATACGCCGGAAATACCACAAATGAAGAAATCAACATCTTTACAGACAGTCAGGCGGCGGTTAAAGCACTGATGTCTTACACATACAAATCGAAGAGTGTACTTGACTGCATTCAGGCCCTGAATAGACTGGGCAACAACAGAAGAGTCAGGATTTTCTGGGTTCCTGGTCACAAGGGCATTGAAGGAAACGAGAGGGCGGACGCGCTGGCTAAGCACGGAGCCAGCCTTCCCCTGTCAGGCGCAGTTAACATTCCTACTCCAATCCAAACAATCAAATACTCAATCGACTCTTATATGATGCAAGTTGCTACGTGCAGGTGGCGTGCAACCCGGACATGTAAGCTAACCAAAATCATGTGGGGATCGTACAATCTCGTTGCTACTAGGTACATGCTCGAATTAACGCGAACTGACTGCAAGATGCTGGTCGGCATCATTACTGGCCACTGTCTTGTAGCAGCTCATGCCATGAAAATGGGACTCCTAACCAGCGACATCTGTAGGAAGTGTCAAGAGCCGGGAGTCTCTGAAACAATCCAGCACCTTCTGTGCCACTGCCCGGCACTGGGGAGAACCAGGCAGCGCTGCTTCGGTGAGCCCTGGCTGGTGGATCTCTCACATGTGGCGGAGCAGAGGCTGAAGGACATACTTCAGTTCGCAAAAAAGTCCGGGGCCTTCGATGGCCGTTTGGACTGAACTTTCCTTCTCCGGGTCCATTTATCTGGTATCACTACGGACCAATGGGTCTATGTGTGGCCCTGTGCCAGCCAGCTAACCTAACCTTACCTAACTTCTAGCGCAGTGATTCAATCGAAACGAAATTTATTGGTTGGGTTTAGTTTAACGTGAAGCAGATTTGGTATATATTTTGCTTTGCTGCTGACACAGGGTAACCAGCTTTAGCCATTTTCGTAACTATTGCATCAACAGATGCTTCAAATTACATTTTCATATGCAAAACATTTGCAATAAAACTAAGAAACCAATTTTTAAATTTTCCGAGTTTTGAACAATTTTTGGATGGCAGCCTCAAACTACGTTAACTGCTAAAGCTTTCGACGAAATCCTCCACTGAGAACGAAATTCAAAGGATAAGTTGATTTAAGTATGAGCTTGTGAAGGTCAACTTATTGCTGCTTCGTTGGGAAAATGTTGCCAGCACTGAACATTTTCATCATTTGCGTTATAGTTGAGTTTTGTTGCTTTGGATAAGGAATGGTTGATATGATTTTATAAAAAAGTGTATTACGTCTTTCCACATTTTTTTGTCACTCAAAGAAAATTTCTTCGAAAATTAGTTTTCTAGCGGTTCAGGTGCGCTAGAGTTTTTTACATTAGATTCACTAGTGTAATGTGTCGCTAATGTCGTGGACATTGGACCCTGGTAACTGGCTACAATTTAGCTCTTTGAACCAGAAAAGAGATTTAGACTACTATAAGTTTTCGCTTTGGCGAACCTGTCGCCGCTATGCGAAAATAGTACAGTCTTCTTTTCCTTTTTAATTGACCCTACTAAGACTTGGCTTTGGCGAGCCTGTCGCCGCTACGCTAAGACAAGGGAGTCTTGATTTTATATGGAAAATAAAACTATTGTTTTATTAATCTGGTCGCCGCTTGTTGTTTGGCTTACCAGTACAGAATGTACTTTATTGATTATAATCCTGAGCTTTTATAACAATAAGAGTACAGTTATTGTTTTTCAAAAATCTGCGCGAATCAAAAATAATTTATCTAGTTCCGGAGATTTACCACCGCGTTCAATTATGGCACTCTAGTCGCTATGTGTGTATATGTGACATTTCAGCAAGTGTCGAAACGTCAGTGCAGTTTTAGTGTGCACAACACTAGCACTTGTTTAGAACTTAAAACCTCGTCGTTGTCGGGGGTCCCGTCGGAACTGGCAACATCCATTTGTTTTTTCGCTGAATTATGCGATCCGTCGTCGTTTTCGGAGCTCGATTCGGCATCTTTGTCCTGGTGATTAATGTACACTTTATAAGCTGAGAGAATTTCTCAAATGAAATTCTCTTTAACGTCCTCTCGGCATTTTACACAAAGTTTCGAAAGCTTCTATTTAACTTTCTTCGTAAAAGACGCCATGTCTTTTTTCATCAGTACCCGCCGTTCTTCCGAAACTGCAGATGTGCTCTCGTCAACATCCTCTCCAGAGGACATTGACTCGGTGACTGAATAAAAATTCGATATGTCCAGTCGATACCACGCGTAGTTGTGAAATTCTCCAAATATAAATATTAAGATCACCTATAGCAGTGATACAATAAAACCTCCGCTCACTACACCAGTCGGCTAACGATCGCAATTGCTCGGCTTCCTTACGAAAACTCGAAATCTCGAACACTGATTATCGCTCCTCACACGTATGATCCGTTCGAGCGCTCGACTCGAACTTTGTATGATTGTGCAGAAGCTGTGATCGGGTGGAGATTTCGGAGATAAACCACATTCAGTTGTGTTTGATGCACAAGAATACAAAGTTCATATGGACAGAAAAATGTCAATCAACATTTGAAGTACTGAAGTATAAACTGATAAATGCACCAATATTACAAAACCTAGATTTCAATAAGCCATTTATTGTCACAACAGACGCATCAGACTACTCATTAGGTGCAGTACTCTCACAAGGCGAAATAGGACATGACTTAACCATTTCTTACGCAAGTAGAACCCTAGTTAAACATGAATTAAACAAACCGATAATCGAAAAGGAACTATTGGCAATTCATAGGGCGATAAATTTCTTTAGACCCTATTTATTTGGAAATAAATTTACAGTCGTTACAGACCACAGGCCACTTATATCACTATTTACACATAGAAACCCATCATCAAAGATGACTCGCATAAGACTAAATTTATGCGATTATGATTTCGATACAATATATCGAAAAGGCAAGGTGAACGTCAATGCAGATGCATTGTCACGCATCAAGTTAAATTCAGACACGTTAAAAGATATGATACCAAAGCAGAGAAATATTACCGAAGAAAAGAAGGTATTACCTCTTACAAGAAATATGGTAAAAAACTTAGAATACACTAAAAAAGTGCAAACAAGAAGAATAATCAAACCAAAACATAACCTTTTGGCCAACGAAATCTATATATGGAACAGCGATTCCTCAGCTGATATAAAAAATTTAACGAAATTCGAATTCGAAATGGGAAAAATCCCAAAAATCATATTTGAAAATAATCAGTTCCTAGTTAGACGTAGCAATAATCCATCGGAATTAGTTTCGACATTGGAGAATTTGACATCACAAGCAACTAGAAAAAATATAATGAAAATATACATAGAAGAATAAGATGAAATATTTAAAATGATAAATAAGGAAGAATTTAAAAACAAATTGAATCAACTACAGAAGAGTATTCTAACAAACAATAAAGAACTCTTAAGAATAATAATATACAAACCACCAAATAAATAACCGATAAAATAATACAATACTACCATACAACACCGATAGGAGGACACTTAGGTGTCAGAAAATCGTTATTAAACTAAAACACAAATATATATGGAAAGATATAAATAAGATGATAAAGACATATATTAAACACTGTGAAATTTGTGCGAAAAATAAACAGACACAACACATTAAAGAGAAACAAACAATAACAGACACACCAAAGAACACATTCGAAAAAATTGCTATAGACACAGTACGGCCACTAAGAATATCCAACGGTTACCGACACATTCTCACAATGCAATGCAAATTGTCAAAATACGTTATTGCGTACCCTATTGAAACAAAAGACGCCAAAACGATCGCCAAAACACTAGTAGAACAACTAATGTTAAAGCATGGTATTTTCAAAATTTTAAAATCAGATAATGGAACTGAATTCGCCAATGAGCTAATGGAAAACATTTGCAATTTATTAAAAGTTCAACAAATTTTCTCAACACCATATCATCACGAAACACATGGCTCAGTGGAACGTAACCATAGAGTATTAAATGAATATTTACTTAATTTTGCTAATGATTATGAATGGGACAAATGGATACCGTATTACACTTTTGCGTATAATACTAGTCCACATATTGATACACAATATTCTCATTACGAACTAGTCTATGGAAGATTACCCCAATTGCCCAACGATATTATAGAGAAACACAAACCGATAAACAATATAGACACTTTCGCTAATGAACTAAAAATTAGACTTAGGAATAGCATTAGTTTAGCTCAAAACATAATTGAGAAAGTCAAAAAGGAGAGAAAAAACTCTAGCGCACCTGAACCGCTAGAAACACTAATGTTCGAAGAACAGTAGAAGAATCGTGCAGGTTTTGAGTGCATATTCCACCACATGTGCTGCTTATTACGGCCAAACTGTTTCAAATGCCACGTTTTACTTTCGTCTTAAGAATGCATTATAACTCATATGGTGCAAGGTTTCAGATATTACCACTGGCATGAATTTCAACGTTTATGAGAGCAAAACACGGGTTAATTATATTCGTTATCAGTTGCTTATTTCACATAATTTTGAAAGCAGCATCTCATATAACATCAATGAAGAAAATGCTCAGTGCCTGCAGCACTGTAACTGAAGTTGGTGTTTGGGGCTGCGATCCGAAAAATTTGCAGAACTTTGCGAATTGTAACATCGGTTATTTATTTTCATTGTAAATGTTTCCGGTATGTATACTAACTGTAAGCATTTATTGATACAAAAGTAGCACAACCGACTCGTGCTGGCAACCTTTCGCCAGTATCAAATCCAAGAATATATCAAATCTGCTTCACGTTGTTTAATTACATTCGAAGTTATAGGAGTATAAAGAAATTTAGGGTTACCTGCAGCGAGTTTTTTCAAATGATCGAAAGCTTAATATTTGCTGTTTATTGTCACTACAATATCATTACCATTTGAAAATTCTACGATAAAACCGCTTAATAAAGATATTGCAATTAAACACAAAACCAACAATAGCTGGCAACCCTATCGTGTCTTTTCAACCAAATTTGGCCTGAATAATGTTTATGACAGGTTTCATTAATTGTATGAAATTCGTATTGATTTCATGACTGCACTGGAAGTTATAGTACAAAAAGTTTTATTTTCCTGAGCGAATTTTCAAAACCAAAGACACAAAAATTACCATAGCAGGTAGCACCAATCAAATTTTTCAACCAAATTTCCACCAAACAGAGATTAGAGTTAGGTTTAGCTTCTGTGTCAATTTCATGAAAATCTGGTAACTTATTCACATTTCATAGGGCAAAAAGCAGTTTTTTTTCTTTGTAATTTTTCAAGATGGCACCACTGGCACAGAGTTGCCCACAATTCAAAATCGCTTCTATCAAATCTGGTCTTACTTAAGTCCAATGCATTCTGTAAATTTTAGCTGTATCTGATTATTGGTTCGTGAGTTTCCGTGAACAGAAGTTTTTGATGCTAAAAATATAGGTTAACTGGGAGAGGGTTACCGTTCTTGTCCGACATGAAATTTCCAAAGTTTTATTTTGAACGTGTAGATAAAACATAAGATTTATATACAGATTGGTTTTATTGTAAGAAACGGACATTTTTTTGAATATTCGATGGTTTGAATGTTTTTACTTCCAAATTTTTTTTTTCAAAATGAAGACACCAAAATTATCATAGCTGGCAGCTCCAATCGAATTTTTCGACCAAATTTCTACCAAACGTGGCTTAAAGTAAGGTCCAGCAATTGTGTAAGTTTCGTCAAAATCGAACGATTCAATCAGAATTTATAGGGCTAAAAACAGTTATCTTTTTTAGTGGTTTTTCAAGATGGCACCACTGGCACAGAATTGCCCCCATTTCAAAATCACTTCTATCAGACCTGGTCCTATTTAAGGTCAATACATGCTGTGAATTTCAAATAATTCTGCCCATCGGATCGTGAGTTTCCGTGAACAGAAGTTTTTGATGCTAAAAATATAGGTAAATTGGGCAAGGGTTGCCAGGCGTGCCCGTTATACCATATCTTTTTTTTTTTTTTGGTTATGTAAACAAAGCACAAGATTTACATATGAAAGGCTTATTTTTGAAGAAACTGCATTTTTTCAAGAGAGACGATGATTTGGAGGTTTTCACTTTCAGTGCCTGCCCTAGCTACAGGGTTGCCAGCACGCTCATTAAAAGCCACATTAATCTACAACTAAATAATATCAATATGTCCTGAAAATTTGGTAATGATTGAATAGCTCTGTCAAAAGTTATCGAAATTTAAAAATTTTCAAATTTTCCCGTCCTCTTTTTAGGCACCCAGCGCACACATAGGGTTAAAATATTCCAAAGCATTATCCGATTCATATGTAAAACACGTTAGAAATTTATTTTATTAACTTTATTTTTGCGAAAATCATTTGTGCACGAAATAATAGGTATATTAAAAATATCACTTAAATGCCCGCCGGCGCGAAAAGGTTTACAATAACTGACATTTAAAGAGACTTGGACCTATTCTGCATATACACCAATGTATCCTGAAAGTTTCAGCTCAATCGAATGGCGCGTTCCCGAGATTATCTCACTGAAATTTTTTGTACATATATATATATATATATATAAAGAAATATGAATTTTTGGCCGAATCGATTTTAATACTAATGTTCTTCGAACATTAGTAAAAAATAATGTAGATAGTAACATAAACCCAGCAAAATTCAAAGTAGGGGATCTAGTTTTAGTCAGAAATATTCATAGAAAAAAGTTGCAGAACAAATATCACGGACCATATGAAATACTTGAAAGAAAGGGTGCTAACACTCATATATTGGTAAACGGAAAATGCAAGAGATACCATAAAAACTTGTTAAAATTATATACACCTCTAATTTAAAATCAATACAAAATACGATATACATATTCGAACATGTACACTAAGAAACAACAATAACCAATAAATATATATAAAAAAAAAATATATACAAAGAAATGGATATAGATATTATAACACAAGAAATGTATTCAAACCACACAAAAAAAAATTTTGTACAAATTTACATATTCAAAACTATATTTAAATAAGAACTGCTTTAGCAATATTAAACAAAAAATATATATTTAAGAAGACATATTAATGAAATAGAAAAAAATAATTGTAAAAGTGTATGGATATAAAAAAACTCTAGCGCACCTGAACCGCTAGAAACACTAATGTTCGAAGAACAGTAGAAGAATCGTGCAGGTTTTGAGTGCATATTCCACCACATGTGCTGCTTATTACGGCCAAACTGTTTCAAATGCCACGTTTTACTTTCGTCTTAAGAATGCATTATAACTCATATGGTGCAAGGTTTCAGATATTATGTTTACGTTACGTTAACGTTTATGAGAGCAAAACACGGGTTAATTATATTCGTTATCAGTTGCTTATTTCACATAATTTTGAAAGCAGCATCTCATATAACATCAATGAAGAAAATGCTCAGTGCCTGCAGCACTGTAACTGAAGTTGGTGTTTGGGGCTGCGATCCGAAAAATTTGCAGAACTTTGCGAATTGTAACATCGGTTATTTATTTTCATTCTAAATGTTTCCGGTATGAATACTATCTGTAAGCATTTATTGATACAAAAGTAGCACAACCGACTCGTGCTGGCAACCTTTCGCCAGTATCAAAGCCAAGAATATATCAAATCTGCTTCACGTTGTTTAATTACATTCGAAGTTATAGGAGCATAAAGAAATTTAGGGTTACCTGCAGCGAGTTTTTTCAAATGATCGAAAGCTTAATATTTGCTGTTTATTGTCACTACAATATCATTACCATTTGAAAATTCTACGATAAAACCGCTTAATAAAGATATTGCAATTAAACACAAAACCAACAATAGCTGGCAACCCTATCGTGTCTTTTCAACCAAATTTGGCTTGAATAATGCTTATGACAGGTTTCATTAATTGTATGAAATTCGTATTGATTTCATGACTGCACTGGAAGTTATAGTGCAAAATGTTTTATTTTCCTGAGCGAATTTTCAAAACCAAAGACACAAAAATTACCATAGCTGGTAGCACCAATCAAATTTTTCAACCAAATTTCCACCAAACAGAGATTAGAGTTAGGTTTAGCTTCTGTGTCAATTTCATGAAAATCTGGTAACTTATTCACATTTCATAGGGCAAAAAGCAGTTTTTTTTCTTTGTAATTTTTCAAGATGGCACCACTGGCACAGAGTTGCCCACAATTCAAAATCGCTTCTATTAAATCTGGTCTTACTTAAGTCCAATGCATTCTGTAAATTTTAGCTGTATCTGATTATTGGTTCGTGAGTTTCCGTGAACAGAAGTTTTTGATGCTAAAAATATAGGTTAACTGGGAGAGGGTTACCGTTCTTGTCCGACATGAAATTTCCAAAGTTTTATTTTGAACGTGTAGATAAAACATAAGATTTATATACAGATTGGTTTTATTGTAAGAAACGGACATTTTTTTGAATATTCGATGGTTTGAATGTTTTCACTTCCAAATTTTTTTTTTCAAAATGAAGACACTAAAATTATCATAGCTGGCAGCTCCAACCGAATTTTTCGACCAAATTTCTACCAAACGTGGCTTAAAGTAAGGTCCAGCAATTGTGTAAGTTTCGTCAAAATCGAACGATTCAATCAGAATTTATAGGGCTAAAAACAGTTAACTTTTTTAGTGGTTTTTCAAGATGGCACCACTGGCACAGAATCGCCCGCATTTCAAAATCACTTCTATCAGACCTGGTTCTATTTAAGGTCAATACATGCTGTGAATTTCAAATAATTCTGCCCATCGGATCGTGAGTTTCCGTGAACAGAAGTTTTTGATGCTAAAAATATAGGTAAATTGGGCAAGGGTTGCCAGGCGTGCCCGTAATACCATATCTTTTTTTTTTTTTGGTTATGTAAACAAAGCACAAGATTTACATATGAAAGGCTTATTTTTGAAGAAACGGCATTTTTTCAAGAGAGACGATGATTTGGAGGTTTTCACTTTCAGTACCTACCCTAGCTACAGGGTTGCCAGCACGCTCATTAAAAGCCACACAAATCTACAACTAAATAATATCAATATGTCCTGAAAATTTGGTAATGATTGAATAGCTCTGTCAAAAGTTATCGAAATTTAAAAATTTTCAAATTTTCCCGTCCTCTTTTTAGGCACCCAGCGCACACATAGGGTTAAAAAATTCCAAAGCATTATCCGATTCATATGTAAAACACGTTAGAAATTTATTTTATTAACTTTATTTTTGCGAAAATCATTTGTGCACGAAATAATAGGTATATTAAAAATATCACTTAAATGCCCGCCGGCGCGAAAAGGTTTACAATAACTGACATTTAAAGAGACCTAGACCTATTCTGCATATACACCAATGTATCCTGAAAGTTTCAGCTCAATCGAATGGCGCGTTCCCGAGATTATCTCACTGAAATTTTTTGTACATATATATATATATATATATATATATATATATATATATATATATATATATATATATATATATATATATAGAAATATGAATTTTTGGCCGAATCGATTTTAATACTAATGTTCTTCGAACATTAGTAAAAACTCTAGCGCACCTGAACCGCTTGAAACACTAATGTTCGAAGAACAATAGAAGAATCGTGCAGATTTTGAGTGCATATTCTACCACACGAGCTGCTTATTACAGCCAAAATGTTTCAAGCCACGTTTTACTTTGGTCTCAAGAATGCATTATAGCTCATATGGTGGAAAGGTTTTAGATATTACCACTGGCATGAATTTTAAAGTTTATGAGAGCAAAACACTTGTTTGCGTTATTCGTTATCAGTTGCTTATTTCACAAAATTTTGAAAGCAGCATCTGTATTTGTATTTGTATTTGTATTTATTGAATTCACATGTTCTTAACAATAAACTTACAGTTTTTCGATGCGAAGAATCATTATTAACAATACTAAAAATAATAATAAAGCCATCAAAACGTATATAATAAAGGCATTCAGAAATTAAAATAATTTTACTTATACGCAATTTAAATAAAACTTCCAAGCCTCTAGACAGAAAATGGAAAAAAGGAAGAAAAATTGTGAAAATTAACGAAAAATAATCCAAGAAAAGCAAGAGATAAAGAAATACCACATTCGAGCACGCGCATGTGACCTAGAATTTGGTAGTTTAGTCAGCACTTAAATAATCAGTTAAGATTTTAGAGAAATTGTTGCCAAATAAAAGCCGCCTTATACCGATAGGCAAGGAATTCCAAAGTCTTGTGGCATGAACGAAATATTGCCTTTCCGTTACAACGCTTTTATACCGAGGAGTGATTAAAGCAATTGAACGTGACGATCTAGTGAATTTAAGTTTATCTACTATATAAGAAGGTTCGTTCCTTACAACTAGATTTTTCAAGAAGTTTAAGCAGCGAAGATCGAAATATGTGTAGAGATCACTACCTAGAATATTTTTACAAAAGGGTGACACATGACTGTAATGACCCAGGTTAAAAACATAACGAATGAGACCATTAAATGCGACAGTTAATTTACGTTTAGATTCAGCACTATGTTTGCAGGAAATTTCGCATCCATAAGCAATAATTGGAATCACTAAGCTTTTCACCAGTGTTAATTTTACATGCTGTGGAACAAAGTGTTGAGACATAAACAAGTTTCTAAGGCATCCGTAGACTTTTCCAACAACTGTATTTATATGATCGTCCCAGGTTAATGCGGTGTTAAACCAAATTCCGAGATTTTTGGCTTTTGTGACAAAATCAATACACGCATTATTTAGATAAATTTTAGGAAAAGAGCTCAGATTAAGCTCGCTTTTATAAATTACAATGCAATTGGACTTCTGCGGATTAAGCTTCAACAAATTATTTTGAGACCATTGGAAGATACGCTGCAGATCACTATTTAGCTTGCAGGCCCCATCCTCAATTAACCCCAACTGACAGCTTAAGTATAATTGTACATCGTCTGCATACATGTGGACATTCGCATTATCAACGACTAGTGGAAGGTCATTTATGAACATGCAGAAAAGTAAAGGGCCTAAAATAGAGCCTTGTGGAACTCCTGTCAGAACACATTCGAAGCTAGAAGAGCTATTGCCGACAAAGACAGCTTGCTTTCTACCAGATATATAAGAGTTGATAAGCCTAGCTGCACTTGATGAAAAATTAAAATTGCGTTGCAATTTAAATATAAGCAATGAATGATTCACTGAGTCAAAGGCTTTTGAGAAATCGAGCAATACGAGATAGGTTACGAGATCATTCGTCAATGACACACGTATATCATTAGTTACTTTAAGTAAAGCAGATGTACAGCTGTGCTTTGGTCTAAAGCCTGATTGATTGTAGCTCAAGAGATTGCGGTTCCTGAGGTATTTGGTTAGTTGCTTATGCAAAATTTTCTCAAGTACTTTTGAGAAATAAGACAGTATCGTTATTGGTCTATATGCTGTTGACAAACCACCGAAAGCTGCCTTCTCCACTAGAATTACTTTACTCACTTTTCATAGCGAAGGAAAGGTTGAAGTCATGATAATGGTATTGAAAATGTGTGTGACGAAAGGTAATACATGCGGAAGGAGTATTTTCATGAATAGTGAATAGAGTTCATCCAGCCCGGTCGCTTTCGATTTTATGCCAGCAATAGGTTCGCACACATCATTGCCCGTAATTCCAGTAAAATAAAAAGCGGGGTCGCTTGATACCTCATTAGTCAGAGGGACCTTTGGCAAAGTGTTCAAGCAAGAGGTGTGTGACTGAGATTGCAGAAATGCTAAATTAAGCGCATTCAAATCAGGCACAGCTGTATTAGATATACTCTTTCTACCGATACCTAATTCTTTTAAATTTCTCTAGTGTGTCTGAGAGGGAAAATTATTTCCAAGCTTTCTGGTGAAATACCTTTGCTTCGCCTTTCTTATTTCAGTGGTGACTTTATTATGAGATTGACGAAAAATTTCATACTATGAAAGAAATTTGAAACGTTTCCATCTCAAATAGTTTTTATCACGCTGGTCAATAAGATGTTGTAGCTGGGAAGTGAACCAAGGATTACGCGTGTTTTTTAATGTTCGAGTTTTCAAGGGAACGTGGACATTGTACAAGTGCAGGATATTGCTCTGCAGGAACTCTACCTGATCCTCTATACATGGGAGGAGATAGGTTTGATGCCATTGTATTTTTAGCACATCCTCTTCAAGAGCCCTGAAATTGATGTTGGTAAAGTCTCGATATGTATATGAGGTGCTACCGCATTCAGCTGTATTATAGACCGTTATGAAAATTAAGTCGTGCTTCGAAAACGCAGGAGTTGACAGCGGACTATAACGAAGAATATTTTGGATGCAACTGACAAGAAAAATATCAAGCAGAGTGCTACTAGATCTGCTAAAGTGTGTCGGAGATAAATCATTTACTAGAAACAAGTTATATGACTTAATACTATCGAGGAATGATCGTGAACTTTCAGAATTTAGCACATTACAATTCAAATCACCGCCAATAATAATTTCGCTAAACGATGTAGTTAGTCCCTCAAGCATTAAGTACAGCGGTTGCAGATCAATGTTGTTGGAAGGTCGACAGACTACACCAATGAGTCGCTTTTTCGAATTTGAAACGATTTCGATGAAGCAAAACTCAACCAAATCATCAGACTGTGAGATAGCGACATATCTGGATATAATTCCGTGCCGCACATAAACTGCAACATCTCATATAAGATCAATGAAGAAAATGCTCAGTGCCTGCAGTACTGTAACTGAAGTTGGTGTTTGGGGCTGCGATCCGAAAATTTTGCAGAACTTTGGTAATTGAAGCATTGGTTATTTATTTTCATTGTAAATGTTTCCGGTATGAATACTAACTGTAAGCGTATATTGATACAGGAATAGCACTACAAACTCGTGCTGGCAACCTTTTGCCAGTATCACATCTGCATCACGTTGAAATTAAACTACCCTGCGAATTTCGTCTCGATTCGATGACTATATTCGAAGTTATAGGAGTATAAAGAAATTAAGTGCTGCCAGCTGCAGCATTTTTCAAATAATCGAAAACTTAATATTTGCTGTATATTGTCACTACATTATCATTACCATTTAAAAATTTTACGATCAAATTGCTTTAGAAAGATATTGGAAATAAACACAAAACCAACAATAGCTGGTAACCCTATGGTGGCTTTTCAACCAAATTCGACTTGAATAATGCCTATAATAGGTTCCATTAAATGTATGAAATTCGTATTGATTTCATGACTGCCCTGGAAGTTATAGGGCAAAAAGCTTTATCTTCCTGAGCGAATTTTATTTATTTATTTATTTATTTACCAAACAAGGTATAATAATAATACATATAAATGAAATAAATATAAAACACAAAAAAAACTAGACAAATTTAAAAAAAAAACTCTAGCGCACCTGAACCGCTAGAAATACCTTTGTTCGAAGAACAGTAGAGGATTTGTGCAGATTTTGAGTGTATTTTCCACCACGCTCCTTTTTAAAGCCAATCTATTTTAAAAGCCACGCACCGCTTGACCTCAAGAATGCATTGAAACTTATAGGGTGAGCTGCTTTTTAGTATTACCACAGGCATGAATTTCAAAGTTTAGGAAAGCAAAACACTTATTCTTCATATTCATATTCAAACGTTTTTTTTAAACTTTGAAAACGGCACCTCCTTCAACATAAAAAACGAAAACGAAAATGCTCACTGCTTGTAGCACTTTGCCAGCACTGTAATTAAAATTCTACCACAACTGTTTCCTTGAAGGTCAGTTTACTCTATGAATATTATTTTCATCCGATGACTTCATCGAAAGTAAAAATTTCCAGAAATTGGAAACTTCAGATGTTTGCCATATCAATATCTAATGGTAGTACAGATGCTACAGTGTAGAAATAACAAAAATATATCTTGCTCATCAGAACGGCTACGAATACTGATTTTCGAAAAATATGCTTTTGTCTGACTAGAAAACATGTGCAATACAGTTTTGTTGTGGTGTCATCTCAATCATTTATTTCTTCAGACGGATAAATGAGAAACACTATCTTCTGATTAAACATGTTTCCATCTCACAATTTTCCACGTAACCCAAGAGGTATTGTGATGGCGCGTTAACCTTTTGTTTCAGATGGATGGATTCCCCAGTATGCATATTACCCATCAAATTAGAAAAGTAAGAAACAGAACAGACTCTTTTTTTTCAAAATCCTTTAAATTTTTGTGCATAAGCTTTCATTTTATCAACCTACCTAGTTTTGAATTTGGTTTAAAAGAAATAAATAGGGACTTTTTAAAAAATTCGGCAAACGCTTTTGGTATATCTTTATCAATTCATCGTTCGCTTGAGACCATATTCCAGTGCGAAAATTTCGAAGCCAACATTTGTAGTGTCCCTCATGAAAAGTATCCCCATAATGACAAACTACAGAGTTAATTTCATATATGCCACCATTTATCTCCAGCTGTTTCCTTAAAACAGTTGTTTTATATTCTATTGCACATTTTCGCACAACATTTTCGATCTGCCCAGCAAATGGAATAATTTAAATTAGCATTAAATTACCGAGGCTTAAAATCTGACATTTTTGCTTTCGTTCGCCTATAACCTCGCAATTCTCACACAGGGAGTCTGATATACGCTCCATTTATTAAATTGGTGTTTCATAATTTCAAGTGAATCTGCTCCTACGAGATCTTCATTTACAAAAACTGTGAAACACAATAGTGGTTCAACGCGGCTGCTCTGAAAGCCACAATTAAAACAAAGTAAGATGTATTCTACTTGAAAAGTGAAATTTTCCCTCAAAATTGGTGACATATTAAGAATTTCCATGAATAAATCATGTGCGTCTTGTTGTTGACGATCTGTAAAATAGCCGCCTACCTTTGATCGTATATGCCGTGACGTAAAACACCGAGCTTGGTCGGTACTTACAGTGAAAAAATGTAAGTTAACGTCATACAAATTTTGCATGAACGTATCTTCCTGCATGCCATGGAAGATATAGTTTGAACGGTTGTTCAACAGAACTTGAGAAACTTTATTTGCATAGCACGATACTCCGTCTAAATTTTCAAACTTTTGTACAGTGTATTCAGTAGTACAAAGCTTATTTGATATTTCTCCTTCTTTAATTGGCACTTCATCAGCACACACACTAGTATTTTGCTTAAAAACATCTTCAAGTGGACTCGTATGCTCACAAAAACTATCAGAAATGATGCCTACTATAGGTTTATGGTAACTTAAATATGACTCGTAAAAAGCACACGTGACGTTAGCAACGGTGTTACAAAAAGGAATATCGATCTTGGTTTTGCCATTTGTAGAAAATTCTCCCGCCGGCATGGCATACCTCAAGCCATAATTGCCAAGTATTTGATATAAAGTGTGGTTGGGCACACAATTAAAATCTATATTTATATCTCCTACAAGAACAACTTTATTCTCCTTACTATTCGCTGCATTAAGCGTTTCAACAAATTTATCCTCGACTGTCAAAAAAGCAGTAGTAGGAGACTTGTAGCATATGCAAAAACTGTATTCTTCCCACCCAAGACAAACAAAGTTTACAGATTTTTGTTCTTCATTGTAAATGAATTTCATAGTGTATGAGGTAACGCTATTTCTACAATATAACAAAATACCGAACGCCTTTCGTCGGTATTGGCAGTCGTGACGAAAAATTATCCTATAATTCGGTATTTCTAATGAATCTTTTGGCAGAGTCCAAGTTTCTACTAAAAATATAAAAGAAGCTGAAACAAAGCTCCCATCACATGCAACATCCGTAAAATGCTTATTTAAGGACTGGACGTTATGGAAAATAAATGAACGGACAGAATCAGGGAGATCCTGTAAGAAAGGCAAACTGAATCGTACTGGCTTCTTTCGAAACAGTCGGTTCATTTCATTTACAACAGCAACATTGCATCTTCCCTCATATCCATAATTAAATTTTCCCACAATATGCAACCCAGTTAATTTTGTAGCTCTACTAAATCCCACATAGAGCTCATTTTTGGTTAATCCTTTTCGCATTTTTATTGCAACATTCTCATATGTACCACCTTGACTCTTATATATAGTTATCCCTTCTGCACATACTATGGGAAACTGCTTTCTTAATATGGCAGAACTCAGACTCTTCTTCAATTGTATGCTTTTAGCAATAGCTTCAATTGGCGTGAAACGAGCACTAATTTGATTCTGCTTCATATAGGCAGAATATGTGACTCTCGTTTGGCGACCTATTCTGGGGTCATCAAATTCCAACCATAACCTCACAGGGCAACCTTGCGACGTTTCAATAAATTTCAAAACCCCAATGGCTCCATTGAAAATTCCGTCACTTATTGATACATTGACAGTCACCATGTACTTGACATCCACTGCTAATGCTAAGAGATATTTTAGGCCATATGTCAGGTGAGAAGGTGCTTGTCTGGCAGCTTCTAAAATACTTTCCCGCCTTTTCGAAGAAATATTTTTAGTAGGAACTGAATCAACTGCTTCAGAGATAATACACTCTTTAGTTGATAATATTTTATTATTGTAACTGTCCACTTCGGCATTAGTGCGGAAAAGGCAAATTGTTGGCTGATCAACTTCATCCAGATTAGAAATCTCGTGACTTTGCAATAGCTTGACATCATCCTTGGTCAAATGGTCTCTCGCCAAACGATTCAAGCACTCGGCAAAAGTGACATCATCTTTTTGTCGCATTATCTCCGTCAATTCATACGCTTTAAACAAACTCCATAGAGGGTTGCCAATTAAAGCACTGTATGGATTACGGGCATTATCTTGAAATATATACTTATCCCCTACAGGTGAGAGCTGATTAAAATCCCCAAAGAGCAGTACGCTCATTCCACCAAAGAGCTCTTCGCTTGAAAAAATCTGGCGCAATCTTTCATCCACCATTGCAAACATGTGACTACCAACCATACTTACTTCATCTATTATAGTAAGCTTGACATCGCGAAGTTTTGAAAAGAGAGTATTACGAATATTTGCGGAAAGCCTTGGCATTTCTCCACTATATTGATTAATAGGAAGTACAAACGCAGAATGCAATGTAAGACCATCGATCGCAAACGCAGATTTTCCAGTTGGCCCACATAATACGGTTTTTACGCTTTGCGGATTGGTTCCTGCAATGCTATTAAAATATTTCAGTATATTCTGATTGATTGCTTTAATTAAAACGCTTTTCCCTACTCCAGCGCTCGCAGAGACAAACTCATGAATTACCCGACCACTTTTAATTTCATGCAAGATATGCATACAATATTTTCTTTGCCTGTCATTCAAATTTTGCATTAAGCAATAATATTCACTCTCTGGCAAGATATGCGGAACTGGAAACGTTGCATATGCAACGCCCGGCGTCTTTTCATTGACTGGAATACCTGCATCTACTAAAATATCCCCTTCGTTTGTTCTATTATCAAATATGGCATATTCATCTTCTCTCTCGCCAGCAATGAGGGAAGCAATCAGTGACCCATCGTCATCAAACGTATCTTCTTGATTTACAGTAGCAGCAGCGTAGTCAGCTTCAACATGGAAGCTATGGCTCTCGAAGAAATATTTTTCCCTGTTCTGCCTAATATTTGTTAAGTTTTCGTTGTATATCTTCCTTCTATCAACATTGAGCAAGTCTGTTACTTCATTTCTCCATGGACGAAAGAGCATCAGTTGTTCTCTAAGGTAATTGTCCTCATCTTGCTCTTGCTTGAAGTTGACAAATCTTATTATTCTAGGTTTCCGACGCTTCCGTAGAGATCCTTTGTTATTTTTGAGCTCATAAATAAGATCAGTTTCCTCACATTCAATCTTGTCATCATTTTCGCCATCGACCTCATAATCTAAGCTATCTATTTTGGGACGATTCACTTGGAATTCGGCATACAATGATACAAAGTCTGCTAAACATAGGTTTTCTAATTTTACTGGCCTTTGAATAAAATGATCTAGGTTATTCTCAACGAAGACATCAGTACTTTCATTGGGCAACCGTCGGAGACTTTCTTTCGATTTTATAACGCGAACGCGTCTTTCAGGCAAACTTGTGTTTTTGAAAGAGCATTCTTGCAATGATTTCGACAAAGGCATGTCCATGATATAGTACACAGCCTCTTGTGCACTAAGTTCCGACCCATTCAGGAATGCATTACCTAAAAACTTCAACTTTTCTTTTATACTGAGGTTCCCTGCCTGGACTTGTTCTTTTGCATCTCTCAATAATTTTGACATGTCCCGATCAGTTTTATTTATGTAATTTAAAATATATTGGATGCAAGAATAGCAATCTGTGATATACTGAATATCCATATTGGATTTGAACAAACTCAGTATATCAGGATTAAAGTTATTTATTTTGATTTCCGCAAGGCCGCGCTTAATAAATACTGTTGGCCTTGTCAATTTTATCCTAATAGCATCAATATAATCAATTTCATTGATATTTAGGTAATTTAAAAAAGCATCAAAAGTAATGTTGGGTGGATTTTTGAACTGCGCACATAAATATTGTCTTATTGATCTATGTGTGAAATTCAACAATACCCATCGCGGATCGACTCGTTCGAGCTTCAAAGGACTAAGAATAGCTGTCGCTCTCATCGGGAAAAAAGGTATACCAAATCTACACCCCACTTGCCCACTTTTCATTTTATACATACAAGTGAAAGAATGTTTATGGGTTTGAAATGTTGACACATCTTTACTTGAGACAAATGAGTGACTTTGCGAGCAACTAATAAAGCGATCAATAAACTTGACGCAGACGTAATTAGATCCTTCTTGATCATTGTTAAAGCGAGGAACATCTTTCAGCCATAGTAAGCAGTGACAGTGAGGGCTACCTCTCTTCTGAAATTCAACCCGAATGTAATAGTCTATAACATGGTGTTCCTCAAATATACCACCCGGAATTGTAAGCATGCGGAAAAGTTCGGAAAATTTATGATCAAAATATCGAGCGCATGTCACAGGATCTTTCTGAATCAACTCCCGTTTTTCACCGAATGTCAGCTCTGCAGCCTGCTCCTCAGAAATGTCTACACCATGGACGACCTTTTTCAATATGACTAACAATTCCAGCCATTTGGTTTCTGCTGCTGACATTGTCAGAAAGATGTGTGGCGCACCTAACTGACGAACCATAGCCATAACTTCTTTCATTTTATCTAACCAAAATGTTGGAGAACCTCTATCTGCCGCGAAAAATTTAAAGCCAGAGTCACTATCAATTAGCGAAATAACAAAATCTTCTTTGTTCAAATCACCGGCTTTAATCGGATTATTTGTATTCTTTTTTGACGCAAGCAGAAGGAAATGCTGTCACAAATTTTCTTTATACGCAACTTTGAGCTCATATAGAACAAAGAAGCGACATTGCTAAATCGCCTGTCAGCTCGAGTTAAACGTGACTTGCACCATTGCTGGTATGTTAAGTTTGCCGGGCATTTAATTAACTTCCCCCCAAAAAGTTTAATGAAGCTCATGCATTCGTCAAACAAAATAGAAAGAGGCATTGCTCTCTCTCCCGGCGCAAAGACAATGGCTCTATTCTCTATAAGAGTTTCATCATCTTCTATATTAAGAGGCTCATGGTCTCTTACACAAGCATCAATATCATCATCTTCATGCTGATTCAATTCGTAATCTGGCAAAGCGTTACCAGATTCTCTTGACGCCTGAATATCCCGTAGAAGTCAATTTTCATCATCTTGGACTCCTGCAAAACAGTATACTTCACTATCTTGCAGAAATTTTGCTGCTTTTATTATAGCAGCAGGACGAATAGCTTCGGACAGATAAACACTTTTATGCGCAATATTCCTTTTCAGTTGAATCGCTACCGTTTCTGTTTCGCTTAAGACCCTGGGTAAGATTTTGATGCACTTTTCAACACTTATGGGAACGTTGACGGCCCTCCCCTTAATTTTAAATTGTCTGTCAGAAGAAACTTCAACTATTTTCCTAAATGGAATTCGTGGGCATAGAAATCGTTCTTCCAAATTGGTTAGCAATTGAAGTTCCTTCGGAATTTCGGGTAATCTAAACTGCCTGTGGAATATAGATAATTTAGTCATTTTCCCCGCTTTAACATAACCCCAGCAAGTACGGCAAAATGAAAACGGTTGCAGCAAATTATGTTTTCGTAGGGAAATATCACTATGTAAGCTTTTATCTATGTTGCTTGCTTCTTTGGGCACGTTTTTATAGAATCCGCAAACCACAGCCGATCACATGAATCACACACGAAGCTAGGTCCTGCTTTAATTTTTGATAAGAATGAGGCAAACTTTTGGACCCACTTTATGGCCGCCTGTGCTGCCTTGTCTCTTGCCGCACGCTTTTCATAAAATTTCTTACAAATTTCCCAATGCCGGGCATTGCCTTGGGTGGTGGCTAAATGCTTAACCTGGTTCTTTCGTGAAGTCTTTCGTTTCCTCTGCAAATTTCTCGTACTTTGCAGCCTTTTTCTTTCATTAAGCATTAGCCTTAAGTAATGCTTTGCTTGTGAAGCTGGGCATGCCACTCGCTTCTTTTGAGAAGTTCGCAATCTCTCACAATGAATTTTTCGAGAAACACCACATACCAAACGCTTCTTTTGAGAGATTTTCTGTTGTTCGCGGTGGATTTCCCTTTTTTGCTTGTCTCCTATTCTAACTTTTTGCGAAACAGATAAGCGCGCAAGATGAATCTTTCTATTTGATTCATTCTGCAACCGATTCCGTTGACATATTTTAAGTTTTTCCCGATGCGATTTCCTTATTTCATCAACATCCAATCTCTTCCGCTGACAATACTTATTTTTCATACGTCGCATTCTAGCCCTTTTTTCGAGTATTACTAGACTGAGCTCTGTTTTCTGCGATAATAAGTTTTCCCTATAATAAGTTTTATTTATTTTACGGAGCACTTTGAAACTTTTCTTAAAACGTCTTATTTTGTCTACGCTTTTGACTTTTTTAGGATTTGAATCCCATATCTTAGGGTGGGACATTTGCTGCTTGTCTTCGAGCAAAGATTTTTGCATGCTACGACGCATCTTAGGACTTTTTTTTGCTACTCTAGGCATCCTATAAATCTTGTTTTTCAAGAATGATTGTTTACTAACTTTTTGAAGGGTTATTCAAATAAATAAAAATAACTAAATAATATTGGTTAAATATATATATGAAAGGTATATAATAAACGGAATTTTCTAACGAATGTTTTTATCTATTTTAAATTGTCTCCTAACAATCTTTTATCAAAAATTGTACTGCAACGTACTTACTATGTCATCTATATGTTGGTTCGTCAAAATGATAGTAAAATGTTCAGTTACAAAATACACATTTGATTACATAACACACACTTGATTACATAAGACACACTTGATTACATAACACACGCTTTTTATCACTTTACACTAAAAACAATTTTAATAAAATATTTTGATTATATGAATATTTTTCTTTACTTAAACTTCAGAAAAAAATTGAGGTTTAATGTATTCACATTGCTTCACAGATATCGTTGTTGAGAGACTACCTATCTAACCACCTTTTTTCTAAAATGACCGTCAAATTCTTTTAAAGTTTCCTGCTTAAAATCTTTTAAGCTAATTGCACTTTAATTGCTTTTGAATTATAATTTTGACATTTTCCCCCGATTTTTCATGTAAACCAAAGAAAATAGGTTATATAAAATGTAATGTTATCATTTCTCAGTAAAAAGCAGCCAAATTTTAAAATGATTTTCCACCTGCTCAACCTGGAAGGTTGGATAATTTAGGAAATTTCAAGATTTGTGGGTAATTTTCATAATTTATTGGTATTTTAAGATAATTGCACTTTAATTGCCTTTTAATGATACTTTGAGGATTTCTCCTCAATTTTTCATGTAAATCAGAGGAAGCAGGTTTGCATCAAGAGGGAAATAGAATTGCACCTGTTCAAATTTAGAACCTGTCCTGCAAGTTATCTTTGCATACTAGGTAGTTATAGGGGAAAATATTTGGGAGGTTGCCGTCCCGGAAAGTTCCACAGTTTATAAAATATGTATGTATGTTGGGTATTTTCCTAGTTTAATGGCAGCAGTTATTTTTACCAAAATGACCACTGCAGCCAAAGTTTTGCTGGTGATGCAAAATAAAGTGTATTGAATGTATTTGTTGTTACTTAAGTAAATATTAAAACTAACGTCAATCTCTCCTGTAAATTCCGCTTCGATCCGATGGCTGCCTTAAAAGTTATAGAGATAGAAACATTTTTAAATTGCTACCAGCAAAAAGTTTACAACATTTAAACATTCGCTGCTTACTTGCACTACAAGACTATTATCGCTTGAAAATTTAATGATAGCGTCATTAAAAAATACCAAAATTACCACAGCTGACAGCCCTAACTAAATTTTTCAAACCAAAAGTATACCAAATTTGCTCCATAATAAGCCATACCATCCCGTAAACTTCATTTCGATTGAATCACCGCGTTGGAAGCTATAAGGATAGAAAACGTTTAAGGGCTGCCAACCTCAAAAAAATTTATTGTTTACTTTTATTACAAGATAGCTTTCAATCGAAAATCCAAAGGTTGCATCTTCCTGTACAATAATGACAAATATTACAATATCTGGCAATTCTAACGTATATGGTAAACAAAAATCCAAACAAGCTTGACTATAAGGTCCATTCACTGTGTGAATTTTGTTAAAATTATAGAATAAAATACTTTTATTAGGCTGGGCAATTTTTGAAGGTTCAATAGATAAAAATTACCACAATCTAGTTTCCAGTTTAGCCTAAATTTTCAGCCGAATTTCTATCAAACGTGCCTTAGAGTAATGTTCAATTACTGTGTTGATTTCGTCAAAATCTGGTGACGGAATCAGAATTTACAAGGCAAAAGTATTTTTTTTCTTTAGTGATGGCACCAGTGGCAGAGTTGCCCACATTTCAAAATCAGTTCTATCAGACCTGGTTCTACTCAAAACCAATACAATTTGCGAGTTTTAGTTATATTTGATTATCGGGTCGAGAGTTCTCGTGACTAGAAGTTTCGAATGCTAGGATTGTAGGTAAATTTGCGAAGGGTTACCATTCATGTTCAATATCGAAAGTTTTATTTTAACTGTGTAGAGAAAACAAGTTTTTTTTTGCTTTGTTTCAAATAGAGCGAAAATTTTTAGTGCCTGCCGTAACAATGGTGTTGCCAGAATGTTCATAAAAAACTATACAAGTCTACAGTTTTGTAACATCAATACGATCAGTAAATTTCATAATGATCTAATAGCCCTATCAAAAAATTCAAAAAATTTCACTTTTTCTCGATCTTATTATATGATATATAGGGTTAAAAAAATTTTAAAATTCTATCATATATATAAATTTTTGGCCAAAGTGATTGACTGAGTGCTTGCAACACGTTGAGTGCTTGCTGCACTGTAATTTTAAGTCTGCCACAAATGCTTCACGTCAAAATCAACCTACCCTACTAATCTCATTTTCATCCAGTTATAGCGATAGAAACGTGTTTGGATTTGCCATTCGAAAAATGTCCAAACCTTAGAAAATTTAAACATTGTTTACTTATTTTCATTGTAAATGTTCGCGATGTGAACACTTAATGCAAGCATTTATTGGTACGAAAATAACAAAAACACCTCGTGCTAGCAGTCCTTTGCTAGCACCGAAGCCGAAAATAAGTCACATCTGCCTCACGCTGAAGTCAACCTGCTCTGCGAATTTCGTATTAATCCGATCACTGCATTGGAAGTTATAGGCATACAAAGAAATTTAGGGTTACCATTCGCACGAGCTTTCAAACTTTCTAGATCTTAGTATTTGGTGTGTATTTTCACTACAAGACCACTACGATTTGAAAATTTTATGATAAGATCGCTTACTCAAGCTATGTCAAAAAAATACACAAAACAATCATAGCTGGCAACCCTATCCTTGTTTTTCAAATTAGATTTTTACTGAATATTGCCTACAAAAATTTAAATTTGTCATATGAATTTCATTATGATTCCATGACTGTATTGGAAGCTATAGGGCAAAGAGCTTTATTTTCCTCAACGAATTTTCAAAATTTAAGGCACAAACATTTTAAGCCACAAAAATTACCATAGCCGGCAGCACCAATCAAGTTTTTCAACCAAATTTCTATCACACAGAGTTTAGAGTAAAGTTCAGCTACTGTGTCAATTTCATGAAAATCTGGTAACTTATTCACATTTAATAGAACAAAAACCAGTTTTTTTTCTTTGTAATTTTTCAAGATGGCACCACTTGCGCAGAGTTGCCTACAATTCAAAATCGCTTCTACCAGATCTGGTCCTACTTAAGTCCAATGCATGCTGTAAATTTCAGCAGTATCTGATTATTGGTTCGTGAGTTCCCGTGAACAGAAGTTTTTAATGCTAAAAATACAGGTTAACTGGGATAGGGTTACCGTTCTTGGCCGCCATGAAATTTCCAAAATTTTACTTTGAACGTGTAGATAAAGCATAAGATTTGTATACAGATTGGTTTTATTGTAAGAAACGGAAATTTTTTTGGATATTTAATGGTTTGAATGTTTTCACTTCCAAATTTTGATTTTTCAAATTTAGGACACCAAAATTATCATAGCTGGCAGCTCCAACCGAATTTTTCGACCAAATTTCTACCAAACGTGGTTTGAAGTAAGGTCCAGCTACTGTATGAATTTCGTCAAAATCGAACGATTCAATCAGAATTTCTAGGGCTAAAAGCTGTTATCTATTTTTTAGTGATTTTTCAAGATGGCACCACTGGCACAGAATCGCCCGCATTTCAAAATCACTTCTATCAGACCTGGTCCAATTTAAGACCAATACATTCTGCAAATTTCAATTAATTCTGCTGATTGGATCGTGAGTTTCCGTGAACAGAAATTTTTGATGCTAAAAATATAGGTAAATTGGGCAAGGGTTACCAGGCGTGCCCGTTATACCATATCTTTTTTTTTTTGGTTATATAAATAAAGCACAAGATTTACATACGAATATCTTTTTTTTGAAGAAACGGCATTTTTTCATGAGAGACGATGATTTGGAGGTTTTCACTTTCAGTGCCTGCCCTAGCTACAGGGTTCCCAGCACGCTCATTAAAAGCTACACGAATCTACAACTAAATAATACCAATATGTTCCGAAAATTTCGTAATGATTGAATAGCTCTGTCAAAAGTTATCGCAGTTTAAAAATTTTCAAATTTTCCCGTTCTCTTTTTAGACACCCAGCGCACACATAGGGTTAAAAAATTCCAAAGCATTATCCGATTCAGATGTAAAACACGTTCGAAATTTATTTCGTTAACTTTATTTATGCGAAAATTATTTGTGTACGGAATAATAGGTATATTAAAAATATCATTAAAATGGCCGCCGGCACCAAAGGGTTAAAAATAATTGACATTTTGTGAGACGTGGACCTATTCTGCATATACACCAATGTATCCTGAAAGTTTCAGCTCAATCGGATGGCGCGTTCCCGAGATTATCTCACTGAAATTGTTTGATGATGATATATATATATATATATATATATATATATATATATATATATATATATATATATATATATATATATATATATATATATATATATATATTTATATATATATATATATATATATATATATATATATATATATATATATATATATATATATATATATATATATATATATATATTATATATATATATATATATATATATATATATATATATATATATATATATATATATATATATTTATATCTACATATATATATATATATATATATATATATATATATATATATATATATATATATGTGGAAATATGAATTTTTGGCCGAATCGATTTTAATACTAATGTTTTTCGAACATTAGTAAAAAACAGTTTCAAAATAGGTATAAAATAAAACAAATATAATATAAATAAATAAACATTCGATAAATAAATACTTAAAGCTAATTTACATCTAGGTCACAATATTAAATACGCAAAACGCAAAACGAAATTAATTAATTATCTAATTAAACAATTATAAAAATAGTCCTAAGTCAAAGAAGATACTAGGCCAGTAGACTAGGGAGAGTAGGATAAGATAGCCTTGGTAACTCTTTTTTTAAGGACACTTTGGATATCGTGGGGGAAAAGTTTTGGCTTATACTGATGAATATTTTGCAGCATCTGTTAATTGGCTCATTATCAGCATATGCGGTACTATGCTTATATTCTACTAGCATTCGTCGGGATCTAGTGACTCTCAAGGGCTGATTAAGCACAAATCTTTCCTGTATATAGTCGACATTAACAGCGTCTCTAATGACATCGAAACTGAAGCAGGCAGATAACATTAATCTTCTGAATGCAAGAGGTTATAAGTTTAGAAATCTAAGGCGATAAATTCCTAAAATCACTTGGATAGTAAAGACCTCTTAGAGCGAATAGCAAGAATTGCTTCTGAACAGATTCAAATCTCTGGCTGTGGAATTCGAAAACTGGGTTCCAGATAATGCAAGCATACTTAAGAAGAGGGCGAACGAGCGCGGTGTAAAGTGATTTTGTAACCCAAAGGTTCTGAAACTCCCTGGCCCGTCGCTTAATGAAGCCAAGTCGTTTACTTGCTTGAGAAATGAAAGCGGAGCTTTTCATCCAGCACCACAGCGAGGTCTAAAATATTGTCTACTCTACTAAGTGCCGTATTGCTTAAAAGGTACGTATAATGTACGCGCGTACTTTTTCTACAAAAAATAATCACATGACATTTTGCGATGTTGAGAGGTAGGTTATTCACGCTGCACCAATGTTCGAGGGAATTTAGTTTTAATTGAAAAAAGCTGGCATCTGAAGACGACTTTATAGTATAATAAATTTTCAAGTCGTCCGCAGAGAGTAGATGAGGCACATCAGATAAAACCTCTGACAAGTGTGATATAAAAATATTAAAAAGTAAAGGTACACCTGAATTGACATTGAGGTACACCTGAATTGACATTCATTTTTTTTAGAGATAAGCCCTTGGAATTTCACATGTTGTGAGCGGTTGTGGAGATTAGAGCTAAGCCATTTTAGTAGAGATCCAGCAATTCTGAATTGCTGTAGCTTGGAAATCAAAATAGAGTGGTCAATACGGTCCAATGCTTTGCTAAAGTCAGTGTAGACTGCGTCAATTTGATCACCTTTCTCCATTATACACAGAACATGGGAAACCAGCACCATTAGGATGGTAGTGGTAGAACGTCCTTTCTTAAAACCATGCTGCTGTTCGTAAAGTCGAAAATCAACCAGAGGGGATAGTTTAGCACATATGATTTTTTCGAAGAGTTTATTTTATTTTATTTTATTTTATTTCTTAACCAAGCAAGGTACAAGTAACGTAAACAGTAAAAAAACAAAATTGGAAATTACGAGTACATAGAAATAAAACGAAAAATTAAATAAAATAATTAACAAGATAAATCAATAACAAATTAATAAATAACAAATAAATAAATACATACAAGACATATAGCTTAGGATAAAGGGTTGCGGATGGCTTTGAAAAGGGAGGATTTGAAGGATAATTTTGAGACTGTTGGAGAATACAGATTACTTATGCTATTGAATATCCTGCAGCATCTATTTATCGGCTCATTAGCTGCGTAAGTAGTGGAGTGTGGATATTCCTTAAGTAAACGAGAGGACCTGGTGTTTCTTACAGGGTTATTCAAAACTATTTTGCTATTCAGGAATTCAACTTTGATGACGCCTCTAATGACGTCGAATGTGAAGCAGGCCGAAAGCATCTTTCTTCTAGATGCAAGTGTTAATAAGTTTAGATGACCCAGTCGAAACTCATAAGGAGGAAGGGTATTAAAATCGTAAGGGCTGTATAGTTCTCTCAATGCGAAAAGTAAGAATTGCTTTTGTATGGACTCGAGTCTGCTACTGTGGGTTTCAAAAGCCGGATTCCAGCAAATGGAAGCATATTCGAGAATGGGGCGTACTAGAGAGATGTATAAGGATCGTGTGACCCACAGGTTACGAAATTCCTTGGCACGTCTTTTGATGAAGCCTAGCTGTTTGTTTGCCCGGGAAAGTATTTTATCATAATGCAAGGTGAAGCGGAGTCGCTCATCCAAGACAATACCAAGGTCGACAACGTTATCAACTCGAGCTAACAACTTATTCCCGAGGAAGTATGTGTTATGTGAGACGGTGCATTTTCGGGAGAAACTTATAACTTGGCACTTAGCAATGTTGAGAGAGAGCTTGTTTTCATTGCACCAATGATCAAGTGAATCAAGTTTGGACTGGAGAAAGAGTGCATCGGATTTAGATTTAATGATATGATAGACTTTGAGATCGTCGGCATAAAGTAGATGAGGTATATTTGATAGGACGTCAGATAGGTCAGAAATAAATATATTAAAGAGAAGCGGGCCAAGATGGCTACCTTGTGGTACACCAGAGGTAGCAGAAATATTTTTCGATAAAAGTCCTTGAAATTTTACCAGCTGAGTTCGATTTCCAAGATAAGAAGTCAGCCAGCTAAGCAAAGACCCACCAAGTCCGAATTTCAGTAGCTTTAGAATTAAGGTAGGGTGGTCAACTCTGTCAAAAGCTTTACTAAAGTCTGTATAGACTGCGTCAATTTGGTATCCTTTCTCCATTTTACACAGGACGTCTGAGATTAGGACTGTCAAATTTGTGGTAGTTGAGCGACCTTTTCTAAAACCATGTTGTTGCTCGTTCAGTCGGGAGTCAACATGTGGAGAAAGTTTATCGTAGACAATCTTTTCAAAAAGTTTCGGAATAGAAGATAAGATGGCAATACCTCTATAATTTCCGATACAGCGTCTATCACCATTTTTGAAGATGGGTGTGACATATGAAAGTTTCCAACAGGATGGGAAAACTCCAGACGAAAGTGATCTGTTGAAAAAAATATGAAAGGGAGTTATAAGCTGCTCTACACATTTGCACAAGAAAGTTGGAGGAAGAAGATCTGGCCCCGGACCTTTGTTGCAGTCGAGTTCCGAAATAGCTTTACGTATTTCGTCACGTGTAATTTCTAAGTGACTGATAAAAGCTGTAGGATTAGAATGGGACGAAGGAAGATGTGAGTTTGATGAGTCAGTAGCAATAAAAATATTCTGGAAATTATCTGCGAATAAATCACAAATCACATTAGGAGAGGAAGAAGTGATATCATTCAAGAACATCGATGATGGATAACCAGTAGTTTTCCGCTTCACATTTACAAAATCATAAAATTTTTTCGGGTCGCGGATTATATTTTCGCCGGTAGTCTTAATGTAGTTGTCATAAGCCTCGTGGGACTTCGTTAAAAACTGCTTAGCAATTTCGTTATATTCTTCCTGAATAGCCGAACTAACGTCAATATTATTTTTAATTCGCTTATAAAGCTTGTTCCTACGATTCCGTAAATGCCTAAGGTCCCTATCAAGCCATGGTTCAGAGAGTTTATTCTTTTTCTTTATCTTTGGTACATATCTCTCAACGGCGTCAAATATTTTATTGTTAAAAGTAGAAATGGCTTCCTCAAGGTCTAAAGTTGAAAGAATATTCGTCCAATCTATAGAGTCAAGAAAATGGTGAATGCTTTCATAATTAGCATTACGAAAGTCATATACAATTGAATTATTGTACGTTCTTAAGTAAGTAGAATCAGGAGTGGCAAGTTCAACTGAGAGTGCTGAATGGTGCGAACTATTACAAAAAAGATGCTCTATGTCATTAGTTGGACTTACCACTACCTCGTCATAAGCGTTAGTGAACACAAGATCTAACCAATTACCGTTTTGGTTGGGAGCCGGACAAACTTGCTGCAAATCATTGCCATAGAAGGTACTCATAAGGTTAAAGTCGTTGCGATCTGAAAGGTTTACAGGGAGCAGGTAAGTGTCATTTTCATCGGGAATGAAATATAGATTGGGGCGATTGAAATCTCCCAGGAATATAACTTTGTCCTTTTCGTTTAGGGATGATACGAAGGAAGATACAGATTCGCATAAATGGTCGTATACCGATTCGTCGGATCTGGGTGGAATATAAACTACACCAATGTAAATCGATGTATTATTCAAAGAGATTTGAACAATTAAGTGCTGGAACATTACGTTTGGTGTGGTATCGATGCGTTTGCTTGAAAATTTGTTGCTCACAGCAATTAAGACACCACCTCCTCGCGTTTGGCCTGTAGAGCAGTAGTCGCGATCATCTCTGTGAATGGTCCAGCTACTGTCAAGAATTTCCTCGTTTGTATGTGAGTCATTAAGCCAAGTTTCAGTGAAGGCAAATAAATTAAAATGGCATGATTTGGCGTCAAGAAAAAGTTTAGATAGTTTACCTCTCATACCACCACAATTGTGGTAAAACATTTTGAGTTTTGTGTGTGTTTTGTTAGGAAAAATTCCTAACAGATTGGTCTGGTCTTTGAGGAGATGCAGAAGTCGCCAAGTTATCATTCGATATTGAAGTTCCCGTTGCCGCAGTGGATGCAATATTTGCAGTCCCTTTGTTATGGTTTCTCAATGGGCCTATATTCGCCACGCTGTTACAAGCTTTTAGAGAAGAGGAAAAGGAAATACTAGAATCAAGTGATTTCAGCATCTTGGTACGGTTAGTAGTAACATTGAACGGACCGCTAAAGAGGCGGTCTCGTGAAGTTGTGGGAGACAGAGGATCAGTATCTTTGAGAAAAAGAGATTTAGGAGAAGATAAGGAGTAAGGTTTGTGGTTGAAGGGGATATCGCAGGTAGGGACATTTGGATATATACATTTTTTCTTTACAATATTCTTTTTTTTCTTACTGCTAATTTTGTTGCTGACTTTCTTCCAAGGGCTGAACGTGATTCCTTTCCAGTCGAACCTGTCGCTATTTCCATTGAGATCGATAAAGAGCCAGGCATATTTAGCTGGTATAAAAACCTTGTACCGCTTAGGTGATCTACATTTGCGCTGGGGTAGTTGTTCGATATTGTAATCGGTGATGCAGAAATCAGCTTCAAGAAGTCTTCCCAGCCATCCATCATCAGCATTGTGAGGAACTTTATTTACGTAGAATGCCATTCGGTTTACTTTGATAGGCAGTTTGGAGCATGCTTTCTCAACATGATTGTTCGTGTTAGCTGTCTTAAGTTTTTGTAGGCGGGTGGCCCAGTCGTGCTTGGACCAAAAGGTACCGAATTTGTAGATCGATGCGGCTTCGGGGTCTGAGGGCAAACGTAAACTAGAGCATGGAGCTGTTGGTGCAGTGCTGTTTATCAACTCTTTTATAGGTGAAGAAGCCTTGTCCTGCGTGTATATCTTCTTACAGCTTGTTGAGATGCTTGACGAACTGTTATGATCTACCATCAGCAGTTCCTGGTGTAGTGACTGCTCATTCAACGCAATATGTTTGATATTGTCATCGATCAGGGTCTGCTGGGCGCCCCTCAAACTTTCGAGTTGGCTGCTCAATTCTTCAAACTTTAATTGTTGTGCAGAGAACGCATCTGTTATCGAATCAATAAGTGGTTTCATCATACTCGTCATTTTTAACTCAATATTTTCTAGTATATCGGTGCTGCTAGCTTGGGAACTGTTACTTGATTTTCTGGCGGATGAGAATAGTGCAGCAATGGATTCCATTTTGTCCGCTAACTTATCAATTTTTTCATCCAACGTGTCGAAAGACTTCGCGAAGTTTATGTTATTGCTGTTGTTGTTGTTTGACGCGGAAATTGCTGACGTAAAACCATCAAAATGTTGTGTTAGTTCGATTAGAATTTCCTCATTTGCTTTTGTCTGGGCTTGCTGTTTGGAAATCAAATGATCCTTTTCAGCATTCAACGTTCCAATAAAGCTGATTAGGCTATCATACATACTCTTCATGAGTCGCTCGACATTTTGGCAGTCTGTACATATGAAATGATTGTCTAAATAGGGATGATACCAATCCCTTGGAGCGCCCATGCAAGCGCCATGCAATTTTCTGTTGCAGAAAGCTTTGCAAGTCACAAATTTTAACGTGTTATCAAAAGCAAAGCAGTTATCTAGGCTGCACTTGAAATTCATTGTTTTGTAGCGTATGCTGATTTGGTCAAAAAAGCGCCCAAAGATATGCAATTCTTGTTGAAAATTCGATTCAGAAAAAACGGGTAACACCTGGGATCGATCTGTGGGATACTGGCGTGGAAGTCCGTTGATGAAACTGCAGAGCCACGAGTGTTTAGTTATCGATTGTCCAAAATACAAACTAAATTAGATCAATTGTCGTCGTCAGTTCAAGTAAAAATAATTTCGTTCTTGTTGAAAATTTGATTCAGAAAAAACGGGTAACACCTGGGATCGATCTGTGGGATACTGGCGTGGAAGTCCGTTGATGAAACTGCAGAGCCACGAGTGTTTAGTTATCGATTGTCCAAAATACAAACTAAATTAGCTCAATTGTCGTCGTCAGCTCAAGTAAAAATAATTTCGTTCTTTGTAGCTGCTTCGGAGTTATTATTTTTGGACAATATTTATTGACTTTGTTGATTGAATGAATTCTTACGTAGATTTTGAAGAAAAAAACTGATGGCAGCGCTCAGGATTGAACCGAAGGATTCTCGTATGTAAGACCGCGTCACTACAGTCGAACCACGGGCAGTTAATATGTGACGAATATAAAAATGAATTAGAATGACACAAACGTCAATTTGAACAGTACACGAAAATTTAACAGTTTTTCAAAAATAACTGTTTTAACTGTTTTAGAAAATCAGAAAATCAACACTTCACTTAAGCAAAAAATTTCGAAGAAAGGTAATTGGGTCAAATAGCACTTTCATGTGTACATGCGAAAAAAAAATCTCAAGCAAGAACCGCAGAGAAACCGAGTCGACCTCTCGGAGTTTCGCTGTAGTTGCGATAATGATCGAAAATTGCGCGAACTTGAGATTAAATTATTTTACGTTAGGCTGAAGGGGATTCACAAAAACGGCGAAAAACTCAAGAATAGGCCGTCGGAAATTGAAAGAGCTAAGAGTCGATCGAAGCCACGGTATAGATATTAACTATAAAGCACAATACTAGGGATATAATATATTGATTACACTGTGAAATGTGGATTTTAGTCAGCACTATTGTCACTTTGCGTCACGACACGTTGAACGATGTATTGAATGTTTAGGAATAGTTCATAAAATGGCAACACCTCTATAATTTTGAATTGATCTTCTATCGCCATTTTTGAACATTGGTGTCACGTAGGAGGATTTCCAATACGACGGAAAGTACCCAGAAGAAAGAGATGTTTTAAATATAATTTGAAGAGGAGTGATTAACTGTGCGGCACATTTAATTAGAAACATTGGAAGAAGAAGATCAGGTTCAGGGCCTTTTTTACTATCAAGCTTCAAGATAGCTTAAGAAATATCATCTCTGGAAATGGTTATAGCCTCAGTGAAAATTGGTCTAGTTACTCTTGGGAAATGACAGGATGATGAAGTACTTGCTGGATTAAAAACGTCTTGGAAGCTATCTGCGAAAAACTTGCAAATTTCTTGAGGAGAAGAAGACATTGAGGCGTTATAACACATAGAAGAGGTATAGCCAGTTGTTTTCCGTTTCATATTCACAAAGTAAAAAAACTTTTTGGGGTTGTGGATTATATTCTCGCCGGTAGTTTTAATGAATCTGTCATATGCTTCATGAGACTTGTTATGGAATTCTTTGGTCACTGCATTGTATTCTTCTTTAATACAATGGCTAGAGTCGACATTATTTTTTATTGATTTGTAAAGCTTATTTCTATGATTTCTCATACGTCTAAGAGTCTTATCGAGCCAAGGCTCAGAAAGTTTATCCTTTCTCCTAATTTTAGGGACATATCTTTCGACCGCGTCAAACAGTATATTGTAAAATGAATTTACATTGTCGTCAATAGATTGGGATGCAAGCGTATCTGTCCAATCGACATTGTCAAGAGAATGGTGAATGCTATAATAATCAGCGTTACGGAAATCGTATACAATAGTATTATTGTACGTTTGAAAGATATTAGAATCAGTAGTGGATAAATCAATAGTAAGAGCAGAATGGTGAAGGCTATTAGAGAAAAGATTCTCCTCGTCGATAGTAGGGCTAACCACTACTTTGTCATAAGCGTTTGTAAATATAAGGTCTAACCAATTACCATAACGATTGGGAGTCGGAGCCACTTGCTGCAAATCATTACCATACAAAGTACTCACAAGGTTAAAATCAGAATAATCAAGATGGTTAATAGGAATTAGGTAATTATCAGTTTCATCAAGAACGAAACGTAAATTAGGGCGATTAAAATCTCCTAGTAGAATAATTTCATACTCAGCGCTACGAGTTGCCATGAAAGTAGATATAAATTCGCATATATAATTCTAAACAGAGTCCTCAGATCTAGGCGGGACATAAAGTAAACTGATATATACCGATGTCCTGTCGAATGATATTCGAATAATTTTATGCTGAAACAATTTAGGAGGAGTTATGTTGACAATTTCGCATGAGAAAGTGCTGTTAACAGCAAGTAAAACACCACCTCCTCTTGTCTGGCCAGTGGCGACACAATCACGGGCATTTCTGAATATTGTCCAGTTACTATCGAGGATCTCTTCATTAATATGGGAGTCATTTAACCAGGTTTCAGTAAAGGCAAGTACGTTGAAATGGCATGATTTGGCGTCAAGATAGAGTTTATTCAATTTGCCTCTCATACCACTGCAGTTGTGGTAAAAAATTATGAGGCACTTGCGAGAGCACACCTTGTTAGGAGCGATACCTAACGTTATACCGGGGTTTTTGCAAAGAATTCGAAGTCGGATGAATTTCATCCGAAGCTGTATTTGAGAGAGTGGAATTCGGAGGATTATTGATAGAAGACGCCCTGCAGCTATACGTTAAACTTTGAGGAGATATGTCCGTAGGCGAACGTCTGGACTCAACGCTATGGATATTCTGGACTGGAATATTTAAACATTCAGTGGTGGGAACTTCAGATATGGGTATATTATTATTCTGACGATTCCTAGGAGTTTTCTGCATTATTCGTAATTTGCGGACTGTACAATTATTGTTTTACTTATATTGCTAATATTGTTGCTGCTGTTGGTGGACTTCCAAGGGGAAAACTTGATGCCTTTCCAGTCATAGCTCCTGCTGCTTCTGTCGACGTTAGTAAAAAGCCAGGCGTATTTCTCGGGGATCCAGACTTTATAGTGCTTAGATGCTCTATTGTTATGTTGAGGTATGTGCTGAATATGAAATCCATTAATACGAAAATAACTTTTAATGAGTCTTCCAAGTCGAGAAACGTTGGTAGAAATAGGGACTCCTTCGACAAAAAATGGCACCTATTTTTTGTTTAAGAATGAGGTGTCATGTTGAGAATCGTAGTGACTTGAGTTCAAACATTTGATTTTTTCGATGCGTTTGAACCGGTCATCTTCTGACCAGTATGTGTTGAACATAAAAATTTTTTTCAAGGATTTCCCTGCTTGGGATTGAAATCGTAATTTCCGTGGCGAAGAACCAGCATGAGTCTCCGTGCTCGTTAACACAAACCAAAGAGACAAAACTTGCCATAGCTGGCAAAATTTTTCAACCAAATTTCTATCAAACACGGCTTAGAGTAAGGTTGAGCTACTGTGTCAATTTCATGAAAATCTGGTAACTGAATCAGAATTCTTAGGGTAAAAAGCAGTTTTTTTTTATTTGTAATTTTTCAAGATGGCACCACTGGCACAGCGTTGCCCACAATTAAAAATCGCTTCTATCAGACCTGGTCGTACTCATTTCCAATGTATTCTGTAAATTTGACTGCATCTGATTATTGGTTCGTTAGTTCCTGTGAACAGAAGTTTTTGATGCCAAAAATATAGGTGAATTGGGAAAGGGCTACCATTCTTGACCGAAATGAAAATTCCAAGGTTTTTCTTTGACTGTTTGGACAAAGCATAAGATTTGTATACAAGTTGGTTTTCATTCTAAGAAACGGACATATTTTAGGAGATTCGATGGTTTGAATGTTTTTACTTTTACTTATGTTTTTACTACAGGATTGCCAGCATGTTCATGAAAAACTACGCAAAAGTGCAACTTAACAGCTTTTATATGCCCTCTAAGTTTCATAATGATCTGATAACCTAATAAAAAGTTATCACAATTCAAAAATTTTTAAATTTTCCCAATCTCATTTTAGGCGCCTGGCGCTCACGTAGGGTTAAAAATTTCAAAAACATGATCATGTTCGCATTTGAAACACGTTCAGAATTCATTACTTAAACTTTATTTTTGCAAAAGCTATTTTTTGACAGAAAAATAGGTATATTTAAAATATCACTAAAATGGCCACCGGCACCAAAGGGTTAAAAATTATCAACTTTTTGTGAGACCTGGCACTATTCTGCATATAAAAATATAATAAAATAATAAAAATAATCAATTATTTGAAATCCGAACCAGTCCATACACTTATCATTTCAACTAAAATGTAAAAATGTATGGTATATATACGGAAGGATTCGTGAAATAGAAAACAGTTGATCTCGGTAAGCCAAAGCTTTAGATGACCAGCTAGGCTGTTTTTAACTATAAGCTTGCCTTTTTTATTTATATTAAGTCGAGCAGTTTGAAGCGATTGCTACGCGGTGGTTAAATTCGCCACGCAAGAGTGACCACTGTTTCGAACTGCAATTAGAAATTTTCGACTAAAGGCTGGTACTGAGCTAATCGTGAAGCTAAATTTTGACATGTCTCCATTATCTGGTCATTCTTTCGAGCGAAAATTTTGGCAATGGAGAAAAGCAGAGACACTGCTTATTTCTGACGGATAAAATGTCCAGAATTTCAATTTTCGATCGATTTTCCTATTGGATAGACATTTACACAATTCAATTTTCAAATTGAAACACCAAATGACACTTTTCAGCTCGAAATAATGATTTGCACAGACTTAACTGGCGTGAAATGATTGGAAACATGTGTCAGAGCCATCTGCATTTTCAAAGCGAAAGCAACTTCAAAGCAACTTTTTCATGCTAAGAACAGAGTACAGCTCTTGCTTATTTTCAAGCTAAATTTTCGCCGAAACAGATTTCACGTGAAATTTTGTATGAAAATTTCACGTGAAATCGAAGTCAGTACTATGCTTAATAGGTTAAATTAGAGATCACCGAAGAAAAGAAAAATAATAACTTTCGGTTGGCGTTCCAAATTCTTGAACGGCCGTTTGTCCCTACCTGACAAAAAAGAAAAACAGAAGTAACTTCATTTCATTATAATTATCATTATTTTTATTAGATATGACACAAATGAGAACTGTTACGATAGTTATGAGGGCTTATAATAGAAAAGGAAAGTAATAAGTTGACAACTTATTTGAATTTCCGCTTCTAGTAGAAAAATTGCCTTGATAATATGGTGTGAACTTAGTTTTTATGACGAAATTATAATTATATTCACATCTTTTACCTACAATGAATAAAGGCAACATGCTTGTTTCAAAGAGAAAAACTCATTCTTTTTTTCTTGATGTGAGAGTGGTTGTTCGGTCTCCTTTTATATTTCTTTGCAGGGTGGTTGGTTTGAGTGAAGAAGGGACAAGGTGTGTACATGGCAACTATCTAACTATCTTGTGATTGTGTTTCAGGTGGCGGACTCTCGATAGTCGCGCACGCTTTTCTTGACCGGTTTTCGCGATTCGTTCATTTGTTCTCGATTTTCTTGAGCTCAGTTGGTTTTCTTTCGTGGATTTTCTCTATGGTGCTCGTGAGCACTCTTTACGTTTCTGGCACTAACTCATCCGTGTTTGCAGCGTTGCGCTAACTCCTTTTCGCATTGCGATTTTGGCCACCAATCCCCGATCCCTCGCGCGTTTTTCTAACGGGTCCGCGTGTATTTGCTTCGGAGGAAGCTTCATCTGACCTTAATTAGTGGCCTAATTTTTTTTGTTGCTCTGCCCTGGTGACTTTCGGGTCCCTGTGGTCAACAAAATACCCCTGGTCAGGGTCAGCCTGCAGGACTTTTACTGAACTTTAATGTCCAGTAAACGATCGCGGTTGTTTTTGGTATTTTGGTCGTCCTTCGGGCGCATGAATTAAGGGGGAAAATACATGTAACTGCTAAAAAAAATCGATTTTTTTTATTGCATCAAAATGTTTGAAATGCTTTTAAAATATACAAAAAAAAGTTTTGAGGCCATATTCGTATTAGTTCTTGAGTTATAGTCAGTTATAGGCAGCCCGGTGTTCCCCAGGTTGGTGGAGCTTTAAAATTTTAAACGCGTTTTTCTCAAAGTAGTACTTTTTCAGCTGCCGTACAAAATATCTCAAAAAATATTGAATCGATCCGGCTCAAATTTATACCACATCTACAAAAGAGTATTATCTCCTCGTTGAATCTAAATGTTATTGTAATTTCAGAAAAATTATTTGTTTATTAATGTTTAAAGCGTGATTTTTTTGGAAAAATTATTGATTTTTCTGTTCAACCTAAAATAATGCAAACATTTTTTTTTTTTTTATAAATTTTAATGGTTCACCTATGAATAATATATTTCATTAGCATATTTTTTTCTCTCTGAATGTTGCAAATTCCCCAGAAAAGGCGTTAAGTTGTACGAGGCAGTTTTTTGCTGTGTTTTTTTTTATTCGCTGAAAAATTATTAAAGGAACATTTTCATTTACTGTGAGACATGTACTTTAAGGATTTAATATCAAACATTTTCTGAATGAACAATGTATATATTTTAAACCAATCTGAAATAAGCATTTTTTTCGATTTCACATGTATTTCCCCCCTTAATATGTGATGCTTAATAGGACACGTGACAGGAAAAAGAACCCCCATACATCTCCCGAACAGAGCTAGAGGCAGCCAGCATGTGCCGACCTCCTTGTCACGTGAGAGTCATAGCTACTCCAAGTAGCTCAGTCCTGCACGGACCAATGACTCGCCATCCTTTGATGGTCATTCGATATATATTATATATATATATATATATATATATATATATATATATATATATATATATATATATATATATATACATATATATATATATATATATATATATATATATATTATATATATATATATATATATAAATATATATATATATATAAATATATATATATATATACATATATATATATATATATATATATATATATATATATATATATATATATATATATATATATATATAAATATATATATATATATATATATATATATATATATATATATAATATATATATATATATATATATAATATATATATATATATAATATATATCAGCACAATGGTTAAGGGAGATAATCTCTGGAGTGGCCGATTTGATTGCGCCTGAAATTTTCGGAGGACATAGATGTATATAACAGGTAAGGTCCATGATTTGCTAGAATTTAGATATTTTAAACCTTTTGGCCGGCGGGCATTTTAGTGAATTTCCAGGTGCTCCCATATTTCCAAGAAGTGTAATTTTTTGTTAAAAAGAGTACAATTAATGAAAACTTATTATGTTTTTAGTTTACTTATGATAAAGAAATGGACATTTTGAGCCTTGTGTAGGCGCTAAGTGCCTAAAACAAGGCAAAGATTTTTTTTTCCAATTTCGATTTGTCATAACTTCTAAGAAAAATTATGGATCATCGTAAAATATTCAGGGCGTATTGATGTGGACTAGAATTTAACACATATTGACTTTCAATTTCAATTTAACACATATGGACTTTCAACAAATATCCTTCAAATCATCGACCTTCCTGAAAAATTTTTGATTTTTGAAAATGAATTCAAATTATTGATAAATTTTGACTTTTATCCACCAAGTAAAATAATATATTTTAAAATCCCGCGGTAAACAAGAACGGCAGCCTGTGATCAAATTACCTCTATTTTCAGCACTCAAAACTTCTGTTCACGAGAACTGACGATCGGATTATGCAATCAATATGAAATTGACAGGACCTGTTGAAATTAGCTAGTACCAGGTCTGATAGAAGTGATTTTGAAAAACAGGCAACACTGTGGCAGTGGTGCCATTTGGAAAAGTCGTTGAGAAAAAAAACTGGTTTTTAGCCTGTAGCTTCCGATAAAGCCACCAGATTTGAACGAAATTCACGCAGTAGATGAACCTTACTTTAAGATAGATTTAATAGAAATTTGATTGAAAAATTAGTATAGGGACGCCTGCTACGGCAATTTTAGTCTCCTAAATATTGTAAATTTGCTCAAGAAAATAAAGATTATTTCCCTATTACTTCCGATGTAGGAATGAAATCAAAACGAAATCCATGTGATAAGTATATCTTAATTCAATTACCTTTACTAAGTATATCTTGTTGCGTTTCTAATTCTGTAGGAATTTTGTTGGAAAATCGTGAAAGGGTTGTCAGCTATGATGAATTTCGTAATTTATGACATTTCTTTATCGAGCGATGTTGTCATAAAATTTCCAAATGGGAATGATCCTGCAATGACAATTAACAACAAATATTTAAGTTTCAGAAATTTAAAAAGTTTGGACGATGGTAGCCCTAAAATTAAACTCACTCCTATAATTTACAGCGCAGCCATTCAATGGAAACGAAATTCATAGGGCTGGTTTAACACAACGTGAAGCAGCTATGGTGCTAGCACATGATTGCCAGCACCAGACAATTTCGTAAATATTGCACCAGCAGATGCTTCCATTTTCTATTCATAAGCATAGCATTTACAATAAAATAATCAACCGATAATTAAATGTTCTGAGTTTTAGAAATTTTTCGGATGGTAGCCCCAGACATAGTTGAATTGCTGAAATTTTCGATGACATTCAAGGATGAAAATGAAATTCAAAGGATAAGTTGATTAAGCACGAGCATGTTATGGTAGATTTATTGCTGCTGTGTTGGACAAATGTTGCCAGCACTGAACATTTTTATCATTTGTGTTTTAGAAAATGCTGTCAGAAAATGATTTGTTCTTTTGAGTACGAAATGGTTGATATGATAGTATAAAAAAGTGTATAACATCTTCACACATTTTAAATCCCTTTTTCGAGAACTAGTTTTCTAGCGGTTCTGATGCGCTAGACTTATTTTTCATTAAATTGTACATTAAATTCACTAGCACTTGTTAAGAACTAAAAACCTCGGCGTTGTCGGGGGTCCCGTCGGATCTGTCAACATCCATTTGTTTCTTCGCTGAATTATTCGATCCGTCGTCGTATTCGGAGCTCGATTCGGCATCTTTGTCGTCGCGATTATTGTTTAGGGACATTTTATAAGCTGAGAGAATTTCTCCAATCAAATTCTCCATAACGTCCTCTCGGTATTTTACACAGAGTTTCGAAAGCTTCTATTTAACCCTCTACTGCATGAAATATGATTTATTCGGGGGGAAAATACGAGGGATATTTAAAAGTACGTTTATTAATATAAGTAACACTATTCGTGTGCAATAATGGGAACATATATTTTGTGTGATTAATACATTTAACATATTCTAAACTTAGATGCTATGGAATATAGTGAAGCAATTTCTTTGTACATTGTAACGTAAATGTACATTACATTTTTTGCACTTTGTGTAGGATCTGAAAATGCAATTGTTTTGACATAGCTGACAATTTTTCACCCACTCAGGCAAATGTCCATGATTATCAGAACGCACCGAATCTAAAGGTAAGTCCTGATGCCTAGTGGGACGTTTTCTGGCCTGTCTTACATTTCTTGATGTCGCAGCACATGTTTTGCCAGCAGTTGATTGTATAGTGGCTTGGCTGCCTGGATTTTTTAGGGCACGTAGTCTGCTGGGACGACCTTGTTTGCTCGAAGGTGCTTTACCTGCTTTGCATAAATGTTCCGCAATTGCAAGTTTAAAATCGAACAAGGGCATATAATTTTCACTATTACATTTACGTCGCCAAAGAAGCCATGCATTTACAACAGACATATCGATCATGTGAAAAAAGATGCGTTTGTACCATTTTTTAGTCCGTAAATGAATTCTATACAGGCCAAGCATAGAATCGAGTAGATCTACACCACCCATATGCTGGTTGTATACTTCTACGGCTTCTGGAGCAGAATTTGTATGTATCGCTTGTCTTTGCGGGAATATCTTCGTTTTGTGATAACTGGCAAACTACCAACATATGTACGTTGAGAGCAAGTTTACTTGTTTGTTATCGTACCAAGAGATAACACTCATGTTAATTCCGTCAATGGTTGCTACTTTTTCTACCATACTTCCACGGCCTAGTTTTTTCAGGTCTTTTTCAGAAGGCATTTGACAGTTTGGTACTCGATTCAGTCTTACTGTGCCTAAAGGCAATAGGCCATTTTTCGCTAGATAGACCTGTAGGTATGTTATTTATGTATGTTAATTATCAAAAAACAAACGTTATGGTTTTTATTCCGTGGCACTGTTGACGTCAGTCTTGTTACTGTATTTGCGCTTACACTTAAATCAGAGGCATCCGCCGGAAAAGTATTACTCTGTTCGCCCGCAAAAATATTGAAATCGTAGCTGAAACCTGGCGCGCCACTTAGCACCAAATTTTTGTATCCCCATTTATGAGGTTTGGCGGGATTATACTGTTTCAATTCATGACGACATTTTGTTGGTATGATTTGTTCATCAATGGCCAAAAATTCTTCCCTTGGGATCAGTAGGAACCGGTTTCTTATGTGATCCGTTAGAGGTCTTATTTTGAACAATTTATCATAACCAGGTGAACCAACAGGTTTGAATTTATCATTGGTGTTAAAATGTAGAAATCTTTTTATACTTTCCCACCTGTTATTAGTCATGGTTTCGTATACCTGACTTTGACCAACCGTTTTATTCCAATAATGTCTTGTTGCTGGCAATTTCACTAACGACATAAAAATCACAATGCCGATAAATTGTTCCATTTCACTCTTTGTAATGTTTGCTGGTTTGTTAACATTATCATGACAAGCCTTCAGGTTTGACTGTTGCACTATTAAAGTTATCAGCTCTTCTGTGAACAAAAAATTAAAAGAATCAACTGGCGTTTCAAGGCCATATAAGCACTCAGGTAAGTCCACTTTTCCCTTGAATTTAAAGTTTTTTTCCTCAAAGGGCTTTAAATTTGCACTTTTCCACACAATTTTTTCTCTTTTTTGTTTCACTGCACTTTTTCGTATAGAAGTTGATGGTAGGTTAACGTCCATATCTTGCATTTCATCATACAAGGACTCGCTTTCAGTTTCTAAAATTGTTACTGAATGCTTTTCAAATTCAGCAGTCTGCGAAACATCATACTCATCATCCGAATCTGATGCAAGGACATCGTCACCTTCAAAACCATCACCAGGAATTTAATTCACATATTTATTGTGGCCATAAAATTGAGAAGGATCCATTGCTGAAATATGAACAAAAAACATACGTTTACACATACGAAGCTATGCATGGATTGGTCTTCATAACGAAAATATTACCCTAAATGCATACGAAGCCATATGTGCCTCCTGTAAAATTACCATCAAAAACACTATAATGATTAACAAATTTATAAAAAAAATTTGCACCTGAAGAAAAGTTTGAAGCATACCTCTTACAAAATAATTTTATTTCTTATGTATTACTTCTTCAATCAATACAATATATTTTAGAAACGAACACTTTTCAATCACTTGTAGTACGTCTTACACTCTTTGGGGAAAGATACGGTATGCAACGTTACGAAGATACGTAACAAAGCAGAAGTACACAGTTTTAGAGATAAGGATACATATTATCTTGTGAATATGATTTGGGTATTTTGCAGTGGAATTTCAGGTAAAAAAGGATTGTGAAATTGTAAAGCCATATATGGCTTCGTATGCGATAGAGGGTTAACTTTCTTCGTAAAGGCAGCCATGTTGTTTTTCATCAGTACCCACAGTTCTTCCGAAAATGCAGATGTGTTCTCGTCAACATCCTCTCCAGAGGACATTGTCTCGGCGACTGAATAAAAATTCGATATGTCCAGTCGATACCACGCGTAGCTATGAAATTCACCAAACATAAATATTAAGATCACCTATAGCAGTGATACAATAAAACCTCCGCTCACTGCACCAGTCCGCTAACGATTGCAATTGCTCGGCCTCCACACGAAAACTCGAAATCTTGAACACTGATTATCGCTCCTCATACGTCTGATCCGTTCGAGCGCTCGACTCGAACTTTGTATGATTGTGCAGAAGCTGTGACCGGGTGGATATTTTGGAGATAAACCACATTCGGTTGTGTTTGATGCACCCAGATTTCAAGGAAATACGCACACACAGCCAAGTGATGCTACAACAACACTTGTTCTGTCTGAAATCGCTATGCCGACTATTTCGAAGGTGCACATAATGCATTACTTCACTCGACTCGAAGCATGAATGGATGGCACTCATTTTTACACGGGTGATCGTCATTTCGAATTAACAATATCCACATCAGAACCAGACAACGCAATGCTGGTAGAGTGCGTATTTCGAAATCCGCCATCTAGTCAAAAATATGAGAGTGTCAACAAAATGATTTTAAACGCCTTCGACGTTTCGCATCATAGCGAAATACGTCAGCTACTGGAGAATGTGCATTTGAACGGCCGAAAAGCAACAATTTTGTTGGCTGAGATGCGTTCCCTGTATGATGGCCCAGATAATGACATTTGAAAGTCAATATTTCTCGCCCAGTTGGATTTGTAGACACGTGCCATGCTGGAATCCACCATGCGTAACTGCAGCACACCAACGCAACTATCCGATATAACCGAAGACGCAGACAAACTCATGGAGAGCATGGTGGACAGCCCGCAACGTAACATAGGTGCCATAGCAACGCAAAGCAACGATATACGAGCCATTATCGATCAACTGACCCGTGAAGTGTCTGAAATGCATTCCTGGCACACGAAAGGACCTAGCTGATCTCGTTTTTGTAGCCCCCACCCAAACAGCGCTCAAACGCATTTTGCCTCCAGGAATTATTCACCGACGCCAGATGATGATAAGAAAATATGCCATTACCAAGAAAACTTTGGAAAAAGCCAAGACAGAAACAAAAAGTGTTACCCTTCAGGTAGAAATACGCTTCTGTCACGTCACGTGACCTCACGTGCCGTCACGTCATGCATGTGGAGGCATGACCTCACGCTTGGAAATACACTTGTGTCATGATCACAGCTCACGTGTGTTGCAGTTGCTGAGCGACGGTTGACGGTTTACTATTTGCAGTTGTGTGATAATAGTTTATCTCGCGTTTTTGAAAAGTGTTTTGTTAATAAAGTAACTGTATTAATAATTCATTATAAAATAATGTGTGAGAGTACAGATTCACCCACAAGCTCTTCAGATTTTGAAGAAGACTTGAAAAATGATGCTGTTTGTGCAGTTGTTCAAAGAGGGCGTACATTTTGGGTTCATTCGGTTAATCGTGCGAGGGAAACGTCTGGAGAATACAATTCATTAGTGCAGGAGTATTTTATCCATTAATAGTTGCAGATTATATTGCAAAGCAAAAATGAGGTAAACAAAAACCAATTCTGTTTTCAATTTGCATATGACATCTCCTATTTCCCGGACGCTCACACGAACAGATGGTATAGGATATTTAAAAAAATTTTGTTCCCATGCCTGGTTTGAGGTTTGAGCGAATTTCGCTGCGCAACATAGGTCTGTTGCATTGATTATGGTTTCAGCATTATAATAAACTTTCAGTGGTTCTGTTTGTTTCAGGCGGCATACCTACAAATTCCATGTTTGCTTGGTAATTTGAGCAAACGTATTCAGCCCTAATAGAAAAGTAGCTTGTCATATACATGTTACCAAAAGTTTTTATAAACACTAAACATGCATGTAAATTATGATAAAACATACCAATTCAAATT